>OU452275.1:20654712-21327070 GCA_911728535.1 Pammene fasciana | reverse complement strand
ATTGTAGCCAATAAGCCTGATATCGTGGTAATAGATCGACCGCAACGCCGGGCCATGCTCGTCGACATCACCGTCCCATGTGACGTGAACCTCGTGAAGGCTGAGAAGGACAAGTCCAGCAAGTACCTAGACTTAGCTCACGAGGTAACCGCCATGTGGGAGGTTGATTCGGCGATCATTGTGCCAATAGTTGTTTCTGCGAACGGTCTCATAGCGAAGAGTCTCGACCAACATCTTGAGAGACTTTCGCTACGGGGTTGTGGTTGGATCAAGGGTCAGATACAGAAGGCGGTAATTCTGGACACGGCGCGCATAGTCCGAAGGTTCCTCACTCTGCGGCCCTAACCACCGGCAGCCTGGGCCTTGCTCCGTTGCCGACGGCACCCTAGGATAGGTTTTTTATAATGTTTTTATTGTTTTTGTATGTTTTTGATGAATTTTTGTATTTTACTTTTATAAAAATATTGTAAAAAACCTACCATTAAGACAAAAAATGAATAAAGAGAATATAATAATAATAATTACCTGCGCCAGTTCTCGAGAATGGTCGTGCCACGCTCTATTGGGATCGATCAATCATCACGGACAGGACTATTGTAGCCAATAAACCTGACGTCGTGCTGATTGATCGGTCGCAGCGCCGGGCCGTGCTCGTCGACGTCGCTATCCCCCATGACGAGAATCTCGTGAAAGCCGAAAAGGACAAGTCCAGCAAGTACCTAGACTTGGCTCACGAGATAACCGCCATGTGGGACGTTGACTCGACGATCATCGTTCCGGTAATCGTTTCAGCGAATGGTCTCATAGCGAAGAGTCTCGATCAACACCTCGAGAGACTCTCGCTAGGTGGCTGGATCAAGGGTCAGATGCAGAAGGCGGTGGTCATGGACACGGCGCGGATAGTCCGCCGGTTCCTCTCACTGCGGCCCTAACCACCGGCAGCCTGGGCCCTGCCCTGTTGCCGGCGGCACCCTAGATTAGGTTTTTTATAATGTTTTTATTGTTTTTGTATGTTTTTGATGTATTTTTGTATTTTACTTTTGTAAAAATATTATAAAAACCTAATTTAAGAACAAAAATAAATAAAGAGCATAATAATAATAATAAAGTTATATTTTAGCTTAAAACGGATATTTATTTTAAAATCCTAATATTATTTAGGTAAATGAGAAATAATTTAATATTGTACGAAAATTAATAAAAGATACTAAACATTTTATTACAATAAATTAAATCATACCATTTTACTTCGAACCGTTTCAACGATTGCCGTCCGGGATAGAGTAATATTATACGGCTTCATGCCGTCGCGCAAGTTTCCGAGGAACTATTACAGATATACCTAAGTTATTTTCTGCGGTCCCAGGTGTGCTATAACTGCTATAAGCTATAAAGCTGGCATCGAACTTGGGGGATGATTTAGGATTTATACGTGTAGTATTTTAGTATAGTTTGCATATAAAGCGGAATCTCCAAAATATCCCTTATAGTTTCGCCATGTCCGTCCGTCCGTCCGTCCGTCCGTCCGTCCGTCCGTCCGTCCGTCCGTCCGTCCGTCCGTCCGTCCGTCCGTCCGTCCGTCCGTACGTCCGTCCGCGGTCTAGCTCAGTGACCGTTAGCACTAGAAAGCTGAAATTTGGTTGGAATATGTGCATTAACCATGCCGACAAAACGGTAGAATAAAAACGCGAAAAATATATTTTGTTAGGGTACCTCCCGTACACGTGAAGTGGGGGGCGAAATTTTTTTTCGTTCCAACCAAGTTGTGTGGGGTAATCGTTGGATAGGTCTTTTAAAAAGAATCAGGGTCTTCTAAAACAGTTTTTGGATATAACTAACACTTTCGGAAATAATAGCTCCGAAAATTTAAAACAGGGCGCCCCCCCCCCCCCCCCCATCTAACTTTTGAATCGTGGGTCCTAAAATTTTGAAAAAAATCATGAAACTGAGGCCTAATGAGTACCTTCAATGAAAACTATATTGAAATAAATCGGTTGAGCCGTTTTTGAGTTATCATTCAAAAACCCATAGTGAAAGGACGTAAGTAAAAATGACGTAAGCGCCGCCAAATTTCCCGTAAGAAACGACCTTTTGAATTAATGGTCTCAGTTTACGGAACCCTACACTGAGCATGGCCCGACATGCTCTTGGCCGGTTTTTGTACTTAGTGGTTACTAGCTTTTTTTCGCGCTTTCGTCTGCGTGGAAATAGTAACCTCTTAAGGTATGGCTTCTGGATATCAACTATTTTATATCCTTCCCCAGAGCTCAAACTATTTCCAAATTTTCAGTGGTTATTGATTCTCCATACAAAATTTTCCATTCTAACCCCCTTTTCACCCCCTAAAGGCTGATTTTCGGAAGATAAACTATCCTATATTATTACTTCCCGGGGCTCAAACTATTTACGTGCCAAAATTCATATTAATCGTCGGTTCATCGGTTAATAATTCGCCATACAAACTTCCATCCCCCTTTTCACCCCCTCCAGGTTTGATTTTTGGGATGAAAACTATCCTACAGATGTCTTGTCCCGAGACTCAAACTATCTCCGTACAAAATATTATCAAAATCCGTTCAGCCGTTTTTACGTAACGTGATGCACGGTCGAATAAACAGACAAATAGACAAAAAATCTAAAAACTGTTGAAACGAGTTCTGTTTTCGATTCTAATTATCCCCAGCCAACTTTTTTTCGAATATCTTCCATTGTACAGACGTCGACCCTCTTCAGCTTTATTATAATTATGTATGTAATATGTATATGTAGATAGACTTCTTTTATCTATACATATAATAAAGCTGAAGACGGTCGAAAGTCTGTACATGGAAGATAGTCGAAAAAAAATTGGCTGGGGATACTAAGAATCGATAACAGAACACGTTCCAACAGTTTTTAGAATTTTTGTCTGTTTATCTGTTTGTCTGTTTATCTGTTTGTCTGTTTATTTGACCGCGAATCACGTGAAAACGGCTGAACGGATTTTGATGAAATTTTGTATAGCTTGAGTCACGGGAAAGGACATAGGATAGTTTTTTTCCCGAAAAGCAACCCTGAAAAGGGTGAAAAGGGGGTTGAAAGTTTGTATGCTGAATTTTTAACCGCTGAACCAATTTAGATGAAAATTTGTATGGAGATAATTTTAGTCCCGGGAAACGACATAGGATAGTTTTCATTCCAAAAATCAACCCTAGAGGGGGTGAAAAGGGGGTTGGAAGTTTGTATGGCGAATTATTAACCGCTGAACCGACGATTAAGATGAAACTTATGATACACAGATAGTTTGAGTCCCGGAAATAATATACTATAGTTTATAAGTATCCCGAAAATCAACCCTTTAGAGGATAAAAACGGGGTTGAAAGTTTGTATGGGGAATCAATAACCGTTGAACGCTGGAGATAGTTTGAGCTCTGGGGAAGGATATAGAATAGTTGATATCCAGAATTCATTACTTAACGGGGGATTAAGTACTAATTCCACGCAGACGAAGTCGCGGGCAAAAGCTAGTAGTTATAATATTTAGCTGCTGAATGTAATGATTTTACAATGTGTTAAGAACCCTTAGTCTTAACTTAAAATTAAGAACGTCTTACTAACATAATATCGTCTACTTATCGTCATGATGAAGAGAAACGATGATGGGACTGGGACAAAACATCAATCAGTCAAATTAAATACTACTTACCAACATAACATGTTGTGTTTGAAAATAACTACCTGATGCAATTTGAGTCTAAATTAAAGTTAATTTAGACACTTTTTCGAGGTATCGTGTTTGATTCCCCTATCTCTATAAGTACCTATTATCTTTATTGCCCTCGGTACGGTACCGTTTGATTATTCCGGCCACGCGTCGGCATTTCTTGCAGACTACGGCAAGGGAATTCCCGGGTCACAAGGCAAGTTTCTTCTGTCATAAACTACACGGCACAGTAAAGGAAAGGTCAAGTGCGACTAAACGTCGCACCTTAAAGGTTTCGTATTTACATCGACTGCTAAATATAGGTAACCCGTTTAGAATACACAATAGAAAAGGGTCGGGTTCAAAAAGTGGGCCATCGTTAACCTGAAGGGTCTGTACAGGTCAATCCACAGGAGTTGACACGAAATTTGGAGTAGATATCTCGAGCGAATGCCTTAAAACTCTGAACGCATTAACAAATTTACATTAGGACAAAACATGTCAGAGCTTAAGAGAATGATGATCGTTGAATCGTTTGAGCTCAAGATGGCGACGGCGTTTTTAGAGCAGTTCTTTGTTTTTTGCTCATTTACGTAGTTCAGTGTGTAATATTGATAGCTTATTGTACGGTGATCTAACGAACAAGTGTTCAGCTAATGAAGAATTAGTCTCAAAACGCGCGTAACCACCCTTTACTCGAACGAACGGTTATCTGGGGTCTCGGCTCGGCCGCCCACGTGTTTGTAGGGAGGCTATCACCTTATTATCAGCAAGGCCTCTACCGAACAACGTTGCCTATAATCATATTTTATTGTATCTAATAAAAAAAAGTGTGAAACGTAGTCATTGGCAGAATTCCCATTGCTATGACAAAGGGAGAAAGCCATTAAATATAAAAAAAGAGAATGATACAAAACTAAGATACGGTATCTGTCAGGGATAGGGACTAGATAGATCATCTATACATATAATCTATACATATGTTACTGTAAAAGCCCGAAGTGCTGTTAAACCTAGGTTTTACCGGTAACACCTAGGTTTTACCAACTTGATTCGGTAAAAGCCCGAAATGTTGAGATAACTTCTTTAATTTCGGACTTTTACCACCGTCGAGTCGGTAAAACCTAGGTTTTACAAAAGCGACCGGTAAATGTTGACAAAATATTTTAGTCCTTGCCTCGTTCTTGTGGAATTCGCCGAAAGTTTGTGTCACAGTGTAAAGACGCTAAATTTGCACCCAGGACCCGCGGAGAACGGCAAATACCTATAGATCAAGCGTCGTATCATCTCATTTTTCTAGGTCTGTAAAGCTGATCTGCTTGAAGGGCAATAACAGTCCCCGAGTAATGCGCTTTATTGGGGATTGTGTTGCAATTCTAAGTGACTAGATTTACCTGCCTGTGTTTGTCCTGCGAAATCGAACGCCGTTAGCGGGGATGTAACGAACGCTGTTAAGGGGACCTTTTTTTTTGACGGAGTGGGGAATGCCTTTACGCATCGTCTCCTAGGCCCCGGGAAGGCCTAGTTGGGAGGTATGTGGGACTCGCCGCTCATGACCTCTCTCCTAACGAAAGGGGAAGAGTTGGCCCTACCCACTAAACCCCACTCCGGCGTTTCACCCTCTTTGCTGTTAACAAGGGCGCCATGGGTTCGAATAACATGCTACCTTGGCGCCCTAGCTCTTGCACGAGAGGAGGGGGTAATCAGAAACTCTTGAATACCCCCCCCCCCCCCCCCGATCAAGTACTAGGGGCCGTGCAATGCGGGTTCCGAACCCGCTGGTCCCACGCCTCAATTAGGGGTCTTGTCTATTAAAGACAAGTCGCCTTCGACCTTGCTGTCTGCGCCGGAGAGGCAGCGCATCCGGATTATCTTCCCGTTCCCTCTCCGCCGCCTCCTTCTGTTTCATTACCTGTTCACAGAAGGAGGCCACCGCGTCCCATTTTCTCTCGCTGCCCAGCATAGTTGCTATTAAGCAGTGCAGCGAGAGGTCCGCTATCCTCGTTGCCGCCACAAGGGCCGCTCGTTCTACGGCCCAGCGATTATACCTCTCAAGTGTGTGCTGGGCCGTGTTATCCGCCCCGCCATATTCGGGTTATTGAGGCCCTGGTTCCCTCCCTATTAAATGCAGGTAGTGTCCGAAGCAGCCGTGCCCGGACACCACCTGCGTCATTCTGAACGTCAGGGTCCCCTTCCGCCTGTCTAACCACTCGTCTATTACCGGTAAGGTAGCCCCTATGGTCCGCGTGCCATAGCGGCTATCCTCCAGCACATCCGAAGGCGTTCTGCAGCCCTCTGTGCCACCGTCTCAGCCTCCTTCACGTCTAGGGGCTCCCCCCTCCTTTTCGCCTCCACCTTCTGCTGGTATCTCCCCGCTAATACCACCACGTCTTACTTCCAGGGCGGGGTGCCAGCAAGCAGGCAAGCCGCAGCTTGAGAGGTAGTGCGGTCCCTAACTATTCTTTGGGTCACCACCCTCTACGGCAGACGGAGCAACGCTCTCGTTCGCTCCGTCAGTCTGCCAGCCGAAAATGGTGCCCCGTAGAGCGCCATGCTTCTAACCACTCCCGCATAGAGCCGCCTGCATGGGGCATTAGGCCCACCCATATTGGGTAGTAGGCGGCCTAGTGCAGAGGCTGCACCCACGAGACGGGGAGCCAGTCTCGTGAAGTGCTCCTCAAATGTCCACTTACTGTCCAGAACAAGGCCCACGTACGTATATTTTATGTGGGCCCTGGCCTGGTAGGTTTCTCCTCCGACTGCTTATCGCTCAGGTTCGAGCCCGTTCCCTCCAGGTGCCTTTGGATGCGGTTGGCCAGGATTTGCCTCATCCAGTAGCACTATGGGGCGGTATCCTGCAGGGGAGCCAGGCGGGCGCCGCTCCTTCCGGGAACCTCCCCGTCTCCAGGCATTCATCCATTAGGGACCTGAGTCTGTCCCCGAGATGCTTGAGTGCCAGGAAAAGCACTTTCCCTGGCACACCGTCCGGCCCTGGCGCTTTGCGTGTGGCTCTCAGCCGCTCTGACGCCCACTCCATTTCGTCGTCGGTGACAGGGGGAACGACGAGGGTTTCCTCCGGGTCCACCGTTGGGGGAGCCATCACCGGTGCGTCAAAGTCTGGTGCTTCTGGGAACAGGCCTTCCACAACTCTCCGGAGGAGTACTGGCTCCATGGAGTCCATGGGGGGAGCGCACATATCTTGCGCACCATCTTGTATGGCCGCCCCCATGGATCCCTATTGAGGGTTTTCAGAAACTCCTCCCAACCCTCATTCTTCGCCTCTTGGATAGGTTGCTGGAGAGCCCTCTTCTTCTCGGCCATAGAGGTGTGGAGAAGTTCTTCCGCCGCCGCTGTGTGAGTTCTCCTCCTCTTGCACCGAGTGTAGGCACGCCGAGCATCATTGCAGGTCTTGCGAAGGATGGCAATCTCCTGGTTCCACCAGAAGACCTGTCGCTTACCCCGGTATGGTCTAGCGCGGAGCCTATGCTATGCGACGCATCTATATGCGTCGCGAACCACCGTTAAGGACCTTCTAAATAGGACCGCCCGTTGGTCCACTTCTCTAGGGGCAAGCAGGGGGGCACTCCAGGCCTCAACAATGGCGGTCTCCTCTACCATCTCCCTATCCAGGCGGGCCATCAACCATCTGGTGAACTCGTTCCCTCTAGCACCACGGCCATTGGGACCGAGCGGCGCCGTCCTCCGACATGAGGATACACTCATATGGATATATAAGTGGCCAGATAGGGTCTCTTCGTCCTCCAGTACACGCCACTCGGCAATTCGTGTTGCCAGAACCGGGGTCGCAAGGGTCACGTCAGTCATTCCAGCGCACACAGGTCTGCGTGTTGCCCTGCTTTAGGACAACTAGTCCCAATACCGCGACCCAGTCCTCAACTTCGGCACCCCTAGGTAGGTAGGTATTGGGACAGCCCCAAACTCGACTCTTGGCATTCAGGTCACCTAAAATAAGGACGGGCAGTACGGGCACCCCACCAATTCTTTGCACCACCCCTTCGAGATCCCCCAGGAATCTTTTAAAGGCGTCTAAAGGGGGAGAGGGGGGAGAAATACACCCCTACAATAACTATTCCCCCTCCATTTTGCCGCTACAAACCCTTGCCCTTTTCCAATTCCTGCGAGGATCTCCCCAACCGTTGGAACCCCCAGTGCCACCTTTCCATCGTTCGACCCCACCCAATTGGCCCCGAGAGGGACGTTATATGGCTCCGCCACCACAGCCAGAGCAACCCCTCATTCCGCCAAATTCTACATAAGCAGGTCCTGCGCGCGGAGAAAGCGACCGAGGTTGCACTGCAACACCTCCTGTGTACCTTGTTGTTGCGGTTGTGCTGGCATTAATGGTCCATATTATTCCTACCTACCTCCCTCATTTGTTTCCTTCTGCTGGGTCACGGCTAAGGTTTTTCCCATCCGCGCTTCCATGCCCTTGACCCTTGGGGGATTGCAAGAGATGCCACCCATTCTGTGCCTTGCTGGCAATTTGGCCTGATGGCAAACCGCGCAGAAGGCATCTGCCTGGCAGTCTGCAGCCTTGTGCCCCGGCTTGCTGCAGTGGAAGCATAGGTCACCTCTCTCGATCGCTGAGGGGCATGTGGCCCTCGTGTGTCCGGTTTCCATGCACTTATAATACCTCAGCGGCTCCATCTCAAGTACTTCTACTCGAACAACCGACCACCCGATCGTCAACCTCCCCACTTTGGGCACTGGACCAGGACTGAGCCAGAGCCACCAAATCCAAAGCGGATATCACCTGCTTTCACTTCATCAGACGAGCATTTTGCGTGGGTCGCAATGGTTCTCGCCACTATTTCCGGCGTAGCCTTTGACCACGTCGCCGATGGCCGCCTCTAGTTTTTCCCGCAAGGCATCGGCTGCACGGTCATTATCCGCCCCTGCAACCTCCAATATGCGGGCCCCGTCCGCCGTCTTCCGCACCTTGAGGTTTTCAAGGCCAATGTCCTGGAGACTAAATGCTTGGGTGGCTCTCATCATAACGGAAGCATACGATTCCGTAGCTTCCAGCTTGAGAGCCAGTACCACGGCCGCGGTTTTCGGCATCCCCCCCTCTTTTTCCGGCGGGGCCACCGGCTTGGTTGCCTTAGTTGCCGGGGACGCAGGTGTGGAGGCTTTCTTTTTATTATTTCCTCCTTTTCGCTCCATAATTCTCCAGTCCGATTTGGGGGGACTCGACGTTTGACTAGGGGTAGGGGCCACCCTGGGCTCATTAGCAGCCTTTCCCGCCCTCGAGGCAGGACCAGGTCTTGCAGAGGGCATCAGTGTAGATCCCGTGGCTGCTACTTGACTGTAGTCAATGTGTGGCCTTCTGTTCGCCTTCTGTTGCAACTGCCCAGGTGCCGCAGGTGTGCTTGCGGCGCGTTCCGCCTTTCTTTTATCCGCCTCTAGTGGTGGGCGGGACGATCGGCTCTGGGGAGAGGCGGCTCTCAATTCTCTCCAACCTGGTGTTCACCATGTTCCCAATAGAGGAGAACAATTCTCCCGAGAGCTCCTCTTTAAAACTGGGAAAGAGTGTCACCATTTCTGACGTAAGGCGATCAAAATCCGACCCGCTGGGGTCAGCCGCAGGAGTCACCTTCTGCTTTTCAGAGAAAGCCCTTCTGAGAGCCTTCGTATCCTCCCGCATTATCTTGTTGTCCGCCTTGAGGGAGCGAATCTCATCATTCTCCTGCCACGATTGTAGTTGCTCCATAGCAGACACGTTTGCACGGCAGGCGTCGTTAATGGTGCCCCTCACACACCCATTTATGTTCCCCGACTTGGCCGTCTGCTGCAGCACCGTCTGAGCAGCCGAGCGTGCCACCTCTATGGGGTCCTCGCCTTCCCTCAGGGATATCTGGTCATTCCAGGGGTCCTCCTCCTCCGTCTCCTTCTCTTCGGAGTCTTGCCCCACGCTCTTTAATTAGCCTCGTGCGGCCGAGATCCCGACGTGGGCTCCCGCTGCCTTTTTCAGGCTCATCGAGCAGGCAGAATCCTCAGCTTCAGTCGAGGAGCCAATCCTGCTGCGAAAGGCTTCCTTCCCCTACGCGCCGAGTTGATTTTCGGTCCGTTGTCCGGCACCGCATCATCTTTTGCATAAGGGTGAACCCTTTTGCTCCCTGTCGTGAGACCCCCGTGAAGCCCCTGTGTCCGTCGCGCCCATGGGAGATAATATCTCCTTTCGGGGAAGGCCGTTTTCTCGACCACGCCCGAAAACATAACGTTTTCCCGCTCAAACAAACCGTCCTTTTTTTTCAAACACCAGGCGAAACCACCCCCTCACCGGGCAAAATCCCACGAAAAGGCAACCAAAAATTCTCGTATGAAAAATGGTCAAGAGTGAGTCGGGCCAAATCCGACAAAGTTAAGAAAACGCCGGTTTTCGGCCCTCCACCACTTTCTCTCTTAGTTTAAAATTCAGCGCAAGGCGTCGAACGATAGAGGAAACTGCCCTATATACGATGATATAAAGCGCAAATTTTTATTTTCCCCCCCTCAAAAGTAACGGCAATTACAAACTTAATGCAAAAGCTAGATTCCCCTCATAAACAGGAATAGCAATCTACGTTCCCTCGAATAACTTCGGAAATATGCATCCTAAAATTATGCAGTAAACGCCAACTGCTAGACCTTGTCAAAACACAATTTAAACGCTATAGAAATAAAAGATAAGATAAGAAAAGTAAAAGATATGAATTTTTTAGAGATAAAAATAGAAGTATGCAAAATTTCAAAACAAACTCTATTGTCCCCAATAACTTTTGAACGCTAAGTCCGAATAAATTTCAAAAAGGTGAAAGATAGTTAACTATAATAGTCTTTACACTGTGACACAAAATTTCGACGAATTCTACAAGAACGTGGCAAGGACAAATATTTTGTCAACATTTACCGGTCGCTTTTGTAAAACCTAGGTTTTACCGACTCGACGGTGGTAAAAGTCCGAAATTAAAGAAGATATCTCAACATTTCGGGCTTTTACCGAATCAAGTTGGTAAAACCCAGGTATTACCGGTAAAACCTAGGTTTAACAGCACTTCGGGCTTTTACAGTAACACATATAATAAACGCGTAAGGAAAAAAAAATGTACATTGAAGATATTTGAGAAAATCTATTTGAGGGCGGTTTAGAAACGTTGACTGAATACATTTTGGTGATTTTTGGAATTTTTGTCTGTCTGTCTGTGAGTTTGTTCGTGATGTACGCCAAAACTACTGCACAGAATTTCATGAAATTTTGTATTATAGTAGTTTATACCCCGGGGTAACATATAGGGTAGTTTTTATCCCGCTTATTTAAAAACATTTTTTTCCAATTCAAGCAAGTCTGTTTGGAAAGAGAAGTGCCGTGGTTTATATGGAAGCTCATACATTCTACGACACTTCTCTTTCCAAACAAGTCAATTTCGTTGTGAAAGTTGAAAGTAACCGGAAATATAATTGTCATCGACTAAAGGATGATGCACGGTGTTCCGGGCCGTCTCCGACACGACAATTCCGAGACTCCGTTTTGTATAGAAAAGCGTCACATGCTCCTAGGAGGTCACCTGTATTTGTGTAGTTAAGTGTCGGAAGTGTCGTGTCGGAGACGGTCCGGAACACCGTGCATCATTCTTATTATGCACCTTAAATTTGTGGAATATTTTATTCTATAAATTAAATTACCTATCTGGTTCATTCCTAGCCCTGGGCAGCGGAGGCCTAGGTCACTTTTTTCTTTGTATATGGCCTCTATTTAAGGTTATAATTAATAATTGTAGTGTGTCAACATAAAATAAACAATTTATTCTTCACACTTGACCATTGAGTTTTGCCCGGTCCCTTTCATGCTGCTGAAGCAATTCTCGCTACGATGTTCCGTGCCTGAGCCCTATGCTGTACCTGGCATTTGGCCTTCGCATACATTGCCAAGACACTTAATAATTAAGTTTTGTCCGGTCCCTTTCATGCTGCTGCTGAACCAGTTCTCGCTGCGACGTTCCGTGTCTGGGCCCTATACGATATTTGGCATTTGGCCTTCCCATAGATTCCATTACCAAGACACTTGACCATTGAGTTTATACCCGGCCCTGTCATTCTGCTGATGAAGAAATTCTCGCTGTGACGTTCCGGGCCATGGTTCTGTGTGGTATTAGGCCTTTTGGTCTCTGCATATATTGCCGCTCCCTTGGGCCTTTTTCCCTCGGGTTTGCTAAGACACTTGACTATTGAGTTTATACTCGGCCTTATCATGCTGCTGCTGAAGAAATACTCGCTGCAATGTTCCGGGCCTGGGCCTGAGCTCTATGTAGTATTCGGTCTTTAGCCTTCTCATACATTGCCGCTTCCTCGGGACTTAGGCCCTTGGATTCGCGAAGACACATGACTGTTGAGTATTGTCCGGGTCCTTTCATGCTGCTGTTGAAGCAATTCCGCTGCGACATTCTGTGCCTTGGCGCTATGCGATACTTGGCATTTGGCCTTCCCATACAATGCCGCTCACCCTTGGGTTTGCGAAGTTTATACCCGGCCCTGTCATTCGGCTGCTGAAGAAATTCTGGCTGCGACGTTTTGGGCCTGAGCTCTGTGTGGTATTCGGCCTCTGGCCTTCTCATACATTGCCGCTCCCTCGAGCCTTAGGCCCTTCGATTCGCGAAGACACTTGACCGATGAGTATTGTCTGGTCCCTTTCATGCTACTGCTAAAGCAATTCTCGCTGCGACGTTCCGTGCCTGGGCACTTTGCAGTACTTGGCATTTGGCCTTCTCATACATTACCGTTCACCCTCGGGCTTTTGGCGTTCGCAAAGGAACTTGACTATTGAGTTTATACCCGGCCCTGTCAATCTGCTGCTGAAGAAATTCTCGCTGTTAAGTTCCGGGCCTGGGCCCTATGTAGTTTAAGCCTTCGCATACATTGCCATTCATCCTCGGGCCCGGGCCTTCGGCCCTCGGGTTTGCTGCCATACTTGACCATTGAGTTTTATCCGATCCCTTTCAGGCTGCTGCTGAAGCAATTCTCCCTGCGACATTCTGTGCCTAGGCGCTACGCGATACTTAGCATTTTGCCTTCCCATTCAATGCTGCTCAACCTCGGGTCTTCGGCCCTCGCGAATGCGAAGGCACTTGGCCATTGAGTTTATACCCGGCCCTGTCATTCTGCTGCTGAAGAAATTCTCGCTGCGAAGTTCCGGGCCTGGGCCTGAGCTCTATGTAGTATTCGGTCTTTAGCCTTCTCATACATTGCCGCTTCCTCGGGACTTAGGCCCTTGGATTCGCGAAGACACATGACCGTTGAGTATTGTCCGGGTCCTTTCATGCTGCTGTTGAAGCAATTCCGCTGCGACTTTCCGTGCCTGGGCACTACGCGGTACTTGGCATTTGGTCTTCCCATACATTACCGCTCACCCTCGGGTCTTCAACCCTCACGTTTGCGAAGGCACTTGACCGTTGAGTTTATACTCGGCTCTGTCATTCTGCTGCTGAAGAAATTCTCGCTGCAACGTTCCAAGCCTGAGCTCCACGTGGTACCAATTGGGCCTTTGGCCTTCTCATACATTTGACAGTTAAGTCTCATACATTTGACTGCTGCTGAAAAAAAATCCCGCTACGACGTTCCGTGCATGGGCACTATAATGCGGTGTTTGGCATTTGGCCTTTTCATAAATTTCCTTAATAATTAGTCAATGTTACTCTGCGTCCGTAGGAAATATCTTAGACAACTCTACACGTGATCCCCGGACGGTGCTAAAAGAGTAACAAACTTGGCAGCTGCACTGTCCTATCTGGACCTCGCAGCACTCACCGGATTTTGTTCACCATCTGCTTTTCTACTACTACTATCCGAGAGTAGAAATACCTATCTATATCCAGTGATATGTAACCGACAAATAAATAATTTGTCACAAAAATGTACCTAGTATTAAACGCGTAGAAAGCGTAAGTTAATATTGGTCTGGAAATAGTCAATGAAAATACCAAACCGCATAAACACACGCGGGCGAAGCCGCGGGCACAGCTAGTTTGTAATATGAGGTTAGAGATGAGATAAGTCCTACGCTAACTCGACACGGGTTGGTGAATATGTGTGATACACATTTAAATTTTATCTCAATCTCAAATGGACTTTTAAATCTAGTTTTCTCACCATGTTTATCGAACTAACTGTTTAATATAAAATTAATCCTTCTTAGTTAACGTGTCTCTTTGGTACGCGTTAAAGCTTACCATTATTTAAAATTAAAGAAAACTATCATATTTTTTTCAAAATTACATTCAAAGACTTGAAAACAGGTCTCTTTTGAAACTTCAAGAATTCAAGATTCTGTGCTCGTAATGTACTTACCTAATCCAATCGTTTTGTTCAACTTCATATTATAATTATATATGATATAACTGTCTAATGACGGGAAGGAGGGGAGGCCTTTTCCCAGCAGTGGGACACCATACCTACCAGGCTAAGAAAAAAAAGATATAACTGCTTATAGGGTAGTAACAACCTACTAGGGAGTCGGAACGATTATGTGGGTTTTTACTTACGGAACCATAGAACCCCATCTGCCGCAGACAGGTCACTCAGCCAACATCATATACTCTGCTTCAAATCGAGAAATAAGTCTTTTACCGCACAATAACATACTACGACTGACCCTCCGTTAAGTGCGCAGGGCGAACAAAGTAAAACAACTTGCAATATCGCCGCTCCTTTCGGCAATAAAAGTAACATTAAAAAAGGCGTTCAAAGCATCGGCGACACTAAACACTGGAGAATGGAACGGCGTATAACATAAACGTTTATATTCTCAGTGCTGTTCAGTAAATGCTTACGACAGGCATCTAGTCATAAAAAGACGCTCGTCAAAACTCGTGCAAGGGCGCTTGGATACATGCGTTATTGTTAAGTCTGTGTATGTACGAGTAAGTACGGCGCGTCGCACAGTTACGCAGAATGCTGGATTATTTGTATGTTCGCATACAAATAATCCAGCATTGTACTGAATTTATGATCTGTATTGCTGAATTTAGCTCAAGTGTTGGTTGCGCAATACAGCTAGTGCCTAAAACGCCTGAATCAGAAAGAATTATCAGAATTTGCTTGAAGATTATTCCGACACAACTCTAATACTTCAGTATGGGTTGATTATTTGTTGTGTGTTGGAGTTAATGTTTGAGATGTATTGTGTTTTTAATGTATTGTTTAAGTATTTTAGTATTAGAATACAGCCCCCAGAGACATAATAGGTGTATACCTATTAACAACCAGTATTGGTTGTAGACTATAAGACCGACTGTTATCTGCCTCTACGTTTAATGTATGTTTTGTAGCTCTTTAGTGTTTGATTTTATTGAGGCATGCTATAATAGTATTTTATACAATAGTGACAATGAAAAGCTTTTCAGTCGAGTACCTAGTTTAAGGTCACGATGCTTGCTGAGTGGCCTAAGTAAGGTACGAGTTTGAAAAGCTTGATTATGTCACTATTGTATGCAATACTTTTTCTACGAGTGCTCAATATAGGCAAGCCGGTAAGAAGTGAGTTCGACGAAAGACCTGCTGCCTCTTTATTTTAGTAACTTCAATCTCCCGGCGGATTGTGCCGGTCCCCCTTGGCGACCGCGGCGGCGCAGGGCGGAATACGGCAACAGTGCTACAATATTGTATGAAAATCCTTTCTACCATCGCTGGCGATGCTACAATATGCGACCATAAAAGCTCTATCGAAAAGTATTAGTAGTTCCGTCTACACAATCTCGATTCAAGTATTACAGTCGACGAGTATAAAAACAATATTTGTATTCTGCGTATTGTATAGTAAGTCAAATTGATATAATTATTTGTAGTCATTATATGACACCTATATTACATTTTTTGTCATTTATTTGTATTATCAAAAATGCCTCCTATTCACAACAATTATTTTGTAATGTAATAAGTCGAAGCAGCTACTCTAATAAACGTCTAAACGATTTGTTACTATTAAATTATAGGAGAGAGGAGAGCTGTGACGTTGATTTATTCTAATAAATTCATATCCTTTTGCAAGAGTTTTTGCTTTTCAAACGCCTACGCAGAAACACGATTGTCTTTGTTGTATGGTATTTCATAAATACTATTAAAGAAATTTCAATTATTTTAGGGAAATTACATGCGCGACCTTATTTGTAATGTAAACGTGTATGTAATTTAACGTAAACAATTGAAACAGGATGTTTGACTGACAAGTCAATCAACTCCTTTACGAACCGTCAAAATTATTAATCTATCAGTGATGAGTGATGAGTGTGAAATACATTGCACCCGTGCTGGAAAATGATGGAAAATTAAACCGTGTTCTTTTTTAACATTGTAACCACATGATTATGATTAATCTTGTGTTGAAACTTGGCGGTCGGGTCAATAGCTATTCAATAGCTATCAACATTTTAATGTAAAGTATGTACTTATAGTAGATAGGTGTACTATAATATTATTACCATAGACTTAAATATAATAGTAGACGGCCATAGCCTAAGAACTTTTTGAGGTTCCGAGTATTTAACGCCATCTAGTTCAGAGCCACCTAAACAGAGCCAATATGTATGAGATAAAATCAGCGCCACCTAGTAACAAATAACGTACTAGTAGTACACTAGTCGTACCAACCCCCTACTTTTCACGTAGTAAAACTCAAACATATGGTTTAGAATGATGTTTTGGGGATAGAAAGCAAAAAAACATAATTTTGCATACGTATTGCCTTTTAATAACACGACACTGGTCGCGTGACGCCAAAAGTGCGTGGAAACCTCTATAATTAGAAGCGCGAGATTTGAGCATAATTATTGACTATGTGACAGAACCTAAGACTCCCCCCTCCCCTCTGTGTCCCCACGTAGTTTGGGTACGTTCCCTAGTCAGCACTAGCAACTGTCAGTGTTAGGTTGTCGAACTTTGCCCTGCCACCAGGGTATTCTGTAAGGACAATAAGCTGGGCTACATTAGGGTGCCATTCCCATTCTGTACACGCCGAGAAAGCTTAACGAGCACTTCTGAATTCGCAACAAATATTACGTAGGTATTTTTTCCAAAACGAGAAATATGACCTGAAAGGCAAGAATCCTAATGAGGTCTACGTTTTAATATCAACTCAATAGAATTCGTCTAAAGCGAAAAGCCAACATCGTGGGTGAATTTAAACGTTTCTACATAGAAACACGGGGGTATCTAGGGTTACATATGGTTCAGGAATCAAAACACCAACTAGTTACATAATTTTTTGCGATACGAGGCAAACAAATACTACTACTACTACTACTTAATACTTAGTTGTTACTAACTTAATATTATTATTATTATGGATTGTATACCAGTCTGAAATAAAGATTTTCAATTGAAATATACTCAATTAAAATGGGTCACTTCGGTTAGAATTCTAAGACAAGGTAACCTGTTTCCATTGTCTTTAAGTTCATTTACATCGAACGGGGGGTATTAAGTGACAAAAGGCGATATGAAATAATCAGAGCTCGGATTTTTCACGGCAAAACAAAACACTAGCGTAATTTAGCCAGTGCTTGAAATATTATTTTATCGATATCGATAATTCAGAACTAGAAGAAATAAAAGTCACCAAATAAAATTAATATGTAATAAAACTAATAAAAACATTTGTATAAAGTTACTATATATTAGAAACAGACGCAATTTCTTCTTCAAAATCTACGTCAGTACACACAGCAGCACAAGACATTTTATTTGGGTAATAGTGATAGGAGTAGATGATCATTATCTTTTCAACATTCTCTGGGAGTAAACAGTTGCGTTTATCACTATAAATCCATTTATGTACACTAAATGTACGTTCAACTTCAGTTGACGTCAAGGGAGCAAATTTATAGAATTCATTATCAGTTCGGGTAATATTTTAGGTGTACCATCGAATAAAAAAAGAAAAAATGTACTGAGGCAATACCTGTCATATACTCTAGTAAGACTCGATAGGTGTCGATAAAATAATATTTCAAGCACTGGCTAAATTACGCTAGTGTTTTGTTTTGCCGTGAAAAATCCGAGCTCTGGAAATAATATGTATTGGCAGAAAACAAGAAATACACAAGAATGAAAATATTGCTATTATATCTAGAATGTCACCACGGTAATATTGTTGTTCAATTAAATGCCATATCAATACATAGAAAGCGTTTGCTAAGCTAAAATTCAAATTTAAATCCAAACAACATTAAAGTTTTAGGTATGACGTAATATAAGTACCTACATATATAAAAATCATAACCCATCTCTGACTGTAAATACTGTCCTCGGCAACTAAAAATAAACAGGGTTGTTATCCCTGTTGAAATTGCTTTATTCCCAGAGGTCTCAATGGGTAAAAACAGGACCACATTTTACAACGAAGCCCGTGTTAAATATACGTAAGTACTTTGTGCTGTTGGAAAGGGAATGGTCTCTCGTAAAGATGGCACGATTGGTCCGCGGCGACCATGAACACTCACATTCCTTTGATAACCAACAAATATCGTGCTTTTGGCTAATTCCTGACACTTGAAAGGCTTTACTCATTAACCCTTTGCGCTTTTTTTTGCTTTACAAAAACTATTTAAAACGGGATATTTACCATGTGAGTTTTTTATTGTGAGCTTCCGATATTTCGGCACAGTTGCATGCGCCATTATCACGGAGTAACTGAAGTTGCTACGAGTGTCAGTTGTGGTCTACCCACACCATAGCGATCTACCCTCTTTCGAGTTCGCTTTTTTCGTCCGTTGTCACAGCTACTCCTACTGTCCGCATTCTCACTTGGAACTCGATCACGGTTACGACACACTACACTTACGGTATCAACTCGCGCGGTGTTTACCGAAATAGACTGTTTTGGTTTTGAGAACTTACGGATCACTGGATGCCAGACACTTGACAAATGAAAGCCGTCTTCCCGGTTGAAATTCTTATGTTTAAGAATTTCGATGGCCTCCTTAACCATCCTGAGTATGTAGTGTCTTTCAGTCGAGAGTATCTGAGGGTTGTGCAACTCAATCCAATGGTTATATAGTTCCCGCTTCCAGTAGATGTTGCGCGATCGCCGACTTCCGAGGTTCGTTGTTCCTGAACGCTCGTATGTGCTCCTTTATCCTTTTTTTTGCTTTGTTTGTAATTAAACTTTTATTGTTAGTACTTAATATATTATTTATAAGCCAGTATAATTCTAGTATCTCTTTTTCAGGATGCATAGCTTTAGGATAATGTTTAGATATAGTTATACAGTTATCAATATTATCGATCTCACTGCAATTTAATGTTAGTCAATGTTATGTACTCCGTAATTGTCGTATATATCAGCCTTTATTACCATTTAAAGCTGTATTAGTATAAGTTACAATGTATATGATGTGGTTGTACTTTAATAAGTAAAAAAATAAAAAAAACGCCAAGAGCCACTAAAGTGGTCGTGTACTGTCGCTCCTACCACGCCAACGACCACAAAAGTGGCTATGGCAGACGCTGTCAAAGCAATTTTACTGTTGACAGATAAGGTTTAAATTTGTTTCTTACTAGTTGAGATGTTGGCGTGTATGCCACATTTTGATGCGAGAGAGAAAGCGTTCAAAAGGTTAATAGATTTGAAAATAAAATAAAAATAGTCCAAATCTAAATTATATAAACAGTCGCGTTACATGGACCAACAGACAACGCACAGCCTTTGAAGTTAGAACCTCGAAATTTCGGGTACCTAAACTTATGTAATGTGTCAATTGTGCCATTCATTATTTTGGCAAATGTATCACTTAGAGATCTGCGCTTACGTGTATAAAATATTAAATCTACCACATAGGTACGATGTGAGCGGCAACCTTCTAATGGTGCCTTTGCCGAAATAGTAAAGGGGCCCACCCACTGAGTCCGCCGGACGATATCAGCCTGTGGACAAAATTTTAACAGTTCCGAACAACTGACAGGCCGAAATCGTCCGGGCCGGGCCCCTTAACACTATCTTTGGGAAATTAAGCTCTACTACTAAAATATTATGGAAAAGGTTTAAAGTCACTTCCACTCGGACGTAGTCCGCGATAGAGATTGGTTAGTTTGAGAGGAAAGAGAAGTCCTTTAGAATGTTCCCGTATAATAGGAATTCCCATAAATTTAAAACACGTGTGTTATTATGTTATTATTGTACTGTTGTTCTGCAGGGTGGGCCATTGATAAATCCAATTTAAAAAATTTAAACAAATAATTTATTTTCGCGTTTCCAAATAAAAATAATATTGATACCATTAAATAAATTTAAGTTTTAAATATTTAATCAAGATGTCGTCCGTTCCGGTTGCGGCTCTATCTCAATATTTTAATTAAATATTAAAAATTCCATTAAAATTTACGGAGAAATCTATTGGATCCTCCTTCAATTTTGATGGGGTTGATGAGTTATTGGAGGATAAAAAGAAGTCTGCTGGAGTTAAGGCTTCCTGGTTGCCGATGGCCAAGCAATATCACCTTGCCTTAATAAATTTTTGAGGAAACATGTCTCGCAAAACCTCCATTGTCACCTAATTAGTATGGCTGGTAGCCCCATCTTGCTGAAACCATGTTTTGTTTTGTAACCATACGACTAACTATGGACGACATCTTGAAGATTAAAATTTTAAAACGTAAAATTTACTTATTTAAGTATCTCAAACTGTACATATTCATTTTATTTGAAAACATGATAATTTATAATTTTTTTAAATTACATTTATTACTGGCCGTCCCTGTATTAATGTCCTTGATAAATTGACGTTCCCAATCTTATTGCTATACAGAATGGCATGATATCTTAATTTTATGCAATGTGAACACGCGAAGAACGAATTATATCCTAATTATTGTTACAATTCAGCAAATTATCCATGTATAAAATATTTATTATTAAACTAGTAGTCCGCCTGCAAACGGGTTGACGTTGGTTTCTTTTTTTTCTCCTAAGCGCACAGCCCCTTGATCGATCCAGCTCATAAACGAATTCTCAAATTGTACGTATTTCTGCTACAACCCCAACAAATTTCATAAATATCAGAAAAACGTTACTAAGTTATCGTCGAACAAACTCTCAAAATTAAAAAGCCATCGAAATACCGAGACGTCCACGTAGCCAGAAGTTGTTTGTATGAACTCGCTTCGCTTACGCTTCCGCTCGTTCGATAGAACCAACTAGGCTAGACTACTTATAGTAGAAATAAGCCAATACAGTAATCAGTATAGTAAAATTAATTACTACTACTAATTAGTACCTATCACACCCTTACACAAAATTTGAACATTACTGAAATAAAACAACTTTGAACGGATTATATCGCGTATACTGAATTTTAAATTACATCCCGACGTTTCGAACACTTTACAGCGTTCGTGGTCACGGGTCGACTGAGGAAAACATATTTACCCACATCTAAAATTACAATGTACAAACATGTTTCGCTTGTAGTCTTTTGTACATTGTAATTTTAGATGTGGGTAAATATGTTTTCCTCAGTCGACCCGTGACCACGAACGCTGTAAAGTGTTCGAAACGTCGGGATGTAATTTAAAATTCAGTATACGCGATATAATCCGTTCAAAGTTGTTTTATTTCATGAATAACTATCGCGGCAACCGTAGAAGATATTTTGAACATTACTATTTATTATAATGAATATTTTTTATGTCCGTTAAAAATGTAATAGGTCAGATTTAAATAAGATAAATTTTCTTCGTATGAGCCATCGATACGGAGTTATTGAAGAAAATCCAAAAAATGGGACCTTCAAACCCCGCTCTCCCAACAGTAGTCCAAACAAAGTTATGAAGTCAAAAATTGTGTTCCAAGCATTCCCCTCTATACCTTTTCGTTGCCTGACCTATTATAAGGGTGGGTTGCACCACGCACAATTAGCAGACTCGTCAACGTTAAATATGGCGACGGAGCTGTCATCCCATAGAAAACTGTCAAACTTTTCATATAAGATTTTTTTACGATTACGTTTACGTTCACAGACAGTTTGGTGCAGTCTTGTCAACATCATTACCAATACAAAGCAGATCAGTCTGTTTAACAATTCAAAATTTGACGTCGTGCCAATTTTACAAGGCGAAATTTTAACCGAGACATCGTTACATATTACTCGAAATGAAAGAATCTCATAATATTTACCTACTGTATGGCAAGTTTTTCAGTTTAGTCGATGCTAATAGTTATTTGTGCAACAAGAGAGGAAAGTTGGTTTTTCTTGCGAGTGTTGATTTTGAGTCCCGAGTAAGCGAAAGATCCTATAATTGAATCACGAGCGAAGCGAGTGATTCTAAGTTTGAATCTTGACCGTAGCGAGGGATCTCGAGAAAACGAGATGTAAAAAAACTTTCCTCTCGTGTGACACATACAACTTTTCACCTTAGTAGTGAGAACATATTAAAGTTAAAAAAAAAACACATTTATTTACATTCCTGAATGAAAGGCATCATCATTATGACGAAAAGCTTCTAGAAACAAAATTTCACTCCCTGGAGTGAGGAAAATCGCACTTTCGTCACTCCAGGGAGTGAGGAAAGTATATAGGCTTGTTCGAACTGCTAAGGTGAAAAGATATTTTGACACTTTTCACCTGAAATATTACAAAAGGAGAAACTGAGGAAAGTGTAAACATGTCTTTGATGTCGACTGTAGTGTAGCAATCCAAATAGCAATAACATTTGCTTTTCTTACGCCTGTAAATGTATATCATATGTACAAGATGAACTGACGTCTGCCATTGACAAAATACACAAGAATAACTATACCAAAACAATGAGTCACTACTATTTTCAGACATGCATTTAAATTACAGTTACTATTATGGGACTGCATGACGTTAGGACTATTAGAGGTTAATACCCGAGTTTGTTATTGGAATTAGGGATTAAGTTGCGGAATCCGTTTCTATATGGCTTTCCAATAAGGGCGGGTCGATTTTAAAATGCAATAAAACAGGCTAGTTGTAAAATATTAATTACTATTTAGTTTTATTTGAAAGACGAGATATATACGAGATATATTTGAGAGACGGACATTTTAACGATGTCATATTTCACAAAAATAATGGCACATATGGGCCTTTCAAATAAAACTAAAATAAATCTAATATATTTCACATACTTTGTTTTATTGTATTTTAAAATCGAGCCGCCCTTATTGAAAAACTGGAATTATCCTAGACTTCGAATTAATAATGGGTAGGTACTCGTATCTTATGAGTCTTATGAGTTATGTGTGTGTTTACCACAGATATTTGTTCCTGAGTTATGGATGTTTTCTATGTATTTAAGTATATCTATCTATTATATATATCGTCGTCTAGTACCCACAACACAAGCCTTATTGAGCTTACTGTGGTAATATAGACATGTCATCTCAGTACATTTTATAACCTAAAATCAATTATTCAATTCAATTTTTAAAATATGGCATTCTGTCCACAATATTGGGACAATTTTGCCAATGTCGAAGTAGATACGACAAGTGTACGGTTAATTAATTAAAATTTCGCTCCAAGAGCTGGACGTTGTACGGTGAGGTTAGGCTTTTTATAAGGAGATAGCTACTCCCTACAAACAGCACGTGGACTAACGGATATCTAACTCAAACAGGGGTTACACATGTTTCGAGACTAAGTCTTCATTAGTTGCTCACTAGTTCGTTAAATCACTGCAGAATAAGCTATATATTACACATTGAATCACGAAAATGAACATAAAATAAGAAGTTTTTCCCGAAACCAAACCACCTTGCTCGACAAGATGGCCGCAAGTCCAACCTAAAATCGATTTTAGGTTATAAAATGTACTGAGATGACAGGTGTCAAAAACCGCTTCTTAGGTTGCATAAGCTATAGGTTGATTTGTGTAAGATTGTCCCATAATATTTATTTATTTATGACTAACGATGTAATGATATACTGACTAAAATTGTCACTTCTTGAAAACTCTAGTATAGGTAAGCTTGTATTTTCTAGTATAAGTTCTTTACAAAAAGAGCCATACTAAAATTGTTCGTATATATATATATACAATTTAAACATTACAGCAGCATCAGCAACTCAAGACAAGTCCTAAAGAATCAAAGATTTTATTTCAATCAAGCCTAAGATACAGCTAAATCTTTGGAGATTCTATTAATGAGGATGATATCGTATTTGGAAATACGAAGGTAATTACATTACTGTCTAAATAAGCACCTAACTAAGCAGAATGTTTTATTTATCTCACGAAACTCGAAGATTGCTTCCTGACAAACTCTAATGAACTGTAAGACTAATAGTAATTGTAGTTACTTAATTGTTATAACGAAGAAAACATTAGTGACTTTTTTAAAATTATTTATATGTTTATCTACACCCATATCATAAACCCTCCATGATGCGTTCAAAAACCGCAAGTTATGACCACCATAAAAATAGACTGTTTGGTTAGAAGTTAGTTCTAAATGTTCTAAATGTCTTGTGAAGTGGTGTAAATGTCTTATCTGTAACGATGTTATTATTGAGCAAAAATTCGATATCATTATAAAAATTCGGCCTGCTCCCCGACAGCCGGCACGCGCCCATCCAACTCACTTCGTTCGTTTCATAATACCACACTCGTGTTTCAAGGACCCCTATTACGTAACAATAATCGTATGTTCAGCACAGCCTCGCTAATCCAGTGATAGCAGTTAAATCGAAAGACCGGACGCAGGTATTAATTAGAGGTATCAATAGATGTGTTGCAAATGTATGGAATTATTTACTTTCTAGCTATTACGTATCCACTACTAATGAAATATTTATAAAATTAAAAAGTAATAAGTATCTAATAAGCCAATAAATGTCGCTCAAATAGACTCCCAAGATTGCGTAGTGCCGCGATGACTGCCAAAACAAATGAACAGTTGGTAATTAAATAAGAAAACATTTTAACTAAAAAATATTTCGCGTAATTCTTCATAAGACCTTGGCTTGATGCCATATCGCTGGCATAAGACTCAATGACGAAGATACGAAATGCAATAACTGTAGGTAAGTTTGTCACAAAACTACGGCAGTTAGCAAATCAATCCCGAAGCCTACAGTAGTCTTTTTAATTAAGTGGAATAATCTGATAGCTCCTGGCAGACAAATTGGTTTGCAAAGTCAAATAAGGTGCTATAAAATTACTTCACTCAATTAAAAGTTACACTATAAAATAATATTCATTACCTACGTAGCCCGAGAGGACAGACGTCAGAATGTTTGCCCCGGCAGCTGTTTATCCATGTAGGTTCGAGAATGTAATCTATTTGAAGAATACAATTCATAGAGTTCCGGATGTTCTCCGGATGATGTACTGTGTTAGATAAAATAAAATAAATAAATAAATAAATAATAAATATTATGGGACAATCTTACACAAATCAACCTAGTCCCACAGTAAGCTCAATAAGGCTTGTGTTGTGGGTACTAGGCGACGATATATATAATAAATAAGAATATATAAATACATAAATACATAGAAAACATCCATAACCCAGGAAAAAATACCTGTGATAAACACTGCATCATAGGCAGCTTCATGACTTCATGGCTTCTTATGTGTGTGTGTGTGTTTTTATGGCTTTATGGCTTCTTGTGTGCTTCATAGGCAGGGTCACTACCAACTAGGCTAGGAGGCCGATTCCGGAAAACATTAAGGTTTTCTCTTTTAATGATCAGATGTCCGGACCTAGTAAAATCGATTAGTATTTTTAGCAAGCTACCCTATCGTCGCTTTCATTATTGTGTCACATTTTCCGGGGCTGGATCTTAGTCTACAGACAATTCATCATTCAGTCCGTTCCCCTCTAGAATATTATTTAGTAGGTACTTGTTTAGTCTATTTAGTAGGTTTCCTTACTTAACCAGTTAATGGATTCGCGTATTTCATAGGGCGTTAAATCCTTGGCTGGAAAACTAATTAAATTCACGTTAATTATTACACTATTATTTCAATTAATCTACGAAATGGTTCTGTCTAAAATATGTATAAAGCAATTGAAATATGGCTCAGAAAATAAACAATGTATTCTGCCTACATGCGAGGCGTGGGTATATAGGTATATATAGCTAAGTTAAACGGTGTATTAGGTAGGTAATTAATTACTTACATTAACATTACGTGACGCATTGTTTTGCATATGTACCTACTGACGAACTGATGAATTTTAAAGCTCAAATTTGTAAGTACTGGGGTGCATCTAGACCAAATCTAGTCTTAAGACAAAACTATTTTTTAACAAACAATTTATCTCAAGAATAAATCAAATTACATAGAATAAAATCTCCATACATTTCGAAAAGTGACGATAAGTTAGGTGCAGATTAGACTCTTCAAAAAAGGAGTGTATACCGTATAATGGGGTGAGTAGCTTTCGCGGAGAGAGTTGGGTTATGAATGGGGAGAGAAGGGATGAAAGGGGGTGAGAGTGGATTTTAACGCTACTGCTACAAAATTAATGTACTTCAATTTAAAATGGAGCTATAGCTATTCATAATTTTAAAAAAAACCGATCCAACAATCTTTCAAAATCACCTTTGTATGAAAACCCAGCTCACCCTAATTACGAGGTAATACGGGGTAAGGTGGGATTTCCTGTTTATCGTTAAAGTATAAAATGGAACTACCCAAAATAAAATAGAAACTATAATACAAACGTCCGGAACACTTATTAAGTATATTCACCATTCAGTTTGCATGTGTAAAAATAAAATTTGGCGCGTTGCCCTTTAAGAACCAAACAAATACCATAAAATTCCCCCAGAGTATTCATAAGCATGAATCCTCTGGGGTTGCCGGCGTCCATAGGCTACGGTAACTGCTTTCCATCAGGCGGGCCGTATGCTTGTTTGCCACCGTTGCGGTATATTAAAAACCTAAACATATTTACTTGAAGTTACGAGGGAAGTAAAAATAATTTAAAGAGTTTTGCTTTATCGTCCATCAAAGGTGACACCATATCATTGTAACGGCCCGAAAATGGAGGTTACACTCAAGCATTCGGGATTCGGGACATTCGGGTGATGTCGAAAGGCGATCTACGACCGCATAAAATGTTCGACAGTCCTCCAGGGTCAGCAAATATTTATTACTTGCCTATTTTATTGCCTGAGTCTGAAAACTCTCGGTGATTGGATAATTTATCGCTTATTTTTCATGACAATATTTAAACATTCAATTTTTTTAATTCTATACCTCCTCCTTCGGCATGGTATGGTATGATTAATTAAGCACCGTCCCAAGTAGTTTTTTTTTATTAGTTAAGAGCCCGCGCAGACAGAGAGCGGTCGAAAGTTCCGCGACCTAGGTATTTCAAGATAATACAAAACCGTTTCAACCCCCACACCTTTATTTAAGCACACCACAGTTATTTAAGCTAACAAAAAAACTAAGTTCTTAAAGATTAAGATTTTTATATGTTAAAAAAAGAAGTTCCTAGAAATTGAAAAAGTTGAAAATCTATTTGTAAACAAGTAGGTATTATATTATTTATTATGCCGGAATTAGAATATGATTACAATTGACAGCAAAATTAACATACCGCATATAAAAAAAATATGACTTACGTTACTCACCAAAAAATCTAAATGCACATCAAAGTTAGTTTTGATGTAAATAAGATTTTTTGCTGAGCAAGTTAGCCTCTAAATAATAGCCAAAATAAAGCACTTATACATACTACTGAGTAATCTTCGGACATTTCCATAAATATTTAAAAACAGCCAAGTGCGAGTCGGACTCGCGCCCGAAGGTTTCCGTACCATTATTTATAAAAACGGCAAAAAATTATGTATCTTGTATGGGAGCTTCTTCTTCTTCTTCTTTTCATCCTTTTACCCACTGCTGGGGTGTAGGGCTCGAATTAAATTCTTCCACTGGCTTCGGTCCAGTGCGGTCTGGGACACCTCCTCCCATCCCATCCCCAATACACCCATCTCTTGCTCCACGGTACGGCGCCAAGTAAGTTTGGGGCGGCCCCTATTCCGTTTGCCGGTCATCTTCCAGGTCAGGGCAATCTTGGATAAGTGAGTGTCAGGTTTCCTGAGGATATGCCCAATCCATTGCCATTTCCGCGCTTGGATCTCCTTGTGTACGGGTGTTTGCCCGGTGATACTCCATAGGTGAGCGTTTGTGATCCAGTTTGGCCAAAAGATTCGCAGGATTTGCCTTAAGCATTTGTTCACAAACACTTGGAGTTTTGCTGATAGATCTTTGCGGACAAACCAGGTTTCGCACCCGTACAGTAGCACGGCCTTGACATTCGAATTGAAGATCCTCACTTTAGTTCTTCTCGTTAAGGTTATGGGAGCCCCCTTAATATTTATTTTATCCTGTTTTTAGTATTTGTTGTCATAGCGGCAACAGAAATACATCATCTGTGAAAATTTCAGCTGTCTAACTATCACGGTTCATGAGATACAGCCTGGTGACAGACGGACGGACAGCGGAATCTCAGTAATAGGGTCTCGTTTTAACCCTTTGGGTACGGAACCCTAATAAAAACCACCGAAATCAAAGTAGATACCTAACTCGTTGGGAAACTTTAAGTTCTGAAAATATTCAATTTTAGACGGCTATAAACTTTTAATGGATGGTCGTTAAAACCTCTCATGATTCAATTTTCGTGCGATGATGATATTCAATATTTATAACGCTTACGAAGCTATCTGTTAGCAAAAACTAACTAAGGTAATATAATGCTAGGAATTGGTTTGTATCTATTGAAAGTATATTCGCACGGGCCCGATAAGGCCGTTCCTAGATTCGGACAAGCCACGCCCAACCGTTAGAGACTCGTTTATGGCTCCCGTGCACAAAAGAAAGAGATGCAGCGCTCTTAAGGATCAGACTTTTTGACAAAACTACGATAAATAAGCGAATCTATTAAGTTTTGTCAAATTTTGTTTCTATCACTTTTTAGATAAACCAGAATACTATATTTTTTACTTAGTTATATTGTTTAATCCCTTATAGTTTACGTAAGCTAAGAAAAATAAGGGGGAAAAGGACCCAACTTCGGATTTTTTTTCTATCGAGGCAACTTTCAGCAATCGTGTTTCGGCTTGTGCCATAAACAAGAGTATATAGTCTAATAATATATATTCGAAAATATATTCAGTCCCTTTTCCCGTTTAGTAGATAGAGCGTTTGAAAAAACCTATAATTTTTCAAAGTAGCCCCATAATATAAAGATTAAATTAGAACAACGTCAATGTTTACCTAGCCATGCAATAATGAACGTAAGTCTACTTGACTTAAAGCTAATTATGCTCAACGATTTCCTGTGTTTGGTTATTGATGAAGCGTATTTTGATTCACTGGTAAGATAGCCTTGCGATGCCGTCCGTCAATAAAGTAAATCAAAATGTTATGTTTATTAACGATATGGTTTAGTCTGGCAGCCGTCAGTCTGGCATTCATTCTCCTCACTGGACACAATCGGGGAATCTATTCCTGTAATGCTAAAATAGAATAATAATTGGGTTACTATAACGCCGTTCATAAACATGAAAAATGCGCAAAATACCAATCCAATTCTTATATGCACTGTTGCGTAGAACCCTTATAGTATAATTCGTTTCACTATTTATTTATTTATTTATAGATACTCGGTGGTTTAGTTTTCGATACGTTCCGCTTGGTGTGCTGTGTTAAACATCCCATACAAATTAAGACCTAACGCAAACGTAATCGTTCACCATCAACATCATCATCATCTCAGCCATAAGACGTCCACTGCTGAACATAGGCCTCCCCTTTGGACCTCCATAAGTATCGGTCGGAAGCGACTTGCATCCAGCGTCTTCCGGCGACCTTTATGAGGTCGTCTGTCCATCTTGTGAGTGGACGTCCTACGCTACGCTTGCTAGTCCGTGGTCTCCACTCGAGCACTTTTCGACCCCATAGGCCATCTGCCCTGCGTGCAATGTGGCCTGCCCATTGCCACTTCAGCTTGCTAATCCTGTGGGCTATGTCGGTAACTTTAGTTCGTCTACGTATCTTCTCATTAAGTAATCGTTACGTTAGTGAAACGATTACACTAAGGGTACAGAGGCCGCTACGTGTCGTCTATTTCTTTCTTTCTAGGGACACAAATAGAAACCTGTGACATCACCACGGAACGGTGACTAGCTGCGATTATTATTTTTGTGTACCTAACACTAATGTTTTGACTTTTAAAAACAATAGAATTCGAGTGGGTTTATACTTTTTTATTTACTCAGAATAATCAGTCCACTCGTTTAAGAGTCCGTTATATATTACATTACGTACCTAGGGCGGTAAAATAAAGAAGGGCTCAGATAAAATAGAAACTATAATACAAACGTCCGGAACACTTATTAAGTATATTCACCATTCAGTTTGCATGTGTAAAAATAAAATTTGGCGCGTTGCCCTTTAAGAACCAAACAAATACCATAAAATTCCCCCAGAGTATTCATAAGCATGAACCGAACCGAAGGTAAGGGCCATAAACAAGCGATCTGAGGCCTTCTTTATTACCGCCCGTGGTGCGTACATAATTTTACGTTTTCTCCTGGGTGTGAAGTGAGATTTGCCGCTGTGCCCTAGGGCGGTAAATTACACTTAGCGTCCAGAGTGATGTAAACTATTTATTCTATTTCGCTCAACTTTTTGAAACTATTTTGCAGTAACTAATAAAACTACTATTAACATTGGTTAAGTATCCATATTTTGAAAGTACGTTTCTTTTTAAATTATTAAATTAAACATTTTTTTATTTTATGTATCATTTATAAATAATTCACCCTAATCTAAGTTGAATAAATCATTTGAGTACTTACTTACTAAAAAAAAAAAAAAAAAATCACCCTAATCTAATATCTAATAGATCAAGAGTAGGCCGTATAGGCAACCCTACCTCATCGCGTAGCAGAATTCAGCTTATGTAGGGCAATGCATGGCCAAATGTTATGCATTTTAGTACCTGGTAGCCTAAGACAAAGTTGGGGCATTTTGTACAGTCAGCAAACAATTACCCTATTTTTTGACAATAACGACGCGACTAGCAAGTGGGTACGCAGCCCATTCGATCGTGCTCATCGAGTAATGCCAAAAAAATGGTGGTACGCATACGTAGACCTGAGATTTTAGGATTTTGTTTTCTTTAATAGTTCAGGTAAGAAAGCATATCAAACGTTTTGTGAAGCAGACAGATTTCAATTTTAGTACAATTGGTAGTCTTTTTATGTTCCTAAATAAATATGTTCCCCAAAAAAATTTTTATTATTTATTTTAATTACACAATAGGTGAAAGATAAAAGATATTTGTAAAGAGATAAGAAAGGTTCAAGAATAAAAAATATTTATTCTTCAATCTAGGCACATTACAATGCACTTATGAACGTCAGAGAGAAAAAAAAGACACTACCATCGATCTTTGATTAAATAAAAGATAACTTTTTATATTAGTGTATATTTGTACATCATCATAATACGTCCACTGCTGAACATAGGCCTCCCCTTGTAGATAGATACAAATAAAAAATAAAGAGATTTGCGTTCGAACAAATGTCTATAACGGATCCATTCTTCTGATTTAGTTAATAAATATTAAGCGTCCTATAAATTCATACATAAAAATGTAACCAAATTTTAATTTGGCGCATTATTATTACGCATATTATGATAATTTACTTTTAGCTGCAAATTGAAGGCCAGACACATAAAATATGAATAAAAATGGTGTCCCTTGATATACACTAGCGTGTATACTTTGACACTCCTAGGAGACTTAAAAACGTGAGCTAGGTGTTCACTTTAATAAATTAACGATTACCCTTTAAAAACATTCTATATACTATTTCCAAATGAATGTAGTTTTATAATTAGGTACAACACGTAGCTTTGATAAACGAAGTTTGGTCTCACTGCGGCGGTGATATCCGTTTTAAACCGGGATTATCGATTTCCATATTATTCGTGATTGGGTCCGAAGTCCGAACAGACTTATTTTTAACTTACCTCACATATCAAACAAGTGACGGTGGAGAACAGTTTGAATTTGGAATGTATTGCGCGGGAATACGGTAAATAATTGAATCCATTTTGGAATGTAACTTACCCTGTTATCTACGTATATTTGAGGACCATGTTGTTCTCCGAAGAGACGTAAATAAGGTGAATTTAAATAAATATCTAACAAACTACTTCGTAGTCCACATAATTTAAAATGAGCTAGTACGAAAACTAATAACGATTCTAGGGCAAGTTTAGCTTGTTAAAACTTCAGGTGTTTCGATATTGTAGCCAGAGTTGTTTCGTGGCACGTACACTACAATGATAAAATTTAGTTGTAATTTACACTTCCGCATTGACCTCAGTGGCCAATTATGAAATGGTACCAACCCTAACACAACATTGTTTCAGCACTATTTTGTCTGACTGTTAGGTTTGCGGCTGTACTGTATTGTAATGACAAAATAAAACATACATAATTTTAAAGAACCGTCCGTTAAAAAGAACACCTTGCTAAAATAAAAGGCCCATCAAGCTACTGTCAAAAATACTCAAATCACTATCGGTTTACCTATAATAGTTGAAGAGTTCCCTCGATTTCTCGAGGATCCCACCATCAGATCCTGACTTAATGACAATGGGAACAACTGTGAAGTATACTCTTTCAAACAAAAAAAAGAATTTTCCAAATCGGTCCAGCCGTCTTCGAATAATCATCACTGAATCAACACATCACAAAAAAAGCAAAAACAAAGATCCCGACGAATTGAGAACCTCCTCCTTCGAAATCTTCAAGTCTGTTGAAAATAAAAAACTGTACAAACTGTAAGGTAAGGACTAAGGTAAAGAAACTCAACCATCATAATAGCTAGGGATACATGCACAGATGTGCCCACCGAATTTATCCGACGGATATGCTCGGCGCACAGATCCAGCCGTGTATGGCGCTATTCAGATGTATCCGCAGGCAAATCCGTGTCCAATTCACGCCATACACGGACGTATCTGTCCGCCGTGCACATCCGTCGGACAAATCCGGCGGGCACATCTGTGCGTGTATCCCTAACTAATATCCGAGTATAATTTCAATGAATACACGGCTTACGTGAAGTTAAACCTTACAAAAACAGATTCAAAGTATTACGCGATTATCTCACTGATGCGTAGGTGAACGCCGCTCTGATGTGTAAGCCCGACAGCACCATATTACGTAGGAATAAAATGATGTTGATGTCCCTCTCGCACAACGGAGCGGCGTGCGGGTCCACATCTAATATGAAAATCGCCTTAAGGGCTTTTCTTCATCTACGTTTTTTGATTAGCTCTACAAAGGCAAGGTACAAATTCTAGTTCACAAATAAAAGTTTTTACTAAAGCAATTACCTACTCCTTGTGGTCCTTGTACATATGTATCTAATTTATCCTCTAGTCACAAATACCACTTCAGCATACTAATATTCATACACACGGCAAGTAGTATTTACCTAAACTTTACATTAAATTACCACATTAAAGTTAAACATAATATATTCAACTACGACAATACTAAGTATTAGAGCTAGTGCCTACTCCAATTCAAGGGATAAGGTTGCTTTGCGGACCCCAAGCTGAAATTGAGCTGTGAAAAAAAGCTGACACAAACGCTAAGAAGTGATGAAATACATAACTGACTCGATAGTCATTAACTACGTTACGAGATTACGTGTTTGTAATGTACCATCGAGTTCATAATTGCATGGCCAATTTATCAATGAATTCATTCATAAATTGCCCATGCATTTTTGAACCCGATGGTACCTACCTACAAACTAAGATGACTTTGTAGGTACATTACAAACACGTAAAAGTCAACAATATAGCGTTGGGTTAAGATTGAAAGAGCGGTAAAAGAGGGGCAAGATAAAAAGTAGTCTGTAATGCTCCGGAACATGGTCGATTTTTTGTCTTACCCCTCAAAAAAACACCTTTCTATCTTACCTCAACGCACCTTACTGAAGAACGCTCGACCTCAGATACTTCACCTTCTAAAATTATGTTTCATTATTACTGAAGTGCCTCATCCGTCTTCTGCACCGAATAATATATCGTTCGAGTCGCTTACAGGATGAATCGCGCCACGACGAAGAAATATTACGTATCCAACATATTCATCATGGTATATGCACTGTATGCTGAGGTAATGTAGGTATTCTATCATTGGAAAGCATCCGATTTAAAAAATACGAGTAGAATACTGCTTTAATATTTACCTCCCGCTAGTGCCTCGTAACCTTAGAGCTTTAAACCAAGCGGAGTAGCCATTGACAGGCGTTCCCCTCTGCCAAATGAGTATGACCAGTTGTCATACTCATTGTATGGACTGACGTTTATTTGACGTGGCTATTTTGACGTTTCGCATATATTTGACGTTCCCCTCCCCCGCAAAAAACTGCAGACTTTTTCCGATAGAAATGAGAGCGCGTCTCGCATCCGGTTGGTTTAATAATCAAAGCTCGTAACGTAGAAGTGAGAAATGAAAATATTAGGATGCGTTCTGGCATACCATATATGTAAAAACAAAATTGAGTGAAAAGAACATAATAATAAGGTGTAAACGTAAGGTGTAATACGAAATAATTGCTACCAAATGTCACTTTGTACAGACAGCAGCAGCAGTATATAAATGGGAGTGGTATACAAAATGATCTTGACACGCTATTATCTTGAAGATAAAGTCGTGTCGTTTTGAACACCTCAGCTACTTCTGCCGCTGTCTGTACTATGTTTGTTTAGGTTTAATCTTAGAAGCAAAAGTTTCCGGTAGTCTGTACCTAATTAAAAAAAACTCATTGACTCATTGTAGACTCCTTATTTATGGTAAGTGCGCTTTCACATTATCCGATCCGATATCGGATGTAGGACCGATAAATAATGTCGGACGACATCCTACATCCTACATCCGACACCCTGCATCCGATAAATAATGTCGGACTACACGGAGGTCCTATAGACGTTACAATTTATCAGGCCTCTACAGACGACAGTGATATGACGAGGCAACAATGTGAGATGGAACTATAATAAAGGTACGAGTAGAATGAGACAAAAGTTCTCAAACAATTTGCCTCTCATAATGTCATAATATGTGGTGGGTGGTAAATTTATGCTCAGTTTTATCAAATTATTAAAAGTACTTTTAGTTCAACATTACGTCAATACTTTTTACTAGTACAGTCAGCTGCAGAGAAAAGGATCCCCCTGCATACAAAGTTTGTATGACAGTGGGGGCCTTTTTCATTGCTACTGACCGTACCTATGTAAAGCCAGTTTGGCGTGAAAACTCTTTGTAAGTATACAGGATGGATTTTCTTTTTGGGTCAGTAAGGGCAGTTACCAGATACCGTGCTGCTACGTGAAAATGGTCTTAGAAGACCTTTCCTCGATTTCAAATTAATGATTCGCGTTTACAAATTTTGGAAAAATCATATACAGGTTGCGAGTTTTTGACAAACTTTTTTTGATGCCGTTCGATCCCATTCCTATCCACGATCAAAAGCTTGTATGAACCAAAAACAAATTATAAAAGTGAGACCTGGGTCGCGTTTTATAAAGTTACAATTTACGATTTCGCTGTTTGCCTCTCTTTCTAGCACACATATTGGATAGAAAGAGAGGCAAACGCGACCCTGGTACCTTCAATAAAAACTATATTGAATAAAATGACGGTTAAAAGCAAAATGAAAGGACGTAAGTGCCGGCGAGTAAAATTACTTACGCAAAATATTCCGTAATTATCGACCTTTTAAACGAATGTATTGTACCGGCCGGCAACTACGGAACCCTACACTGAGCATGGCCCGACATGCTCTTGGCCGGTTTTTTGATATTTTGAATGCTTTTACTGTAATGTCCTCATACAGTATTATGGACCTTAAACGTAAAAGAACTGATTGGCGCGATAAATAAATATAAATCAAATTACTGTAGAAAAAGTTTTCTTTAATATGTCGCTTTTTAGTACTCTACCGTAAGTTGACCTCTAGGAAACTATATAGAAATGGGATCGATAAGCAAAAAAAATAGAATGTAAAAATAAAAGTTTTAATTTTCATACAAAATTTATGAGAAAAGTTTTCCTCGATTTGTGACTTTTCTAGCCAGATTTTTTTTGGTCCTATATAAGCTTTTGATCCTGAATAGAAATAGGGTCGACTAGCATTAAAAAATAAAGTTTGTCAAATACCCTATAATAACATATTTCTCGCATAATGTATGTTTTGAAAAAAATACCGTAAACGCAAATCTTCATTAATTTGAAATCGAGGGAAGGTCTTCTAAGACCATTTTGCACGGGTCTGGTAGCTGCCCTTACTGACCCAAAAAGAAAATCCATCCTATATATGCGAAGACAATTATATACTATATTCATGTATGAATTCTTGAACTACCTACACCTACTTTGTTTATTTCTACCGAATTATGTTTACTTCCTTGGCCGTTTGTGTCTTAAATAAATTTAAAAAAAAACGTTAAAGAATTTGGAGTTCAATTGTTTCGAGCATTCGAAATTTAAAATCCGCGCTAGCGTCGTCACGCACACTACAGCAAAACTGTACCTACACATGCACGCACACAAACAAAGTTTATCGTCCGACAGCCACGGGGCTCCGACATGTTATATCTCTAACAAGTGCCAATGCACCAAGGAGAAGTTTACATAGTTCCAAAATTTTTCATACGGTAATTCTTAATATAGTCAGAACTTAAAATTTACGAACAATAAAAAATATCCAGTAAGTCGCTGGACACCGCCGTTACTTAACTGACTGTCTCATTTACGAATTTATTTAAAAAAATACTAATGGTAATTTTTTGATAATCCCATAGGGAATGTTCTCATTGAAAATTTAATTTAAATTCTCGTGTAAGTTTCCGACATTTTCCGAGAATGTTACTGAATTTTTGAGAATGTTCTGCAACTTGTACATAGCTAGAACAAGTACAGGTAAATTCTATTAAAAATGATATAGGTAGTTCGTAGTATATAGTAGTTATACAAATCTCGCATCGAATCAGCTTTCGTGAAGACGTGAATCGACCTGTACTTATACATATGTACATATACCGCGTGTTTATTTGATATTACCTCAAATGGAAGCCAGACGCATGTTTTGAAATTGTAAATCGATATAACATTATAATATTGAGTTAACTCTTAGTTAACATAGAGCAATTGATTTTTTAAATTTGTTCGGGCCGCAATGTATTGCGTATACACTTATTTGACACATCATCAGTTGTGACACTTAAGAGCAAAGTAATCACGTAGGTAGCGAAAAATAAAAGTCGTAAAATTTTAATAAAACATAAGGAAGTATGTTTAGTCTATACTAACTACCCTTGGCTTATGAGTTGATATCAAAAATACACGCTATAGAACAAATGTAATAACAAAATAGTAATTTTGAATATGTTTAATACATTACACATACAGTTACATGAATGTATGAATTGTATGAGCATAAACATTAGCTCCTGTTGGCCACTTTGTAGAATTTAGCCCTCCCCTAATAATGTCCTATATGTTACATTACGTTCGTAACGGATCCCAGCGTCTTACCGCATTGTATAGAAGCACCTAGTCTACGCGAAACTCCACTCATAACAGAGGTGTGCACAAATTAAACTATTTGCGCCGAAATCCTCACTAATATTATACTGCTTCTCGAAGCGTATATTCCTTGAAATGCGAGCGCTTGGTTTTGTCATACGTAGCAATGTATTTTTATAAACTCGTAAATGAGACAATCAGTTAAAATAACTGATAAAGTGATAACGTCCAGCGACTTCCTCAATAATTTTTATTGTTCGTAAAAATTTTGTTCCGAGGACATTCCGTATGGAAAATTTTGCAACTTTGGAAACTTCTCCTGTGTGCATTTCTAGCCATACGTCGGGGCAGTCATGCTAATTCTAATGAGTTTAAGAGATTTTGAGCAAATGTACCGTACATTACCGTAACGGTACCTACTCAAAGTAGAGCGGTACAACAAGACGACAAGTATTTAGTGTTAGTGATGTGCTGTGGACGGGAGTTTTCTTCAGGTGATATTCGTGAAGTATCCAGAAAGATTACCTGTTCAAGAATAAGAGACGTTAGTTTTTCATGCCTCGGTGTACCTATTTTAATTTAATGAATACCCGTACCTACAAAGCAAAGTATCTGCATATAGTGTGCATATTTTGTCAGGACAATATTCTATGTATTATAGATTAGATGACTTGCATTAAGAAAGTTGCAATTGTTATGCGATTTTCCGAACGCTTTCTGGAATTTTTTCGCGAACAAATTAATCCCCGCATCTATACAATTTGAAATTGGTAACCTATACATATATGCAACTTACCGCTCCGTCGATTACGAGACCGTGTTAAATATTTAAATTCAGTGCGTGGGGATTAATTCTGAGTAAATGATATGATAATCTTTTCTGTAATTTACACTTGCTGAAACATTTATAATTACATTTGGTGAAAGTTTACATGAAAGATACTTTTGCTCAGGACTCTATACAGATTACTAAAAAGAAATATTTGAGGAATATTTCCGGGAGAACATTTCTGGAAGAATTTCCAGGGGCACATCACTATTAGTCACAGCAAATGACGTATGGTTCTGGTGAATATTCTCGGATCAATATTGAGGATCTCAGAATATCTGTAGTCACCGATGCAGATTAAGGTAGCCTAAGCTAATACAAAAACTAACTAACAAAAACCAACAAACGATTACCATATAAATGATAATTTTAAACAAAAAAAGAACCGACTTCACTTTGGATCCGCTATTCCAAGAGGAAGTGGCCGAGTTGCTGTAAAAAATAGTGAAATCACTATAGGTGTGCCTATAATAGTTGAAGTGTTCCCTCGATTTCTCCAGGATCCCATCATCAGACCCCGACTTGGTGACAATGGGACCATCTAGGGGTTACACCCGTTCGATTAAAAAAAATTGAAAATCGGTTCACGATTCATTCAGTGACATCCATACAAAAAAAAATTCAGTCGAATTGAGAACCTCCTTCTTTTTTGAAGTCGGTTAATTACAAATACCGTATTATCCCAATAAGAATATAGTTTTTATTACCGATATTGAACAATTCATAATTAGTTCAATTAAAACATGTACTAGACCATTTGTGTCGACTGTCAGATCACTATTTAGTCAAAAAAACTCGCCACAACACTCGACTCTTTCATTTAGTCGAGCAGTCATAGGGCGGGACGGGGACTGAATGAATATGCATCACGTAAACAAGCTTGTTTACGCCGTTTAGTCGCGCTGCGTCGCCTGACTGCATTAACGTGAACTACCTAGTTCTAGGTTCACAGCGGCACACCCGCCATACTCCTCATATGCATTTAGCAATTATAAGGAATGTACGTATAATTACCGCAGTGTTAGTCACGGAGTAGGATGGAGATGGCAAGTAGGCGTTCCCGTGTATCCGACAGTAAGTAGCGGCCGACTGACTTTGTGCACAGACTATGATCAGTTGTTTTGTAAACTTCATGCCCGAATGACTTTCACGTCATACGTACGCTCGTTTAACAAAAAATGATTATTAAATTTAAGATGCCGTATTGTGCAATATTAAGCCGCACAAATCATAGTGGTTTAAAATATCTTTCAGGTGGATGTATTTCCTATCACCGTTAGGTATTTTTTTAAACATAATCCAAAAAAAGCGAAATAACTGTTTGTTTTGCATTATTCGCGAATGTACGTTAAACAAAACTATATTTTATTTGTTAGAACTTAGAGTTCATAATATTTTGTCACTGTTCTTTATGTTTATCTAGAAAATTCGCTATCCTAAATGTCAAATAACTTTCGCTACTCGAGTGCCGCGCAATGTCGATATTTATATCGATAAAGTTAAAGCTACTATTACGACATTTCAAGTTTGATGTTATTATTTTAGATAAGTTTTAAGTTCAATATACCTATAATTTAGCGCATATTTGTATTTATCAAGACGGTGGTTGCCGTTTAACACCCTAGAGGTGCGTGCAAACCATAATAAAAACAGTAAATAATAATAAAAGGCGTGAGATTTCCCTAGAGCATAATTACAATAATAATTGATAACGTGACGATCCCTAAGATCCCACAAGTACAGATCACATCAACATTTACTTCAAATCTCCCACAGTAATATTAAATTTCGCGTCTTTTAAAATGAGAAATTGGTTTATAACACTACAAAATTCGCTTTTATCTAAGCGTAGAAAATTGCTCAGTTAATATTATATTAGTTGTTTATTCGTCGTTTTCATTTGAACGGTATCAGAAATTATATTTACATACATCACATCTAGTCCATATCCACACGTACAAAACTTAATTAGCTATTTTAGATTTGTTAGTGGAAATAACCACGCAAACTAGCGTAAAATATTAGAATTTTGCCGCCCCTTTCCTGATTTGATGGTCACAATTTTACAATAAAATCAAGTGGAATCGATCAGCCTTCATATGTATGCTTTCACACAAAATTAATTTGACAACTTAATCGGGTTGTCCCGTCTACACTAGCCTTAAATGCGTACTACATGTTGTTTTTCATACAATTACGATTAGCATTACCTAGCACCTACCTATATTATAAAAAAATATAATCTTAAGTAAGGTGTAAATGGTGTAATATAATTTTTTTAAGTTATCTATATAAGTAAAGTGTGATCCCATTATTTTATCGATATTTTTGTGTTCGGATAGGTATTTAAATGCAAATTTTATCTTATCACCTTACCGAACACACAAATATCGATAAAATACACGGATCACACTTTCCCCTTCCTATATCGAATGGCAAATAGTCATATCATTATAAGAAGTTCACAGTCACATGGGACGTTTTGTTTTTCGATGTTATGGGTATGCCAAAAAAGTTCCCAACCCATAGCTACTCGCAGGCATGCACAGATCTCGAATATACCAGTATAACGTGACCGTAAGATCCGTAACAAATTATGCATAGTGAGACCTTACATAGACTGGTTTCTTTAGCCCTTTTCTCGCCTGTAATAAGAAAGTGGTTTTAACTATTAAATTTATTTAAAATAGTGCCATCCAGTGTTAAGTAGTTGTATTAGGTGAATGTTGAGCGAGATTTTGTAAGATAATTAAATAGTCATATGTCTCATAACTTTGACATTATACTTTAGATTGTGGCTCATGTAGCCTACAGTTGAGATTCGTTCGAGAAATGTCAATCTGTAACAGCCTATCGGTATGGAAAGTTGCTACGAATCAAAGCATTTTTGTAATTGTGTGACGTATTTTAACGTACCTATGAATGTCTGAGTTTGGCGACACTGGTTTTCATACTAAATAGCAGTCATTTCACATCCACTAGTTTATTAATTCGTGGTGTTAGTAATGGAACTAACGTTCTGTGGAACCGCCCTAGAAGATACATTTTCAAGTTTCAACACATTTCCTCATAATGACGTTCTTATTGGGTAGTTTATACATTGCTTTTAGGCTCATAGTTTTGGATATTATGTAGAATTGTAGATGGGCGATTGAATATCGTCAATGCTTGTCGTTTTGTAAACCGATGGATGATAAAATATCCAGCAAGTGTATATGTATAATTAAGATTATAGTTACCTGCATATATTATTATTTAAAACCCAAAGACAAAATAATGTTTTCTTTTGTTCAATATAGATGTAGGGGTGTATAATGTATTGCCGTGTTAATAAATTTATAATAATTAGTTAATAAATAAAGTCAACCTTATTCTTTACATACATATAATGCCGCTAATCCCTAAATCCCACCAGATCCAATAACGAAAGTTTCCTAATTTATGTTTTGAACCGTAGAAACTTCGGTCGAAAACTTCGGCAATATCTTTTCTAAACACATTAACCTAAAGTGCAGATTAACAGCAACAGCTACACATAACATACTAAAGCGATTAGCACACTGGTGCCGCAACCGCATGCGGCGACGGTGTGCAAGCGTGACAGCGCTATACACATGTAGAGCGCTTTCTCGCTCGCGCACCGGCCCCGCATGCGGAAACCGCAGCAGTGTGAAAGTCGTCTCCTCATCTCAATTTAAACTCAATCTAATTCCCATTAAAAATGACGGGTTATTATGCGACACGCTCGCACAAAGTTAATTTAGCAGTTCGTTCAGCTTTAACACATTTTTTATAAAATTGCAGCATGTTATAAACAAAACGGTTTGCAACGAAAAGAATCTTGGGGTCTTTGGGGAATAACGCGTTTTAAAACATGAATTCATTTGCACATCAGGTATCGAGATTGGAGCTATATTATATCTCATCATCATCATCATCATCTCGGCCATAAAAACATAGCCCTCACCTTTATCATTAAGGGGGGGTGGTTGCCATACGCGCCACGCTTGGCAGGCGGGTTGGGGCGCGCAGTTTTTTTTTGTTTATTGTGTGTTATATCTTGTGATGTGTTATTTTGTTTTTGATGGAAATCATTGTTAAATTTTTTTATTAGAAAAGTATGAAAAAAAAACAATGATAAGGATATCCGTAGTTCCGTACTCTCGGTCGTCCCGGGAAACCGCTCAGTGATATGCGATATTTTTCGTTACACTCACGGTACCTTAATTAATATGAGAAAATTCACAAAAACTTTCGACGATTCTGTGTGAAAAGAAAATGTTAATAGTTCAAAACACATCTCAAAATTCATGGAAGATTTTTTGTCGCCTATTTAAAAATTAAGGAAATATTTTTTATTTAAAAATATATGCGTTCTTTTGAATGGCACAATTTTTCACTTCTACTAGGCTAAGTTCATGAAGTTAACCAGTTTTGGGCAATGCAAAATAAGAGTATTTTTTGATAATTTTATAATTTGATATTAAGGTAAATTCAATACTTCATCGTTAAATCTTATGATGACAAAAGTGGCCATAGTATAACATTGCACATTTGTTGCCCGTGCAAACTAGGTAAAATTAGTCCCCGTAGTAAATTTAAGCTTAAAATACTCTTACACCTACGTAGTTTAAAAGACGTAAAATAAGTAACAATATGGTTGTACTTAGGACTGTTATTGCTCGAAATGTTGTTAGGAAAATTAACTAAGCTAACAATGTACGGGTAAGACAATCATGACATGAGTCAGCTAATAAATTAACTTGTCTGAACCCGCCAGCGCTAACTTTGCTTAATCGTGAGCGTGAACACTCGATTTAATTACATACTTACAAAATAAACGTCCCAATGCTCATCACTGTACCAGTACATGTCATCTTAAATCATTCGCAATAAAGATGACAGCAATGTGTCAACTGTTCGGCATTAGCCTATCGAGCACTAGGACATTTACCTTATGTCAATAAGTTTTTCGTATAGGTAGCATATAGTTGCTCAAAAAGTAGCCTTTTTGATTAGAATTCGGTAGGTATATACCGGGTGTTTCCTGAAATAGGAGCAATAAATTAAAACGTAGATTCTTCTCCTCAAACCAGACAACGTTTGTTCAGCAACTTTTAAAAATAACTTATGGTTTGATTTTTATTTCACTTTAAAGATTATTCGAACACGCAATGTGTTCCGAAATTGATTATGTCTGTAGGGTGACAAGGCTGACAAGCAATTTCAATTGGACGGATATTAACGTACATTGAAAATACTAGTTTGTATGAAAAAGAGACAATCTAAGAAATACATATTTTATAAAAGTTATTGAACAAAAGTTTTATTTTTTAATTTATTGCTCATGTTACAGGAAACACTCTGTATACCTTTTTTTATTTCTCAGCTTAATGCAATGTAAAATTTTGTATGATATTTGTGTCAAAATGTTTATTATTTCTAACTCACGTAGGTTCTCCGACATTCATTGGGGAAAACGCCTACTCTCTACACTTGTACCATAAATAACTTTTTTAACACAGTTGCTCAAATCTAGTAGTAGTTTATAATGCGAGAAGTTGGATTTCTCGCACTAGCGCGTTTTACTTTTCCAGCCAATCACAGCTCAGGATTCATGATCACCGCCCCGCATCGCACGGCGCGAGTGTTCGGATGAAGTAACCTCAAAGTGACATATTGTCCATTTTTATAATTTTTTCGCAACTTTATTAAAAAACGTCGTTCGATACACGGACGGAATGTCATTCTTCACTCGTCCCGAGTTTTGCCACTCGCCTGCGGCTCGTGATCAAATGTCTCGGAACTCGTTGAATAATGACATCCTTTCCGACCTAGTATCGAAATGTACTATTTTAAAATTTCTAAACATTTGTCAAAATGGCGGTTTTCACTGTTATAGCGTGCGTGATTTCATACACAAATGCTTTTTACTTAGTTTCAAATTGCAGTGTACATTTTGTAAGATTGTATTTAAATCGTAATATGTAAACAATGTGCAACATTGACAATTTATTTAGTAGTAAGCTGAGGCAATTCTCGAAACCAGCTGAATAAAAAAATCTGTATGTAAATATTTCATTTGATCACACTTCATTCTGATGAAATGTTCCACCATCATACATGTTATGTTTAGCTAGAATGTCTTAGCTGAAGTTAAAGCTAAATGTTAATACAATTAATGAATTCAATGCGGATAGGATGGTTTCGCTTTTACCGTCTACGCGTCATGCGCCACTCTTGCACTTACAATACTCTATTAGGATGTGAGATTTTATCTATGATGACAGACGATAGACCGGCAGGTGTACAAAATTTTGCCGACATTGTCAAATTAATTTCTCGTAATTTAGCTACAAACTCGTAAGTGGTGTTGAACAATCACAAGAACCGCGGCGTAATTAATTATTAAGGGAGGCTTTGAGAACAGACGTTCCGTACAGGTTAATACTGCAGGTATGTTTAATTTGATATGTTATAATAATATTACATATATATATTGAAAAGGTGTTCAGTCCGTGAGCTTTAAGAAGAACCTTCGGGAATCGGCGATGACACACGAAGGTAATATTGCTGTTCTGCTTTTTCATGTGTCAGTGTTGATTGATACCCGACGTCTCTTTCTAAAACCCGAAGGTTCTTTTTAGAGTTCACGGACTGTGAAGTACCTACGGCACGCAAATTCTAATGTTTATACGTGTGTAGTCTCTAGTATTGTAAATAAGACTAACCTACTAATAAAGAGAGATCACCTATGGCTTCCGTTGTTATCATCACATTGGTCGATTTTTATAATTCACAACACAGAGACAAAACCAAAAGATGTCCATTGGTAGCGAGTGTTATCTCGTTTGTCACTGATGTCAGTGATAAATTACCTACTGAATTTAAACCGTGCATCTTTACTCGCGGTGTTGTAGGTTCGCCCTTATTTCACCACGGTGACAATTGTCATTTTCTGACATATCCAAATTACTGACGTCACAGGCATCCATAGGCTACGGAAACCGCTTACTATTGAGCGGGCTGCACGCTTGTTTGTCACCAGCGTAGTATTTGTAGAAAAACTTCCTTTATTATAACTAAAAGTACCTACTACTTTTGTAAACAGGGGTTTTGACATATGTATCGAAAAACACGAAGCTTGTCACGAAATTCTTACACTAGCCTTATCTTATGTCGAGAAATATTTACAATTTTTCTAAGGACTATGGTTTTTCGCTCAGTAAACTTAGTACCTATTTATTGACGATATAATTAATATAAATATGTTGAATTTTATTAAAAATATCAAGGTGGTGGCAAACAAGCATGCAGCCCGGCTGCTGGTAAGCGGTTACTGTAGCCTATGGACGCCTGTGATGTCAGTAATTTGGATATGTCAGGAATGGTGACAATTGTCACCGTGGTGAAATAGGGGCCTGGGCACGCTCGGTGGTAACACATTTCAGCGTTTCATACTAATTGGGATAACCTATTTTTACAAAACATTCACAATTCAATACAGGCTGTTTTTCAATAACTAGCCATATTGTGAGAGGTGACTAAATAAGTCATTAACTTTATCAATGATACCAACCCCAAAATCCCAAAATAAAAATTATCTTACCCATAGAAAACGTCGGCGTCTGATCGGCCGAAATATATGAAACAGCCAAAAATTTTTTTGGAATTTCGGAGTAACAATTAGTAAGGGACCAGTTTTTGAGTATGGCTTACCAGGTCGCCTCGCGCAATATGGCCAGTTATTGAAAAAACCGTGGGGTTATTAAAAAACCGTATTGAAAAATTGCCGTGGGGTGCCCGGCCTTAGAATTGTCCCCCACCATATCGTCCCGTGGTTGTCTGCTAAGGGAATATACCGGGAGATGGGCAGCAGCATCTTCCGAAAGCCTACAAACAATAAACAAAAAAACTGCGCGCGCCCACCCGCCTGCCAAGCCTGGCGCGTATAGCAAACCCCCCCCCCCCCCCCTTAATGATTAAGGTCCAAAGGGGAGGCCTATGTTCAGCAGTGGAGGATATATGGCTGAGATGATGATGATGATGATGATTGAAAAAACTTGTATTGCTTATGTTATAGTACCTTTTATTTAAACTGAAATGTGTGTTTAAATTTAGTTTCTATAATGAAAAAACTAAAACTCCTTTAGTTCTAGTCTCCTTCGGTAAATGATTGTGAAGGTACACGATTCTATTGCCGTAATATCTTGTCTTTTTACTCTCATAATAATTATGATACTCGTAACTCGTAAGTACCCTTGAGTGTACTTCTGAAGTTTAATTATTTCCTCAAAGCAAGTTACTGTAAAGAAGCAAACCACTTGGGTATCTCCCAGTCCAAATTAAACTGTTTGGCGTCGTTTCACAAACCGAAGTCGGTCGGGTTTTATCAGTTAGAGGATTATACAGAAGTAATTTAAAGTAGATCGCGCGGAACAATCATAGTCGGGGGAAGAAAAAAAATACCTTACATTAAATCGTACGCTTTTGGAAGCTTTTTCTGATTATTAAGTAGGGTGCTCAGATTCCCATTATACAGTTTTCCCCAGTGACGTCATTGTGCATTTCAGGAAATCGGAGTCATTCTAGACATCGTCTGGAACACTACACTGACTAAATCCTACGCTCGGGATCTATTACTATTATATTTGTTAAAATAAGTGATGACTAACTTAAAGATTTCCCGAGTTGTTTAACCGAGCTTAAGTCGATAAGCTTAATTAAGTGACTTTTTTTCGTTTAATTTATAAAAAAGTGACTTAGAAATTCGAACACAATTCGAAAATTTGGTAGTATGGTACTTATACGGATCTAAGTGTTACAGTAATTTTTCACCACGGTGACACGTTTAGATCCATATTAAAAGATTTTTTTTAAATTTTATTTGGCGTATACGATCACTTTATTGATACCTACGCTAGTGATTTTTTTTTTCATAAATTGCCTACTTATTTAACATACATAACCATAAAAATATCAGAAATAGACTAAGTGCTTTTCGAGCAATCAATATAAACAGCTAATACTTTAAGGTTCGCATTTTAAAAATTCCCGCCTCCGCGCCAAGGTTACTACGCATCATAGATTCCTTACCTATTTTTATTAGATAGAGCGTATCCGAAGACTTGCAAGTAACATAGATCGGTAAAGAGATTATTTATTTAAACTTCAATATTGTCGATACTATAACGTCGTTATGTTTGTCATAAACACTCTGAAATTTTGATATTACAATATGAAATTATATATTGGTTAGATATAACCAATCTGTAATTTCAGTGCAGACTGTAGATCATATTGTTGTTTTGTACTGATATGAATAATTGAATATCAGTTGACTAGCTAACGACTGATGCAGCCCTACTATTAGTTTAGTATCTGGGAGACACGTTGCATATATTAGCCCAATGTTGGCCAATCTTAAAAGAAGTCATGCCTAGAGATATGTTTGTTATACCTACTCAAATATAATATCAACAATTATCATTTACACAATTAAAATGGTGTCGGATAGAACCGAGTACCGCCGTTCACACCTGATTTGGTGGTCATGCCATGAGACATCGTACTTACGCACTTCATAATGCATAGTCTATGAGGAGTAATCTTTGCCCTGCATGCTTTGCGTGGTGCGGTGCGTTTGACGTATACCTATATTTTCGTTGCTCGGATACCGATCGGCGACGGGCGAATAGTGTTTGTTTTGAAGTTTTCGGCCGGCCGGTGTCATTCTCATTGCGTTCATGTTAGTGTTTACTGCGCGGAAATGCTAATTTACTAGTCCTAGCGGCCGGTACGCCTAAAAACGCTGCAAATGGTGTTAAAAGCATGAAAATTGGAACGATTGGTTTTTAGGCCATATGAATCAATTTGATGCGTAGCAGTAAAAAAAATTGAAAAACCGAGAGGAGTTATGACGTCATCTTTTTTGTATGGGGAAAAAAAATCTTCTGAAACCTACCGTGTCTGGTATCAAATTAAAGGGCTTTTTAAGCTGATTCTAAAAATATATTACATCATTACATTTTAGTCACTTGTTTTTAAATATAATAAAAATCATTTTCGAAACATACCAAGTTCGGGCTCCTGCAGATACGATACCGTCGAATATTTTTTGTAAAATATACCTCAAATGATACTTAATATCCTCAAACCCCAAGAAAGCTTTTTTGAAATTATTTTCATTTAGTTTTTTTTTAATTTTTCACTATAACAAAGTTTTATGTATTTAATATATCAATTAAATATTCGTAAAAAAGCAAAAAACCACTAGTGTCTGTGCAATCATTACGAAGTATTGGGCTATTGCTTAGCTTTTGATTCGAAATTTGTCTTGAGCATGGATCCCGCCCCCACTCCCTACCTGTTTCCCTTTCCTGCTCACTCGGCGGTCGAAAAACTGAGTCACCCCCCACCCATCAGGACTTTTTTTACTTAAAGCCTCTCAAGGAATATGTAATAGTTATTTGTGCAACAAGAGAGGAAAGTTGTTTTTTCTTGCGAGTGTTGATTTTGAGTCCCGAGTAAGCGAAAGATTCTATAATTGAATCACGAGCGAAGCGAGTGATTCTAAGTTTGAATCTTGAGCGTAGCGAGGGATCTCAAGAACACGACATGTAAAAAAACTTTCCTCTCGTGTGACACATACAACTTTTCACCTCATTAGTGAGAACATATTAAAGTTAAAAAAACACATTTATGTACATTCCTGAATGAAAGGCATCATCATTATGACGAAAAGCTTCTAGAAATAAAATTTCACCCCCTGGTGTGAGGAAAGCCGCAACTTTCGTATTATACCCGCATAGAGTAATTAATAATAATTAAAAAATTATAAAAAAACTAAATGTAAATATTTTCACAATTGCTTTCTTGGGGTTATATTTGAGGATATTAAGTATCATTTGAGGTATATATTACTAAAAATGATTCAACGGTATCGTATCTGGAGGAGCCCAAACTTGGTAAGTATGTTTCGTTTTTTTTTAATATCATAATTTAAAACAACTGACTAAAATATAATACCACACACGATAGGTTTCAGAAGAAAAAAAATACTATTTACGAAATGATGGTTTGTCGTTGCTTTTCGAAAGTGTTGACGAGATACGTCTGCATACGACATGCAGGAAAAAGTAAATGTATTTGTTTTATTATATTCACCTATGTCACAAACAACACTAGAAGAACTAAAGTACATTTTTGGCAACCTAAACTTCCTTTGAATAAATGGCGCTGCACTAAATATTGTAGCTAATTGAAGGGATGTTTACAAAAACAACATAACTGACTACACTGGTTGACACCTGAAACAATTAACAATGTTCTTAAAAAAGTGTCAACCGTTCTAAGCAGTTGTGTTGTTTTTGTAAACATCCCTTCAATTGTGAAATACAAACATAAACTTCCGTTTGTTTACTTAACAATTTTACTATTATGACAAAAATACGCTACCATATATACATCAAAATAACATTAAGAACAATATCTGCGCAATGTGAATTTAAAAATAATTTAACTACTAATAAATAAACTGAGATAGTATTTTTTTCATCCTGTATATTTTCTTAGTACGCATGTACGTTACGCCTTTCCTCGCTTCTTAGATACCTATAACGGTCAATGACCTACATTTGTGCGCGTAAAGTACCGGCGGCCGCGCGTCTAGCCTTGTCCTCCCCGCCCCGTGCCCCGCAGCAATCATGTTTGTTTTATTGATTACTGCTTTTACAATTAACGAAAATGCTCAATGTATTATTATAGCTAAAAGAAGCATTAAAAATTATGAGCGTAGAATTAATGCGCGTATACGAAAATCAATTAAAATCATTTAAAAAATAGCAATAATAAAGTCACCGGCGTAATTTTTTTTTAAAACTAAGCGTAATAATTGTCTAGACAATATAGTGAAAAATCACCATTTATATAATTAGTGTTTGATTATTATTGAATTTTCTAAACATTTTTATTTTTTCTATCGTATTCTCCACTTGATAGGTGGTGACTATTTCAAATACTGTTTTAAATATTCAGGTAGTCCCTTGAATAAAAAATCTCTAGCGTAGGATTTAATGTTTGTGGTTAATAAACATTTAAATTTTCAAAATTTTTTTTAAAAAAAAGCACAATGTATTATTTGGGAAAAACTTAATACGTATTTTCAAAAAATGATGTTTTATCAGATCCCAAGGACAAAAATAGGGTACGATTAAATGTGATCTCCTCGAACAATTTAAAGTTTAGTGACGGGACTATCAGCCGTATCTCGCAAAGCGTGTTCGGCCGGACATTTCCCGGTGAGAATCATTTGGCAACGCGCCCCTACCTATATTTAAATTGTAATCTCATTGAGTCAACGCTCTCAACGACTTTAACATTCAAAATAAACTGCTATGGGTTTTTATGAACATGAATTGAACCAATATATACCTAGTTCGGGTACACCCTTAACAATTTATTTATTTTTTATACATCTACTACACTAAGGTACGTAGGTACATACGAGTACATAAGTAGATATTAGTCTATACAAACGCACTACAGTACAAATATTGAACTAAATTAATAACTAGCTAAAATCTAAACTAGGCCCTAGGCATTGTACCAAGGATGCTGGCGGCGTTTCCTCGTTGTATCGTTGTTTCGCAATGCTGATACGTTGTGCGAGGAACCGAGGAAACCGCCAGCTCTTCGATCACCAGTTACGTCAACCAGACGCTTCGCGATTTCTGCAAAAAACTTGTGTGCGCTGGGACCCCATCGACCTACTCCAAAAGGTACAAAATGGTATAAAGGTATATAACAAAATAATAATTTGAATTGAAAACCGTTAATGTTTTTTTGATTCCCGAAAAAAGTTTATAGAAGAAATATACCTTCTGGATAAGCCCTCGTCAGCTTTTCCAATTGAAATTATTCTATCCCACCAACCCCCCATATAAAAACCGCGTCTTGAAAACTCACTCAATTTAAATTATCGTGCTCATGAATTTATGGTTGTTATGCGTGTTGGACACTTGCACAGACTTTATTCTCTCTTCTTCTTCCTAGCGTTTATCCCGGCTTGGGGTCCGCTTGACAACCTAATCCCATGAATTGGCATAGACACTAGTTTTTACGAAAGCGACTGCCATCAGACCTTCCAACCCAGAGGGGAAACTAGGCCTTTTTGGGATTAGGTCCGGTTTCCTTACGATGTTTTTCCTTCACCGAAAAGCGACTGGTAAATATCAAATGATATTCCGTACATAAGTTCCGAAAAACTCAGTGGTACGAGCCGGGGTTTGAACCCGAGACCTCCGGATTGAAAGTCGGACGTCTTACCGCAAGGCTACCAGCGCTTGCACAGACTTTATATTAAACTGAAATGAAATTGATGTCATTATACGATTGGAGTGATTAAGGCCTCATGCCCAGGGCTGGAATGGAACCTTTGTCTTCTGCATTCGCTGGTCACGGCCTAACCCTTATGCCATCCAGGCCACGGCACACTGCTATTTCCGGAATAAGAGGGGAATGGTCAATTTTCACCTTTTTCTATTTATTTTAAAATTAAACCAATGTACTTATTTGAGGTCCTTACTACGGGCTCTATTAAATATTTGATATATGACAGGCAAGGTAGTGTCAGAAAAACTGTTCATTTATGTTATTTCTTATTATTCCCACAAAATTAACCCCCATGCTAAATTCATACATTAATGTTGCACGTTTGGTACACCCTGATTGAAAATGGCATGGACAATTTATGAATTCATTCATTTATGCCCATGCAATTTTGAATTTCACTGTAGGTACATAGGTTTGCAAAATTCCAGCTCAATCGGTTCATTAGTTTCAGAACAAATTGTATCTGTAACAGTCAGACTCACGGACGAACAGAACCGCACCATAAGGGTTCTTATTATTATCATCTTGTGCTGGCCAATTTCGACCATGGCGACTGAGTGCACTGGCTAGGTAGAGCGTCGGTCGTGAGCTCTCAAGTGACTAACGTGGCCTATAGTCTAAGAGTTGGCCACGTCCGATACCGCAATAATAAGAGGAACAAAACCCGTCTGGTTAGATTGCTGCAATATTCTTATTGCTAGATCCGGACATCTCTAACAACTTTTAATGGGGAAAGTCAGAGTAACAGACTAGCAAAATTTTTTAATCGGAAAATAGTTCTACCGAAATAGGTAAAAACTGCCGAAGTTGTTTCAGTTATAGAGGACAGGGCCTATATTTTCATATTAGAACTAAAAAAAAGGAGAAGCAGTAGGCAAAAACTATCAATTTGTTGTGCCAAACATCGTTTGGCACTATTCCTCCAACAGAAACCTTTGGCAGTGATATAATCTATTGATTTATACTATTGCTCATAATAGTCATAATATTGCATCAAAACCAGAACTAGTATTTTTTTCGGAATGGTTTGCATTCTTTTACCTCCACCACTTTACAACTGCCAGAAGTCCAGATCTATAAATAAGCATAGTATAGTAAATTAGTAAACTGACTAGAGGGTTTTTTTTTGCTCTCATTATTGTGACATATCTGACGTAGCTAGCTCTCCGTTTACTATCTTTGCAGTGAACTACGACCACGTTCCTATTTACCATTATCAGATACTATAGAGATAAAAATAGCGTAGTAGTAGTACACTAGTAGCTACTAGGTGGAGTAGCAGTGCAGGTGACATTTCTCTTACATAATATTCGGTATCTTTAGGTGGCTTTGACATAGGCGCTATCGAAATGAGCTTCAAAAAGTTCTTAGGGTGTGGTCGTCTATATCTCTATAGTCTCTGGCATAATGGTACGGAACCCTAATGTAGTTAATATAGGTACCTGCTGCTTTAGATAACCTTTGTTCCTAGCTAAGATGAAACCGGTAGTCGTAATGAAAGTAGCTTCAGAACTCCGTTTGCTTTATGACAGTTTCAAGCGGGGCCGGGGTTGTATACATTTTATTAGTTATGAGTCTACGAAGTGGCTCTTAACCGTACTCTGGAAATAATTGCAAATTGCGAAATCCCGAGCGATTTCTGCCGTGATGTCGAAGATAATCTTATTTCACAGCAAATTCAGCAGTGACTGTTGATATTTTCTTTTCACTCTCACACTGATTTGGAATACCTATTAGGAAACACGAAACTTTTTAAATGAGCACGATATTTTGTGACTGGGGGGTGATTTTTGAGATTCGAGTACTCGAAAGTGACATTTTCAACTCGGAATAAAACGATGAAATTATGTTTTAAAAATAACAGCGATAGAAATTTAAAATCATGAGTATTTAAACTATTAATTTCATGTGAAAAAAATTGCTGTAAGCTTTTGTGTGCGATTATTTGCGAGCTTAAACTTTTTGAATTTGGGCGCTCGAAAGTCAAAAATTGGCCCCTATCTATCACAAAGATTAGTCTGAAATGCACACAACACCCAAACAATTTTTGAACATGAAGGTCAGTTAAGGGAGGTAAACTAGAAATAATAAAAAGAGTTTAGCAAACTATACTTACCACGTGACATCAAATGAACAACGACATAGTGTGGAACTGCCACCAAATACCGTAAAATATATATATTCTTCCAAGAATATATATAATATAAAATCAAATTCATGTATTTTGAGACTAACAGATACTGACCTAAACGTCATTTTTCATAACTGTATAGGAATTTGACTTGTATGCAGAGTTAGCTTGGTCGTACTCTAGATTTAGTTCAACAGCATCGATCATTGGTTTCATTACGTGTACTATGTGTACTTGTATATGTATAGCGACGACACGACAGATTCGATTTCAAAGTCGTTTGTCATCGGCAATTTCGAAATGTACATATTTACAAAAAATCTTAAATGTTTAAAAAATATTCTGTTTCCACGGCGCATAAAAGCCAAACCAAATTGGAAAACCAATTAGACTTTACAATTTACTGCGCAATAGTACGATAAATCGGTACAGGGTAAATCGGGGTCGTATTGCAAGCGATCAAGGCGTGATTAGTCATGTGCGCCGCGCCGCCGCGCCGCCGCCGCCGACGATTTTTCCACGCCGCCGCCGCCGATGATTTTCACCGGCGTAAAATCGGCGTGGCAAATTTTAAGTGTTTTAATGCCCGGAAACGGTAAATCACTAATGAGCGGCCAGTATACTACGTATTTTTTTAAGACGCTTTTGCTTCTTGACTTATCCTTTGCCAGTTACATCAACTGACGTCATTTCGATGCTATTGTAACATTTACTTCAAAATGACTTATCGGTGATTTATGACGGCTGGTTTTTCGATTATAGTCTTTTATTTTTTTGTCTATTTGTTATCTATCTTCTTTAATTTATCTTTCGTCTTAGGTTAGGTTATTCACAATATTTTTATAAAAGTAAAATACAAAAATAGATCAAAAACATACAAAAATAATAAAAATATTATAAAAAACCTAACCTAGGGATCCGCCGGCAACGGAGGAAGGGCCAGGCTGCCAGTGGTCAGGGCCGCATAGGGAGGAACCCTCGGGCTATGCGCGCCATATCCAGGATTACCGCCATCTGAATCTGACCCTTGAACCAAACTCAACCCCCAAGCGAAAGTCTTTCAAGATGTCGGTCGAGACTCTTCGCAATGAGAGCGTACGCAAAAACTACTGTCGGTACAATAATCGCCGAACCGAATCAACCTCCCACATGGCGGTTACCTCGTGAGCCAAGTCTAGATACTTGCTGGACTTGTCTTTCTCCTTTCACGTGGTTCTCGTGACGGTGATGTTGACGAGCATTGCCCTGCGAGCGATCTATCAGCACGATATCAGGCTTATTGGTAGCACTATTGCTACTGTCCGTGATGATAGATTGATCTCAATAGAGCGTAGCACGACCATTTTCGCGGACTGGTGCAGGTGTGTACTTGTAGTACAGCACTTCGCGGTCCCGAAGGCCGTACATAAAAGCAACCTGCTGGTTTATAACCCTAGCTACGAGATTATGTCTGCAAGTGCTTGCCGCTAGCAATATGAGATCAACCGGAGATGATATGTCTGAGTGACTCTCCGGGACGGCCGCAGGATATATTATCGCCATGATTTGGGCATACAATACCGGTCTTACATGCCCTAGTCATGATACCTTCGTCCGCAATTGCACAGGCAAAAACTTCGGTTTCTTCGAAGAGGTCCCCAAATTGTAACCAGTTCACTGACGCGAGCAGGTCTACGTGTCCCGTGAGGGCCCCGTAGAACCGCCCGTGTAGCTGCTTACTCTTCTTTTTTTTGGTAAATGCCCCTTACTCAAGCCAAGTTTGATGCTGGGATCCTTAATAAATCGAGACTTGGCGATACGGTATCGGTGCAGTAAAGGATGTTCGATATTTTTTTTACCAATTCCTTACCGAGCGCCTATATTTGAATGCAGGCTTCCTGATTAGCGCGGGCTACGCGGTGAGGGTGCGGCATATAGCAGGCCGCGTCGCGGTGTAAAAACCTGCATGCCGAGCTCGCACCGCGTGTAATTTCGTGAACAAAATGTCGGCGGCAAGAGCCACGTGTATTATGTTGGTTGCCGATTTGGAAAAATATCCACTTTTATATAACTAGAATTGAACGAACTAAACTAGAATCACTAGAATGCATCTTCTTCATCTGACATCCTTGTCTGATGTCTGTTTAGAACTCAACGTACAAATTTCTCTCACGAATCACAAATGTGAAATCAGTCGGTTTTGCATTTAGTCTGGTTTTTTTTTTCAAGAAATCGTTGTCGAGAAGCAAACGATATTACCTTTGGGCAACCGGGCTTTTTACCTGGTTTAGACCCTGCTGTATCTGAATTGCCGGTTGCCATCAAAGAAACTACAACCAGAAGTGAGATACGGCCAAAAAAAGGACCCGTTTTTTAGCTTTTCTTAAATAACTCGAAAACAGTAGCACCTACCAAAAAATGTTCTTGCACTTAAGTAATCTACATAAAATTCTCTATAAAAAAGGTTCTATACAGTTTTTTGCTGGGATCAATGTTTAATGAGATATTAAGGGACTAAGATAGACAATAAACATATATACTAATTAGCTTTTTCCCGCGAGTTTGTCTACGTGGGATTAACATTCGCTATAATAAATTAATGAAATGCCGTAGTTTAATCTGACAGCAAAAATAAATTTAACGTATAAGCTTTTTTACGTCTACAGTAAGCAACAATTCCATACCAACTTCAACCCCCCGTTTCATCCCTTTAAAAGATGATTACTGGGATAAAAACTATCTTATATCCTTCCCCACAACTCAAACTATCATCACACCAAATTTCATCTAAATTGGTTCAGCGGTTTAAGCGTGAAGAGGTAAGAAACCCACTGACTAGTCCAAAATTATTAAACTCTCTCTCCTTCTCGATGCGACAGGCAAAGCATATTACTTTTTGTTTACACGGATTTTTACCCTATTTGGACCCTTCTGAGTTTGAAATTTAAATAATTTTTTTACCGGAAGTGGAATATTTAAGATGGCGGCCAGTATAAACCTAAGCGACGAAAAATCTATGTTCCTCGTATGGAATTTAAATTTATATTCCCCATTGATTATACTTTATTTTTAACTATTGTTATTTTTGGGAATAACAGTTGTAATGACACGTATTTAAAAAAAAAAGATTACCTATTTGCAATGGTTCCAAATATACTGGTCTTTAAAGTTAGAAATCGCCGTCAACACTGTATTCCACCACGCGCTTTGTGGACGGGGTTTTGGGAACACGTCAGCAGACTTCCGGTACCCCGTCGTCGTTGCTCTTACGGGCCCATTTTAATTCTGCTCGTGCAATCTCCTCCGCTGACGGCACCTCGGAATACTTGAGGGCCTTCTAGCTCGGAACCTTTCAGGCGAATGATGGAGCTGTTGTAAAGGTGTAAAGAGTGGGTGTAAAGAATGTAAAGGCGGCAGCATCGCCGCATGCCTGGTCTTCTGCAGGAGTGAATTTACGTCATGTTCGCGCATATACTCCGCAGCCTCCTTTTGGGTCAAAACTTGTAACTTCCATATAAGATGTGTATTGTTACTACTACCCTTTCAACTAATTTTGCTCACTACAATAATATAAAAAAAAACGAGAGATTGCCGTCCAAAAAAAGAATAGTACATTTTTGAAGCCTTGCTGGACCTGGACACCATCTTCTATATCTTACTTCCGGTCTAACATTATTTGATGGCAATTGCAAAATATTATAATTACAACTGTTATTCCCAAAAATAACAATCGTTAAAAATAAAGCATAATGAATGGGGGGTATCCATACGAGGAACATAGATTTTTCGACGCTTAGGTTTATACTGGCCGCCACCTTAAATATTTCACTTCCGGTAAAAAAATATTTTAAATTTCGAACTCAGAAGGGTCCAAATAGATTTTTACCCTATTTGGACCCTTCTGTAAACAAAAAGTAATATGCTTTGCCTGTCGCATCGAGAAGGAGAGAGAGTTTAATAATTTTGGACTAGTCAGTGGGTCTCTTACCTCTTCACGCTTAAACCGCTGAACCAATTTAGATGAAATTTGGTGTGATGATAGTTTGAGTTGTGGGGAAGGATATAAGATAGTTTTTATCCCAGTAATCATCTTTTAAAGGGATGAAACGGGGGGTTGAAATTGGTATGGCATTGTTGCTTACTGTAGACGTAAAAAAGCTTATACGTTAAATTTTTTTTGCTGTAAGATTATACTACGGCATTTCATTAATTTATTATAGCGAATGTTAATCCCACGCAGACAAACTCGCGGGAAAAAGCTAATTAGTATATATGTTTATTGTCTATCTTAGTCCCTTAATATCTCATTAAACATTGATCCCAGCAAAAAACTGTATAGAACCTTTTTTATAGAGAAAATTATGTAGATTACTTAAGTGGGAGAACATTTTTTGGTAGGTGCTACTGTTTTCGAGTTATTAAAGAAAAGCTAAAAAACGGGTCCTTTTTTTGGCCGTATCTCACTTCTGGTTGTAGTTTCTTTGATGGCAACCGGCGATTCGGATACAGCAGGGTCTAAACCACGTAAATAGCCCGGTTGCCCAAAAGTAATATCATTTGCCTGTCGCATGGAGAAGGAGAGCGAATTTGAGATTTTGCTCCCAGTCTAATTAACTTCGGGGCTTTTTGTGTTATCGTATTCGATGTTCAGGCAAGTGGTGTATCCAGGTCTACATAGATAAAACAAATAAGTATGTTTATATAAATAGTCTATCTTTTGTAAAATACTTTAAAATTATGTCTTGTATTTATAATATGCAAATTTTGCTAGACAATCATACATTGTCAGAGATTTGGGGAGTTTTATTTACGCAGGTTATACTTAATAATAACTCAGTAGGCTTCGATTTAGAGGGTATTTTGTCAATTTCCCCAATAATATTAAAAATATATACCACGCCGATTTCACGCCGATCACGCCGCCGCCGCCGGTCAAAAAACGATCGGACGCCGCCGCCGATGATTTTGGCATCGGCGCACACCTCTAGGCGTGATACAGAATTGAAAGATGAACCTAATAATCATAATCATAATTATTCTGTCACCAATTTTCATAATTATTTTTCTGACGAGAAGTAGAAAAATTTACCCTACTCAATATGACGTACTGATTCCTACGTCTCGTCATTGTCCATACAGCGTATATCAAATCAAAAAATAATAGGAGGACCATAATTTACTTAGTTTAATATTAATGTTGAAAATGCCGGGGTCACTGCTACTCCACCTAGTAGCTACTAGAGTACTACTAGTACGCTATTTGTTACTAGGTGGAGTAGCTGTGCAGTTGACATTTCTCTTACATATTCGGTATCTTTAGGGGGCTTTGACATAGATGGCGCAATCGACATGAGCTTCAAAAAGTTCTTAGGCTGTGGTCGTCTATATCTCTATAGTCTCTGATATTAGTATAGATTGAATTCGTTTTCCAATGGCTATCACCGTTGTACTTTTACTACCCTGCTGGTTGACATCATACAAATATGACGTAATTGACTGAGGAGCCGAGCGTAGCGAGGCGACGAACGTCTCCGTTTTCACTGGTACGACGATTTGGCATTTTGATGTGTGTGTATTGGTTGGTTGGTTGGTTGGTATGTTGGTTGGTCAGTGTCGGTCTAGAGGTCGCATTTTTCATCCGATTTCGATGAAACTTGGCATGTACGTTCCTTGATCTATTTGCCAAAAATTGTCGAGCCATTTTTTTTATTGGGGGGAAAATGAGGAGGAAAGGGGGAAAGTTTGCTGTCGCGTTATTTATGTTATCCGAAGTCTACGGTTCACAGAACCACTAGTTAATTAGCCTAATTGGATTTGAATTAACTTAGCTCCATCAGTAAAAATGTAAGGAATTTGGGGATTATTGGAGTTTCATAACATGAAACCTTTGTGTTACGTTCTAACCTAATTTGTGAGCTGTGACGCCGTGAATAAAAATAGTAGGTAGCTGTCTGTTGACAAAAATAATCGTACGTGATACCGAAACTAAACCATTGTTGGGTCAGAAATAAATGTTCATATTTGAAAAACAATAATAATACTAGTGTACTACTAGTACGCTATTTGTTACTAGGTGGAGTAGCAGAGTGCAGGTGACATTTCTCTTACATATTCGGTATCTTTAGGTGGCTTTGACATAGATGGCGCAATCGACATGAGCTTCGAAAAGTTCTTAGGCTGTGGTAGTCTATATCTCTATAGTCTGGTTGAAGCGTTACCAATCCTTCCCTCCGTTACAGAAAGCGTGCCCCCGGTGTAACAGCCGTGGTAGAATGATGGCGAACCCATGATGCTAACCCGTAACGGCAGGTAGGGAAACGCCGCAGAGGGGTTTAGTGGGTATTCTCTTCACCCAAGAGTGAGTCCCAAAACCCCCCCAAATGGATCTTTCTTGGGTTCATTTCATGCGTAAATGCATTCCCCTCTGCGACAAAAAAAGCAAAGTCTGTCATAGATAAATCTCTACCCGATAAGCGACTGAAAAACATCAGACAGAAAAACAATTACAGATAATAAATATGGTAATTTTCAATTCCACAGTTCTCTCATTCATGACTTTCATGAGTTCATTGCAATTGGCGCAATGCAGTTCTTGAGAGCAGTGACTCGAGCGCGCCGCGTGGGTGACCTAAAGATTCAGGTGTGGGGGACTGGGGGGTAAATGGGGTAATTTCATATTCTATAGTCGTATTTCAACTTTCAACTATTAAGCTAATTTACTTAAGTAACGGGTACAAAATGAATTAGCTCAGTTCAAGTAATATATTACATTACGTATAGGGCGGTAAAATAAAGAAGGGCTCAGATCGCGCAGAATGGCCCGAACCGAAGGTAAGGGCCATAAACAAGCGATCTGAGGCCTTCCTTATTACCGCCCGTGGTGCGTACATAATTTTACGTCTTCTCCTGGGTGTGAAGTGAGATTTGCCGCTGCGCCCTAGGGCGGTAAATCTTACTTAGCGCCCAGAGTGACTTAATAGTACATTACGTACCTAGGGCGGTAAAATAAAGAAGAGTTCTGATCGCTGGCATTTGTGGCCCGAACCGAAGGTAAGGGCCATAAACAAGCGATCTGAGGACTTCTTTATTACTATTACCGCCCGTGGTGCGTACACAATTTTACGTCTTCTTCTGTGTGTGAAGTGAGATTTGCCGCTGCGCCCTAGGGCGGTAAATCTCACTTAGCGCCCAGAGTGACGTAAAAAACTATAGGTACTCTTAGTGTATTGTAGAAACCGAATATTAAATAGAGATCAAAGTGGCTAAGAGGATGACCGCCCATCGCATAATAAAACCATTTCCATTTACCATTTCAACCCCTTATTTCCCAGCACTGGTATGCAAAAATCACGTTACTTAAAAAAACCCACGGATGTTAGTCTGCATGGCGCCTGTTGTCAACGACACACTGCCAAGAGACGTCCTGACGTCTGACGTAGAACTTTATTATATCCATCGTTACTTACCCAGCAACCAGTATTAGTGTGAGCTCAAGTTCCGTAACACCTATGCGAAATCAAAGATCACACATGCAGGTTTTTGAGAGCAACCTAACTAGGGGATGGACAGACAGGCGGTGTGATTCATTTAAGGCCATCGTGACAAATATTGCGTTTCGTTTCATCGCTATAGAGCTTGTATCCTTCTAAAATAGGGATAACATTAATATTGACATTAACACTGTTCTAATACCTGACATCTTAATCCAAATTACCTGTTGAACGCTTTCTGAGCGTTTACTATCCAATTAATGAGATATTGGGCGTAGTGATACTAGTGATAATAGTGATACATATAGTCTATAGGTACAAAATACATGTACGTGTGTACATAGGTATAAAATATCTATCGGGCTTTTAAAGTATCGATGTCTCAGAAACACCTACTACGGGTCATCAATGCAAGTTAAGGTGACGGGATACGCAAACACGTAAAATTGAAGTGTTTTATGCAAGATTTGTGATGAAATCAAAGCACTTGGGAGCGTGGATCCAGGCCTGATCTAAAGGGGCATATAGCCAAATTTCATGTAAAAATGATGGGTTTCTTCTGCATGTATATCATAATCTATACATATAATAAACGCGTAAGGAGAAAAAAAATGTACATTGAAGATATTTGAGAAAATCTAATTTAGGGGGTCTTAGAAACGTTGACTGAATACATTTTAGTGATTTTTGGAATTTTTGTCTGTCTGTCTGTGAGTTTGTTCGCGATGTACGCCAAAACTACTGCACAGAATTTCATGAAATTTTGTATTATAGTAGTTTATACCCCGAGGTAACATATAGGGTAGTTTTTATTCCGCTTATTTAAAAACATTTTTTTTCCAATTCAAGCAAGTCTGTTTGGAAAGAGAAGTGCCGTGGTTTATATGGAAGCTCATACATTCTACGACACTTCTCTTTTCGAACAAGTCAATTTCGTTGTGAATGTTGAAAGTAACCGGAAATATAATTGTCATCGAATAAAGGATGATGCACGGTGTTCCAGGCCGTCTCCGACACGACAATTCCGAGACTTCGTTTTGTATAGAAAAGCGTCACATGATCCTAGGAGGTCACCTGTATGTGTAGTTAAGTGTCGGAAGTGTCGTGTCGGAGACGGTCCGGAACACCGTGCATAATTCTTAATATGTACCTTCAATTTGTGAGATATTTTATTCTATAAATTAAATTATCTCCTTATCTGGTTCATTCCTAGCCCTGGGCAGCGGAGGCCTAGGCCACTTTTTTCTTTATATATGACATCTATATAAGATCATAAATTCATAATTTATCATTGTAGTGTGGCAACATAAAATAAACAATTTATTCTTCATTCTTGACCGTTGAGTTGCGTCCGGTCCCGTCCATGCTGCTGAAGAAATTCTCGCTACGATGTTCCGTGCCTGAGCCCTATGCTGTACCTACCTGGCATTAGGCACTCGCATACATTGACAAGACACTTAAAGAATTAAGTTTTGTCCAGTCCCTTTCATGCTGCTGCTGAATCAGTTCTCGCTGCGACTTTCCGTGCCTGAGCCCTATACGAACTTAATTGGCATTTGGCCTTCCCATGGTGTACTGCCTTTTTGCCGAATAATGTTTCGTCAAACTTCATTTAGCAACCAACTTTCCATCGAAGTTTAATTTCGCAAACCAATCCTTGGCATAATTTTACTTCGTAATTTTTTTATTTCGCAAAATTTTTATATTGCAAAATTTTATTACGTCAAATTTTATATAGTAAATAATAATTAATAATAATTGTGTAGCAAATGATTTTCTAAGGCAAATAACATATTGTCAAAGTTTATGTGGTAAATAATTGTGTAGCAATTAGTGCTGTTAGAGATAGGTAGGTTAGGGTTTTTTTATGACCCTATAAACAAAACTGCTCCCAGAGATAGGTAGGTTAGGGTTTTTTTTTTGATGACCCTAAAAACAAAACTGCTCCCAGAGATAGGTAGGTTAGGGTTATTTTTTTGATGACCCTAAAAACAAAACTGCTCCCAGAGATAGGTAGGTTAGGGTTATTTTTTATGACCCTATAAACAAAACTGCTCTCAGAGATAGGTAGGTTAGGGTAATTTTTTTTGATGATCCCAAAAACATAACTGCTCCCAGAGATAGGTAGGTTAGGATTTTTTTTTTGATGACCCTATAAACAAAACTGCTCCCAGAGATAGGTAGGTTAGGGTAATTTTTTTGATGACCCTAAAAACAAAACTGCTCCCAGAGATAGGTAGGTTAGGGTTATTTTTTTTTTGATGACCCTAACAACAAAACTGCTCCCAGAGATAGGTAGGTTAGGGTTATTTTTTTTTGATGACCCTAAAAACAAAACTGCTCCCAGAGATAGGTAGGTTAGCGTATTTTTTTTTTGATGAGCCTAAAAACAAAACTGCTCCCAGAGATAGGTAGGTTAGGGTTATTTTTTTTATGACCCTAAAAACAAAACTGCTCCCAGAGATAGGTAGGTTAGGGTAATTTTTTTATGACTCTAAAAACAAAACTGCTACCAGAGATAGGTAGGTTAGGGTTATTTTTTATGGCCCTAAAAACGAAGCTGCTCCCAGAGATAAATCGGTTAGGGTTATTTTTTTTATGACCCTAAAAACAGATGGAGCATGCTTATTTTGGCATGTTTTATTGGATACATTAATAAAAATTAAAAGGAGATTCTTATCCGTAGATAATTTGGCCGAGATGAAAATAATGTATGCCAATCAATACGTTTGACGAAAACATAATTGACATCTTTAAAAAATCAGAAATGACATCAGTGCGAAACGTTGAGTTGGGAAAAAATAATTTGACCAAATAAAAATATGGGATACGTAGTTCGGGGAGTTAAGAATTTGCTAAATAATTTTCGTCGAAATATTAGTAAACCCTTTCCATACATTATATTACCAATACACTTGAGTTTATATCCGGCTCTGTCATGCTGCTGCTGAAAAAAATCCCGCTACGACGTTCCGTGCATGGACACTATAATGCGGTGCTTGATGGCATTTGGCCTTCTCATACATTCCCTTACATAATTAGTCAATGTTACTCTGCGTCCGTAGGAAATACCTTAGACAACCCTACACGTGATCCCTGGATGGTGCTAAAAGAGTAACAAACTTGGCAGCTGCACTATCCCATCTGGACCTCGCAGCACTCATTGGATTTTATTCATCATCTGCTTTTCTACTACGTGAAACGGGGTGACTTTAAAATATAGGGGCGACTTTGAAAAATCGACTTAATCGCCAAAGTATGGATTTTCAATCTCTAGACGTCTAGTAAAATGTAAGAATGTATAATATTCTAGCCATTTACCAATATAAATTAAGAAAATTGTAAATAATGCCGCTTTTATGACCGTCTGAAATCTATCAAAGTAGCCCCAAAATTTCCTAAAGTCACCCCATTTCACGGTACCTACTATCCGAGAGCAGAAATACCTATCTATATCCAGTGACATGTAGCCATACGATAAATAAATAATTAGCAACAAAAATGTGCTATTTAACGTGCAGAAAGCATAAGTTTTAGAGTATTAGGCTGGAAATAGTGAAATTACCAAACCGCCTAAACACGCGGGCGAAGCCGCGGGCACAGCTAGTTATATATAAAGTTAGGGGCTATTTTTAACCAGTTTCTCGGCAGCTACTTAGAACCTGTGCCGCTACGCGAAAATGGTCTTAGAAGACATTTCCTAACTTTATAATTTATTATTAATGCCATTATTACTTTTTTCGAAAAAAATGAGCATATGAGCAAGAAAGTGTTAACAATTTCACTGACAGTGCTAGAGTTAAGTACCCCGCTGTCAGCGAACGTGTTAAGTATGTTGTTAATGGTGGCTTTTAAGTAGGTACTTACTTGCGAATCATTTTTTGTTTGGGGTAACGGAACTGAAAAGGTTAGGGACCAGCGATGTACCTACACCTACATATACTGTGTTACATGTGGTTCCGTTGTAAACGAAAGGTTTCGCTAAGGGATGAGTAAGGGTGAATCTTTAAATATTACAAAGCCTCCGTCTGCCGCTGGCCGTCCGCCCGTATGCCTGTCAATTATTTCTAAAAGTTGTGCAATATTTACGGAAATTTTAGTCGCCTTATTCAGATATAATATAAACTATTTATTATTGAAGTTTACTTATACGTGTTTGAAATTTCTAATAGATTCAATTAATTTTTAAATAAATCTTGAATCGTGAGCCGCTTAAATTATACCCACGATTGTTATGTGTTGTTGGAGACTTGGAGTGTCCTTACGAGTATATGAAGCGGGAACGAGTAAATTATTTCTAACGTTTATTTTAGTTACGGAAAGACTGGTTTTGACCATTTGCTAAAATGCAGTGTTTCTCAGAGTGGGTTACCAGAACTCACAGGAAATTACCAGTGAATATAAAAGGTTCACGAAAAAACTGAATAGGTATGTCAGATAACGGGAAGTTATAAAAAAATAGTGGTGTCGTGTTTTGTACTTATAACCGTGAAAATATGCTGCATAGAGATGAAGGCTGATGTTCCTTTGATAATTCGTTGAAATAAATAAGGAACACACTTTCCGAATAAGGATTTCACTCGCTTTTCGCCCCGCCACTTAATGAAATCGTTATACGATTTAATATATCGTTCCTTTGATACTTTCGGTAAAAGGTTCTCCACGACAGCTTGAGCCTCTTCTTTTATAAAATCAGGAGTTAAACCCATTTCAGAACCGCTAGAACTCATCTTATTACAATTAATTTCGAAATTTAGCACAGCTAATAGAACTTCCAAAGATTTGCACTTTTTAGGGTTCCGTAGCCAAAATGGCAAAAACGGAACCCTTATAGTTTCGCCATGTCCGTCCGTCCGTCCGTCCGTCCGCGGTCTAGCTCAGTGACCGTTAGCACTAGAAAGCTGAAATTTGGTTTGGATATGTGCATTAACCAAGCCGACAAAACGGTAGAATAAAAACGCGAAAAATATATTTTGTTAGGGTACCTCCCGTACACGTGAAGTGGGGGGCGAAATTTTTTTTCGTTCCAACCAAGTTGTGTGGGGTATCGTTGGATTAGGTGTTTTAAAAAAAAATTGGGTCTTTTATCACAGTTTTTGGATAAAACTAATACTTTCGGAAATAATAACTCCGAAAGATTAAAACAGCCCCCCCAGCCATCTAACTTTTAAATCATGGGTCCTAAAATTTTGAAAAAAATCATGAAATTGAGGCCTAATGAGTACCTTCAATGAAAACTATATTGAATTCAATTGGTTGAGCCCTTTTTGAGTTATCACTCAAAAACCCATAGTGAAAGGACGTAAGTAAAAATGACGTAAGCGCCGCCAAATTTCCTGTAAGAAACGACCTTTTGAATTAATGGTCTCAGTTTACGGAACCCTACACTGAGCATGGCCCGACATGCTCTTGGCCGGTTTTTTTAAATTTAGGTTTCCCCCCAGTTTACTTTTTACGCCCAACACGCCATAATGTCACCATTTTTTTTCACCAATAGCCTGGAAGTTTAATCTGTGTCTTACAACATTTTTACTTTTTTTGTCAAAGTTTTGCATATTGTCTTGAAAGCGAGTCATAAATAATTAATGTTTATTATATTAAGCATTATTTGTACCTAATAATTTGTTTTAAATATCAAAAACAATTATCAAATATTTTCGTCTATAAAAATGTAATAAATTCAAAATTAATCGTACCATGGCTGTACATTAAGGCCGCTGCCCGAATATAACTTCAATTTACCATAATTTTTTTTAGTACTTTTCCGCCCTAGGGCCGAAATGTGCAACTTTCAGCTCGTCACGTAGATGAACAATGACCCACTTTCAGAGTATGAGAAATGAAAATACATTTTTATCAAGGTTTGCATGTCTGTTTTGACTCAACTCACCCCATTTTACGGTACCTACAATTATTTCGTAATTGGCCCCAATAATTAAGTACACTGATATCATCCATTTTACAAACAAAATTAACTAGGAGCCGCAGCTGAACACCGCGAATTAAAATACCTTGTCCCAAAATTAACGGAGACAATTCCATAAATCAGTGTCGTAATACAAACACGTTTAAGTGTATCGTAAATCGGGAAACGCGAGGATCTGGGATTTAATAGCTAAATTGAACTTACCGCTCGATTAATAAGTTGATTTAACAGGAACTGAACAAAACACAGTCATAAATTAATGTTAATAAAACGTTAACTTCACTTTGGTTTAAAGTTGTTGTCGGAAAGTTGACGGCGCGGTTGCGGAGCGCGTGAGTTACGGTGCAGCCGGCCTGCTCCGCTGAAAGAGCGCGAGCGACTGACTGATCTGATCAGCAGGACTCTACGCTTCGTGCATGCCGCGCTGCGTTTCAGCCTCAAGCTTTCAAATACGAAATTGAATTGTGAACTGCGATACATCCCCATTGTATCTTTCAGAGTCGTACAGGGCGTAAGTAGCTTCGTATAACACGGCAGCGAGGATATTGGACGCGACATCTGAGCCAAGTGTCCTGCAAGAGTAATTTAATTTGTCGTTATTTGCGCAATATCTAATACTCGTAGCAATATAACGCAAGTAATGCGATTTATGCTCATTGTTGTATGAAAATGGAGCGTGTCAGCTTATCACTAGCGTGTATTGTATATGTAAAGGCGTGCAAAACTTTCGACTTAGGTACTTTAGCTTACCTAAATAACAATGTTATTTATTACAATTAATAGTCTAATAATTATATTTTAGTAATGTGTGATATAAGTATCGTTGGATATAAGCGATAATTATATTAAAGTATTATAATATAAGCATTTTGTTTAAGATTTTTAACCTATATCATACTGAATAAACATAAGTTACGTAGGCAGGGTTCGGGATCGATATTCACAAAAAAGCCCTAAATAACTCAATATACTTACTTAATTAATTTATGCTTTTTATGTAGAACTCAATATTGTATGTGTAGGTACACCTAGGTCATTATAATGGCTTCATATTATAAGATTTTTCGATTAAATATGAAATAGCAAACGAAAGAACGAAAAAAATACCGGTAGGTATTATAGTATCCTGGAGCAAATACCATTTCCGAGCCCTGCGCAATAGGCCAGTCATAATATAAGCAACTATCTGCCTGCGTATAAGTAATATATTGTCTGCCTTCGGTGATTTACTTTGATTGATGCCTCTGATCAAAGCGTGATTTTATCCCTTACAAAAAATGAACGCAATCAGCCATAATCGCAAACGAATGTTTTGGAACCAATCAGTCTGGGGGCTGCGACCTCGGGGCGTGTAACGACACCTATTCGGAAAGTCTGGCGCCAGTTAAACTCTCTTTAATTTGACGATCCGTCAGAAAATGTAATTCAGCATCAGCTTTAGCCATTAACGAAAAAGACTTAGTAATTAATTTGTTCCTAGAATATTTTTACTCGACTATTTACTGCAAAAACAAAAAAATCTTTAAAAACTTAGAAGCAAAAGGGTTCTTAGTGTAAAAACCATTGAGTAACAGGAGATGACATCCCTTAGAAATTCTGTGCGCCATAAGTTAAAGGGAAAAATCGCTAAAGTTTATTTAAGCTCAATTTCATACATAAAACATCTTCCTACTTTTCTTCTAAAAATTTTGAATGATTTTTATTTTTATTTTAATGATACAATTTAATTCCACAGCATGACAGTTATTATACTAAATCACTGTGAAATTACAATTTAAGACTAAATCTATTGCATAATAAACGCGTAAGGAGAAAAAAAATGTACATTGAAGATATTTAAGAAAAGGAATTCGGGGGGTCTTAGAAATGTTGACTGAATAGGTACATTTCAGTGATTTTTGAAATTGTTCATTGTTGTCTGTCTGTCTGTGAGTTTGTTCGCGATGCACGCAAAAACTACTGAACAGAATTTCATGAAATTTTGTATTGTAACAGTTTATACCCCGGGGTAACATATAGGGTAGTTTTTATCCCGCTTATTTAAAAAAAAAATTCAATTCAATCAAGTCTGTTTGGAAAGAGAAGTGTCGTAGTTTATATGGGCGCTCATACATTCTATGACACTTTTCTTTCCAAACGAGTCAATTTCGTTTTGAAAGTTGAAAGTAACTAACCGGAAATATAATTGTCATCCACTAATATGTAACTTAAATTTGTGGTATTATCTATTTGGTTCGTTCCCAGCCCTGGGCACCGGAGGCCTAGGCCACATTTCTCTTCAACGTCCTTATGATATTTAATTCGACAACTCGTCAGTCGAACTGATAAGAGTATTCAATGTTAAAAGCAAGTTATGCCATAACAATAAGGACTATAATCAATGACCATATGTATGTTTTGTACCATTGTAAACCTAATTGGATTTAAATAAGAGTTGTTAAGAATAATTAGATGTAAAAACCCTTGTTTTTAATTTTATGCTAAAATAATGTTAGCATGTTTACTTTTTGTTTTTAGTGTAAAACAAATATTATATAGGATAGATATTATTAGTTATTAGTGTCTTAAATAGTACCTGCTGTAACGGTAAAGTATATAGCCTATTATTTATGTTGGTATGAGCAGGTACTTGAGAATGTTTATATAAAACCTTTTGTATGAGAAGGAAGATGTTGTAGATGTACTTATAATAATGTAGGTAGTTGTTTACTCTTTGATATTTATATATGTGGGTGGCTGGGAATAAATCAGTGTTTGACCAAGCATCTTGTGTTTCACTTCAGTAGCTTTATAAAACTGGCCTCGGCAGCTGTAAATTGGTAGAGGTCAAAAAATACAAATGAACTTGAAGAAAATAAATTCTAGAGCTGGGTTTGATGCAATATTATGGGAGATAATGTAATTAATTAGATTATATCATAGCCAGATGTTTCTGTTTGGGGAAAGCGATGCCCATAATCATGTAGCATTAATGAAATTTATTGTTAGTCGCCTACTGTTTATGTTATTACACCATCATAGCTTCTTCACATATAAATGACTCCTACATCTATGATCATTTATATATGATAGTCTAATAGCGGCCTTAGTCCATCAAGTTAGGTACGGGAATCCATGTTCCAGCCGAGGTTAGTAGGTAGTGGTATTGATTTCTCAAACATGCAATAAATAAAATAATTTAATAAAGAAAACATCTTGTTCAACGGCCTCCATAGCCCAGTTGGTAGTGACCCTGCCTACGAAGCTGGAGGTTCCGGGTTCTTATCCTGGTAAGGGCATTAATTTATTTGTGTGCTAATCTCAAATATTTGTTCCTGAGTTATGGATGTTATCTATGTATATAATTATGTATTTATCTATCTAAGTATGTATATCGTCGCCTAGCACCCATAGTACAAGCTTTGCTTAGTTTGGGGTTAGGCTGATTTGTGTAAGATTGTCCCCAAATATTAAATAAAAAAATTAATTTAACCAAAAACTTTTTTTATGTTCATTTCACCTTCCACACGTTCCTGAGAAAAAGGGTCCTGATCCTGACAGACAGACAGACAACTAAGTGATCCTACATTGATTCCGTTTTTTTTTCTTTTAAGGTATGGAACCCCAACAAAAATCTACCCAAGGTAGGTTATAGGGGGATTAGGGGGGGCACTAAGGAGTCATTGTGTATTAGCCTGCAGCCTGTCGTGTGTTGTCCCGAGCCTTACCTTGACCTCTTTTGAGTCTTATTACATTCTTTAAGGCCATTCCTCGATTCGGACAAGCCACGCCCATCCGTAAGAGACACGCTTATGGCTCCCGTGCACGAAAGAAAGAGATGCAGCGCTCTTAAGGATCAGACTTTTTGACCAAACTACGATAAATAAGCGAATCTATAAAGTTTTCTCTAATTTTGCTTCTGTGACATTTTAGATAAACCAGTATACCATCTTTCTTATCTATGTTGCTTAATCTCTTATAGTTTTCGTCAGATAAGAAAAATAAGGGGAAAAGGACCCAACTTCGGTTTTTTTTCTATCGAGGCAACTTTCAGCAATCGTGTTTCGGCTTGTGCCATATACAAGAGTATATAGTCTAAGTAAATATTCGAAAATAAATTCAGTCCCTTTTCCCGTTTAGTCAATAGAGCGTTTGAAAAAACCTATAATTTTCCAGTGGGGTGAAAAAGGCATTTTAGAAATCCATATTAGCCTAAACGATTTTAATTTAAATCTCATTAAGCAGTTGCTTTGGTTTGGGCAGCATTTGGGTAATTTCGGGGTTTATTACTTTAACCGGTTACGAGCCTTGCTAGCAACATGGTTCGATGTAGGTACTTATTTATAAGTAGACTAAAAGCTAGCCCTGGAAAATGTGACACAATAACGAGAGCTTTCCATCAACAACGTTACGGTACCTACACAAAATCAAGTCTTGGGGGCTTAGCTTTTCCTGTGATCTAATATGTTTTTTATATCCAAAACGTTAACGTATGCTTGTGAGATTAGGTACCTACCTAGTATAATACCTACCTACTAGAATTAGGTACATCTCTCAAAGCAAGGATTTAACTAGAGACCGCATACGCGACACACCCTAAAGGACAGAACATACGCAACGCGACTGATTTTAAAACACGTTTCAAGATAGCTGATAGCATACCGTAACTAACCTACATAATTTAGTCGGTTTCATTGTTACCCTTCAAAGAGCGGTGGAGGGTAACAAACGTTTCTATTGTACTTAGGGCCTTTTGGAAGTAAGTAATAATCACAAGAGTGAGTCTATGATAAGGACCAACTATAATGGCGCCTTCTCTGTCATATCTATGGAAAGTGTAATAAGACCATCCCGTTCAATCTTGGTATTGTTATTTCCGCGTCAGGTATGGTATGTGGTATGTCTGTGGTACATCTACTTGCCATGTATCAAAACTAAGAAAGATAGCAAAGTCAACTATGCTCATCAATCGGGTAGAGTAGATGTAACCGCCATACCTTTTAATCTCCTTGCAATGCATGTGATTAACTCCTTTACTACTCCTTTACGCCATGCGCATTGCGCATTAATAATGTGGATCAAAATACAAGAATCCCTGTCTCCAAACCATTTTAAAAAGAAACGCACATACTCAAGCTGTCAAATGTCAAATTTGACATTTCACTCCGGCTAAATTATGAAATGGTTATGAATGTCTGTAAAATATCTATGAAAGTTAAAGTTAATAATTAAGTGTTCCTAACGGCAGCCTTAAATACTATTATTTGCACAAAATGTATTCGAACGTAATACTGCAACGGTTTGTGTTATATTTTAATTGTTTTTCGTTTATAGGTTATATTTTGCCTGCATATTTATTTACTTATATTTTATGAATATTTACAGGCAATGGTCAAAGTTGGCGTGTTTTTGTCGTTACTCGTCGGTCGTGGAAGGTCAGCTGGTTCCTCAGACTACGTCTAGTGACGGGATATCGCCACCACCGCGCGTTCCTCAGACTACGTCTAGTGACGGGATATCGCCGCCACCGCGCGTTCCTAGAGGCCCGACCGATATTCTCCAAGCCTTAGCGGCCACAGTTGGACCAGATCCCACTGCCGCTCATTACAAGTACGTATACGAACGAATTTCAATGCAAATGCTCCATTAATGTACATAGTCTGACTTAAAACAATATCAAACTTGAAAACCACTATAACTAAACAAAGATTTCACTTTGCCTAGTGCATCAAAATTGTTAGAGATTCTTGAGAATTGGAAATTCACAGGGATGTAGTGTGAATTCTACTGTCTTTATTTCAGGTACCATGATGATCCCTACCTCATCCCACTTTCAAATTACCGCAAGAGAGCCTATGCATTGTCAGCGGAAGCTGGTCGGAAAGCGGCCGCATGGATCCGGGACCAGCACTCTGACCTCTTCTCCACTCGCCAGTGGGATCCGCCGGGCAAGATGACCACTCCATACTTTAATGCTGATCCCAGAATAGAGGCTTTTGCTCCTAAACCTATTTACACTGATGAGAGCAAGGTATTTTTTTTTCACTATTATCCCTGCATGCGGCTGTACTCACTTGTATTTAGTCACTACGCGCGACATGTTGTGACATGTTGTGTTGAGTTGATGGCGCGGCGCCGTAACGTCGGGGTTGTGAATCGGTTCGCCTAGCACTCTTAGTGCTTGAGAATGGAGACCTAAGCTCTCCGAAACATGTCGCGCGTAGTGACTAAACACAAGTGAGTACAGCCGCATGCAGTGATAATAGTGTTAATATGTCTCACGAAAGTTTAAATTCAATATTTTTTTTTATTATAGTTAATACCTGGTTTATAGTTTTTTTGTTTAACTTTCAAGAAATATGAATAGATATAGCCCACAGACGTAAGGAGGAAACAGATTCTGAAGCAAAAACTGCAAATCAAAAATTATTCAACTAAATAATTTGATTTGCTTCAAGATTTTATACATATATTAAAATTGATACATTCATGATCATTTGCTTATTGCCAAAAAAATTTATTCAACTAAATAATTTGATTTGCTTCAAGATTTTATACATATATTAAAATTGATACATTCATGATCATTTGCTTATTGCCAAAAAAATTGCATTGTGTTAACCACCTTTTACAATAATTGTATCACCTACTTACTGCAATGTTCATCCTCTCAGGTAACAGAAGAAGACTTAAGATACACAATACAGAATGCTCTTCTAGAAGACTCTGTGAAAGTGTACCAACTGCTTGGTGGAGCAGGGGCAGTGAGCGAGGACCTAAAGCTAGACTTCTTACAGTTGCTCTGCTTTTGCAATGAAAAGGAACTGGACTCAACTGAGTGGCTGGAAGAGAGGTGGTTCTCTGCTAATGCCAGGGAAAGACAGGCCGCTACATGGAGGTAAATAAAACAACTATGTAAGGAGAACAAGATACATCTGTAAAATAGAGCCTTCACTGTCCAACTTAATTGGGATTGGGACTAAGACTAATTCGATAATCACAGAACTGATATGAATAAACAAAAACAAAACATTTTAAAGTAAAAACAGTACTGTACTGTATTTTAAAATTTGAAGTGCAACAAGCATCAAATTCGTGGCAACATTTGGATAAATGAGTGTTTGGAACACTAACAATAATTCAGTATTCGGATTCGGAAAACCGAGGTTCTAAAATATTTTATTTTGAAATGAAATGAAAAATGTTTATTTGGTGTAACACAATAGAACGAAAGCAAGGACATACAATTAAAAAGTTTACACCAAAATGGTTGCCACTCAGCATGTGTCATGACAGAATAGCCACAACGCTGATTTTCAGGGCAACCAAAACTTAAAACTTAAAATTTTGACCTAGCTATGGCAAAGTTAAAAGACAGGGTTACAATGCAGTCAAACTTTACTAATCATCATAATCATAAAAATATATATTAATAAGATAAAATCAAACATTAAAATTTGATAAACACAAGTAATATTTATGGTAATACATCTTCTTATCTAAGCTTAGGTAAATGTAATGTAATGCCGCTTCTAGTTGTAATCTTTCCGTGTATGTATTACCAGAGACTTGAGATGTAGACGGCCACAGTCTAAGAACTTTTTGAAGCTCAAGTCAATTACGCCATCTATGTCAAAGACCCCTAAAGATACCGAAAATGTAAGAGAAATGTCACCTGCACTGCTACTCTACCTAGTAGCTACTAGTACGCTATTTGTTACTAGGTGGAGTAGCAGTGCAGGTGACATTTTTCTTAAACTTTCGGTATCTTTCGGGGTCTTTGATATAGATGGTGCAATTGACTTGAGCTTCAAAAAGTTCTTAGGCTGTGGTCGTTTATATCTCTATAGTCTCTGTTTATATATTATGATTGATTTAATTAGCCCTTTGAACGTCAAGAACCCTTTTATATTATTAAATAAACCATGAATATTTTACTAATCCATGCTTAATTACAGATTGGGTGGTCTTGCTGACCAAATTTTTACATCAATGGACCCCAAAACTCCAGAAGCATACTGCGCTATCATTCAGGGCATGGCAAAATACTATCAGGTAATTCTTATTCCTTCTGACCATACATGTTTAATTTAAATGTAGGACTATCATAAAGACACGCACTTTAATTTGTTACCTTTTTCCATGAAATGCTATTTGACCCCTCAACATGCAATTAGGTCGAAAACTACTGTTAAAAAATTGTTCAAAATTGTGTCAAGAAATTGCCAAGCGCCTCCATTTTGAAACTTCCAATTTTGCAGTTTTATACATTCACGAGATTACACGATCTCAACCCGAATTCGGGTTGAGATCATGTCGTCGTTTAAGTGTAAAACCATCTCTTTTTTTCTCCATAGGCTGAAAGAGCTCACATGTTATATCAAGAAGCGGTGGAGAAGGGTATTCCACTGTCGACTGACGTGTTCAACGCCCTTCTGGGGTGCATCGGGTTCCTGAAAGAGGGCGCTGCGCTGCGCATGGACGCTCTGAAGGACTTGCTGAGGCAAATGGCTGAACAGGTGATGGTCGGAGATGGTCTTCACATAGACAGATAGACAATTATATACATTATTTATTTAACATACAAAATATGTGTATTTCACCAACGTTTATTTAACTCACAATATTTGTCAATTAGTTTGTTGTTTAGATAAAACTTGCAAGCCGGTTTTAAACAGTTCCTGATGTCCGATAGAGCTGAAATTTAGCATATCTACGTAACTTGGGTGACAATATAATAATTTGGTGCCATCGAGTTAGTCTGATGACGGCGCAAACAGTTAGGGCCTTATCACACTTGAGCGATTTGAAAGCGTTTTCTATACAAAACTCGTACGCGGCGAACTCGCGGCGTGTCCGCTCCCATACAAAACTCGCTCGCAAATCGCAAGTGTGATAACGCTTTTAATAAGAAGTCTGTGTTAAACAATAGAAGCTCATTATTTTTGGGTTTGTTAGTATCATCTCGTAGTAGATCTGAGTAGATCGTTTCTCTCTCGTATCTCGTTTGCAATAAAAATTTGCATTTGGTGTTAAAAGCTTGAATTTAAAAAAATATTGACAAAAACATAACTTTTAACGTGTATTTCATGTAACAATGTATCGGGTAAGTATATTCGTCGTCGTTCCGCAGGGCATATCTCCGAACCAGCGCACGCTGAGCTCGTGCCTGCGCTCGGTGTCGGCGTGGGGCGCCGGCAAGGCGCTGCAGCACCTGGCGCTCCAGGTCGTCGCCGAGTTCCAGAAGCTCGGTGTGCAGCCCGGCCTGTCCGCCTACTACTATCTGCTGTGCCTCTTCTGTAAAGAGCGTAAGATACTGTTTTATAACATGTTGACTTAACAACTAAATAAATTAGTTTGTTATAATCAAATATAGATATCGAAAACATTGAAAAAATAATCAACCTAGCTGGACTTGAGCCATCATTGATATTGATACGCCTTGCCGGGGCTCGATCGCTTTACAGGTTACCAGTTAAGCTATGCCTTTTGGTCAAGCACCGAACTGACGAACGAAATTTACTGAGCTGACATTATTTTCCAATACCTTCAATCATCTTTTTGCATTATTCGATCTACATCGGCTTTACAGCAGCCAAGCTGCTTCAAGCTCAATGCTTGTTCAAGTCCAACTGGGTCGATAATTTTTTCAATGTTTTCGATATTTGTATTCGATTTAGTAACAAACTAGGGAAATGCCCCACTCTAAAAAAACATACAAAGCGAATTCAAAAGTTAGGAAAAGCCTAAAGTCCGTCACAGACGGAGCTATAAATATTATAGCTCGGTATATTACGATATATTTTACGTACTATTTGACAGAATCCCCAAACGGAGCTATAATATATATTATAGCTCGATATATTATAGCTCCGTCTGTGACGGGCTTTAGACCATTTTCGCGTAGCGGAACGGGATCTAGTAGCTGGCCTACAAACTGGTTAACCTTCTTGAGGTCCAAAGTGCTAATATTAGTACAAAATATCTTCAATGAAAATTCGATTATATTTTAATTGATACAGAGTTACTTTTGTTTTGTTTCGTTCGATTTCGAAACATAAGAAATTCAATTCTATTTTCTAACGCTTTTGATTCAAATTTCACTTCCAATCTTTCTTGTACGGTGGGCCGCTAGAGGTTAAAAATACCCCTTCACTTTATACCCCTGTATATACCTAATTATGAAATACAGGACAAAAGCATTATCTTCACATCAAACCTGACTATATGTCCCTTTAGATCATGCCACATCCACGCTCCCAAGTGCTATGATTTCATCACAAAACTTGCACAAAAATGCCTCAATTTTACTTGCGCACCCCGTCACCGAAGCATCATCCGAAAGCCTAAATAACAATAAACAAAAAAAAACTGCGCGCGCCAATCCGCCTGCTAAGCGTGGCGCGTATGGCAAACCCCCCCTTAAAGGGGAGGCCTATGTTCAGCAGTGGACGTCTTATGGCTGAGATGATGATGATGATGATCCCGTCACCTTAATTACAGTGTTATAATTGTTACAGGTGGGCCTCGTACCGATATTTTGACAATGATTCTGAATGATTTGGAAAAGCGAGAAAGCTTGTATGCCACAGAAGCCACAGATACGAACTTCTTCATTACGGCCATGGGCGTCTGCAACGATCACTTACAGGTGAAATAAATAGGGTCGTTTCGACTTTTCAGAGTAATCCCGTGACATTGAATTGACCACGATACGTCCACTTGCTATTTCAATTACAATACTCTTCGTAGTATAATCATCATCATATAGTTAGTAGCAGTCTAAGTGGCCAAAAATATCGCAACACATCCTTACTGCCGTACAAATAAAGTTCTGTACTGATATATTTGGCTACTTTGGAGTTTGGGTGTTGCTATTTGGCGCTGACTATACACCTGATAAATAGGTTGCTCACGTAATTTAAGAGTCGCCAGAATAAGAATAAGAATAAGAAATCGTTTATTGTTTACCGTGTCAAGCATTGATGTTCACCAGGACGCTCGCGTTCCCATACAAACGTAGTTTTGCGCTCATTTTAAAACGACATGCTTTAGAACCACGTACTATGGCATGGGCATTCTAGTAGTACAGATCTATGTCGGTAATTCGTTTTCGTTGCTAAAAATTGTAATACAAAGAAAATACAGCCAGATACAGATTTACATACAAAACTTATTTTTGCTATGTTTTCTTTGTGTTACACTTTTTAGCAACGAAAACGAATTACCGATATAGATCTGTACTGCTAGAATGCCCATGCCAAATTTCGTGGTTCTAAAGCACATCGTTTTAAAATGAGAGCTGAACTACGTTTGTATGGGGACGCGAGCTCACGCGAGCGTCCTGGCGACTCTTACGACAATTTTATCTCGATCGAATTTCAAGGTACATTTTCAAGCGTTCACCTGCCGCGTGAGTGACCCGTTATTAAATATTTTGTTATGTAGTGGATTGCAATGAAAGTTGATGCTACATTGTGTAGAGGATCAATAATAAAATCCTGCTCTTTTAGTCGAATTCAAAGCTTTTTCTTCCATTTACTCATATATGTTATTGCTTGCGTAGCCACCTAAATCTGTGCCTTACAAGAATGTGACTAAAGGCCGTTTTTCGATTCGGACAAGCCACGACCATCCGTTAGAGACACGTTTATGGCTCCCGTGCACGAAAGAAAGAGATGCAGCGCTCTTAAGGATCAGACTTTTTGACCAAACTACGATAAATAAGCGAATCTATAAAGTTTTGTCTAATTTTGCTTCTGTGACTTTTTAGATAAACCAGAATACCATATTTTTTACTTAGTTATATTGCTTGATCTCTTATAGTTTACGTATGCTAAGAAAAATAAGGGGGAAAAGGACCCAACTTCGGATTTTTTTTCTATCGAGGCAACTTTCAGCAATCGTGTTTCGGCTTGTGCCATAAACAAGAGTATATAATCTAATAATATATATTCGAAAATAAATTCAGTCCCTTTACCCGTTTAGTCACTAGAGCGTTTGAAAAAACCTATGATTTTTCAAAGTAGCCCCTTAAGTTTTTATTCTAGATCGATATCATGTACAAATTTTTAGGACATCCATATGGCAGAGAGAGTCCACGCACTACTGATGAAGGGAGACAACTATAAATTAGTCGGCGACGCTTACAAGGAGAGCATTTACTACAGACACTTCGTCACCGTCGCTTGCAGGTAAGTGTGTGGGTGCCGGATGAAAGGGACCTTAAGGCGAGCATCACAACAGTTTGTGCAATGAGTCGAGCTGTCTCAATACGCGTCTTAATTGAAAACACTGGTCAAAATGTCCGGGTTTTAAAATTATGAATAGAAGATTCGAAATTTATTTAGAAAATGATGGTTTTGTAAGGCAGAAAAAGTATATTTTCCGGCATTGTTAGAACTTTATTTTAAGTGATAGGGTTCTATATTATTCATATACCACTAGATTTCTTAAAAAATGTTATTATATATGCCATCAATAAACGTTATTAAAATGACGCATTGGCCGTATTCTGAAAACATGTTATTTCCTCAGACACGCGCCATTCGAGAGAACGACGGCGTTACTAGACGCGCTGGTTCCTAACGTGTACGTCCCAGAGCCCTCCGTCATGGAAGAGGTGTGTACATCCAATATCATTACAAGTATTACAACAGACAAGGCAATAGAAATAGTTCACAATATTTAGGTTTAAAATTTACTGGGCCGGGCCATTTTACTCACTCGGCTGAGTAGCATTTTGCTGTCTCGCCACTGTACTCGTTAGGTGTAACCAGGCCTTAAGTCCAGGGAAAGGGCTCCCATAGGGCTGTCGATATTGACTAATATGGAGTTATCAGTACTTCCAAAAACGATATAAGTAATACACGCTATGAATTAGCATAGACTTAAATATATAGTAGACGGCCATAGCCTAAGAACTTTTTGAGGCTCCGAGTATTTAGCGCCATCTAGTTCAGAGCCACCTAAACAGAGCCAATATGCATGAGATAAAAATAGCGCCACCTAGTAATGACTAGTGTACTAGTACGTTATTCGTTATTAGGTGGCGCTGGTATTAGTAAAAGAATGAACTGCCCTTGTAAATCGGCAAAGTGGGCCCGGCTCTTTCACTAAACCCGTTCACAAATAAAGCTAGGTTTTGTACCAAGCATAGAGTTTTAGGGTCCGGTCACGGAATTATATCCTCTACGAGATTCTTTTTCAGTTTTTAGGGTTCCGTACCTCAAAAGGTAAAAAAACGGAACCCTTATAGGATCACTTTGTTGTCCGTCTGTCTGTCTGTCTGTCTGTCTGTCTGTCTGTCAAGACCATTTTTCTCAGGAACGCGTGGAGGTATCAAGCTGAAATTTATACCAAATACTTAGGTCTATTGTCCCTTGAAGCTGTGAAAAAATCAAACTTAAAAGCCAACGCAATCAAAAGATACAGTCGTTTATGCTGCAAATTTTAGAGTTTTCGGCACTCGCAAAACCTACGGGGTACTTCCCGTGAACTCAGAAACTTGAAATTTGGCACGAAGCAACGTCATATAGCATAGACAAAGGAAAAATTATAAAAAGTAGACATTTTTTGTAAAATCATACAAAAATATATATTTAAAATTTTAAACGTACTACCTTTTTCCTCGTAAACGCGTGAAGTTATTAAGTTGAAATTCATGTCAAATACTCAGGGCTATAGGACTTTTCAGATGTAGCAAAACCAAATTTTTATTTCAACGCAATCAAAAGAAATAGCAATTTAAGTTGCATATTTTGAAACTGTGTACTCGCAAGAAACTCAAAACCTAAAGGGTACTTCCAGTAAACTCAGAAACTTGAAACTTTGCACGAAAAAACTTCATGTAGCACAGACAAAGGTAAAATTACGAAAAGTAGAATTTTTTTGTAAAATCATACAAAAAAATATATTTTAAATTTTAAACTTACTACCATTTTCCTCGTAAACGCGTGAAGTTATTAAATTAAAATTCATGTCAAATACTCAGGGCTATAGGACCTTTCAGATGTAGCAAAACCAAATCTTGAAGTCAACGCAATCAAAAGGAATAGCAATTTAAGTTGCATATTTTGAAACTGAGTACTCGCGAGAAACTCAAAACCTAAAGGGTACTTCCCGCAAGCTCAGAATCTTTAAACTTGGCACGAAGCAACGTCATATAGCACAGACAGAGGAAAAATTATAAAAAGTAGACATTTTTTGTAGAATCATACAAATAATATTTTATTCAATTTTAAACTTACTACATTTTTCCTCGTAAACGTGTAAAGGTATTAAATTGAAATTCATATCAAATACTCAGGTCTATTATATCTTTCAGCTGTGGCAAAAACAAACTTTCATGTCAACGTAATCAAAAGAAATAGCAATTTAAGTTGCATATTATGGAGATGAGTACTCGCAAGAAACTCAAAACCTAAAGGGTACTTCCCGTACACTCAGAAACTTGAAACTTGGCACGAAGAAACTTCATATAGCAAATACAAAGGAAAAATTACGAAAAGTAGACATTTTTAGTAAAATAGTACTTAAAATATTTTTTTTAATTTTAAACTTACTACCTGTTTCCTCGTAAACGCGTAGAGGTATTAAATTGAAATTCATATCATATACTCAGCTCTATAATATCTTTTTGCTGTAGCAAAACGAAACTTTCATGTCCACGCAATCATAAGAAATAGCAATTGTTTTAGGTTTTTACGGAACCCTCGGTGCGCGAGTCCGACTCGCACTTGGCCGGTTTTTTTTTAATAATAATTGTAGTGCAGTGTCTGACAAATCAAATCAACTTCTTTTTTCGAGCCGTCAAAACGCGTAATTACTAATAACAGTAACAATAAAGAAAACACATATAACATCACCATAAAATAACCTATTGTACAAAGTTATTTCTGACCTAATAAATTAAAATGATGTGGTCTACGTTTTACAATACTATTCAGAAGGTATTTTTGGTGCTTGATGTAAAATAATTTATTTGAAATACGGTCAACATCCATGTTTGACAGATAATAAAGACGCTAGAGGTAGGCGGCGCGGGCGCGCGGCTGGCGGGCGTGTGGTCGCAGCTCGTCGTGTTCGGGCTCGCCAAGCGCGCCAAGCTGGTCGAGCGGCTGCTAGACGCCATGGCCAACTGCTACCACTACCAGGGTATGACTATACCTTGTGCAATCTAAGAAGCGGTTTTTGACATCTGTCATCTCAGTACATATTATAGCCTAAAATTAATTTTAGGTTATAAAATGTACTGAGATGACGGGTGTCTAAAACCGCTTCTTAGATTGCACAAGGTATAAAATATGGTGTTAATCTCCTCCCTAACTTTTTTAGAATCAGTTATTAATGCCAACATGTGCAGCTAATACCGTTATACCCGTCATACTGTCGGTAAATTTGACGTTTATGCCTACCCGTCCACACATTGCACTTTGAAAGTCAGTGCAGAATTTGCAAGATCGGACTCTACGTCCTCCACCGACCCTCTCCATAAAGATATATATATTTACCTTAGCTGTTGTTATCGCAAATTTATATTCAAAGTTCCAGGTAGGAGCTAGTGTATAAAAAAAGGCATGAATGTACTACATTTTATATATATATTTCGTATGGGCCTAATGGAAAATGGAAATCTGAATGTAAATTATGTTTCAAATGTTTCAATACGACCCCGGGCTGCCCAAACCACAAACCTCGAGCATTCCCGAGCAAACCAGTTATTCGTAGGAGACTAGAAAAAACGGTCCGATAGAGAGCATAACTTGGGCGGCGGTGTCTCTCGCACCCGTTACAATATTGACTTGTTATCACGTTAACATTTGTCCAATGACGCCATTACTCCCGTGATCAAACTTTGACTTCTGTTTGAGCCTTATTTTTCGGTCAAGGAGTGTTTTTTATTTATTACGGTGTCTCAGAGTACAAAAATAATTTAATGTAGGCCTACGCAATCACTAAGATACAAATTAATTATCTCAGAACTGAAGCTAATCAGGACGTACACTAGTGTCTTCAATCAGGACGTATACTTAATTTAAGCTCAGGAATGTACCCTTGCAATTAAAGGAAATAAAAAAACATGTTGTATAGGTCCGTGTATTTACTAAGTAATGTCTTCTGCTATTTTTACCTTTGCTATTTTTACCTGCGGATTTTGGAACTACTTATTTTTTAAATGTACAAACTATATTTTCGAGTCTCTCGATATTTTTTTATGAAATTGTATTAAAAGCACGAGTCATTGAACAATTAAAATGTTGCCAATTATATGCGTGTAGAAGATGAGGTGAAGGGCCAGATGCGAGCGGCGGCGGCCGACGTGGTGAAGTTCGGCAAGATGGCCGCCGAGCAGCAGGAGAGCAAGGAGCTGCGCTCGCCCGTGCAGAAGTGAGTACCGTGACGTGAGTGAGCGGCGCGCATTCTGTGCACCCACAGAACCACGGTCGGACTAAAACATTACTAGTGTTGTTGAATAAGTCGAACCTCGGAACCACAGATAATAAGCTAGAAACTCATATACGCTAGAAACCATAACGAACTTTCGTTATGGTGTCCTTTAGTTGATTATAAAATCTCGGAAAAAGGTGAAATGTCACAATTTTTTTTGTGCGAATATTAAGATTTCTTAACCCCTATGGTATTTACTGAGAAATTTATGTATGAGAAAGTTGTAGAGCATAAAATTTCCACCAAGTTACGTCATATACATTTTTTCTTGCGCTCAACCGTTTTCGAGATACATGGCGGCAAAGAGCGCAAGACAACTACACTACATGACGCGACGGCAAAGTTTTAGAATTACTGTTTTTTTTTTTGTAATAACATTTTCATATTTTCGACAGACTGTCAGCCACGGCACTCAGCAACATAATCGAGATGTGCTCGGACGTGTCGGACAAGTCGGACCCGATGTGGGACACCGTGCTGGACACGCTGCACGACCTGCGCCGCGAGCAGGCGGCCGGCGTGCCCGCGCGCCCCGAGCTGCTGGCCGGCGCCGCCAGCCGCGCTGCTGCTGTGGGCCAGCCGGCGGTCGCTGCGGTGAGTACACGGGACGTACTGGAAGTGGTGCTGGACATGCTGGATGACCTGCGCCGCGAGAAGGCAGCCGGCGTGCCCGCGGGCCCCGAGCTGCTGGCCGGTGCCGCCAGCCGCGCTGCTGCTGTGGGTCAGCCGGCGGTCGCTGCGGTGAGTACACGGGACGTACTGGAAGTGGTGCTGGACATGCTGGATGACCTGCGCCGCGAACAGGCGTGCTGGACGGGATTTCAATTGTCATTCCCTTAGCGTTTGTCCCGGCTTTTTGCCAAGGCTAAATGAAGCCTTGGGTCCGCTTGGAAGCTTTCAACTTTGGACAGGACTTCAATTTACCAATAATGTATAGTGATTTGATTTGATATTTATTACTTATCAAAAGTGTTTTTTCAGGCGGCAGTGACATACCTGGCCGAGTGCGGCTTCGAGGAGGCGGCGTCGGCGTCGGTGGAGGCGCTGGGCGTGATGCTGAACCGGCCGCACGAGGAGGTGCTCCAGCTGCTGGACCAGCGCGAGGGCCTGGCCGCGCTGCACCCGGCCGCGCTCGCCGCCGCCGAGGCCTACCATCTGTGAGTTCATAAGCATAACACATTCCCGGCTACGATTTTCATGATCTTTGATTTTCAACCGATTTCAAGATTTCGAAGGTGGAGGTTATCAATTCGTCGGGATCTTTGTTTTTTTTTATATGTTCACCGATTATTTGAAGACGGCTTGGAAAATTCTTTTTTTGTTTGAAGCAGTAGGTCCCATTGTCACCAGGTCCAGATCTGATGATTGGATCCTGAAGAAATGAAGAGAACTCTTCAACTATTATAGGCACACCTATAGGGATTTCACTATTTTTTACAGCATCTCGGCCACTTCCTCTTGGAATAGCGGATCCGAAGTGAAGTCGGTTATTTTTTTGATTAAAATTATTTTTATTAATCTTCGCTCCAAGTATAAGAATAAGTAGGTTATAAAATATAGGGGGAATAAAAAATCATTTGAATATGGTCAGGCGCGGATCCAGGATTTCGTTCAGAGGGGCGCTTTCCTACTCAAAAAAACTTGCGGCCCGCACCTTTGCCCCTGTTGCCGCCGCCGTAGATTAATGTAAATATTTGTATTTATTTATTTTAGAGCCAAAACGGGAACGCCGTTAAGAGAGAGGGACACGTCTTCGTCAAGTTCGGGCTCGGACAGCGACTCCTCGACCGACGACGAGTAACCCTCACGTTAAGGTATTATTAAGTTGTTTATTGTAATAAATTATATAGATTACATCTTCTTTTATTTGCCTTATAGCCAAAACCTCAACAGGATTTAGACTGCTTAAAACGGCATAATTAGCGAAGCAACATGTATAATTAGTTATATACTTGTTTCTCAAAAAAAAATCATGATAAAATACAAAATTCAAGATTTGACTTATACATACTAACTAACAAGGCAATTTAAACAAAAATGAAATAAAATCGGGTAAGTGCTAGTCTGACTCGTGCACCCTCGGTTCCGTACATTTTTTTTTATTTAAAATTTATAGAGTAGCTGAGTGCGAGTCGGATTCGCGCCCCGATTTTAACCTTTTTCTTTTAAGTCCTACTCACGCTCGAATGCAGATTCTTATATTTTCCTGTACTCTACAGGGTGAAACATAAGTCGTGAACAGAAATATGTTTTTCTAACTCCATAAACAACAAGCAACGCACTAAATCTTAGTACAGACAGAACAGACAAGATTTTAACTTATTTGTCATTTATTTTTCTTTTAATGGTGGATTTAGGATATTACAACGGCTTATTAAGACATTTAAATTAGTAAATTGAATTGCCTCTTTGAATCGGAACTATATACGTAAATAACTATTAACCTGTAATTTTTCAAAGTTTTCGGTCTTGCAGTTTCCATGGGGAATGGTCAATTTTCACCTTTTTTATATAACTTCTAAACTATAAATATTGAAATTATACAAAATAATATTTCAGATCCTCACATTAAGCCCTTTTAGGTATTTGATATGATATGCCACACAATATAGTTTGCAACAGAACTGAAAGAACAAATCAAATTATTTTTAATGAATATTTTGATTTGTTTTATTTTAAGTAGTCACACTACTATATTTTATAAATTATAAACTTGTATAGATGTCATATACAAAGGAAAAAGTGACCAACGCCTCCGGTGCCCAAGGCTGGATGGAGGAGGATGGAGGCACCGGATGCGTTGGTCACTTTTTCCTTTGTATATGACATCTATACAAGTTTATAATTTATAAAATATAGTAGTGTGACTACTTAAAATAAAACAAATCAAAATATTCATTAAAAATAATTTGATTTGTTCTTTCAGTTCTGTTGACTGGCAGCGCCATCTCTCTCGCATTCTATGAACTCCTAAGAGCTCAAGAGTGGAGGTTATGACTCATAATGTTGTACCTTAGATGATTGGCCAAATGCGCCTTAGCATTTACAAAGATTGCATATACACGGGAAATTTCGACCGGTGCTTTCGTGGCCAGGTGGCGAAGTTGGTTAACGCGTCTGCCGCGAATGCAGAAGACGCTGGTTCGTATCCAGCCTTGGGCACCGGAGGCGTTGGTCACTTTTTCCTTTGTATATGACATCTATACAAGTTTATAATAGTTTGCAACACTTTTTTTCACATTTTTCTATGTATATAAGTATGTATTTATGTATCTAAGTATGTATATCGTCGCCTAGCACCCATAGTACAAGCTTTGCTTAGTTTGGGGTTAGGTTGATTTGTGTAAGATTGTCCCTATATGTATATTTACGGGGTGGCGTTACATGACTGCCTTTAGGTTGCTGACTTACATATGTGTACAAAATTTCAGCTTAATCTGTCCAGTAGTTACCTACTGGGTTCTTTTTTACTATTTTGGTACGGAACCCTAAAAACGAATAAAACGTTAAAGATCTAAATACGGTGTTTAAAAACTTGTTGCCCTTGAAAAATCATTTTAAGTCGCCTAGTTCAAAAAATATGCTACAAAACGTACTTATGACTATTATTACCTTCACACAAGTGTCACTTTCAAATGGTAACGCACATGAAAGTGTGTGTTTGTTTGTTGTCAAGTTTGTGAGTAGCGTTACAATGGTGACACGGTCCCATTTCTTTGTGCTAACAGTGCTAATTGATCGCTGAAGTTTTGAAGAAAGCTGGTGCCTCTGCCTCGGCGACCGTTAGTTGTGCTGCGGACGGTAAAGCGGCATTTACTATAGCTACTCGCAGTTTTGTTTGTTTTAAAATGTTTCGGTTTAAAGTGTGTGTTTTTGCGATCGTTGTGGTAAGTAAATTTCACAGTATAGTTTTTTTCATAGGTATTATAAAATAATTATAATAATTATTATAAAATGGCATCCAGATAGATACAGTCTTTTTTAATTTTGAATGATACCTAAGGCATAGAATATAATCATATAAATAAAATTAGGGACCTACCTAACTTTTTGGCGCTCCTCCTAGTGTATACTAAAACGGCTATTAGACATTGCAACCTGCAGGGCCCAATCTGTTGTGTACCCTGCCTCTCCCTACCCCTCCTTCAGCTCCCTACGGGCCTACCTTTAATTACACCTTCCAACCTGACAGATTGGGCCATGCAGGTTGCAATGTCTAATACCGTTTTAAGCTGAATTCAGCTACCATAGATAAAAATCTGCCGGAAAACGGATATCCGGCTGCAAATTGTCTGTGGTTCCATACAAAAGTTCAACTACAATAGATGAATTCCCCACTCTTTTTCTACGACCTCTTATGATAGCCGAATTCCGCTCAAATGTGTGATGCGCCTAATTCATAAAAGTTAATTTTATTTCATAAACGCCGTAATCTCAATTAAACACAAATACACGTTACTCTGTCTTATTATCAGAAACAACTTGTCCTACTTTTGAGTCGGAAATCCACGCTAGTAAAACCAGGTTACCCATTGACATCACATTCGTCCTTACCTCTACTTGCTATTGTGTTCGACATCTAGTTCAAGGTTCCGTTTATTTTCAGATTTTGAGCGCAGCGACCGATTCTAGACGAGTCGACTATCCGTTTTTAAATAGTAGAAATTTCGATTGCGGCCCGTACGGCTTCACATGTGAAGGACAAGCGAGGTTGAGACTGTGCGAGGGGCCTAATCTGTTCGGGCCGTCATTCCTGTGTCCTCCGGGCACGTTATGCAACACGGACTCCAGCGACGTCTGCGAGAACGCCAACAACTTCATCGAACCGTCGTTCGGCAAAACGATACGCTGCCACCGACACGAACGCATCGCCGACCCCAACGTACCGGGCTGCAAAGGCTACATCCTATGCATCCCCAACAAGAATCGTTTCCAAGGCATCAAATTCAAGTGTTCGGGGACCACCATTTTCAACGGACACACGCGAGCTTGCTCGGCGCCTGACGGCTACAAGTGTCCGTTAGCGAACACGACTCGAGCTGATGAATTTTTCATTGAAAGTAACAGGAGAGTCGATGCTCGTTATGATGAATATGAGAGCGTATTGTCGCACCGGACGAGGCCGAGAGGTATAGATTGTAAGAACTACAAGTTCTCGTTGACGCAGGGCCCGAGCCCGGCGCGGGCGGCGTACTTCTGCCCGGCGCGGCCGGTATCGGGCGAGCGCGCGGTGCGCTGCACCGTGTTCTCCAATCAGTTCTGCATCACGTTGGAGAGGTACGACGAGGACCAGTTCATTGAGAGCTCGCGGGCTGCCTATCGTAGGCCGCGGTAATTTGATGGAAGCTCAAATGAGTCGGTAAGGGACGCAAGATCCTCTGATGGTCCGCGAAAATTTTTTGGAAGACTTCCCCTGACTGTTTTAATTAACGAAATTTACATTTTCAAATTTTGTAAAAATACCGGCCAGGTGCGAGTCGGACTCGCGCATGAAGGGTTTCGTACCATTATCTGTAATAAAAACGGCAAAAGATCATGTCTGATGTATTCCGAGCCGAGAGAATATTTATTTTATTCTGTTTTTCATTAGTATTTATTTTGTTGTTATAGCGGCAACAGAAAAACAGTTTGTGAAAATTTCAACTGTATGACTATAAAGGTTCATGAGATACAGCCTGGTGACAGACAAAAACGGCAAAAAATTCCTGTTGTATGGGAGCCCCCTTAAATATTTATTGTATTGTGTTTTTTTTAGTATTTGTTGATATCAACAGAAATACATCAACTGTGAATATTTTCTAACTATTATTATTTAGGTACGGAACCCTAAAACTACAGTCAGTGAGGAAAACTTACTTTACTTTATCTAACTTATTTGAGTGTTGGCTGGCTGAGCAAAGACCCTGGATCTCATGTCTCCCGTCATCATGGCTCCCGATTTTGCGCTTCTTCAATGAGAAAATGGTAATAAAAAAAACCCAGTCCGGGCAATCCTGTTTCTTATATCATAAATCAAAAGCATCTTACAGACTAACCCAGTTTAGGGGGCAAGTTAAGGAAAGTCTCTTAAGACCAATCTCGTGTAACATCACCGTATCCATAACTTATCGTCTGATCGTCCTGATCCATTAAGTAAATCCACCCTATGTAAGACTGTTATTGTATTTTACTTAGAGACTTAGAGGCTATGGTGCTAATTAGTCATGGCCTGACCGAGTGAAAGTGTTTTACATACTTGTGTACATAGATTTTAGATACATACAAGTTTATTTAATTTAAGAGTCCGGTAACGATTTGAAAACGAAAATCGCTAATAATAACATTATACACATGAATTGCATTTGGTACGATAGCTTGAAGTCTTGTTATTGCAAAAAAGTACTTTAGGTCTATTTATATTAATATTTAATACCTTAAAACTCGATTCTTACAGAGCATGTTTAGTGAGGACGTTGATTCATGTAATTTTGTCGTACGATTTTTAATTATTATTTGTTATGGACCCTAATATGTTTTATACTATCTGAATAAAGCATAAAATGAAGTTTATTTTTGTATTTTTATGTTTGCAAAATACTTTAGTATCTTTCCAAAAATATCACCTAAACTTCGGCAATTTTTAGCAAAATTGCTCTAGCAAAACACACTCTCTCTCAAAAAATATATATGAAAATGAAAAAAACTGTTACACTTATTCCTCAGGCGACTCATTTTCCAATGTATTTATATATTTTATATACTTATATTACTTAATTTAAATCAATAAAAACCTTACTCTTTTCACCTCTCCAAGCAAAAATCGCGAAACAGGTGTTAGATTAGGGTGAATTATTTATAAATAAAGCATAAAATTAAAAAATCGTTGTATTTATTCCATCCAAAAAGAAACCATCTTTCATAATATGTATACAAAATTATAGAAGTTATGTTAGTTACTGCAAAATCGCATCAAAAAGTTGAGCGAAATCGAAAAAAAAACATTACCGGACTCTTAACCTAACCTACCTGCTTACTTGTAGTATAATTTGTTATGAATTGAATAAAAACTGTAGTAACCTGATTAATGTATTTTATTAGCATACACTTAATGTAATAAACTATCTAACAATAACAGTAAAATAACATTTTAATAATTATTAGTAACAACAATACATTAAATAATATTATATCCAAAATTGTATTTAAAGTGTTAATTTTTTTGTCTTTAGAACATTTACCAGTATCAGAGACTATAGAGATATAGACGACCACAGCCTAAGAGCTTTTTGAAGCTCATGTCGATTGCGCCATCTATGTCAAAGCCCCCTAAAGATACCGAACATGTAAGAAAAATGTCACCTGCACAGCTACTCCACCTAGTAACAAATAGCGTACTAGTAGTACACTAGTAGTTACTAGGTGGAGTAGCAGTGCAGGTGACATTTCTCTTACATATTCTGTATCTTACAGCTACTCCACCTAGTAACAAATAGCGTACTAGTAGTACACTAGTAGCTACTAGGTTGAGTAGCAGTGCAGGTGACATTTCTCTTACATATTCGGTATCTTTAGGGGGCTTTGACATAGATGGCGCAAACGACATGAGCTTCAAAAAGTTCTTAGGCTGTGGTCGTCTTTATCTCTATAGTCTCTGCCAGTATTATATTACATCACATTCAAATAGTCTCGTTTCAAGGTCTAGAGTGTATTATACATTAACATTCGTAGTCATCGTCATCCACGCATTTCTTCTTATCCTTGTGGAACACGCTGCCCGACTCGCACTTCTTCACCCTCCGCCGATACTGCGACCCTTTCTTCTTGCACAAGTAGTATCGCCTGCATTCATTACGGACCGGGAATTTGCCTTCCTTTTTACATTTGAACACCTCCTCCTCCTCGTCATCTTTCTTTTTGGTCCCTTCTGGTTGTTCCGGCGTTTCTTCAACCTCGTTGCTCTTTTTTGTCTTTGAGGAGTCCTCGCTCTTGCTACTACTATCACCGCCGTTGCTAGTGTTGGTCGTTGTACTAGAGCTGATACTGTTACTGCTGGTACTGCTTCTAACCGTACTGGTGCTACCCGTTTGTCTGCTGCTATCGCTTGACGAGATCGAAACTGATTCATTAGACTCGATCTCCTTTGTCTCTATACACTTCACTATCGTCTTGTTAAGAATGTAGCCTTTTTGACATTGAAATTTGAATTTATACAAGTGGTTATTATGACTGACGCAAATGTAGTAAACATTATCCTTCATGAAGTCGCTGAATCTGCCTGCCGATGGGCATTTGAATTCGTTTTGTCGTACACAATGAGACAAGTTTTTAGTACATAATTTTTTAACGTCACTAAATACGGTATTTTCGGGACAGTTACCAACAATGGGCCGATCGATACCAAGACAGATGTAAAATTTTCTGCAGTCGTCCTTGTCCGAATATCTACCCCTTATCCCCTTGATGCAGTTAAAGGCTTTTGTATCATTTGTAACTGGCTTGGTAATATTCTTGGTACGAGGGATAAGTTTTTGGGTTACCGATTGAGAAGGAACTCGAACTGTACTTGGATATGTTTTCTGGGTTTGTATAGATAATGCGTGATTTGTTGTAGAATTGTTTTGTTGTGGTTCACTCTTTGTCTCACTATTTTGGGAGTTATATTTTATGTCTGTTACAACTGTGAAATTCGTTTTCTGGTACACTGCATTGACTATAGAATCTTCAGGTACATTGCTGTTAGATTTAGGTATAAGATTTTTTATTTCTGGATATGATTCTTGAGTTACTACCATAGGCATATCAGTAAGAATCGGGCTAAGAACGTTTTGAATATTTTTATATTCTTTTTGTTCAGTATTTGGTAGAATGTTTGCATAAGGCATATTAGCACTTGTTTTTACGACAGGTCTTAGTTCTATTAGCTGAGGTTGCTGTAAAGAAACATCGGATCGATCGATGACATCCGTCGGCGGAATAGAAGTAGCATCACTTAATGTCGAAAATATCGTAACATCGTTGTTCTTAGCCAAATTTCCAACAATAGCAGAATCTCCAAATGTAGGACTTCTGGGACTAGCATTGCTTTTATCAGTAACTCTTGCTTGCAGTTTAAGAGTTGGGTTTCTAAGTGTTGGAGCAGTGGTAATATCGACGCCGTTGATGCCCGCATGTGTTCCAGTGTTAGTAAGATCAGGATTAAACGTTACCGATTTATATGATTCGGTTATTTGGATGATGTTTCCGTTTTGTACCTGTGTCGTCAAATCCATGATAACTGGTATATTTTTAACCGAAGAACGTAATTCAACATTATTAATAGGTACCGGTAAAACGTTTAACATAAGGGGCTTGCTAGATGCGTTAACTTTTTCGGTAATGATGTCCCCTTTTGTACTAGTCGTTTCAGAGAAGTCCTGGCTATTAGTTGTCAATTTATATTGATAGATTACAGATTGCCTAGGTGGAATAGGATCATTACTGTTCTTAGGATACTCAGATTCTATTTTATCCGGGATAACGTTAGCGTTACTTTCTAATTCTCCAAGATTGTTGCCAGCTTCGTCAACTGTAGATTTCGACCCAGGTCTAAAAAAAGCAGTTATGGTTTCATATGCATTTTGTATACTATCTACCATTGAAGTATCAGCGACAGTTGTCCCTGTTGGTACCGTCGTTGACACATGAGCTAATATATCGCTTGCAAGTGTACTTGTTTTCAGATTAATAGAAACTTCTTTAGCTATCATTTTGGATTCAGGAGCAGGTAAAGTGTCGACTTCAGGTTCACTGTTCACTTTTGTAATATTTTTCATTAGTACATTTGTTGAGACTTGTGTAGAGATCTTCGTCCCCGTGGTACTTTTTTCATGGTTATTAAGTCCATCGGAAATTGAACTGCTAGCGAGTAATGTTGATTTAATAGGCTGCTGAAAAACAAATGCTATGTCAGGCAATGCCGTGTCTACATCATTTTCTTCTACGTTTAAGTTGATGACACTTGACTTTCTTGCAGATTCTAGATTTTGATTTGATTTATCGATCAAATAACTTTCTAGCGGATTCAAAATTACATTATCTGCTTGATTATTATGCTCTATTATGTTTTCTTGTACTGTGCTGAATTGCGCATCATTTGTTACTAGCATTGTTTCACTTTTACCGTGTTGGCTCATAAACGCTAAATTAGAAATGTAATTAGATTCTTTTTCAGGAGCCTGGGTTGTGCTTAAATCAATTATGTTAGTATTTTGTTTAGAGATAACATGTGTCATATACTGTAATGAGGGTAAGTTTTCAGGTACATTGATTCCAGAAAAAACTTGATTGCTGCTGATTTTTGTTCCTATTTTAAAATTATCTTGATTTGCGTAACCGGTATGATCTATATTAATAGCACTGGCCTTTAAATGTTTATCATTAGACAATGCAGTATTTAGGATAGTATGGTCATTTATGTTGACAATTTGGGCACTTGGAGTTGTCAAATCCATGGGGTTCGACCCTTTGTCAATGGTTACTGTATCTCCTTGAATACTTGCCATTGTTGATTCCATATTAAAGTTAAGCTCAATTGCATTTGTAGACGTTAAGTCATATGTATCTGACGTTGGTTCTACGACGTTTTTGCGTCCAGCGCCTGGAACAAGATTATTTTGAGATAACTGTTGTTTTTTCTGCTGTAAACTCAATACCGGTTTTGATGTCACAATGCTTGTTGAACCAGTTTCCGTTATAGATGAAGTGTGTTCAAATGAGGGTAATGGAACGTCCTTGTTATCTTTAGGAGTCGGTTGAGCATTACTTATTATAATAGTTACATTCACGTCTTCTTTTACTATTTTATTTTCTTTTCCTGTTTGGGTTTTCGGAATGATAATTGATGCAACATTGTGAGCAGTATTCGTTGTCACGCTTTCTTCTTTTATCGAAGCTGATTGTGTAGTACCTACACTATTACCTACTGTTTTAGAATTTAATACATTATCTGTAATCGGTACGCTTGTAGGTATCGTAATTACTTGAGCTTTATTCGACATACGTTGGTCAGCTACTGGAATTTGACTATCGTTACTTATTGTTGTAAGTGTATACAGAGTATCCCTTGTTGTGATATCTAGATTTACTGCATGTCTAGTTGGAGTGACGCTATTCTGTGATGCTAAGTTTTGTTCGGTATTAGTTGTAGAGGTTCCTTTATTTATCGTTATAGCTTTTTCAGCAATTGCACTATTCTCTTCGATTTGAGTATTTACTGCTACATCTTTGCTTGTATGCTTTGTAATAGGGTTTTGTACCGTCATCGTAAGTAACAGGGCTTCAGTTGTTGTGTTCAGTTCAGTTGTTGGGGATTGAGTATTATTGATTACAGTATGTACTGCTTCATTAGCAGGAATAGTCATTTTCTCTGTTGCAACATTTGCAGAAGTATCAGTTATCCCAATTCTGTCAGTATTTGCTCTAAATTCTACACCTTTAATAATAAATGCTGCATCTTGCTTCGTGTTCTCAGAATTTTGAGCTATGGTTACTAATGCTGAAGCTTCAGTAGTCATTGGTTGTAAGTTAATAATTGAACTGGACTCATGGATACCTGCTGTGGACATAATACCTCGATTAACTGCTTCACTAGTAGGAATTACGATATTCTCTACAACATCATTTTGCGTCGTATCCACGATCAAACTTTGTTCATGTATTGTATTTGGACGTTTCAGGCTACCAATATTCTCGGTAGTTTTATTAATAAATTCCTCACCGAGCTTCAAGCCTGCAGAATTTTGTGTGTTTGTCCCTGGTGAAGGGACTTTAGTCATCATTGGCTTAGCGTTAACGACGTCGGGTTTATTCGTTGCCCTGGTTTCTTCCTTTATTGTCTTTATTTTTTCAGTAGTGGTACCAAATTCTACTGTTGATGCTGAATCTATTTTTATGTCGTCAAACTTTTTTGTCATAAGTGTCATCGTTGAATGAAGGTTAGTCATTGTGGTAGGTTCAGATGTAGCTTCTACTGAAAGGATTCCCTGATATACTGTTTCGCTAGTAGGAATGAAGTCATTTTTTGGTACTACATTTTGATTTGTATCCACTGTCAAACGTTCATATACTGTAGTAGGTTGTTCAGTACTTGCAGTATTTTCGACATTTTCAGTAATAAAACGTCTGTCTAGTTCAGTTTTATCAAGATTTTGTGTGATTAGCTTTTGTCTTTTTGTGTGTGGACCTTCAGTCACCATAGGCTGAGCGGTAATAATTGCAGGTGTATCCGTTGGTATCGTTTCTTCATTTACTTTCAATGCTGGATCTAGTGTCGTATCCTCAAAATTTTGTATGTTTGTTACAAATGATGGGACTTCAGTCATCATTGGTTGAGCGTTTAGATCTTTGATAGGTTTATTAATAGCCTCTGTTGACATGATATCTTGATTTATTGCTTCGTTAGTAGAGATGAAGTTATTTTCTGTTACAAAATTTTGAGTAGTATCCATTATCAAACTTTGTTGACTTTTCGTAGTTAAATGTTCCGTACCGGCAGTAGTTTCGACGTTTTCTACAATAAATGCCCCGCCAAGCTCACTATCAACCGAATTTTGTGACTTTGTCATAACAAATGGTACTTCAGTCGTAACTGATTGAACATTACTATTTGAAATAGTGGTGTACCCAGCCTCTGTAGTAACGAAGTCGAAATTTTCTGTAACAACATTTTGAATAGACACTTTTGTCAATTGTCCTTCATTTATAGTTTTTGGCTGGTCAGAACTAGAATCGATCCCAAACGTTTTAGTAGCAAATATTCCATCGAGAGTCGTTGTAACTTCATAATAATCAGTTATTGGTTTATTATCTATAACATTTGTGTTCATCATATAAGCATTAGTAACGAAGTCAAAATTTTCTGTTGCAACATTTTGAGTAGACTCTTTTGTCAATTGTCCTTCATTTATAGTTGTTGGTTGGTCAGAACTAGAATCGATCCCAAACGTTTTAGTAGCAACTATTTCATCGAGAGTCGTTGTAACTTCATAATAATCAGTTATTGGTTTGTTATCTATAACAATTGTGTTCATCATATTAGCATTAGTAACGAAGTCAAAATTTTCTGTTACAACATTTTGAGTAGACTCTTTTGTCAAGTGTAGTTCATTTATAGTTGTTGGTTGGTCAGAACTGGAATCTTTCCCAAACGTTTCAGTAGCAACTATTCCATCGAAAGTCGTTGTAAGTTCATTCTTTTGCGAATATGTATAATCAGTTATTGGTTTGTTATCTATAACATTTTTGTTCGTCATATTTGCATTTGCTTCCACGTCGTTAACAAATGGTAAGACTGTTGTAACTGCAAGTTCTGGAAAAACATCATTATTTGCCGTTGTCGACAGATTTTCTTTATTGGGTGCGAAAACCCATTCCCCAATAGTATGTTTGATTTCGTCTAAGGCGTGTTTTATTTGAGATGTTTTATTTTGTTGTTTTTCACTGGTCACCTTAGACTGCATACTTCCTTCTAATTTAGTTGGGGCTGATGTATCTTCATGTAGGCCACTAGGATTAGGATTTAATTTATTATCAAAAGACGACGCTGTAGAGCCATGATAAACGTCAGTTGAAATCTTATCACTTGGTATACTAGTTAAATGTTCTATAGTATCAGTGGTAATTTCTACGATTGACTCGACCGTAGAAGTTATTTCGACATTTTGAAAAATGTTGTCGGGTTGTATAACATTGGGTTTCTCCGAAACAGGAACTACATCTTTGTTGTTTTTTGTACCATTATCCAATGAAAAGATCTTTGTTTTTTCTATGGCCTGAATATTTTCATTCACAACAGAGTGATGAGACTCTTTCTGTAAAGTATTGTTTGTTACGTTTACGTTTTGGAACAAAGTTATAACTTGTGGTAAAACAGTATACAGAGAAGAAGACTCCTGCACGAGGGGGTCGTTAGTTGTGGTTTGTATTATTTGTTCCGTAATTATTGGAGCAGGTTGTTCTGTTCCAGTCTCTGTAATAACTTTATTTTTAGTTGTAGTTTGTGTATTGTTTATAGCCGATGATATGCTTTCTTCACCAGCGACTACTATTTGATTTTGTGTTAAATTTATAGTCTCGGCTGCAGATTGTGCTACACTTTCAATGCCAGTAGTTGGGATATTTTCAGTTGTTTGTGTAACTACGCTTACTTCGCTTAAAGTTTGTGGTATTATTTCTATAGCAGTAGTTGTAGTTTTTGCTGATATTGTTGCTACAACTTCTGTTACATTTAACTCATTATTAATATAAATATCCGGTACGGTCTTCGAAGTAACATCCACGGTTGTATCTGTAGTAACACTGTATTCTATTGCAGTCGTAGTCCCTTTTTCCACAGTTGTGTCCATATAATTTTCAGAGAACTCTTTATTAGTGTTATTTAGTGATGACACAGTCACAATCTCCTCCCACGGAAGAGTGGTTTCACTAATGGCGTTGTTTAGTATAGTATCGGAGGTTGGCGGTGCCGGAAACTCGCACTCGAAGTGGTTATTTCCCTGACAAACAGTTGGCGGCGGGCAGGCGATATAGAAGTCTTCTATAACCTGTGACACTCCACCCCCTAGGTCCACGCATATCATAAAGTGGGTGGAGTTGACACAGCGAAAAGATTTCCCATAGCAGTCGACCGCTGACGTCGTTGATAACAATGCTGACAGCACCTGGGTAAGATTTAATAAGAATCAATATTTGCTTTGCTCTAGTTGAGATAAAAACTAACTAAGAATGATATGCTTAGTGCAGCGGCCGGCAAACTGTGACTCGCAAGACGCAAGCAATTTTTCGGGGATACAATTAAGTACGGTTATTGATGATATTCCTGGCCCAATCAAATTAAAGTTGTAGCGCTTTGAGATCCCAAAAAGTCCAAAAACTGACAGGAAGTAGCATTATTGAGCATAGAGCACTGGCACTGGAGACTCCTTGGTTACATTTTATGATTGCATGACTAATGATTAAATTATTTTAAAACATACATTTCTCATTTAAGTAGTGCAAATATTATTATGCAAAATATTATGTATATATTAAAGTTTCCAAAATGTAAGAAATAAAGGAAAAGTAGAAAAAAAACTATATCACTTTAGGTACGCCGATTGTAAGATAATCACGATCATAGAATAACCCTTAAATATTTCTAGTAGAGCCATACAAGTATCTTGAGTGCTTCTTTCTGCTAACGTCATTACGCAGCTAGTGAAATTCTTGGAATTCCTAAATACTTGTGAGACAAACAAAACACTAAAACAGAAACATACCAGCACGGTCCCAAACATTTCGTTCATATAACATTTCGTGAAAGCCATCGGCACATTAATCCTGTGTACTCGTAGGTCAGGTTATGTTCGGCATTCAGTCGTTTAGCACTTTTCGTTTTGGTCGTTTATGTTCGAATGAGCTCGCTGAGCCGCTCTTTGATAATTTGAAACATGTAATATTTACTTAGCCCGAAACATTTGCATTTAGATTACGGAGATGCTGATCAAATAAAGTGTGACACCGCGTTTCCTGCGGTGACATTGTTTTCCACTGGGCGTACTACATGTGTGTTTCGGCGATAGTTATACAATTATACAGGAAATACATAAAAAGAGAAAATAAAATATCTGATATTACAAACACGCATAATTAAATTTACGTTTGATTTTTTAATCAGATATTTAAAGTGTAATTATATCTTAATTATCGGTTAAGTTCGATAATTAACTTATTTTAATTTATTACACATAGATAAAATAATACCGTGGTTAGGTGCGATTTTTAATTAAGTAATTATCATTGGCCTGTAACGCCTATGACAGGCGATTAAACGCAATGTCCAAAATCAACATAGACACTTCCTTTGGTGTCTATAGAAAACGAACCAATACGCCATAAGGGACTGGCAAGCGCGCCCTCATTTTTCACAGTTATATGTTGCAACTGATGTGCTGGTGTTACAACGCCGTTCCTTAAGGATATTACGCCACTGGTCCCTGTTGTCAGCAAGCTTCTCCCATCTCCATGCCCGATGTTAAATGAGATCAGGGTTACGCTTAAAGCAATCTTTAAAGTGAAGCGAATACGCTGAATTAGAATCATATCGAGTATATAGAAGATATTTATCAATATGCAACACATATCATTTTCGTACTTATGACCCGGAAAGCTGACACAATCTCACCCGAGTCGCTACCCATACACGTAATACTTTTACATAGCTGTATTGGTAAAATTGAACGCACTATAGGTACGCAGATTGTAAAAAAAAGGAACCCAAGCCTAAAATGCGCTTTACAACCTACAAAAAAAAACTCGTAACAGAAAAGGCCGGGAAAACAGGGGTTACCAGCCAAGTACGAATAAACTTGGAATAGGTACTAGGCCAGGAATCCATTTTCATGACGAGGTACCTATGTACAGTGCTGTTCTCAAACATGCAATGGAAGAAAGAATTAAACTTATCAATAAAAAATATAGGCTCCGTTCATAACTTCATAATAAGGCATTAGTCAGCTCGTAAATTTCTATTATTAAGTATTCTTAGTTCGGATACGATAATCATCCCGTCACATGGCAAAAAAAATAGCTGTTCGTAAAATCTGCGGTCATCTTACTTTGCAGGCCTAGTAGTAAGTCTAAAAAATGTAATTTCATTCATGTTCCTTCGAGTGACTGTAGCCGATACTTCCAAATCTATTATACTTAATGAACATAACGACATTATTTCATTGCATGTTTCAGAAAAACTATTTCCGTCCATTTTTCTTTATAAGTACTATGGAACCCTAAGAATTAGTAGCGCAGACCAAAAGGTGACACTATTTTTAGTAGGTATTCATAACATCTTATCTCGTTTACTGATTATATTACGTTGGTTCATCCTCATTTCCTCTGGGGAAATACTATCGGTCTTACTTAACAGATATAAAAGACTAAGTAGATTTAAATATACTGTTATTGTAACAGTTTTCCCTTTGATATCTGATCAGATCAGACTGCAACGACGGAGTTAAAAACTCCTATAGGTTTGCGAACTGGGTTTCCGCAAGCCGCAACTCGGCGTTATAAATTGCGCCTATTTTTTTCGTGATAGGTTGTCGGTAAAACACTCTTGCCAAGCCAACCCAACTGTACCTGGAAGCCTAGCATACCTTAATGTTACCGCCGACTTCTAGAAGAAACCTCGTTGACCCGAGGTCGAGGTATTGTGCCCGGTACACTGAAAAAACGGTCAATCGAACTACTTCGGCTATTTTATTAAAAACCAAACTTCGGTAAGGAGTTAATAAAGTTTATTTGCTTATAACTCAAAGGTTACTTATAAATAACAAAACACTTCGGTAAGTAATAAGCCTCAGTTTTGAAGTCCCAAAACTTACGTTAGGTACTATAGTAGACGAAGTTTGTTTGCTGGTAACATTTTTTTCAGTGTAATAAATAAAACATGGATTATAATGGTTCATTTCTAATTTTTTTTTGTTTATAAACATGCTTATTAGGGTTACATAGTCAACTAGGAGCCCCATTACTAACTGTACTTTTCTTTGTACATTCACTAACTGCTCACCAACACGAATGCAACGTGTTCAATTACGACTGGAATGTTAAGTAGTTGAGGAGTTCCTTATGGCTACCTTCTAGCTCCATCATCAGATCAGCTCCATGTTATCATAATATTGCATTGTCACGTGCTCACGTGATATAGGCACATATACGTAGAAATTTTCAGGATAATCAGAAACCGGGAAGTGAGTATTACCTGCAAGATTTGATTACAAGCAGACCACAGGAAAGGTGAAACTAAATAAAAGCTTGTAAAAATCTCGTACTAGGGCTACACTGACTTTTAGCAAACCTAATACACATGCCAACACTGAGGTTAACCAAACGTAGGTAACAGTAGTTTTATAAGTACACGATTCGTTAAAGTTACCGAATTAGCTGTTAGGTAACTTTTGATTGTTTACTCACACAAGGACCATGAAGAACTTTATTCAGTGAAAATAATTTTTTATACTTATTGAAATACCTAGTACGTAGAACATTTATTGCTAAAAATATCACATCCAACAATTCAGTTTTTGTAGCACTTATAAAATAATTACAACTTAATTGTCTTGTAAAAAACCATAAGGAAGAGGTATTATCTGAACTCAATAGCACTTAAACTGTGCCATGCTTTTCAAGTGCTTATTTTTGTCAAGCAGAAAAGATTGCCGGTTAATATACGGTGAAGTATGGCTACCTAAGCCTGCTGAATAAGCATGATTTGATTTTAGTATTATAAATTGATACAGCAGCTATGACAGTCCAAATCAATGTAACCACGAAAAGTATAATCCCTAAAATGAAAAAGCATAGCTGTAAATTGCTTTCTAAGTCAGTGAACAAACATACACACACAAAGAATGTAAATAATAGAACAGCAGACAGTGTTTCCAAAGTGCTTTGTTGCTTAGACCATTTTCGGACTCCGACGAAGTCTTGAACGGCGCTCTCCCAGCACGAACTAATGGCGCCAAAACCTAGCCCGGCCACGACGCAGCCGACCGAAAACAAGTCGTGGCTGTCTGAAGCCGCCAAAACTGCGAACAACAAGAAACTACTCAATACATACTTAACGCAAAACAACACTGATAATGTCAAACTACGTAATGCAAAGACGAGTAAACATATGTACGTACCAAAGCACGCAACAGTGGATATAGCAAGGCCAAGCACTGCGACGTATTTGAAATTCCTTTTGGGCGTTTCTGCGAGCCATGGCATACACAGTAGGAAACACAGCCAAGTAAATCCATGGAGTGACATCAAAAAATTTGACTCCGTCATGGAGATCTTTGGGCGAACGTGAGATGCGACCATCGGTAGCAGCACCAGAGATATCGCGAACAAACTTAAATAAGAAAAGCAAAGAAGTAGGGCTGGATAGAATCTCCACGAGGAAAGCGATCTCGTCAATGGTTTTATAAAAGTATCATTGAGACTGTACAGTGTGAACTGCAGTTTCCGTCGTATTCTGTACATTCTGTACGACGGCATCCATAATCTCCTTCGTATTCTAGCGAAAGCAGATTCACAACGAAAACTGAACGATTTCATTATTTTTTCCCTTTGAATATCTGTGATTGGTGAAACAGTATCATACGTTACTTCTAACTCAGAATATTCTCTACTTTCCAGATCACTTTCAGAATCTCTTCTACTCTGTTTCGTTATGTAATCGTCGAAATTATCGCTTATTGTACTCAGTCTCTTAATAGCTGCGCTAAATCTTTTCTTATTCTTATTTACATCGGTTTCCTTAATATAACGATTATCGTCTTCCTCTTCTTCACTCTCTTCGGTTTCTTCGGGAATGTCGGGCAGTAAGTCGAGTCCGAAGACCATTCTTCTCCTATCCTCTGGACTATTGGGCGGTGTGATGGTGGTGGTAGTGTACGCCTCCCCGGCATCAACCCTCAGCACCTCTTTCGTGTGCAAGCTCTCGTCGGACGGATTTTTCCAGCACTTCCTGCTCAAGTCGTGCAATTGTAGTTCGTTTGAATAATATTCATTTTCGACTTCATTGCTGTAGATTGCATAAGTTTTAGATGCATCACTGTATCTAGAGTATGAGACAGGCCTTGTAGCTGTAATCTTTACTCTGAGAAGCATGACAGCTGGCATTGTTTGGAGCATTATTCCACCGAGAACTATGTGGGCATACGAGTACCCATAATTATCTATCAAGGCGGTTATAATGTGGGGAAAGAGAGACTGTCCGACTGCCTGTCCTGCGAGACACGCCCCACGAACGATTCCAAGATGCGAGTCGTACGTGTCAAAAACAATAGCGTCGATTTGGGCTGATATCAACGATGAGCCGAGGCCTGAAACAAAAGTCATTATGTGATCGTTCGATAGTCCAATGTATTCTAATAAATTATCCTAAGTATATTTTACAAACTGTGATAAAGAATTGAGAGATATGTGCCAAGCGTTATTGATAATGATGACGATGACCCTGTATAAATCTGTCCAGTGCAAGCGTTTATAAGTTTTTTCAGAAATTAAAAGAAACAGAAGTCGCTAAAAGATTAAAAGGCAGACTGGAGGTTTTATTTTCGCTGTCCTTTTACAGCCTCGTCATACATAACCCCTGCTATTTGCTTATGTTTACCTCCTGCCACGCCGAACACGTAGGGCACCACGCGCAGCGGTACGAAGCCGCACGCCAGCAGGCCGGTCACGTTGAGCAGCAGTCCCACTGCCGCTAACGCCCGGTAGCCTCGCGGCCCGCCCCACGAGTCTGCTGCCTCGCGGCACCAGCATTCTGAAATTAATTTACTGATCAGCCCGTTTGTGCAACATTTTCCTACCAGAATTTTGTGTTACTCTAAATCAAATAGGTATTGAACCTGTGTATCGTATCGCCTTCCGTCAAATGGTACCAATTCTAAAAAAAAATTATAGAGTAACAAAACACCTAAGTACCGTGAAAGTGGTCTGGTTGAAAGTGGTCAAAACACTATTCGCTTTAAAACAACTTGAGTTCAGTCGCTAGTCAGACTGAATCACTTTTTACGTCTCTCCTATGACCGCCACGCCGTAACCTACACATCTCCAGTATGCCTAAAAACAACATAAATACTAAAGGACTGATAGAACAGCTGATGGGTTATCACATTAAGCAAAGATCCTAATACTATATCTCCAAAACTGTGCGATTTTCATTAGTTCTATCAGCCCTTTAAGTCTTGACGTTTGTTGTTGAATCAGGCGCGGATCCAGGATTCCATTCAGGCGGGGGGGGAAGGCAATTTCCTTCACAAAATTCTTGTGGTCCGCACCTGTGGCCCGTAGCATACGAGGCTTGCGGCAATTTCCCCTGTTTCCCCCCCTGTATCCGCGCCTGTATTGAATAGCTTACGTGTTAGGCCGTATGTGAACACGTGTAAGACAGGGGCAGAAAGGCCGAGCCACGTCGGAACGCCGGCCTGGACCGCATGCTGCAGCAGCACTCCGTAAGACAGCACCAAGTTAGGCAAGCACACCTGCAAGCAATGTAACTACAATAATACATGTACCATACGTCTTCCGTTCACGGCTAATTATGTATTGCCAATATAATGAGTAAGCTTTATAACACAAAATATGAATCGATTAAAAAATCATTGTACCTATGTATCTATTAAAGTCGGTGTCAATAAAAGTAAACAAACCCATTTTACTTCATTCATTGAATTAGAATATAAAGTAGTATAGGGGTACAGTCTCAAAACAAGATTTACCAAAAATATGGCTCTTTTTTATTGTATGGCGAAATATGTAGAATCTGTCTTTATAATACTACACCTACAATATGGCTCTTGAAAGGCCAGTCTTACCGAGAAAATGCTGTAGGTAACAAGTCGTTCTTACTCGTATCGTGGAGGCATTTTCTGGGCCGATTGTGTATCCTGAGGGCCTACCGCGAAGTTCGAAAATCGACAAAACGATGGTCCCGTCTCTATCGCTCTTGCTCATACGAAAGAGAGTGATGGAAATATTCGATTCGATGAACGAAGTGCTTCGCGGTTATAGGCCTGTTAATTATTACATATGCCTTCGCACATTTAAAGATAAATCATGGTTTCATTGTTAATTTATACACATAAACTTGTTATTTACAACCATATTTACCAAAAATATCCGTGCATTATTTATATTTCATTGAAAACATTTCTTTAATAAAATTGTGTTATGTGTCAAATGCATATTTGTTTGTATACCTTGTTTTACTTTTCTATTGACACAGACTGTTTTTCAATTTTTCTGTGATAAGATATACCTATCAACTATTATCAATATTATCATGTCTCTGTTTAGTGACAATCTTGTGCTTAATCGATAATTACCGATCAATCACTACGACAGGAGTCACGGGACGTTATCAGTAAAGAAAGGAGCACAGGATTCGGTGACGTTTGCAGTTTTGCTCCTGTGTACGACTATACAGGGTGCTCGCGAGGAAACCGCATAATTTTGCCAGCGTATTCCTGAGGTCATAAGAAGTAATAAATGTTATATGAATTTATGTCGAATTGGCCAAAAAAATATATTTTTTCGATTTTTTGAATGCTTTTGAACATAAAAAAATATGTTATTGGTACAATGATTTTATATATACTAGATAAGAAATCAGCACTCCAAATGTGGCACAGTAAAAGCGGGTGCAACGCAACCAATTTTGCCGAAGAGAGCCGAGCCCGAGCCGAGCGAAGCCCGATCGTTCCGACGAGTATATTTACAAAGGACTAACAAACGTTTCGTTAAAATATTACCAGTGTAAGTGACACTAGGGATTAAGCTTAAATGCTACAGCATGAAGGTCAACGAACTATAGGCACAATCGGCGATAGGAAGTAAAGGTTTCGTAAATTTAAACCGAACTGACAGCATTGAGGCATAAGGCTAGTGGAGTAGTTGTTGTTTTTTTTAAATTACGAAACTCAGAAAATTATTAAAACTTATTTAGTAAATTTTATTATTATATTATATTTTATAATGTTGAATCATTTTTTATGGTTCCGTGGCTAAATTGGCAAAAACGGAACCCTTATAGTTTCGTCATGTCCGTCTGTCCGTCCGTCCGTCCTTCCGTAAGTATGCCACAGACATTTTGAGACGTATCCTTATAACATTTTAACACAAGGTGTATTTTAACACAAGGCGCCACTAGTGAAATTGCTAAAAAAAATATTTGAACATTATCGGTTAAGGAGTTTTTGAGTGATCTCCAAAAAACTACGTACATAGGCAGATACGACCTTGTGATATAACTTGTGATTTTTTTAAATAACTCTCTGTTATGCGTGGTCCGACACGAACGTTAGCCGGTTTTTGTAAAATATACCTCAAATGATACCGTAATATCCTCATATCTAATCCCAAGAAAGCAATTATGTAAATATTTTCGTTTATTATTTTTTCATTATTTCAAAGTGTGATCTGTCAATTTTTAAATTAAAGATTTAAAAAGAAAGCATGAAATACTATGTTTACCGAGCTATTGTGTTTCTTTTGATTCTAAATTTGTCTTGAGCATGTACTTCGCCCCCGCATGGGCCGCATGCCTGCTTCCCTTTCTGCTCGCTCGGCGGCCGAAAAACTCAATAACCCTCACCCGCCACCCATTGTGCCCGTACGGTTTACACCGTCAGGAATACGTTAGGTCAGAACGCAAACAAGTAAACATAACCGACCGTGTGCAGTTTTCATTCCATTCTGGAGTCGAATCAGGCAACCGATCTGGGTACCTGACGTTTGCCTACAACTTTTAACATTCGCCTCACAAACTTAGGTAGAAAATCCGTCCGAGAGCATGTCGGGCCCTCCTCAATGTTGGGTTCCGTATTTGCCGGCCCGTCACAATACACAATACACCAAAAACGGTTTAAAACTCAACCTGTTGGAACTATGTCCCTAGTTGTCTACAGAACCCCAAAAAGAATTAAAAAGATTAGGGGGTCACAATTAAGTATACATAATAAACAAATTAAGTATACATAATAAAGTAGTTGATCCAAGAGCGACTCCATTGCTCTTATGTGCCATGTGATTTTTGAACGCCAGATGAATGACAGGTGACATTTTATTATATCTTTCTTCTAATTTGTAATACAACCTTAACGATGTTAAATAATTCGCACTGGCCGGCTACACATTTTTTTGTGCTATATTTTCGGAAAATCTTGTTTGTGTCTGCGCCTCTATTATATTATAACTCAATGTATTGGTAAAATTATTGTCTAAAATAAATTGGTGCTTTTTTATTCGTAAAAAATGGTTTACGCAAACTATTTCTTGGCATTTTGATACCTGACAATATGGATGTCTAGACTGCCATAAAGAGTGAAATCACTATCAAAAAACGTTTTGCACTGAGTTACAATAAAACATATTTTTTTGTTTAATTGGCAGTAACTTTTAAACTAGGCGAAATCCAGAAAAGTTTATACCTACGACGTTTTAGTCTCCAATGATGATCAGGAATACGCTGGCAAAATTATGCGGTTTCCTCGCGAGCACGCTGTACTTATTCCCGATGCGTGTGTCTATCTGCAGATTGTTAATCTTGTAACACGGCATTCTCTTCTGAGAATATTTTATCGTTTTTTAAGAACCTATTCTAAGAATGTTTTGGCAAAGAGTAGCAAAAACATAGAATATTATACCTACTACAAAGTTGCGATTGCTTCACCATTGTAGGTGGCACTATGTACTATGTACCCACATTATGTTTGCATTGCATTTTAGCTGTCTTCATACTACCTACTAAGTAGTAGTAGGTAATATGAATTATCTATAAGTATCTTATTTAATTATTTATTTAGCAATAAAGAACTTACATTTTACATCACTAAATCTTAATATTACGGTGTTTAGCTTAGTGTGTGGCCTGTGTCCGAAAACTAATCGCGGAGTGAAGCAGGTAGAAGGTAGACCTATAATAATTTATTGAGTACCTAATACGCACACCTTATATTTATGTCTTCAAAGCGTATCGTTTGGTTTGCCTGACCGCAGTCACACGGGCAACTACATCGCATTTTAAGCACGCTTTGTTTCATATCTGCATTACCTACCTCGAATCTACTCACTATAGATATAATATATATCTACTTAAGGCTCAAAACCGACCTGAGCTGAATTAAGCCAATTCATAGACAAAATGCTTAAATTTGTCTATGGCAGCAGATTTTTTTGTATGGAGGCCATAGACAAATTTAAGCATTCATAGACAAATTTAAGCATCTTGTGTCTCTGATGTGTTTTGAGCCTAATCCGCTTTAAAACCCTTGTATCAAATGGTAAATAAGTGGTTGCTACAGTACAGATCAAGAGTAGGTCGCAGGCAACCCTACCTCATCGAGTAGGTAGCTGAATTCGGGGCGATACACGAAAAAATGCTATAAATTTTAGTAGCCTGAGCCAAAGTTGGAGCATTTTTTGCAGTAAACTAAACTTGTACATAATATTACACTCATAATGTTTTACAATCCGACTTTTCTTTATTTTACTTTCAAAATGTTGCAAGATACATACGTTTAACACCACAACGGAGAACAAAAGTGACCAGCACCAAACCGAGCCCTGAGATCTTGCTTCAATTTCCATCTAGCTGTTTCTCTTGCATCTTCCGAATACACTTTGACGTCATAATGGTAATACAATCACAATATTACTTATATGTATAAGAATTTATTTATTTAAAGTAGTTGCAGAGAGCATGTTGACGTATCGACAGGACACTTGTTATCGAAGCCGAACACTTACGTAGTTTCTTAGCTTATCTTATCTTGGGGCTGGGACTGGGACCCGATGTTAGCGCGATTTGCGTCGGTAAGTATATGTATTTATTATGAACTAGTAGTTGTATTATTAAAATAGAAATTGAGATTTACATAAGATTTACGAGTACGGTAGATAAAAGGTAGTTACGCATTTAATTACTTATTATACAACAAAAACAGGAATAGAAAAGAAATATAAAGTACCTAGGTATACAAATAATTTAAACAATCACCGCTCCCTAGCTGCCGTTCCCGGTGCAAAGGTGTCCATAATGCTTGCTGCATTTCCACGCTGGATTACTATGGACTCGGCGCGGGGATCCTCCCCCTTTTGCCGGAGTCGACGGCCCAGTTCGTGAACAAACCGCTTAGCGTCTACCCCCTAACAGCCCGAGGTTTCAAGTGCGAGAGGGACGAAGATGTAGCTGGATCCTAATGGGGCATATTTTAGTCGTTTTAGTGCCGCCTGTGTCTCAGCTGCCGCTCCGGCCGTGCGGGAGGTACCTACGGCTAATGAGGGAGGCGGCGAAGGAGGTGCTGACACAAGTAGCGTCCCACACCAAACACCGCCCCCTTTCCTAAGGCACTAAGGTCATGGTACTTCATAGTTCAGAGAAGCCATAGCTGTGTAATGCCTAGGCTGCCTAGCCTGTATTATTGGTTACCTTCATCTTCTTTACTTATCATTACTATCACTATTTACATATGGTTGTTGTACTTGTACTGTACCAGAAAAATACTGTATCGGAATTGAAAATACGGGAATTAGCTGAAGCCACAAACATCTCTTCTGAGCGGGTACCTACATTTTATTTTACACAACGAGTTGAGCATGAAAAGGCATGTAAGGTGGGAGCCGCGATTACGGACTCCAGAACAAATGCGTACTCGCATGCGATTATCTGATGAAAATTTGCAGAAGTTTAAAAAAAACCAACAGATTTTCTGCGCCGTTTTGTCACTATGGATGAAACCTGGATCCATCACTATATCCTGGAGACGAAACAACAGTCAAAACAATGGGTTGGTCTTGGTGAGGCAGCTCCAAAGAAAGCTCCATTCCGTCAGACGGAATCCGTCTGCTGGAAAAGTGATGGCATCTGTGTTCTGGGGCGCAAGAGGAATACTTTTAATTGACTACCTACCTGGCCAAATACTATTATGCATCATTTTTGGATCACTTACAGGCGGCAATAGCTGAAAAACGTCCAGGTTTGGCAAAAAGAAAGTGTTATTTCATCATGACAACGCTCCGGTGCATTCAAGTCGAGTCGCTGCACAAAAATTGACGGAGTTACGATTCGAAGTTCTTCCACACCCTGCTTATTCACCAGATTTGGCTCCCTCGGACTATCACCTGTTCCCGATACTCAAAACGTTTCTCTCAGGGCGAAAATTTAAGTCCAATGAGGAGGTTATACAGGAGGTCGATGCCGTCGATGCGTATTTTGAGGCCCTTGAAGAGACGCACTTCCGTGAAGGCATAGAGAAGTTGCAGATTCGTTGGGACAAGTGCGTAGAACTTCGGGGGGATTACACGCGTAGAGAAATGAAATAAATACATTTGCAATACCTATTATTATTTTTTCATATCAAACCAAGTTAGTTCTCAAACAACCCTCGTACCCAAAGAGAAAAATAATATAGTTAGGTACTCGTACCTATATATATTAGATATATTATATAGATAAATATGAGAGATGATATGAAAAGAAAGGAGGTGAGTGATGAGCATACCCCGGGGTTTTCGGTGCGGGAATGTTATACACTATAGCCAAATAACAGGTAAAAACTGTAAAAAACGATACTAATTTAACATTTCTAAGCACATTTGGACCTTACTACCTACGTTTCATTCATAGTTTGGTAATTATTTTACAATAAACAAAGTTATAAATACACGAAATCATTCCCGCACCGAAAACCCCGGGGTATGGTGATGAGATGACGGGTGACAGAGATGTGTGGAAAAAAGTGGTTGTCTGTAAAGGCGGTTTACGGACTATAATTTTGCGTGATGACGTAATAAGAAAACTAGAGATGGGCCGACTAGGGTTTTTGCCGACTACACAATCGGCCGACTAATCGGTTTTCAAATTGCCGATTAATCGACCGACTAGTCGGCAATGACGATCGTAGGCTTTGGCTAACTGATTCCCGACACTTACAAGCTGTCCAGTATAAGCGAAACTTTCATACCATTATAACTATGCATAATCAGAGATCACCTTTACATTGGTGTATTTTAGTTGCGCACTTGTTAGGCGATGGAAATTAAAGTACCAGGGCCTCAGTAATCACCGTCGCTTACCAAGCGCGTCTCTTTTACAAACCATTATTGCAGAGACCCCTAGATTCGTAACAAGTATGCGTAATCGTAGATTATTTTATACTGGTTTTATTGAAACGATCGACTCGACGAAATTAGATTAGATGTCAAGCGGATTTACGGTCTTACACCTACTCCTATGTATTCATTATGCCCTAGTACAATCGAAATATAAAATTTTTGACCACGTGGTCCCAGCGGAACGCTACATTTGTTTGAACATGCTGTCGGTTCTCCATCGATTTATAAAACGTTATCACGTCAAAAAAGATATGCTGCGCCTACCCCAAGTAAATGGGACAAGGGCAAGCGAATGAGAATGATGATGATATTATATAGATAAATAGGTACTTAAAATCCCCTTATTCATAACCGGCCACTAAAGTTAAGATTTCGCCGATAATCGTTTGGTAAGGGGGATATAGAAAACATCCATAACTCAGATACAAACATCTGTGATAAACGCACAAATAAATGCCCTTACCAGGATTCGAACCCGGGAGCTCCTGCTTCGTAGGCATTGTCAATAGTGTCACTAGCGACTGGCCTATAACCACAGAGTAAATAATAGTATAATACAGAGATACCTCTGTAATGTCACGTAACGTCACGAATCATGTTGTCCCTTCTTAACGCATGACAAGTTCTCTTTCGCACTTATGCAAACGTATCGGATACGTCATGTCAAACTCAAATTTTTTCTCTCAACCGATGCCCAGCTTTTGATTCACCTTTCAGCGTGGATGAAGTCTGCGGGGCTCTGAGGGACATTAAATGTGGGAAAGCTGCCGGGTTGGATGACATGTACCCGGAATTTCTCATCCATCTGGGCAAAAGAGCGGTACGATGGCTAACCGACTTCTTCAATAACATCCTTGAAACTGGCATTCTACCCGCCGTATTTATGAAGTCTAAGGTGATAGCAATACTCAAACCTGGTAAAACTCCGGATGATCCAGCAAATTTTAGGCCCATATCCCTGCTAAGTGTCACGTTCAAACTATTGGAGCGCTTATTATACAACAGACTTAAGGACGTCGTCAACAACAATATCCCCACTGAGCAGGCAGGCTTCCGGGCCGATAGAAGTTGCTGTGATCAGGTTTTGGCACTTAGCAGCCATATTGAAGCCGGATTCCAACGAGGCCAAAAAACTCTGGCTGCCTTCGTAGACCTGAGAGCTGCGTATGACACTGTCTGGATTAGCGGCCTGATTCACAAGGTAGGCAAGATAATTCCATCTGCAAAAATCCTTCGCCTCCTAGGGAACATGATGGGGCCACGACATATCACGGTTCTGTTGGATGATAAATCCAGTAAATACAGACTGCTTAAGAACGGACTTCCGCAGGGCTCAGTCCTGGCCCCACTTCTATTCAACATATACACCAGCGACATGCCTCCTACTGAATGTCACAAATTTTTGTACGCTGATGATATTGCGCTCACAATTCAGACAAAGACCTTTGAGGCTGGCGAAACGGTGCTTATGCGGGATATGAACGCCTTAAATGAGTACTACGTCAAATGGAGACTTTGCCCGAATCCATCAAAAACGGAGGTAGCCGCTTTCCACCTAACAAACAGCCTAGCAAACAGAGAGGTGGATGTCACATTTTGCGGTCAAAAAATCCGCCATAATCCTAGCCCCAAATATCTGGGCGTCACGCTAGATCGGTCACTTACATATAAGGCCCACTTAGAAAACTTAGCCCAAAAAGTAAAGACCCGAGTGAACCTCATAAATAAGCTGGCTGGAACTTCGTGGGGTGCTCGAGCTGACGTGCTGCGTACCTCTTCCATGGCTCTCGTATACGCTCCGGCAGAATATTGTGCACCAGTGTGGTATAAGAGCGCCCATACCAACAGAGTAGACGTACAACTGAACCGCGCCATGCGAACCATATCTGGCAGCTTGCTGCCTACCCCCACGAGATGGCTTCCCGCATTATCACATATAGCCCCACCGGATATTAGGCGAACTCAGGCTGCTGCGCGGGAGTGGATTAAGGCGACAACGCGATCGCTACCGATCAGAGACACTCTGGACCATCTGCCTCAACCGCGCTTACAGTCTCGTAAACCTATCTGGTCCGACCGTCAACTGCAGGGACTAGCCCCGTTCAATGTCCTCGCGGAATGGAAAAAGCAGTGGGAAGAACAGGATGGTGCCTCTGACATCGATCCCACTAAATTCCCAACAGGCTTTAAGGAGAAACGCAAGATTTGGGTCACCATAAACCGCATCAGGACGGGAGTAGGACGATGTAACTACCACCTACACAGATGGGGCCTGTCACCGACAGCAGAATGCGACTGTGGGGAGCCAATACAAACTGTGCAACACATTGTAGAAATGTGCCCTAGAAGACGTTTCGAGGGTGGCATGCAAAATTTATTAAAACCAACACCGGAAGCAAGGGATTGGCTACTTAATTTAGACATAAAACTATAATGCTATATATTGAATATGTTCACATAATTGTAATTTTTATTTAAGAACAGGAATAAAGCCATACGAATAATAATAATAACTCAAATTTTTTGACAGATTTACTTTGAGTTGTACCCCCCTGCTATAACCGCGAAGCACTTCGTTCATCGACTCGAATATTTGCATCACTCTCTTTCGTATATGCAAGAGCCATAGAGACGGGACCATCGTTTTGTCGATTTTCGAACTTCGCGGTAGGCCCTCTGGAGGAGTAGGAGGCCGTTAAAATTTAGATTATATCTGTAGTTTTATTGTTTGAGGAGTGGAGTAGAATCTAAGTTTTAATTTATTGCTCTCATTACAGGAATCATTCTGTATATGTCCTGTATAGCATGTCGCGACAATATCATTACACAGAACTAATAGGAAAATATATCTCACCTATGTCATGCATCTGTCACGCTGACGTAGACATTGAACGTCAATGATTGACGTTTCTAAACTATCACTACAGTCTAATAATTGCATTTTGCATAGTCTTGCTAGAGTTTTAAATCGAGCTATAACAAATTAAATAATAAATATAATTTATAATATCCAATCAATGCATTATGGTCAATGATGAAGTGTTAAAAGAATATTCTAGTTCAATTATACGAATAAAAAAGCAATGTGAAGAGGCTGGCATGAGCGAAGATGAATTTCGCCGATTATATTTTGAATCTCTTGACTCTCTCGAAAACCGCAGTCCTAGGACTTTGGTCACGCATCGACGCTGTAGGACAAAATACCGATTAATACTAATTGGATTTTTCATAACAGCTTGCGTCGTGTACAATTTTAAATGCATTTACAGTACCGTTGTTTGTAATCTGCAAGAATACATTTATCCTGGCTTGAAGCTACTGAGGCGGTTGTCGATTCCTTTTATATCCTTGTTCCCTGCACTTACTGGTAACCTTGTACATACAACAATGTTAGTTTGTTCCTAGCAACACAAATATTAGATATATATATATATTTTTTAGACTTTTACCATGAAACATGTTTGATACAAAATCCTTTCTTCACGGTCGTGGATATGGACTGCTGGCCATGCAGCAGTGTTTCAAATGTGAGAGAAATATATGATCCCAAATTAATCACCAGTCAACAGCACACTGCTCCATTTATTTATGAGGTATGTAACTACTTGGAAAAATATAATTTAGCCGGCACAAGCTTTTATTGCTCGAAAACAATATTGAGTCCGTACAAACTACGTACTATGGTGAGCACTTTCCACCAAATGGTACCATTTCATGAAGATGGTCACATTCTATGCTAAGTGTAGTAACTACTAGGTATATGTATTTCATTTAACATGTAGTAAAATAAATCTGTTTTTTTTTTCAGAGTGAACAGCAGCCTGTAAGATTAGACACTCTCATAGAATTATACAACAGGAACATGGAAGTGTTGAATAAGGAAGCACCAAAAATATTAGTCAATAATAAGTATTATTTAAAACCGAATGAAGTATTCCTTGATCCACATGTATCAAAGGATAAAAACCTATTCATATGGTAAAATATAATATTACAAATTCCAAGTATTATACACCATGTAACTGAACGAGAAACATTAACTCAAACCCGTTAATGTTTAGGTCATACTGAGGATCTTTTATTATGGGACCAACCACGAAATAACAAAAAAAAATTTGGCTGTTTCATACATTTCACAGGTCATATTTTGAAATTTCCTATAGGAGAATTTTTATTTTGCGCTATCGGGGTTGGTCCCATAATAAAAGATGCTCAGTATGACCTAAACATTAATGGGTTTGAGTGAATGTTTTTCGTTCAGTTACATATGGTATTATAACATTTAAAGCTGAATTTAGGTGCATTGTTTCAGTGTATAATATTGTTTTCAGGAAATTAAATACAATGAATATTGCTAGGATACTACGGCAACTTATTCCTAGGCCAAAGGTAGTGCCTAAGTTTGGGCAGAGTACCGAGAGATTTCTGATTGTAGACACTAGTCACCAGCAGTTCCCAGTGCCTGACACCGAGTGCAGCTTCTCCTTCCTTTTACTGCTGAGTGGCAGCAGAACCGTGGATTTGAAACCAGCAGAAGAATGCAAGCATCAGTGCCGATCACTAAGAGTAGAATTAAAAGAGGCACATTTATGTAAGTGCTATCATACATACACAATTAACAATCTCTTCCATAAAACTTTAAATTAAAAACTAACATCCATACAGACAGTTGTTATTTTCATGAATAGCCGTGTCTACACAGACAAAAGGATATCTTAATCCAAGATATTTCATTCTTGTATATAAGGAAAATCGATAATTTCTTAAATCAAGTAAAAAATATCTTGAACCAAGTAAGTTCTATCTTGGATCAACAAAACAAAATCATACTTGGTTCAACAAAATCATACTTGGTTCAAGAAATTATCGATTTTCCTTATATACAAGAATGAAATATCTTGGATTAAGATATCCTTTTGTCTGTGTACATCTGACACACCGCCTCGCGAGGAAATTGCCGCGCAGCTCGGCTAGTGTGCATTTGCGAGCTGCCGCGTGCGGCAATTTCCTCGCGAGGCGGTGCGACTGGTGTGGACACGGCTAATGACTTATCTCTATATTTTATTAGTTACCTATTACTGAGATTTAAATAATAATTCTTAATTTTAATAAACTGTTTTTTTATATTACAGTATGGTACAATTGGTGGTATTGGCGACCAGTGGTGCTCCCATCTCACTCAAACAACACTCTGATAGCTCATGTAGGCTCATACTGTTAAATAAAGAAATCTTTATAAGAAAAGTCCATTTATTAACATTTATTTATAAATTAAACCAACCATCTTAAATAAATTATTTAAAAATATTAATTTTACTAACCAGGTTTTAGGAACCGTAACATACATTCAATCAGAAGTGCAAAAAACAATTGCTAAAACACATCACTAAAAAATAATTACTAATGGTAATGTAATGTCACATTCATTCAGTAGAAATCACACAATCCACTCATCATTAAAAAGTTGCCTATCAACTCCAAAACAGGTGTTCAATCGAACTTTTCTCTCAGGCGATTCTTTAGCAGGACAGGAACAAGAGATACTAGTGCAAAGACAGTTAGAACTGTGACGGAGGTCCAGGACCAGGCATCACTAGTGGACGTGAGGGTGTGCAGGGTCTGCCCGGCTTGAATAGCTACGAAAGAGGGAGGGGCGACACCTGTAAAACAACAAGATATTTAGATGCACTGTCTGGGATAAATCTTACATCTCAGATCTCAGTTATAAGATACATATATATCAGTTGATGAGAGTATCCTAAGTCCTTTTAAAACAACATCTAGCATGTTATAGAGCTTCATTTTTGTACAAGCTTTTACTTAATGTTTGTACGTTAGTTAGTTAGTTGTTTAGGTAGATTTATGAAGCAGGTTCTGATGTCCTATTGAGCTGAAATTTAGAATACTTATGTAATTTGGTTGACCGTGTGATATATATAGCATAAACTAAAATTTCTGACATTATTTTAATTTTTTGGACGGATTACTTTCTATTAAACTGAAATTGTTGTCATACTTAATAAAAAGTGACCAAGGTCTCCGGTGCCAAGACTGGAGTTGAACCTGCCTAATACTTTGTCTTAAAACTTAGAAATCAATCTTTTCAATAAAATAATTTGAGATATTCTCTTGTTTTGGCATTTTGAGTCATAATATTAAATTATACTCACCAATAAAGGTTCCTAAAGCAAACGGCACTAGGGGCACGCCTATAACGGGTGCTGACATGTTGATGAACCAATTGGGTAAAAAGGGTGTCACCCTCAAAAATATTATATAGTTTAGCAGATTGTTTCTGTGCTTTTCAACTGCTTTTGACCATTGAGCAGCTCTCTCTGGAAAGAACTTCTTCACCAGTTTTTTTCCTAGAAGATTGGACAGGAAGAAACAGAGGCTAGCTCCGATTGCTGAACAGCAGCACACCAGCAGGAGAGCCAGGTAAAATGGAAACAGAAACCCAGACAGGATGCTGAGAAATATTGATCCAGGTATTGCAAAAGTTTGCAAACTGTAAGATATCATTAAGGATTTCACTGCAGATGTTTGTTTGTAAGTTTTGATTACTGTTGTGGACTTTGGACTTGGCAAAACAATGCTATTTAAACTAAGTAATAATTCAAGTTACATAAGAGGTTTCAAAAGGATACAATATGTAAATTAAGAAAACCCCACTTAATACTTCATAGAAGTACTTGTCCTTGTAGCGATCCAACACCAAACCAAGCTGCTTGGCGTCGTCAAGATCCCAGGGCAGTTTCATGTGCTGTCTTTCCTGCCTGAAATGATAGTCAAACACATCCTTAGTTCCAATTATCATTTTAAATAATTAATTACATAAGTTATCTGTTCATAAATTGAATTTTGGACATATGTTTCTGCAGATGAATGACGTAAATTAATGAAATCATGCTTCTAAATGGATAACTTCACTGAAAACTTACTTTTCTAAATCCGGAAATTGTTTATACAGAAGTCCCAAAGCCAACAGTGAAGAAGTAAAAATTATTAACACTAGAATTAGAGCTTTAGATGTAGATATATCACTTGACCCAGGAGTGTGCGTGACAGGAACTGAATCTGTAAAAGACGTGAATTTGACTGCCCAGGTTCACATGTAAATATTTTGAGGGAACAATTGGTGTAAGGAAATCAGAATAGGATTGGGTACTTGGAAAGGGTGCACGAATGATGAAGGCATTTGGTCTCTCTGCTCGTAGCACAGAAGAATGGACCCTGAAGGACGTGGAGGAAACTTGAGGGTCTTGCAAACATAATTCACCTCGTCTAGCTCGCCTATTGATTAAATCATTATCCATGTTTTCTGGCTTAGAGAACAGCACTTGACTTCAATATTCTATTTGATGAATTGTAATGAAAATGACTTAAATATTGCGTATAAATAATTTTATATAAAACAAGAAAAACGCTAGTTTTGGTAGTAACATGCAATTGAAATTGACATAATGACATATAAATTTGATTTGATATGACAGTGACACCACCATGACATTGACAAACCCGGGAGTGTAGGGCCGCCATACACCTAGCGGTTTTCCTCGCGGAATTACCGGAAGTAGCGGAAATTTGTCTATGGTAGCAGATTTTTTGTAGGGTCACCACATACCTAGCGGTTTTCCTCGCGGAATTAGCGGAAGTAGCGGAAATTTGTCTATGGTAGCAGATTTTTTGTATGGAAGCCATAGACAAATTTCCGCTACCATAGACAAATTAAGCATTTTGTCTATGAATTTCCGCTACTTCCGCTAATTCCGCGAGGAAAACCGCTAGGTATGTGGTGACCCGTATGGAAGCATTTTGTCTATGAATTTCTGCTACTTCCGGTAATTCCGCGAGGAAAACCGCTAGGTATGTGGTGACCCTAAACGGCATAAACGGCTATTAGACATTGCAACCTGCAGGGTCCAATCTGTTGTGTACCCTGCCTCTCCCTTCCCTCCTTCAGCTCCCTACGGGCCCTACCTTTAATTACACCTTCCAACCTGACAGATTGGGCCCTGCAGGTTGCAATGTCTAATACAGCTTATAGACCTTCTTGGTAATAATAATACCAAGATTTAAAGGGATGGTCTTAAAGCGGTATTACACATTGCAACCTGCAGGGCCCAATCTGTCAGGTTGGAAGGTGTAATTGAAGGTAGGGTAGGGGCCGTAGGGAGCTGAAGGAGGGTAGGAAGAGGCAGGGCACACAACAGATTGGGCCCTGCAGGTTGCAATGTGTAATACTTTATACTGCTTTTATTGAAGTTTCAACAGGTATGACAGAGAAGACGCTATTATTATTGGTCCTTATCATAGGCGCTCTACTGACCAGGCAACTAAGGCTCTCTACTCTACTGACATCTCAACTAATCACCTCAGTTTTTAAATACATTGCGTTTTTAGGGTTCCGTAGCCAAAATGGCAAAAACGGAACCCTTATAGTTTCGCCATGTCCGTCCGTCCGTCCGTCCATCCATCCGTCCGTCCCCGGTCTAGCTCAGTGACCGTTAGCACTAGAAAGCTGAAATTTGGTTTGAATATGTGCGTTAACCAAGCGGACAAAACGGTAGAATAAAAACGCGAAAAATATATTTTGTTAGGGTACACGTGAAGTGGGGGGCGAATTTTTTTATTAGACAACTAGGTAAATTTGTATGTGAGATCTTCAATCCACCTTGGTATAATACCACGGGTACTGAACTGACGACTATAGCCGAATTATTAGGGTTCCGTAGCCAAAATGGCAAAAACGGAGCCCTTATAGTTTCGCCATGTCCGTCCGTCCGCGGTCTAGCTCAGTGACCGTTAGTACTAGAAAGCTAAAATTTTGTACGAATATGTGCAATAACTAAGCCGACAAAACGGTTGAATAAAAATTGGAAAAATATATTTTATTAGGGTGCCTCCCGTACACGTGAAGCGGGGGGCGAATTTTTTTTTCGTTTCAACCCAGTTGTGTGGGATATTGTTGGATAGGTCTTTTAAAAAGAATTAGGGTATTCTAAAACAGTTTTTGGATAAAACTAATACTCTCGGAAATAATAGCTCCGAAAGTTTAAAACAAGGCGTCCCCGTCCTAGGGTTGCCATATGGAAAAATGGAATGTCCTGATAAAAATCCGGACATCACCCCAAAAGTCTTGACATTTCTAATAACAGCGATTTAGCGTACTCTTTCTAAACATTACGCCGGTGGCAAACAGCCTGCTTGATGGTAAGTAGCTACCGTAACATATGGACACTTGCAGCTCCAGGTGCCTCATGTGTGTTGCCGACCCGACTCCTTAGAAAAGAGCATTCACTGTGTTGACGGCTAATTTAAAGAGAAAATATAGTCCCTGTCGGGCCTGTCGTCAACAAACTGCATCCTTTCAGAGCTCTGTAAGGTCGCCAGAGAACACAACACTATGAGTAAGGTCTAGTGCTATTTTTCTGTAATGTGGAGGTACTTCCCCAGTCGGGCTCTGCTCCATATTTGATCGAGTTCACATTAGCTGAGCTGTGCCCTCACATGACATTTATACGCAGTACCCATACCCTCTTAAAGCTTGAGCTCATAATTATAAATAACACTAGCAGTTGCCCGCGGCTTCGCCCGCGTACATTATGATTAATGCAGATTTCTACTCTTGAATAAAAGTTTTTCCCCGCGACTTCCTTTGCGTAGAATTAGTAATTGACCCCCCTTTTTACCCTCTTAGGGAATGACTTCTGGGATAACTATTATGTATCCATCCCCAGAATTCAAACTATCTCTATACCAAATCATCTAAATAGGTTCAGCGGTTATCAATTCCCCACATAAACTTTCAACCGCCTTTTCACCTCTTATAGGGTTGATTTTCGGGATAAAACTATCCTATGTCGTTTTCCGAGACTCAAACTATCTCTATACCAAGTTTCATCTAAATCGGTTCAACTGAAAATAATTCTTTATAAAACTTCCAACCCCTTTGCTATGCACCCCCGTAAGCTTTGTTTTTCAGGATAAATACAATTTTGCCCCTTCCCGGGACCCAAACTATCTCCATACCAAGTTTCATCTAAATCGGTTCAACATTTAAAAATGCCCCATACAAACTTTTAACCCCCATTTCACCACTTTAAGTAACGATTGTAGGAAATTAAAAAAAAAACACGCAAGTACGGGTCTTACTTGCGCCTCAAAGGTTTCGTACGAACAACTTTTTTATTACATTTTTGAAAGAAGACGCTTTCAGCATGATTTCATGAGAATTAATAGGGCGGCTGAGTGCGAATCGGACACGTACCCCGATTTATTTATTTTTGTCTTAAGTCGGACTGGTGCTTGACTGCACTCTTATTAGTTTTCCTGTAATTTATACGTAAATAACTATTATATCTGTAATTTTTGCAAAATTTTCTGTCGAACAGTTTCCGATATTGATTAATTTACACCTTTTTTTTAATAACTTCAAAGTTATATGTATGTTAAAATTATACTAATTAGAGATCCTCACATTAAGCCCTTTTATTTGATACGCCACACGATAAAGTTATTTGTTTTTTGATTTTTCATTTACCTACCCACAAATCCCCCCCCCCCCCTTAATGTTTAAAATTCATATATTGGCGTTACATGCCTGCCTTTGGGTCATTGACTTACAAACAAAGTCGCACCATAAGGGTTCCTTTTCTAGCATTTTGGTAAGAAAACCTAAAAACATGCTTTTCGCTTCCCGGGACTCTCTATACTAACAAAAAATTCGAAATTGATGCCATTTTCGTTCTTAATTAACGTTCCAAAATACCATAAATCGACTCCCATATTGATATTTAGTAATTTCAACCCTATCGCACCCCAACAGGGGGATGATATTTCACGCCCGCCACGTTGTATCATAAAATCATTGGTGTTTTCGTAATCAGCGACCCGATAAACCATAGAAAAGATACCCATGTTGATTTTCAGACTTTGTCACCCCCATTTCCCCCTTTAAGGGTTGAATTTTCAAAAAACCTGAAACACGTGTTTACATATTTATTGTTAGGAATACTCCTGTGAAGTTTCAAATAAAACAGTCTAACTAATCTTGTTTCCCTATACAAACTTTGGACCCCCATTTCACCCCCTGGGGGATGATATTTTACACCTGCCACGTTGAATAATAAAATGGTTGTTGTTTTCGTAATCAGCGACCGATAAACCATAGAAACGATACCAATATTGATTTTCAGACTTTTTCACCCCCATTTCCCCCTTTAAGGAGTTGAATTTTCAAAAAACCTGAAACACGTATTTACATATTTATTGTTAGGATTACTCCTGTGAAGTTTCAAATAAAACAGTCTAACTAATCTTTTTTCCCTATACAAACTTTGGACCCCCATTTCACCCCCTGGGGGATGATATTTCACGCCCGCCACGTTGTATCATAAAATCATTGGTGTTTTCATAATCAGCGACCCGATAAACCATAGAAAAGATACCCATGTTGATTTTCAGACTTTGTCACCCCCATTTCCCCCTTTATGGGGTTGAATTTTCAAAAAACCTGAAACACGTGTTTACATATTTATTGTTAGGAATACTCCTGTGAAGTTTCAAATAAAACAGTCTAACTAATCTTGTTTCCCTATACAAACTTTGGACCCTCATTTCACCCCCTGGGGGATGATATTTTACACCTGCCACGTTGTATAATAAAATGGTTGTTGTTTTCGTAATCAGCGACCGATAAACCATAGAAACGATACCCATATTGATTTTCAGACTTTTTCACCCCCATTTCCCCCTTTAAGGAGTTGAATTTTCAAAAAACCTGAAACACGTATTTACATATTTATTGTTAGGATTACTCCTGTGAAGTTTCAAATAAAACAGTCTAACTAATCTTTTTTCCCTATACAAACTTTGGACCCCCATTTCACCCCCTGGGGGATGATATTTTACACCTGCCACGTTGTATAATAAAATGGTTGTTGTTTTCGTAATCAGCGACCGATAAACCATAGAAACGATACCCATATTGATTTTCAGACTTTTTCACCCCCATTTCCCCCTTTAAGGAGTTGAATTTTCGAAAAAGCTGAAACACGTGTTTACTCATTTATTGTTAGAAATACTCCGGTGAAGTTTCAAATAAAATAGTCTAACAAATCTTGTTTCCCCATACAAACTTTGGACCCCCATTTCACCCCCTGGGGGATGATATTTTACACCTGCCACGTTGTATGATAATATGGTTGTTGTTTTCGTAATCAGCGACCCGATAAACCATAGGAACGATACCCATATTGATTTTCAGACTTTTTCACCCCCATTTCCCCCTTTAAGGACTTAAATTTTCAAAAAAGCTGAAACACGTGTTTACTTATTTATTGTTAGGAATACTCCGGTGAAGTTTCAAATAAAATAGTCTAACAAATCTTGTTTCCCCATACAAACTTTGGACCCCCATTTCACCCCCTTGCGGGGTGAATTTTGAAAAATCCTTTCTTAGTGCACCCCTAGACCTTATAAGGGACCTACATGCCAAATTTGGAAACTCTAGACCCAGCGGTTTAGGCTGTGCGTTGATATGTCAGTCAGTCAGTCAGTCAGTCAGTCAGTCAGTCAGTCAGTCAGTTTCTTCTTTTATATATTTAGATGACTCAGAGTTTATTGGTCAAAAAGTATTCGCGTTCTTTCCCACATTTTTTTACATTATAGTTTTTGATATACCCAATATTTTTATATTTGTCATAAGAGCAGTTAATTAATGAGTTTGTTGAAGACATTCAACAGTTGTCATTAAGTTGTAGGGCGACTTATTTAACTTTCAGCTTTAAGCCTTCCAAAAAATGCTTAATACGTATTTTGTTGTTGTTGAAAATTGAATTCAGTTTGAGTTATCATTCAAAAACCCATAGTGAAAGGACGTAAGTAAAAATGACGTAAGCGCCGCCAAATTTCCCGTAAAAAAGATCTTTTGAATTAATGGTCTCAGTTTACGGAACCCTACACTGAGCATGGCCCGACATGTTCTTGGCCGGTTTTTTGATCCAGCGATTGCTTTCGTTGCACCTACCTAGACGGCAACTTACTGAAATCGTCGGCGATTTTTGCGTCAAAATTGCGACGAATATAGAGATCTCTATAGTCTCTCTCTATAGTCTACTTCCAGAAGGTCCTAAGTATAATAAATGATATAGGGTCACAACACACCTAGCGGAATTCCTCGCGGAATTAGCGGAAGTAGCGGAAATTTTGTCTATGTCTATGTTTTGACAAATTTCCGCTACTTCCGCTAATTCCGCGAGGAATTCCGCTAGGTGTGTTGTGACCCATAAAGTTTGTTTCCTTCGACCTTTCTTTGTTTCCCTCTACCATAGTCTGGCAAAACAAAAAGCGCAGTACCAGTCAGAGTAACATGCTATACCCATCCCGTTTTTAGTAGTGAGAGTACTAGCGCGATATAGCGTTAGAAAAAGACAGTATGATTCTCGCTGTCTATGCTTGAAGTGAAATAAACTCTGGCCAAACTATACCTTTAATTTAAGCAGAGATAATAATATATAAACAGCCACAGTCTAGTAACTTTTTGATGCTCAACTCAAAGTATGATATTGAAGCGCCATCTGAACGACACCAACCCAATGTTTCGTAGTAATACCGTAATAATAGTAGCCCTATTAATTACTAGATGGCGCTAAGGGGCAGATATTACTCTGCCCCTCATGATACGGCAGCTTTTGGTTGGTCTCAGCGTGTCGGCGCTTCAGACTTGGACCTCTCGCTGGCTATACCTATTTTTTTTAAAAGATAAAAAAAAGATAAAAGATATTTATTCTTCAATTTAGGCACATTACAATGCACTTATGAACGTCAGAGAGAAAAGAAACTACCACCGGTTCTAACCCTACACCTCTGACCCGAGAAGTATTACTTATTACCGGCAAGAAACTCGGCGGGACTTATTTTTTCAAAACAGTACTACAAATACATTAAAGATACTATATACAATAATGCGTAGTTCTTCAAGAAGGCATATCAAAACAGCTTGAGAGACAGACATGTACCTGCCTATTGTGTAATTAAAATGAAAAATAAAAATAAAATCCAAATCTGACTGCTTCGCAATACGTTTGATATTCTTTCTTACTTGAACTGTGTCCTCTAAATGTTAGATGATTTTATAGATTCTGGTTTGGGCCATGCATATATGTCTGTCATATAGTCCTCGACCCTGTAATAACCCTTGGACATTAAAGTTTTTTTCAAGTATTTCTTAAGAGCGGGAAATGATAGATTCAAAACATCGACGGGTAACTTGTTATAAATATGAATACCCTGGCCAAAAAATGACTTATATGCTTTGCGGACACGACATCGTCTGGTAGCAAGCTTATTTTTATTTCTAGTGTTATAGCTGTGGATGTCAGAATTCTTCTTGAATGTGTGTATATTCTTTACAACAAAAATAATATTATCATAGATATATTGGGACGCAAGAGTTAAAATATTAATTTTTTTAAATAATTCTCTAATTGATGTACCTGCCTTTAAGTTATACATAAAGCGAATGGCTCTTTTCTGTAAAACAAAAATAGTCTGTATGTCAGCTGCTTTGCCCCAAACCAGAATTCCATATGACATTACACTATGAAAATAACTATAATAAACTAAGCGAGCTGTCTCAATATTAGTCAGTTGTCTAATTTTTCTAACGGCATGAGCGGCTGAACTTAGTCTAAGAGCGAGTTTTTTTATATGAGGACTCCATTGTAAATTTTTGTCCAACGTTGAACCAAGGAACACAGTTTTATCTACTATATCTAAACATTCACCATTTATAACTATATTAGTGTCCATTGGTGCCACGTTTGGCAAAACAAATCGAATACATTTAGTTTTCTTAGCATTAAGTAACAGATTGTTAGTAGTAAACCAGTTTAGTACGCCAGCTAGTGTATTGTTAATTACAGATAAATCATTGGATTGCCGTTCAACTTTGAAAATTAAAGATGTATCATCGGCAAACAAAATCATACCACAAAGGTTTTGTACTACACAAGGTAAATCATTTATATAAACCAAAAACAGGAATGGGCCCAGAATGGAACACTGTGGCACTCCTAATTTTACTAAAGTCCCTTTAGACTGGGTTTTATTTACAACAACTGTTTGTGTTCTATTGCTAAGGTAAGAAGACATGAGACTCAGGGCATTTTCTGAAAGACCATAGTGTTCTAATTTAAGAATGAGCGTTCTATGATCTACACAATCAAAAGCTTTTGAAAGGTCACAGAATATACCAATTGCATCATAACGTTTGTCTCGCCAAGCATTGAAAATATGTTTAATGAGTTCTGCAGCAGCGTCGGTTGTGGAACGTCCCTTTGTGAAACCAAACTGATTGCTTGTAAGCAGTCCATGTCTGTTGAAGTGCCCCAGTAGATCATTTAACATTATCTTTTCAAAGACTTTACTTAGTACAGGAAGTATCGATATCGGTCGGAAATTATTTAGATCACTAGAATCACCCGATTTAAATAGAGGTATGACTTTACTACATTTCATTAGATCTGGAAAAACACCTTGTGAAACTGAATTGTTATAAATGATGGCTAAGTAAGGCGCTATGTCGTCTATGATATTGCTGATGACTACAACTGATATTCCCCATAAGTCCTCAGTTTTCTTTAAATTGAGTGATTTGAATGACTTTACAATTTTTTCGGAATCCACTAGGTCAAATTCAAAGATCGTATTACATTTCTTAATATTAGCGCAAAGTAAGGAATGAGCTTGAGACGAAGATGATTGTAGGCATTTTGTGGTATTTAATGCTATGTTAGAAAAATAATCTTCGAATGCCGAGGCAACATCGTCATTTGACATGACCTGTTGTTCCTCCGAGACAATGTTGACTTGACAATCGCGTGATTTACATTTACCAGCTTCCTTATTAATAATATTCCACACTGTTTTCACCTTGTTGTCCGACATTTTTATTTTTGCACTAGTATAGTTCGCCTTAGCAGTTAAACACACCTTCTTGAAAATTTTTGAATAGTTTTTTACATAGTCCAGAAAATCTGAAGTTTTGTTCACTTCTCTCTCTCCATAAAGTTCATAAAGCCTCTTTCTACTTTTATGAATACCTACAGTAGCCCATTCACTAAACTTTGCTTTAGCTTTAGTTTTTGACCCACTAATAGTTCTCAGTTTGAAATGTTTATTAAATTGACAAAGAATCATACTAAACAAATCTTCATACAAACTATTTGACTCATAAAAATGTGAATAAGGCAGTGTGGAGAGATGATTTTGAATTTCTTTTTTGAATAATTCCAAACGATAACCAGTAATGGGTCTATATGTTATAGCTTGTGGAATTTCCTGAATTGGCTTTATAAAAGATGCCCTTTGACCGCTGTGATCAGAATTAAAACAGTTAAATATTTCCTTATCCAGACATTCACAGTTACAATAAATATTATCAAGGCATGTCGCACTAGTGACACCCACCCGGGTAGGTTCAAAGAACAAATTAAACATATTAAACGACTTAAATAAACATAGCAATTTAATAGAATTAATAGAAGATTCAAGCAAATTAACATTAAAATCTCCACAGACTATAACATGCTTTCGGCAGTTTCGGTTATTAGTCACTAATTTCAGCACATTTTCCATGGTATTTTCAAATGTGTTGAAATCAGCTGCGGCCGCTGTTGGTGGTCTATATACACAAATAACAATATAACTTTCTAATTCTACACAAGAAATTTCTACAATTCTCTCTATGGAATATTTTACAACATCCTTCCGTTCTTTACATCTCAGGCCATTTTTAACAATTATAAGGGAACCACCATGAATGGCAGATTTTCTAGCATAGAAACTGATTAATTTAAAGTTAATAAAATCAAAAATTAAATGTTCTTCTTTTAGCCAATGTTCTGTAATACACATAATTTGTACATCATTATTATCTAAGAATAAACCTATTTCTAACTCTTTGCTGGAAAAACCCTGAATATTCTGATGCACAACATTCATATTCAGATGTTTTCCCGCTGTCCGACAATCTAGTTTAAATGTGAAAAAGTCATTGTGGCGCTGTTCGCTTGCCGAGATCTATTTATAACACTATTACTTCTATTTGGCTCAATATTAAAGGCCAACAAATCAATAAGAGTCGTAGTATATTTCTTCGGCAAAAATATCTTCCCGGGGATTAGCCAAAAGCGCTCAATGAATTTATTTAAATCAAAGAAATGATACTTATTATTGAGAGATATGGAGTTGCACATTAATGAGTTGTAGCGTGATATTTTACTATTGTATTCATAAGGCATATTCTCTGAATATGGCAGTGCACATAAAATAATTTTGCCCACTCCAGATCTTTCAATATCATTTAAAGTTGACATCAGCTTATCTATGCTTTGCTTATCAACATTGAGACTATTTCCCATTAAAATTACCAATGTAGTGCTGTTATCATAACATCCCTTTGAAATAAGGTCACATAAATGGGACAAAGTTATGTTGTGGTAACAGTAATTTGACACTTGTTGTTGTAGTCTAAAGTTCAATAATGGGCCCATTCCTAACCCAATCTCATCAGAGTAAATAACCGTCTTCTTGACAGGTTTATGAACTGCTGGCACAGCAAGCTTAGAGGCGTTGAGGGCCACACTTGGTTCATCAGACACTGTTGGTGGTGTTTGTTCACAACTACAAACTTTACTATTAAGAAGCATCTTGCAACGCTCATCTAAATTATGATTTTCTGCCAACAGTTTTGAAAAAGCCTTAGTATGCTCCTCAACTTGTTTATTACTAGATTCATATCTAGAGGATATTACCGCAAGCTCATCCTTTAACCTATTTATCTCAGCATGCAATTCCTGTAAATTACTTTCTTTGGTCACAAGCTCTAAATGGCAGTTATTTACCCTATTTTTTGTTACCGACAATGCTAATTTAATTTTTTTAATGTTTTTAATGCATGCTTGGCTTTTGATAAGCTTCTGGGTTCTCCTAATATACCTATTTATCTTAACATACTTCATATTTTAAATTATATTATGTACTTAAAGTTCTGTCACAAGAGTTTTAACTGTTAATACGAAGCAATTATTCATAGAATGTAGACATGAATTTAGAAACCTTATTTCAGTTACTTCATACAGAATACAGATTAAAATACCTAATTCAGATTAGAAAAATCGTGCGATTGTCGTCATGCGATTTTTGGGAAAACGATTATAAAAAATGCCATTTTGCATCGTATTGGCTTAAGCGTATCACTAATAGTGGAAAGTTTCATTTATATTTTGCCCAGATATGGCTGAAAAAAGTACAACTAAAGTGTCGAAATAGACCGTTATTTTTCTAATCTGAAAAAAAACGAGGTATATGATTACATTAATTTCAAATCAAGATCGCGTGTTTTATAGATCCTTGTACACTTGAAGATTGTTGTCATTGTCACACTAAAACACGCCGATGGTTTATGAAAATTATACCTCACAAAAGTTGGTGAAGACATTGTTTTAGTTGTCAACGAGTTGTAATGTAATCTTTTATTTTTAACCGACTTCAAAAAAGGAAGAGGTTCTCAATTCGACTGTTTTTTTTTGTATGTATGTTACTCGATATCTCCGTGAATCGTGAACCGATTTTCAAATATATTTTTTTAATCGAACAGGTAATATAACCCCTAGATGGTCCCATTGTCACCAAGTCGGGGTCTGATGATGGGATCCTGGAGAAATCGAGGGAACTCTTCAACTATTAGGCACACCTATGAAACTAGAAGATTAATACATATTTCGAAACCGATATTTAGCTGACTTGTTTACTAGTCTGTACTTCAGCGTTCTCCTCCTGAACCTTAACGTATTTTAAAGTTTTGAGCAAAAAAGGATGATTTATAAGATTAAAAATTAAAAAATGTTTTAAAATTATGTACCTATTGCCTTCGGATCTTGTCAGTTAGACTCATGTTAATTAGGTATAAAAGATCAAGCTACTAGTTCAGTCATGATATCCAAAAAACCGACCCTACCCGTGAATACTTTTTGAATTTACGCTCCCAGTGACCCCCCCCCCCCCCCCCCCCGTGGGACCTACGAAAAAAAATCCAAGAACTAATTATTCATGGGTCAAAATCTATAATGACTGAAATATACTGCAGTATGCAAGACTGAAACCTTTTAAAATGGAAAAAAATAATTAGGGTCAAGATTAACTCAAACAGTGCGCGCGTTTTTGATGTGGTTTTTTTTTTGCGCTTTTTCGAATGTTACAAGGAATTGTGTAAAACTGCCACAACTAGGTATTTGCATGAAATAATATCGTAAATTGATCACTGTTAAATAGGCTATTTAATCATATATTGAAATAGTATAATAAGATTAATAAGTAATCTCTAAGAGTTCCTATTTTATTTACCAGTCAAAACTCTAGTGACAGAACTTATGAACCGACTAAGTAAGTAAAGTAAGATTTTTTAATATGTCGGAATTATAGTACCTAGTAGTAGTAGAAAAACACTCTATTGCACTAAAACATTGTACACAATTTATGAAACATACATGTAATTTGTACAAAGGCGAACTTATCCCTATAAGGGATCTCTTCCAGCAGCAGAATTTTAAGTAGAAATCCCTAGTAAGATTCCGACATCTTAAAAAATTACTACTTTACCTCTTTGATTAAAATAAAATGAGAGATTAAAATAAAATCCATTATTTTAGTCAAAGCTTTACTGACTAAGTAGGTATAGTCTCTGATTTAAGTTAAAAGTTAGCCTGTTATGTACTAAACTGGTGCACTGCACTGAAAATATTAGACAGCATGAAGTGGATAGGAATAAGTAATATGTATATCTAGTTATCTAGGTACTGAGCTATTTCGTTTAACTAACATTAAATTTATTATGAGTGTATATTATATGGTTAGGGTCGTTAGGGATACCTACCTACGCATTCTCGACGACACAACCACGGCCTGCATCAGGCGAGGACGGAGACATCGAGACGAGAATACTGCAAGTAGCAAGAGGAGGGATACGTTCATAACTTTGTAGTCTGAGATGCGACTATATAATACAACTTCTGGCTCTATAGGTACCTATGGATAAATTAACACGCTAAAATTTTACAAATATTTCTGAAATTACAGCTCACGCTTCACGAAAATATTTTCGTCGTTTTTACACCCTTTTATTTAGCTTGACCCCATATATTAAAATATTTAATCTTAAATTGTAAGTTAGATTTCAACCACTTCATGGTGTCTGATTGAGCTGAAATTTAGTAGGTATATTTCCATAAGGACAGTGCTCTCATCTGGTATTGAGCCTGAGCACCCATGCGATTTTCAGAAAAAACCTCCAGCGTTTCCATCTTTTTTAAACTTATTTTAACAATTAATTCAAACGGAATAGGCTTCACGGAAAAAATAGTGTGTTAGCAAAGTACCAATTTGGCTCGGTTAAAATATTTTTGGTTATATACAACCAAGTCTTATTTAAATCACGCAATTAAGCTTTGCTAATTACAAACAAGCAATTATTGCTAACTATTCTTGGTTATTTTTACCAAGCACTTATTTAAATCCAGATAAGTGTCCTAGTAAATATAACCCTTCCCTGATTCCCTTATTTATTTTTAACTAATTTAATGGTGTAGTTTCACATACGTAAGTTAGCCAAGTTGACTTCTTTGATTTAAGCAACGAACTTTGCAGGCTCCATGCGAAGCGAGTCACTCGGTTGTAAATAGCAAAAACTTATTTATTTCTAGCCGTTTCATTTTCTCAGTGATTGTTTCGATGAAGTTTGTAGTAGCTGCAAAGAATATTCGCAATTTATCGCACCGCCTTAAATTCGCATTTTTTGTTACCTTCAGTTTTCATATTTTATAGGTAAGTAGGTGTGGTGTAGGTAACAGTCGACGTCAAACATATGTTTACACTTTTGTGCCTTACTCCATTGTAATATGGTGCAAAAGTGTAAACATATTTTCACCTCACTAGCTCGGAAAGCCCTTTTTGTTTGTTTAATATCTATTGTGAAAATCGCTTTTTATCCACATGTGGTGAAAGAGTTTTGACATAAGTGACAAGTGGCTTAAGTGACATTTGACAGCTAACAAAACGTAAAACGTTAAAAGTGCAGAATTTTTAACATCGCAATTAATGAATTGCATCGAGTAAAAACACTTAATACAGTCTTACAACTTTATTTTAATTCATAAATATCAGCATTCAACATTAATCTTCATTCTTTTTGTAAAAACGGATAAATTGTTCTGACAGCCGAATAAGTCTACGTACGAACAAAACGCATCTGACATTTAATAAAACCTTTTACGTCAAAACTTTTCATTTCAATTCATCCATCATATCAACGTTAAATATTCGCATGTTTTCTAGGTTGTTTTGTTAAAAATTAGTGATTCGAGTGATGAAGAAGTATTAAACACCTGAGGAATTACGGGAAACCGAGCAAAATGCACCCTTTTTCTTATTTTCCTCGCTGTAGTGAGGTGAAAAGTTTTGTGTTATACACGGGTGAAAGTTATTTTACGTCTCGTGTATTAAAGCACTCGCTACGCTCAGGATTCTATTTTTGAACCACTCGCTTCGCTCGTGGTCAATAATAGAATCCTTTCGCTAGCTCGTGTTTCAAATAACACTCGCACGTAAAATACAACTTTCACCCCTTGTATAACAAATAACTATTTTAACATCGTCGTCCCGTGAAAGTGTTATTAAGGGAAGTTTTTTAGATGTACCAATAAAGTATACTACTTACATTTTACGTAGGTAATCGTACATTGTTACCTCTACCCAAGGCTGCAGATAACGAAATCACACTTGAAAAAACGAAAAAACAGGCGGTTGGGGACATTTGCAGTGGTATCTTAGACTATAAACAGTTATGAATGAGAGTCGCGTCGGCGTCGCTCCCCGGCCGCGGTCGCGCCAGCGTCAGACCGTACTCCGCAGCCGGCCCGACCATGCGCGCTTTCACACGCTAATTAAACTAAACAACCCGCTAGACAACCAAAACAGTTGCGAGACTCAAGATATTTATGACTGTGAACGCAGAGCTTTACTGAGTCAATAATATTAATATGGATGAATGTGAAGGTGCTTAAAGTGAACTTTCTAATATTCGTTAAGTTATTGAAATGTGGTCCTTCGAGTACACTTGGGGGTATACATGAGGATAAGCGACAAGGTATTTATTAAAAAAACCTTATTTAAGCACATAATTCATTATTTTTATATTTAGATACCTCATTTGAAGGTACCTGAGCGTTTTCACAAAAAGTTGTTAGTTTTCACATTTTTGAAATTTTAAGAATTTTTTGCATATTCCTACTCAGAATCGTGAGTACTATCAACTCCACTATGAAATTAAAAGTGTCCTGTTCCTCTTACGCTACTTTTCTATGGGCACTTATATGAAAGTAGCGTAATGGAACATAAAAATTGTATGAAAATTTTGGGACACTTTTCATTTCCTAGCAGAATGAATAGTACTCTCGATTCTAAGGAGGAATATCCAAAAAATTCTTAAAATTTCAAAAACACGAAATCAACAACGTTTTGTGAAAACGCCCACCTATGGTGCCATTCCAAATAGACTATTGGAAAATGTCAATATATTAAATAATATAGAGTCATGTTACTTATGTACAACTTGTACAAGGGAGCAAAGTTGTTGTTTACATTTACATCTCGTGCTTATGACAAGTTATGACCCAAGCGACGAGGGAAACTTGCCAAGCTTTTACAATTAAGAAAAGTGAAATCTTGAGCGTGCAATTAGCAAACATACTTTGCTGGCAAGTGTAGATAACACAAGGTCCCAATTTGTCCCAATTGGTCCCAATGGAGTTAAGCCGGCCACAGACTATCAGTCCGCCTGCAGTCCGCCTGACGATCTCTGCCTGTCAGTTAGAACCATGTTAGGCCAAAATTTGCCGGCTCCGAACAACTGACAGGCCGATATCGTCAGGCGGACTGATAGTCGGTAGCGTAGCCGCCCTTACGAAACGTAGATATTTCCCTAAACTACAAAATAAACGCCATCTCTATTAGTGAAAGAATGAAACGTCCATGTAAATCATTGGCAAAGTGCATGGGCTCTTTCACTAAATCCGTCCACATAGTATAGTAGCCACATAGTTTGCACTCAAGAGACTCGATTGGCTGACCCTTACACTCTAGCTCCAAATCGTTTTAGTTAGATCTGCCCATCCACATTGCATTATCATAGAAAGCATTGCTGCCTCTACCGCATTGCATAAGTATCACCATCATCATCAACAGCATCACATTTACAATTTTCAACCGACTTCAAGATTTTCTCAAGAGGTTCTCAATTTGTCGGGATCTTTGTTTTTTTGATTTGCTATTTTTTTATGTATTTACACCGATTATGCGAAGACGGCGGGACCAATTTGGAAGATTCTTTTTTTATTTGAAAGAGCCACAGATGATGGTGGGGTCCTGGAGAAATCGAGGGAACTCTTCAACTATTATAGGCACACCTATAGTGATCTCAGTATTTTTTACAGCAATTTGGGCATTTCCTCTTGGAAAAGCGGATCCTAAGTGAAGTCGGTTCTTTTTTTGTCTAAATTTATTTTATCACCAAGGTAATGCAAGGAGAGCTGCAGAAAGTGTTGCTAGTTGCGACGCTAGCACTCGGATCTGCGGTGGGCGAGGGCGTGTGCAAGCACAGACACACCTGGTGGGACCGGCAGCGGCAGGCCTGCGTGCCCTGCTCGCCCTGCGACCACGCGAGCCACCTCGCCGTCCGCTACCCCTGCGAGGTGTACCGCGACACCGTCTGCCAGTCTATAAGTGACAATGATACTCAGGACAGTGAAAGTGATTATGAATATTATGATTCGGACGCGGAAGTGAGTGTCAGTGAGCCGTGGGACCTGCAAACGTCGACGTTGGCTCTGGCAGTGAGCGGCTGTGTGGTGTTTTTTGTGGTCGTGCTGTCCTTGTGGTTATACCATGCGAAGCAGATGAGGATCATCAAGCGGGCACTTGAGTCAGGTGAGGGATTCTGTAGATGTTTTGAAATATTGTACAGGTACAGTGTAGGAAGGAACAATAAAGACCGATCTCGCCAGGATACAGAGAACTGCGATGGTGGAAGAGTCAGTGCGTAACCATTTTTGGGGAGAGGAGAACCTTAAGATAGCTAAGAGCTATTATACAATTCTTCTGAATTTATTTATTATAGAAAGTTCACGGAGACAGTAACCTCCTAAGGCGGCTTTCACACGGCTGCAGTTGCGGTTTCCGAAATGATCACCTAACTGTACCAAAAAAATATGGTAGCTCCATCCAAGCCAGTCAAAGCACAAACAAAACTTTTTCCAAACCTTAGGTGTATTCTCATCGTTGGACGAGAGTGACAAGATAGTCCATTATATTTTGACCCAGAGATTCGTTACATTACAACAATATTGCGCCGCCTTAGTTGTGTGTTGTACCTATACTTTATGTAGGTATGTTTATTCAAGCGTTGTGAACACGGTCCTTCTCAGGTTTTATTTATTCAGGACGATGATCACGCGACCTCCGTATTGCCTTATTATTATCCAAACTGAGGACGGCCGTGGAATACCAACAAATCGTGCTACACGATGTTATCTTTGAAAAGGACACGCATGCAGTAGGTACTGGGAATCTGATAAAATGGGCCTTTAAAAGAAGGTCCATTGTAAAGTATAAAATAATGTATTGTGCACCTAGCTACTTGAGGTACTACCTACTACTTACCTACCTATAGGTAAGCGATACCAATTGCATACTTATAAGTTTGTAATCACAAAAAAATTATAGGAATGATGACACATGTTGAGTTTTATCATAAAATTTAGTTGAATAGATGCAAAATGTTCAATATATAAAATCAGAAAAATCTATTGAAATGGTTCAAAGACATCAGGCACCAAAATTTTTAAATTTTGCAATTTTATAAACGTATAGGTACGAAATAAAAAAAATTATAACATTAGACAGAAAGACAGATGGACAACAAATAGATGCTTATATGAGGGTTCCCTTTTTCCTTTTGAGGTACGGAGCCCTAAAACAACTCCAAATTTTAATAAGTACCTGAGTATATGAAGATAATTTATTCAGTAAAGTAATTATGCCCATACAGATTCCGATTTTTTATTTTAGTTTAATGAGGAATCTAAATTCATGGAACCTGCCACAAGATTAAATAGGTATACCGTCGGACGAGCGTTGAAAGATGTAAAGTAAACAACATTACCAGAGGTGGAAGTTTGATTTTAAACATTAATTTCATCGCGCTCTAGAAGTGAAGCCATAAATCTAGTCCACAGTCCACAAATCCGATGATCGCCGTGTGGTGCGGGGACTAAGGGATTCAGAACGCCTACCTATCGTATGAACCAGCACATTTGTGACCTGTCAACATGCACTGCTGTGATGGCTATTAAGCTCAAGTGAATGCTATCAGGAACTAGGACTAGGGACTTCATCACTGAGTAAATGTTATTCTCATCGCAACCGTGTTATTTAGGGTCACCACACACCTAGCGGAATTCCTCGCGGAATTAGCGGAAGTAGCGGAAATTTGTCTATGGTAGCGGAAATTTGTCTATGGTAGCAGATTTTTGTATGGAAGCCATAGACAAATTTCCGCGACCATAGACAAATTTCCGCTACCATAGACAAATTTCCGCTACTTCCGCTAATTCCGCGAGGAATTCCGCTAGGTGTGTGGTGACCCTTATACTTTATAGACGCCGCAGTGGCGGTGAGTCAAAATTTTTCTTAGGCAAGTCGTTACTGGATTTGGCTTATAATTTCTTCATGAGCTGTAGGAAAACTACTCAGGCGCTTGAAAACGCAAGCCGACGGGAATCGTGTTCTATGGACGCGCCGCCACTGATAAACGGAGAACTAGCCACGTCAAATATGACGCAATAATTAGAGCGACGAAACCCCTCTCGTTTAGTTTGCCATGCTATGCTTATTTCTAGATCCGGATATCTGGCAGCTGTAAAGTGGTGGAGCTCAAAGAATGGAAATAACTTGAAGAAAACAATGCTCTGGGTTTGGTGCAATATTTTGGGAAATTATATAGTTAATTAGAATATATCATAGTCAGTATATAGTTTCTGATGGGGAAAGAAGTGCCAAATGATTTAACATATATAATGCAATTTATAATTAATGGCCTCCTGTTTTTGTTTCCACAATATATAATACCCAAAAAATATTTTTCTAATGTTAATAAATAGGCGCTGTTCTATATAAATGACACAACTTCGGCAGTGTTTACCTATTTTGATAGGTATTACTTTTTTCCAATTTGAAAAACTTTGTTGGTCTGTCATTCTGACCTCCAACCATTAAAAGCTGCCAGATGTCCTGATCTAGCAATAAGAATGGTAAAGCAATCTAACTACATAAGTTTAATTGCTCTCATTATTGTGTAATAAAATATCTGAGGTGGCCAGCTCTTAAATAGACCATGACATATACTCGTACCAGATAAACAAAAATATTCATTTGCACCTCACGTTTCTAGGGGACTATAGGGGTTAAGTTAAGAGCTAGCTATTCAATGAATCAACACCAGCTAGATACCTCGATATCAGGCTTATTCTGGTTTGTTTGCGACGAAAGCTCGGCAAGATTCGAATATAGAAGGCCAGCGCATGCGCGGCGAAAGCCACGTAAACAATGCGCGTTTGTTTGAACATGTGCGCTACTAATTCGGACCCGCCGCGGCTGCGCCCGCGACGGCGCGACCGCCCGGGTAACAATAGCTAACGGTTTTTTGGCTGCATTCTCCTATGCGCGCTAACCAAAATTAAAACGATCCAGTACATCAAAACAAAATTAGAACGATACATTAGTGAGGTGCCTTGCAAATTGCAATGTTCCAATTAAAATGCGAAGCGCAGTTGAAAATTCCTCAGCCTCCTAGATAAGATATATTTGTTTCTTTATAAGTACCTACCGTAAAATGGGGGAGAAGGGATGGCGAGGGCAGCTCGGTCATGAATGGGGAGTGTAGGGATGACAGATGGATTGAGTTGGTTTAACCGCAACATTCTTGCCATTTCAAAAGTTATCTAACTGATCTAAGTCCCGCATAATCACGTCTATTAACGTCTAAGGGCATACTCGTAATTGCGACTAGAACTGTCGATTGTCCCACTAAGCTAGATGAGCGCTGACAAGTCTCACAACAGTGCCCTCACGTTCTCCCGGCCCGGCCTCACGTCCCGTCCCCTAACCCCCACCTAGTTTTTCTACGTCATAAGACACACTTTAGAACTTTCTTATATCTTTACAATTATTATTCTTAAGTAACTTTTAGTAAATAATTCGTTCTAATAAACTGATGCAGTATATAACGTTTCTGTAATTTTACAGACATGCAGGAGTTCTCCGCGAAGCTGAGGCTAATGGAGGCAGGAGACGCGCCGATGGAACCCGTCGCACCCACGGACCACCACATCTACTGCAACATTCACGTCGGGAAGGACGCTCTCATTGGTAACATAACATTTCTTTCTATATTTTTAATACTGCGACGGTGGCAAGCAAGCAAGCGCCAGTGCCTGCTGAAATGTGCGGAGAGATTTTTGGGTAGGTACCGCAATGGCATGCGGAGCGCCTCGCGCTGACGTCACTCGTACTCTGTGTACCCTACATGATGCTAGGCCAGCTTCGGCACATTGTCAGAAAGCGGCTACCGACTATCAGTCCGCCTGACGATCTCGGCCTGTCAGTTAGAACAAAAATTTGCTGGTTCCGAACAACTGACAGGCCGATATCAATATCGCCTTGACACTCAAACCTTTTAGTGCTCTCCCTTATGGGAATATAGTTCAGAGCTGGATACGGTTAACTTCTTTTAGTATGTTGTTGGGTACGACACCAGGACCCCAAAACTGCCGAGAGACGGGGACGTCGATGAATGTCTCCCGAGTAATGACGTCATAAAAATGGCTGCCGCTTCGTTGCGAAAAGTGTAAATTTCATCCAAACTGTGCATTGCACCTATACGTGTGTAGTATCAAACGAAAGAAGATTAAATGTGCTATATTGTTGTAATACATTATATACTACTGTATATTACAGTTTGACAGCTATAAACGAAAACCCAAAATCAGGCTAAAAAATAATTCGGATATTTGCATTTTACAACAAAATTATAAGTCCAACTTTAAAGCCGAGTACTACAATAACAAAACAGGCTATTTAAGCTATACATTGCTATAAAAATTATTAAAATCTGGTAATAATTGTGACAGCTATGTTAAAAAACATGTCGGCACTGCCGAGCTATTTCCTTAGAGTGAAAAAATAACAATTTTCACAATTTACAGAATATCCGCCGAAGCTTCGAGTATATTGTTGGTCAAATAATTTGGAGCCCTTAAATGTCGGAAAAATATCTCTATAGTGATTGAGGTCCAAATAATGACGTCATGAACGTGACCACTACCGAAATTTGTAAAACATAAATTAAAGCTATACCATGACACATACTCACATGTGTGTAGCATCGATCGAAAGCTTATTGAATTTACTACAATACATACATACATTATTTTTGAAAATAATGTATAGTTTAGGAGTTGTTGACAAAATAAAAAAAAATTTAGGAAAATAAAATGTATATTTTAATTCTGTGGCCAAAGAAAATACAATACACTAATGTTTTGTATAGCATTAAAAACACCAACTATTCAGCTTTAAAACACAGTTTGAATTTATAAAATTTGATAAGAACTATAAAAGTTGTGCTTACAACTCTAAGGCTGGCTCTACATGATGGGCCATCATAGGGACGCAGCTATACGACGGAACGAGATGGCAATATCGTTAGCTCTCTCTAACGTATAGCTGCGTCCCTATGATGGCCCATCATGTAGAGGCGCCATAAAGCACACTAACTATTTTACCTACAATGAACTCATACTGTGAGAAGCTTGGGTCTAATTATTGACTAGTTTTTTCTAAATTTTGTAAGGATTTAGGGTTCCTTGCCATTAAATTAAATAAAAAAACCGGCCAAGTGCAAGTTGGACTCGCGCTCCGAGGGTTCCATATACATCACACAATTTTAACAATTTGTATTTTTAAGACCAACTTACGCTTGACAGCAGACTTTTTAGTGTTTTTTTCTTTAATGTACAGGTAAAAAACTATATTAGGTTTTTTTTTCTAAAATGTAGTTTCTTCGGTTTCCGAGAGACGGAGGGGAATGGTCAATTTTCGCCTTTATTCTTGAATAACTTCAAAACTGTTATATATTTGTAGTTTTCACATCAAACCCTTTCATTTGATATATAACAAGGTATAGTTTGTAAGTAATTTAAGAAATAAGGCGAAAATTTTCCATTGCTCTCCGCCCCCCGGAAACCGACGAACCTACATTTTAGAAAAAAATACGTAATATAGTTCTTTACCTGTACATTACAGAAAAAAACACTAAAATAAGTCTGCGGTCAAGCGTAAGTTGGTCTTAAAAATACAAATTGTTAAAATTGTGTGATGTATATGGAACCCTTGGAGCGCGAGTCAACTCGCACTTGGCCGATTTTTTTATTTACTTTAATGACAAGGAACCCTAAATCCTTACAAAATTTAGAAAAAACTAGTCAATAATTAGGCCCAAGCTTCTCATAGTATGAGTGCATTGTAGATAAAATAGTTAGTGTGCTTTAGAGTTGTAAGCACAACTTTTATAGTTCTTATCAAATTTTATAAATTCAAACTGTGTTTTAAAGCTGAATAGTTGGTGTTTTTAATGCTATACAAAACATTAGTGTATTGTATTATCTTTGGCCACAGAATTAACATATACATTTTATTTTCCTAAAAAATTTTTTTATTTTGTCAACAGCTCCTAAACTATACATTATTTTCACAAATAATGTATGTATGTAGAATAGAATAGAATAGAATAGAAATATTTATTTGCATGAATACGTACAATAGGTTTTATCAAATAATTTCAGACACAGTATTCAGTCAACACAAAATCGACATGCAAAATATTTACAAATTTGTACAGGTACTACTAATCACTATCATGCAGAAATCTATACAGTACCTATAAGTACTTATGTATTGTAGTTAATTCAATAAGCTTTCGATCGATGCTACAGACATGTGAGTATGTGTCATGGTATAGCTTTAATTTATGTTTTACAAATTTCGGTAGTGGTCACGTTCATGACGTCATTATTTGGATCTCAATCACTATAGAGATATTTTTCCGACATTTAAGGGCTCCAAATTATTTGACCAACAATATACTCGAAGCTTCTGCGGATATTCTGTAAATTGTGAAAATTGTTATTTTTTCACTCTAAGGAAATAGTTCGGCAGTGCTGACATGTTTTTTAACATAACTGCCACAATCATTACCAGATTTTAATAATGTTTATAGCAATGTATAGCTTAACTAGACTGTTTTGTTATTGTAGTACACTGCTTTAAAGTTTAACTTATAATTTTGTTGTAAAATGCAAATATCCGAATTATTTTTTAGTCTGATTTTGGGTTTTCGTATATAGCTGTCAAACTGTAATATACAGTAGTATATAATGTATTACAACAATATAGCACATTTAATCTTCTTTCGTTTGATACTACACACGTATAGGTGCAATGCACAGTTTGGATGAAATTTACACTTTTCGCAACAAAGCGGCAGCCATTTTGATGACGTCATTACACGGGAGACATTCATCGACGTCCCCGTCTCTCGGCAGTTTTGGGGTCCTAGTGTCGTGCCCAACAACATACTAAAAGTTGGTAACCGTATCCAGATCTGAACTATCACTTAGGCCCTCTCCCATAACGGAGGGGACTATTTTACTGTCGATGAAGTATATCGTCTAATCACGTATCACGTCACAAATCCCTACAAAAGGCGTCAAAGGATATGAAGCTGCTAAGACTAGCGCCTTTCCTCTTTAGCTATCATTTAACTTTTTCACCAAATTAAACTTTACGAAGCAGACCCAAAAGAGAAAAATGTTTATATTTTGCACGGTCATAACTGCCATAAACAAAGCTGGCGTACAGGATCCCTGCTGGCGTCACGCCAGTGCCACTCAAGTTTAAAATACTGTCTTGCGTGGGCGCTCACTCGTCTGGCGCCGCGCCGGTATACTTTTTATTTATTTTATTTCAAACCGTTTCAGAACAGAGGTCACACGTTTCAAGTATGCATTTTTATAAATACAATCGTGTTAAGATTTTATTTAGGACCTTTTAAATACCTATTAGGGACCACGCAAATACTGTAGGTACCAAAGCGCTTTTAATAAGTATTTTCATATCCCTACTTACAGTCACGTTACTTAAATATAAATAGGCAGTCAAAAATGTCTGTCTAAACTCTAGAGCGTCAGTCTTTAGGATGCGTTTCCACCTGAGATGAGTGAGGATGCGTTGCGTCAGTTGCGTTGCGTGCGAGGCATGTGTTTGTTAACAACCAATCCTAGACCTACGTCCATTCACAAGATGAACAGACGACCTTATAAAGGTCGCCGGAAGACGCTGGATGCAAGTCGCTTCCGACCGATACTTATGGAGGTCCAAAGGGGAGGCCTGTGTTCAGCAGTGGACGTCTTATGGCTGAGATGATGATGATGAATCCTAGAGCTGTGCTGTGCGAGAATGGGTAAAAAAGTGATTCTACTGGTTCTTAACAGACACATTCCTTGCAATGCATGCTCGCCATCACTGATGGCACGCAGCCTGACACTTCACTGTCGTTGTACGAGTAGTATAAAAGCCGGACCCATATTTAATATGCCGAACCGTGGCATGTGGATGCACATGGGTGCACCCAGCAGGGTGCAAATCCAAAGAGGTGCACTTGCAAGTCTTGCGACCCCGTGTGAGGAAAGATAATGTACTGTACTTATAAATACTTAAATACATTAAATACTAGTAGTCCGCCTCGAACTGAGAACTCGCGATTTACTTACAAACGAGAATAGAAAATAACAAGACCCATATGACGATTTTTTTTCGCCTTCTGAGTCCACAACCCCTTGATCGATCCAACTTATAAATGAACTCTTAGATTTTATTTATCTATCTCTGCTACAACCCCAAAAAATTTCATAAAGATCAGAAAAAAATTACGAAACTTATCGTCGAACAAACTCTCAAAATCAAAAAGCCATCGAGATGGCGAGACGTCTCAGTAGCCAGAAATTGTTTGTAAGAACTCACTTTGCTTACGCTCCGCTCGTTTGATTACGGGACTATATTACACAAATCAACCTAGTCCCACAGTACACCTTTTTTCAAAGCGTTTAGTTGATATGCATATGGAGATGCACCTCCCAGAAAGTAATGTAGTGCAAAGTGTTTTGTCAATTTCTGTTGTGGAATTGGACCCCTGATTGATATCATTTTCTTTTTCTTGAGTCTATTGTGATTGTCATAGCGGGTCATTCAATCATAGCTATGATATGATATGATATAAACTGCACCTGAAAATGTTCAATCAAGATGTTATCTAATTAGGCGCTCATAATATATAGTCTGTTTCATTGTAATATTTGTAATTCGGATCTCAAATAATTATCTGAGGCCAGCTGGATGTATGGGTACGCCTTAACTTGGGGAGCCCAGCATGGAATACCAACGCGACGCCATGACGACTCTTACATTTTAATGGTGCTGTCGAAACTCGAAACATTGGAATTGTGTCACAACGCTACGGCCGCTTTCAAAATGACACTATAGTATACATATAAATACATATTAGACATAAAATGGGCGAAAGGTACATTGCAAATGCGCAGGTATCTACCTTTACCTTAGTAATTCTCAAGGGTCAATAAAATTGATCAATAATGGGTTGTGGATTGTGGATCCCTAAGTACCCCGGCTCGTAGGTAAAGTTACCTACTTTATAAGTTTATTGAGTTGAGACATCGCAATATAGCTTGTAGTTTTCCCCTGCCTTGGAATGTCAGATCGAAATGATCGGGACTGTAAAAACCAAAGGTTGTTAAAAGGGTGTAAGTGTTAGTGCCTAATACTTTATAACCGTATCAATTGGAAAACGTACTTTGGTAGGTATTGTAACTATGTTTTCATTTCTCATGCTCGGAAAGTAGGTCGGTGTTTATCTATGAAGCGGGAGGAAAATGATACGTTTATTCCCTAGGGCCGCAAAATGGTATGTTCCTATTAGGACTCGCCTTGTAAGCACCGAGTAGAACAAAGTACCTAAAATAGTCTTATTAGCCGACGCCAGAAACGAATCTGTGAGAATAGTTCATTCCTTCTAGTTATTAGAATTTATTGTAGCGATTATCATACATTAAAGATGTGAATTCATTCAATCGTTAAGGTTTTTCGGTTTGAATGTAAATGTCTTAGTTCCATTTAGCGGTGACAAGAGGAATAAACCTACTCAGCGTTTTTTTTTTACTTGGTAAGCAACGGCAGAAATTTTTACAGCCAAACAATAATTAATACTTATTTATGTAAATCAAAATTTCTCCTTGCTTTTTTTTACTTTCCTCACTTCGAAATGAAAAGTAGAGTGTTTAACTCGGGTAAAAGTCACCCATTCCGACTCGAAATATTGGCGCTCTCACTTCGTTCGAGCGCCAAACTACCTCGTCGGAAATGGGTGACTTTCTACCCTTGGTTAACAATCTACTATTTTTTCAGATATCCGTATGGTACCTAGTACTTAGTAACAATCGAACATCTTTAAAAAATCTCACTATACTTTTACTTACAAATGTTGAACATCGCTGTTGCCAACGGCAGGTAACCGACCCTGGGGACTGCGCGCCCTACACGTGCCGTAAGAGGGCCATTTGTAACGCAGGCCCGTCCGCGCCCGCCTCTGCTTCCGCCCCTGAGGTTGAGGGCTTCACTCGCGCCGCCGGCACTTCCTGGTCGCAACGATTTTTGATAACGAATTAACAATAACCTCAACTCCGTATATAGCTCCCACTTATACAAACAAGGCTGCTGAACTTTCACGCATCGTCCGTAACATTCATTGAAACCGCGCGTAAATATTGACATCGAAATACTTTGCTATAGGTAATTTACGCTATTATACTAAGTTATCAACCTTAAGGCCGTTCCTCGATTCGGACAAGCCACGCCCATCCGTTAGAGACACGTTTATGGCTCCCGTGCACGAAAGAAAGAGATGCAGCGCTCTTAAGGATCAGACTTTTTGATGTCTAATTTAAAGTTTACTGCAAAGCGAAGTGCTCATGATATTTTTGATGGTCGAGTCGACAACTGGACAGTAGTAGGTAGGTTGTGAATGTTGTGATAAATAAAATTAGAGTTTTCAATAGTTTTGATCATCTTCTCAAGTAATGTAATTAACAGTTCATTTAAAAGTCGGAATCCAATTTTTTTATTGTCGTAAGTAGTTAGAATTGGTATAATTCGTAATGGAGTGGAGTAATTTGACAGCACTTTACCTACCTACTTACTTGCAAGTAGCTTTGTATGCCAGGAGCTGTCAGAATACTCCATTCAATTAAGAAGCTTACCTTAAGTGAGATTAATCAGAAAAGTTAGTGGTGTCTGCAAAACACATTATAATTAAAACTTTTTACTCTTAAATCTGTCGCACAACATTTTCCTCGTGTATCGCCCAAGTGAGCGTTGAACTTGAAATGCATTATTCAGTGCAAACAACTCGTGAGATGTATGCACGGTGGTCCGATCTAGGATAGAATAGTTTTATAGCTTTCCCAGTACTGTCTTGTCTGTTTCCATGCTACTAAACAGAACGAGCATGTTTTATTTAATAAGTTGACTCGTAATACATATACCAAATAATATGTAGGTAAGGTAAAGGTAAGGTAGGTAACTACTCATATGCGGCATTTTTAAGGCTCGTTAGCGAGACAATAGGTACGTCTACTGAACTATCGATGAGATACGACTTTTTATTTAAATAAATAAATATTACGGGACAATCTTACACAAATCTAATCCCATAGTAAGCTCAATAAGGCTTGTGTTGTGACAAACATCCATAACTCAGGAACATCTGTGCTAAACACACAAATAAATGCCCTAACCAGGATTCGAACCCAGCACGAGGTCCCCTAGCTGCTTCATATCATTAGGCAAGGTCACTACCGACTTAGGCTAAGAGGCCGTTAAGTAAGTAAATACATAATTAGTAAGTACACTAAGTACATAATATTTTCGGAAATAAATAGTTATTTCAAAATTTGTAGATAGATACATTTACCGTGTCTAAAACCGTGCCTCAGAGGTCCGGTAAATAGTTAGGCACATTTGTTTCCCTTTTTTATCTGTAAGTCATCTTACAGAGAAGCCCATTTTAATCTTTAGGTGCCTCCCTAATCGTTAATTACTTATGCATCCTACGGCCTTTACAATGGAGACGCGGTCCTTAGTCGGCCACGGGGCGGTGCTGGTAACTAGGTATACTTATAGTTACCCCGGTCACGTCTACTCGTGATAGCGATTACGCCGGAGCTCTTTGGATCGGTCCATTGTTCTCCACGACAACTACTTTCTTATTTGTTTCTTAACTTTAAGCATTAAGTAGTACTCACATAATAATGATTTTAGGGTCAGCTTACATAACATGCATATAACGCTGATCACTTATTTGAATCAAGTGATCACACCAAGCTAGTAGGCAAAAGAGATCTGTAATAAAATCTGTGTGTCTACTGTAACTAGGGCCTTAACGTACAATTAGGTGCCTAATTCCGAATTAAGAATACTTAGTTATAATCTAGGTATATTGTAATTATACGTATTTTGTAAACATATATGCCAAGTATAATTCAAACGGAGTTAAATGAGTTGAGATTGTTACTCTAAATTTAGAAATTACATTCTGCAACAGTGCGGGGCGGCCGTTAACAACAAAGTTAACCACAGAAGCACGGATACTTTAAAATAGCTAATTACTTATTTAAACGACAATTACAAAACATAAGTGTGCGGTAAAATGCCAAAATACCTACACTATGCAGCATTTTGAGCTCGCACTAATTCGAAACAGATTTAATTGAAAAGGATGCATAAAAAAATTCTTCACGCTATTGGTATTACGGGCGGATGGAGTGGAGAGGTAAAAACGTGCGTCACGACGGCCCCATTTCTCCCCGAGCCAGGAAATGGTCCAAAAGCTTCCTCTCCGCGATGTTAGCGAGTCAATAATAGATCCCATCAATTCGACTGAAATGCGATTATTTATCGCTCTTGTAAACCGGCTCCAGATATCGATGACGTGCGAGACGATTTAAACAGCGAGGGGATATTGACGATGTTCAGCAAGGTCATTTATGTTTACCCGTCCCGTACTTTACCAACTCGTGCGTGCCAACACCAACATGGATTTAGGAAGACTCTACCAATATTTGTAGGTTTTACACATGTTATCAGTATAGTTCAGTCATTATAGATTTTGACCCGTGAATAATTAGTTCTTGGATTTTTTTTCGTAGGTCCTTCAGCACGCCTAGCACATGATTGACACGTTAGTATCTCGCGCGCGAGATAGTCTATCCGTCCTTTTCTGACTGTGTCAATTAGAAAGAGACGGGTAGTCTATCTCGCGCGCGAGATACTGTCGCATCAGTCATGTGCTAGGCGTGCAGAGGAGTCACTGGGAGTGTAAATTCAAGAAGTACTTAGACTAAATCAGGCTCCAGTGTTTATTCGTAAAACGGTTTTTCTTGAATAACTCGGACATTTTTGATTTTACAGTAAAACCGTGAGGACAAAAATTGTAGCAAATTTAATTCTCTACAAGTTTGGTTCTCACAATTTTTCTTCTAGGATCGATATTTTGGGGGAAAAAAGGTGGGAACCAAATTTGTTCAGAATTTGATTTTCTACAAGTTTAGTCCTCTTCATTTATGCCGTAAAGTTGTAGATAAACGAGATGATGATGAAAATATTTAGATTTTGTCGCTTTTTTCAAATTTAATTTCCAAAATATCGATTCTAGAAGAAAAAACAAATTTCCTACAATTTATCACTTCTGATAAAATCTTGAGTAGCAGGGTTTCAATTGAGGATATGTTTTTTTTTTATTCAATGAACTCTCAAACCCAAGGTAGCAATGGTTATTTACATTTCATAATAAACACTGGGAATATCATGAGAACACGGGAGTGGTCAATTTCGCGTTCGTGATCCGAATGGCGAGTGATTTTCCTTTCCGGGGCGCGGAAGTGGCCCCCAGCTTGTAACTCCTTAAGGAGCCATTCTTTTAGCATGCGAGGCATCCGTCCATGTCAATAACTCCTTAGCGCGAGACATTCAAAATAATAAGCGTAGCAATAACAGTAGGGATTCGCGGTATTTATCAGAACTCTGATCACGATTCAAGATCAAAATGTTTCTTTCTGTTCCAACGAAACGAAACGTAACTTTGTTACTAGGTATAATCAACATACATTACATACATATAATTGTAGCTTGTTGTATTCGCGTGAGTGCGTTATACCTAGTAACGCAAAAACTTTTTCACCTCACTAGCTCGGAAAGCCCTTTTTGTTTGTTTAATATCTATTGTGAAAATCGCTTTTTATCCACATGTGGTGAAAGAGTTTTGACATAAGTGACAAGTGGCTTAAGTGACATTTGACAGCTAACAAAACGTAAAACGTTAAAAGTGCAGAATTTTTAACATCGCAATTAATGAATTGCATCCATTGCATCGAGTAAAAATACTTAATACAGTCTTACAACTTTATTTTAATTCATAAATATCAGCATTCAACATTAATCTTCATTCTTTTTGTAAAAACGGATAAATTGTTCTGACAGCCGAATAAGTCTACGTACGAACAAAACGCATCTGACATTTAATAAAACCTTTTACGTCAAAACTTTTCATTTCAATTCATCCATCGTTGTTTTGTTAAAAATTAGTGATTCGAGTGATGAAGAAGTATTAAACACCTGAGGAATTACGGGAAACCGAGCAAACTGCACCCTTTTTCTTATTTTCCTCGCTGTAGTGAGGTGAAAAGTTTTGTGTTATACACGGGTGAAAGTTATTTTACGTCTCGTGTATTAAAGCACTCGCTACGCTCAGGATTCTATTTTTGAACCACTCGCTTCGCTCGTGGTCAATAATAGAATCCTTTCGCTAGCTCGTGTTTCAAATAACACTCGCACGTAAAATACAACTTTCACCCCTTGTATAACAAATAACTATTAAACTGAACTCAATGCGCATAACATTTTACCGTCTATCTGATTTACTCCAGAATTAGGAAGTAGAAATACTACTAAGTAATACTTAAAACTTATCGGGATAAGGTCGCTAAATATTATTCTGAAGGTAGAGCATCAACTATCACGATAATGCAAAAACCGCAACTCCAGATGAAACGTAAAAATAAAACTGTCTGAATAATTGCATATTAATTGGAAGAGTAGGTGTCTGTATAGATAAGTAATTAGTATTACGGTTAATTACCTACCAGTGGCGGCGCGTCCATAGAACACGATTCCTATCGGCTTGCCTAATTTTCTGGCATCTGAGCAGTTTTCCTACAGCTCATGAAGATTAAGCCAAATTAAGCTTCGGCTTACCTGAGTAAATATTTGACCCACTGCCACCAGCTACATCTCAGTTTAATATTTGTAGGTACCTAACCTAATATATGTTGGCTCGCCGGGCACGTATAAGTATTTTATACCTGATGTCAGTAACGAACGAGCAAATATAAGCATCGCAGTAGTCTTATTAGCAACAGAAGTAAGCCACGATGGAACCAATCAAATGTCACGGTCCTTGCATGTTGATTATGGCAACTCAAATCGGACCACGGGTCTCGGAGTAATCGATGAACATACATAAAAAAAACCGAATGCAGAACCTCCTTCTTCTATGGAATTGAAGTCGGTTAAAAATAAATCTTCTTCTTCTTCCTCCTAGCGTTTATCCCGGCTCGGGGTCCGCTTGACAACCTAATCCCATGAATTGGCGTAGACACTAGTTTTACCTACTTGAACCGGCTACCAGCGCTTCTCGGTTAAAAATGAATATAGGTAATGATAATATCTACTTATACCCGTAATTCGAATTAAGCAGAGGGAGACATGTCGCATGTCGCATACCATAGTCCGATGATTTAATAATGTTTATGCATCGCATTTCTCATGCTGCGCTGCGCCCTCCAACCGATCTAAAATAAAATTTAAATTGCTTGTCTCACGCGCCAGACGGCTCATAAAGAATTGGCAAACGTTTGAAGGTTAAATCGAGACGAAATAAGAATTTCTGCGTGATAAAAACTCTAGGAAGCAGAGGAAGCTTATACCTAATTAACGTCCTAGTCATGAAAGTAGGTAACTAAGTTATGTAGATTCTATTCTATCTTACACGGGCCCCTTGCCATGCAGTAGTGGTTATATAATATGTAACTGGCGGCGCGTCCATAAAATACGATTCCCGTCGGCTTGCCAAATTTTCAGGCATTGGAGCAGTTTTTCTACAGCTCATGAAGAAATTTAAGCCAAATAAAGCACCGGCTTGCCTAAGATAATATTTTACCCACTGTGACTGAATTATACCTAATACACAATCTATTGCTTTACTTTGTATAGGTAGGTACCGAGTTGATAATACCTAAATAGTTAGGGGCATTTGTTAAACAGTTTTGGTTCGTGATTTATAGTTAAGAGAGTACAGTACAGTACATTTCATGGACTACGGAAACTGGTGCAGTTAGTTCCAAGAAAATTAGCAAAACTGCCCATAAAACCTACGTCGTGCAAGGCAGACGTTGAACAACTACAATGTTACATAAGTAATAAACTCGTCTATGACTTAACCTGATACAGTCGCCATCATATACTTATATCGAAGCGGCCAAGGTGGTCACAACTTATATCTGAACAACGCTTCTATTGCCAAGGCAATAAAGTACACGTTCAGATTTTTGAGTACCTTGGCCGCTTTGGCCGGACCGATATATTTGAAGGCGATTGTACGATACATATGAGTCCATAGAATTTGCAAGAGGCAATGCATGATAAAACAATTCAAGACTTACAATTCCATTTTAGCTGCTGGTAATAAATAGAAGGGTTATTTTAATTTCCACGTATTGGCGTGTTCGGTGACTTCGGCTCGGTGCACATTAGCACAATAGAGTGCAGCTGGAGCTGGGGTCGTTTAAAATTCCGCGGTGCACACGAGCTAAGCCGTAAATAGGAACATGGTGGCAAACCGCAATTAGCATTGACTTCGCGGTCACCCTCCTTTACCGCGTAGTTATTTTCAAATATGTATAAATCCTATTCAGATCTTGTTTGTTTGACCTCACCGTTTTGTAACAATTTTACAATTGGGTAAAAGGAGATTAATTTTCCAAGTTCCACTTCAACTTGCCGAAACTGATTGGATGCATTATTTCCGAAACTCATATTTATAAATAACATCTACCTTACTAAAAGCTAAAACTATTTTTTTTTGTTTCAGGTCGGTCATCGTCAAAAAACAGCAACGTCTACACACAAGAGAAGCACTAACGTCTGGCGTCAATAGTCGATACCACCGATATATAAATATTTGTTCGATACACGGCCATTTCATGGAATGGAACCTCGTCAACTAGAGGATATAAACTCGGTAGATCTAAAAATCTACAGTCAATTAAAATCATCACAGTATAGATTTTAAGACTTCGTTTTATTTACCTACAATAAGGGGATATTCACATAAGTAAAGTGTATTTTACCATTAATTCATTATAAGAAAATGTTTCCCAATTTTTCATAGAAACTTTATTTATCAGTTTTGTGACGTAGGTACCGAATGTAAGCAGAAACTCGTCACAAAACTGACAAAAAAATTTGGGATACCTACTTAGTTAAGTATTTAAGAGTCGCCAGGACGCTCGCGTTCCCATAATAGACAGGGCACAAAATTTCAAAATCGCTCTCCTTTTCGATGCGACAGGCAAACGATATTACTTTTGGGCAACCGGGCTTTTTACCTGGTTTAGACTTAGCTGTATCCGAATTGCCGGTTGCCTTCAAAGAAAATTTGACCGGAAGTGAGATATTCAAGATGGCGGCCAAAAAAAATACCCATTTTTTACTGTTTCTTAAATAAATCGTAAACCGTGACGCCTACCAAAAAATGTTCTTCTACTTTAGTAATCCACATAAAATTTTCTATAAAAAAGGTTCTATACAGTTTTTTGCTGGGATCAAAGTTTAATGAGATATCGAGGGTATAAGACAGCCATTAAACATATAGACTAATTAGCTTTTTCCCGCGACTTTGTCTGCGTGGGATTAACATTCGCCATAATAAATTTATGAAACACCTTAGTGAAATCTTATAGCAAATATAAATTTAACGTATATACTTTTTTACGTCTACAGTGAGCAACAATTGCATACAAAGTTTCACCCCCCTTTTCACCCCTTCAAAAGATGATTTCAGGGATAAAAACTATTTTGTCCTTTTCCATAACTCAAACTATCATCATACCAAATTTCATCTAAATCGGTTCAGCGGTTTAAGCGTGAAGAGGTAACAGACACACTTTCGCATTTATAATATTAGTATGAAAAAATTGTGCGCATTGAGAAAAAGTTTTAAATTTTTGACCATGGATAGAGTGCCCCACGATGAATATTTTTTTCACCTCACTAGCTCGGAAAGCCCTTTATGTTTGTTTAATATCTATTGTGAAAATCGCTTTTTATCCACATGTGGTGAAAGAGTTTTGACATAAGTGACAAGTGGCTTAAGTGACATTTGACAGCTAACAAAACGTAAAACGTTAAAAGTGCAGAATTTTTAACATCGCAATTAATGAATTGCATCGAGTAAAAACACTTAATACAGTCTTACAACTTTATTTTAATTCATAAATATCAGCATTCAACATTAATCTTCATTCTTTTTGTAAAAACGGATAAATTGTTCTGACAGCCGAATAAGTCTACGTACGAACAAAACGCATCTGACATTTAATAAAACCTTTTACGTCAAATCTTTTCATTTCAATTCATCCATCATATCAACGTTAAATATTCGCATGTTTTTCTAGGTTGTTTTGTTAAAAATTAGTGATTCGAGTGATGAAGAAGTATTAAACACCTGAGGAATTACGGGAAACCGAGCAAAATGCACCCTTTTTCTTATTTTCCTCGCTGTAGTGAGGTGAAAAGTTTTGTGTTATACACGGGTGAAAGTTATTTTACGTCTCGTGGATTAAAGCACTCGCTACGCTCAGGATTCCATTTTTGAACCACTCGCTTCGCTCGTGGTCAATAATAGAATCCTTTCGCTAGCTCGTGTTTCAAATAACACTCGCACGTAAAATACAACTTTCACCCCTTGTATAACAAATAACTATTACTGTTGTAGGTCCGTAAAATTTTTGGACGTTCACGTCAAAATCCCCTCTGATGTGATTTGAGAGTTTTCCCTCTTCGCAGAACTTTTTTAAATATAGATTTATATTTTTTTTCTATCAAAAATGAATTGTGCATGTCTGTTTTATACGGAAATGATACCACACAACCCCTAGCAGCCTCAACCAGAGTATTTAAAATATAATTTATCTTTAAACAGTTAGTGTGTCTGTTACCTCTTCACGCTTAAACCGCTGAACCGATTTAGATTAAATTTGGCATGATGATAGTTTGAGTTATGGAAAAGGACATGAAATAGTTTTTATCTCAGAAATCATCTTTTGAAAGGGTGAAAAGGGGGGTGAAACTTTGTATGGAATTGTTGCTCACTGTAGACGTAAAAAAGTATGTACGTTAAATTTATATTTGCTATAAGATTTCACTAAGGTGTTTCATAAATGTATTATAGCGAATGTTAATCCCACGCAGACGAAGTCGCGGGAAAAGGGTAATATAGTCTATATTTTTAAGGTCTATCTTATACCCTCGATATCTCATTAAACTTTGATCCCAGCAAAAAACTGTATAGAACCTTTTTTATAGAGAATTTTATGTGAATTATTTAAGTAAAAGAACATTTTTTGGTAGGGGTCACGGTTTACGAGTTATTTAAGAAAAAGTAAAAAATGGGTAATTTATTTGGCCGCCATCTTGAATATCTCACTTCCGGACAAATTTTCTTTGAAGGCAACCGGCGATTCGGATACAGCAGGGTCTAAATCAGGTAAAAAGCCCGGTTGCCCAAAAGTAATATCGTTTGCTTCTCGACATGGATTTTTTGAAAAATGGAACTAGACTATAATACAAACATTACAAACGTAGTTCAGCTCTCATTTTAATACGACATGCATTTAGAACCATGAAATTTGGCATGGGCATTCTAGTAGTACAGATCTAATAGGTCGGTAATTCGTTTTCGTTGCTAAAAATTGTAATACAAAGAAAATACAGCCAGTTACAGATTTACATACAAAACTTATTATTGCTATATTTTGTTTGTATTACAATTTTTCGCAACAAAAACGAATTACCGACCTAGATCTGTACTACTAGAATGCTCATACCAGATTTCGTGGTTCCAAAGCATGTTGTTTTAAAATGAGAGCTAAACTACGTTTATATGGGGACGCAAGTTCACGCGAGCGAGCATCCTCTTGGTTCTGAGCAGTAGGTAACTCAAAATGTGTTAGATCTTCAAAAGAATAAATAGTACTTTCTGAAAATGCCCATAAGCTGAACAGTATTTTTGTGTATATGGCGTAAGTGTTATAATTGCACGACAATGCAGCGTTAAAGATAACTTCCTATCTGGGTGCAATCGGGTCGTGCCGTGTAGCAAGCGAACAAGGCACGATACAAGAAAGATGAACCTAGCCTAGTGATGATAATCATATATTTTTGTCGCTAATTACATATTTTTCAGGTGATAAGTGGATTAAATTTTGGTAGTTCAGGATCATGCCCCAGATTAAACCCTGTACCTATATTACTACTGACACCTACTGATAAATCAAAAACGCATATGATATGACGTAAGTACTTACCGCAAAATATCATATAAAAAACACCCTTTTGAGTCGGTGTTTTTTGACGAGCCGGCAACTACGGAACCACACTGAGCATGGCCTGATATGCTCTTGGCCGGTTTTTTTAATACATGTGGATTAAAGAGTTGAAAATGATCTAGTAATGGTCGCCACGGCCCAGGTGCGGGCAGCGACATTGAGGAATCATTTCCTTCCGCAGCTATTTATCAATTAATAAAATATAAACTGTATTCGACCCGCACTAGAGTTGCGTATACGTCGCGGACGCGGCGCGGGCGCGGGCGCGGTGTCGCGCTAGACGGGCTACGGTCAAATCTATTTGGAGAGCGCGTGCGCCGCCGTAATAACGCGTCCTAGAATAAAGCCCGATATAAAATTACTTGCTGTTTCTAAAGTCTACTGCAGTTTCTACAAGAGTATTTTTCTTATTTTTTCGAACAAGCGGAGCGCAAGCGAAGTGAGTTGTTACAAACAACTTCTGGCTACTAGTACTGGGACGGCTCGGCATGTCGATGACTTTTTGACTTTGAGTTTGTTCAACGATAACTTGAGTACAACTTGAGTAGCGTTTTCTTGATCTTTATGAATGTTGGGGTTGTAGCAGAGATACATATAATTTGAGAGTACGTATATGAGCAGGATCGATCAAGGGGTTATGGAGTTAGAAGGCGCGACAAAATCATCACAAGGGTCTTATTATATTGTTCAGCTTGTTTGCAAGTAAATCGCGAGTTCTCACTGTTCTCAGTTCGAGGCGGACTGCTAGTTCAATAATTTTTAGGAATATTCATGTGCGAAGTCTAGGTAAAAACTCAAAAACTACTCGACCGATTGTATTCAATATAGCTTTCATTGAAAGTACTTATTAGGCCTCACTTTTGTGAATTTTTCGAATTGTATTGGACCCACGGTTCAAAAGTTAGATGGGGGGACGCCCCGTTTTAAACTTTCGGAGCTATTATTTACGAAAGTATTAGTTTTATCCAAAAGTGTTTCTGAAGACTCTTAAAGCGGTATTACACATTGCAACCTGCAGGGCCCAATCTGTCAGGTTGGAAGGTGTAATTGAAGGTAGGGCCCGTAGGGAGCTGAAGGAGGGGTAGGAAGAGGCAGGGTACACAACAGATTGGGCCCTGCAGGTTGCAATGTGTAATACCGGTTTTATTCTTTTTGAAAGACCTATCCAACGATACCCCACCCCACACGAAAGAGTTGGAGCGAAAAAAAAATCACCCCCCACTTCATGTATACGGGAGGTACCCTAATAAAAAATATTTTTCAAACTTTTATTCTACCACTTTGTCGGCGTGATTAATGCACATACTCATACTAAATTTCAGCCTTCTAGTGCTAACGATCACTGAGCTAAGCCGCGGACAGACAGACGGACGGACGGACGGACAGACAGACAGACAAGACGGACATGGCGAAACTATAAGGGTTCCTAGTCGACCATGGAACCCTATAAAAATGTAAGCAAAGATTTTATGCTGGCATTTGGCTAAACATTATTCCATGAATATAGATGACTTTTCCATAATGGTCCTATGACAGCACCACGTGATTTTTCTGTTTACATTGTCATATGTTATTATTTGATGGTAATACAATACACGTGGAACAGACTCGAACTATATATAGGTATGGCATCGTTAATATGTCGTTAATAAGAATTGTAGGAGCACTTTAGGGTGGAATGGAATATTTTTAGTATTTTATTTGGAAATTATTGATACATTTCTTCAGTAAAACACATTCAATTATTTCAAAATATCAATATATATATTATCAATATACTCATAGGTACTTACCCTTCATGTAAAACTCGAGCAAAATTGCGATTATATTATATTAAATTACATTAAAAACTAATTAGCAATATTAAAACATACCTTAAGTCTCAAAAATAATAATTTACTAACAAACATTTAGCTTTGAACTGTACCGCGCGTGTTGCCGTTTGCATTTTGGTATAATAATTATATTCATAAACTCAGATTACACGTATTTCAGCATCTAGGTAACAGTGGCGGCGGGTTCATAAAACACGATTCCCGTCGGCTTGACTTATTTTTCTGCAACCGAGTAGTTCCCAATCAGCTCATGAAGAAATTTTAAGCTAAATTAAGCTTCGGCTTGCCTAAGAAAATGTTTGACCCGCCGCCACTGCGTAACAACAAAATGCAGGTTTATTAAATTGTAATAAACTATTGTTCTGTAAAGGCGGAAACTTGTCTTGTCCCGAGTCTTGTCTTTTCGTGGAATAAGTTAACCAATACAGACAATTTTATTATGTAAACGGAATGTGATCCAAGACAAACAAAGAACACGAAAAGATAAAGGACTAACTGTAAAATAAATGAACACAAAATTATTACAAAATAAAAATTATAACACTTATAATTAAATCTGTACAATGTGATCTTAGCTATTTCGTGTGTTTAAAGATGGGCAGTTTAGCGGAGTGCTAGGGACGCCACACCTTGCTGGTCAGCTTACATGGTACATTACAGCACAAACTAACACTAGTCTTCATTTACATTTCCATAGGAAACTGTTAATACTAAAACTATCATCATAACAATTCACACAGTACTCAATTAGAAAATGGAAACGTTCGTTTCAACAGGAGTTCCTAGTATATATTTGTAAATGCAAGTTTACTGGGTCTCATGTCACAAATCAGTCATATTATAAATCTATAGCGTAGAGCGCGTGTGTCAAGACGCGCACGACATTAAGTCTTAGTATAGGCACAGTCGCCATCAAATATATCGGAGCGTTCAAGGTACTCAAAAATATCTGAACATGCACTTTAGGGCCTTGACAATAGAGGCGCGGCTCAGATATTTGTGACCACCTTGGCCGCTGCGATATATATCTCATGGCGACGGTACTTGCAGGTACTGAAGAGTATGAAATACTTGTAGATTGTCACTTCCATAGGACACGGCCCCGATCGGAGATTTTCAGTTCTGGATGGTGTTCAGTTCGCCATTCTCTCGGCAACTTTAGCGCGCAACAATTACTCTTCGGGACCGAAGAAATTATACTACTCACACTACATCCGCCGATCTATTCCATACAAACTAGGTTATCACAATACGTTTACAAAAGCCGAGATTCACACGATAAGGATAGATTAACGTAATAATATACCGGATACTAGAGTGAGACAGCATCATAGGAATATATTTTAATCCATTCAGTGACACCAAATTTGTATGAAACGTTAGTCCACACACAATAAAAAAAATAGCAGTTACATTCAAAACTTCTGACTATTTGTTACATCTAAGAGGAATATAAAGTTAAGTTTTATATTTAAAATGAAAGAAGTACTCCTATTGTTTGTATACATGTAACTTATACTCGAAAGTACCTAATGTTACTGCTTCGTATATTATTTAGTTTGATTTTTACAGGACCAAATTGACATGCGTATTTTCGGTGTGGCTGATATTGATACTTGCTGATTAAAAAGATTACCTTGACATTACCGGCCAGTCCGGTCCCACGCGCTCTAGATACGATGTTACGATGCGATTTAATCGTAGTACTTTTTAATTAAATGGAAATATTAGTCGTCGCGAGAGTTGGCCCGGTCCGGTCACCGGTCGGGTCCAGGTTAAGTTTTTTTTTGTCAGGCGACCCGGGCTTTTTACCCTGCGACTATTGTTTCTATCTAGAGCGACTTCTGCGTTATCCGAACAGCGGCATCCGCATTTTGAAGAACATATCTCGGAAATATATTAAGAGTGCGGCCTAAGTAGCCAGCATCCAAGGGAATCGAGTAGCGTTCACTGAGGCCACTTCCATACGTTTTCATTTATTTGCTATAAACGTGTCGCCGGTCGCGCAGTCGAGCAGCTCGAGTAACAAATAAAAAGACCTGTCAATTAGCTCCAAGTAAAAAGTGGAGTAGTGGCGCGAGTAGTGCGGGGGCGGCGCGGAGTGGCGGCGGCGGCGGCTAGCTGCAGCGCGGCTCGGCGGCGGCGGCGGGCCCCCCGGCCGGCGCGTACCCCGCCACCCAGCACAGCGGCCGCGCCGCCAGCGACGACACGCTGTCGTACCTGCAAGGGCCAAGCAAGGGTTAAGAGTCGCCAGGACGCTCGCGTGAACTCGCGTCCCCATACAAACGCAGTTCAGCTCTCATTTTAAAACGGCATGCTTAAGAACCACGAAATTTGGCATGGGCATTCTAGTAGTACAGATCTAGGTCGGACATTCGTTTTCGGTGCTAAAAATTGTAATACAAAGAAAATACAGCAACAATAAGTTTTGTATGTAAATCTGTAACTGGCTGTATTTTCTATGTATTACAATGTTTAGCAACGAAAACGAATGTCCGACCTATATCTGCACTACGTTTGTATGGGAACGCGAGCGTCCTGGCGACTCTTAACTAATAAAACTATAACTAACATGTTAAAAAATATTCATTAATACTAAGTGTTATCTTCTGTACTGTTAATGAATCTACCTATTAATTAAAAGCTACGTACTGCTGCACTAGTAACTCTGGTTTTCTGCTTTTTTATCTACTGATGTGCATAAAGATGTAAATTGCTGTACTAAATTTCAACACTACTTACTTTTATAACAAAACTATACTATAAGCATTTAAAATGTTTTTACGAATATTTCTGTTTTAAAAAAAACCCGTGTTAGAATTCAGAAAGATTTTAAATTAATGTGACCTCATGCCCTGTCACTCCCACAATCGATACAAATATGACGCCTCAAACGTCGTAATCCATCAAAAGATGTAGACTGTAGCACCTGCCAAAGAAAAAACATATACACTCTCAAAAAAACAACTCTCCTTGGGCAGTTATACTAACTTGTTGGTGCGGTACTTGTCGACGATGGCCTGGTAGGGCTGGCGCGGCGCGTGCGCGTGCGTGCGCGCCAGCTCGCGCAGACACGGCGCCAGCTCCGCCACGCTGTAGCCCGCGCACGCCGCCAGCGCCGCCGGCCACGCCGCCGCCGAGCAATCCTGCCCCGGACATATATTATAACATAACACCTACTTGCTAGCTTCCTTACGGATGGATATCAAAATTACTCAACTTAGTTTTAATTACGTCAAATTGACAACAGTCAAAACGTAATTGGAGCCATAGGAAATAAGTAAGCTTAGAGAGCTCACTCCATACAACAGGTATTTCACCTGGAACCTTGACATGATGAAGGCATGACGACTATGGGGGACTGAGGGTTACGGCCAGACGGGCGTCCGTTGTAAAACTTTATACTGTCCATTCCTCTCTCAGTCAGTCTCCTTAGTCGTCCTGCCTCAGCCAACTATGTCACTGCGAACTTGTATGAGTGGCCACTGCTGAAAAAGAACAACATTTTAAACGGAAATGTATTCGGGACTCTCGCTCCGAATACCTCACGACGACCGATGGTGATGATGCAGCGTGTTCGATCCCATTGAAAGACTCGACGAACATTTATAGGATGAAGGATCAGGCTGGGTTGTTTATTAGTCCCTACGCGCTAGTGACGCACGCGTATGCTGGAAATGTGGCACAGGGGCATAACTCACCGCGTGTATGTCAGCGTCTCCCTCCTGCGGCGCGGCGGCGGCGCAGCGGCGGCAGTGCAGCGTGTGGCGCGCCGTGGCCAGCGCCGCCGCCGCGATCACGGACGGCTTGTACTGCAGGTACGGGTCCGCCTCTAGCAGGGACAGCTCCGCAATGTACTGCAATAAATTAATTATCTTAAGTTTTGTTACGTTTGATTAGCATTTAAATAAAAGGTGAATACTTCCGAAATTTTTTATATCAACGTAGCGTGATAATGATGCACAAACCTTAAGTGAATGATGTGTCAAAAGGTTTGGTTTACAATGATAAATTGATAATAATAACTAGTAACGTAAATGCATGTTAACATTCTTAAGGCAATCATAAAGGAAAATGTCGAGTTAGTAAATCCAAATGTGGCACTCTAATTTAGTAGTTTCATACTTAGCTTTAGAGATATTGCTAAATGCCTACTTTACAACATCTAATTTCGAAATGAGAAGGCATGTTCAAGCCATCAATACAGTGAATCCTCCTGTTTTTAAAGGGTCGGCAACGCGCATGTGAGACACCTCTGGAGTTGCAGGCGTCCATAGGCTACGGTAGCTGCGTACCATCAGGTGGGGCGTATGCTTGTTTGCCACCATCGTTGTACAAAAAGAATTATAATGACAAACTCAAATCGGTACAAAATTAAAAAAAGCTTAGATAATGTACAGTCACCATCAGATATATCGGAGCAGGCAAGGTGGTCACAAATATCTGAACAACGCCTCTTTTGTTAAGGCGATAGAGTGCATGTTCAGATATTTTTGAGTACCCTGGCCGCTTCGATATATTTGATGCCGACTGTACATTTAAAAATATACAAATGTAGTGTATGAACTTACGGCCGCCAAATGGAAGGTCTTCTTGGGCAGGTGGTTGGAGATGCAGTAGTGCGAGAGGAAGGCGAGCGCCGTGGGCGTGGACAGGTCGAAGGACAGCACCTTCAGGATTAGGTGCTCCATGCGCAGCACCTCCCGCTTCGTGTACGTGTCGTCCGTGATGTACACGAACTCTGACACCTCTGGCGGGTACACTTCCTCGTATTTCCTACAAATCATGTAAACGGTTACCTAAGTACTTACTTTTTGGTAGGACAATATTTAAATTAGAAAGAAATAAAAGACTGCAAAAGGACACTTTCGATTAACATCTTCAACCTAACTTTTCCTTATGTTATCAAACCGTTTTCCTGAGAGACAAACCACCAGGATAAAGTATGCAAGGTTATCACAGATAAATGCTTACTCCAATCCACTTAAACGAATTCAACATTCGAGAAAAAGATAACCTTTGATACCTACGCTCTCAATTTCCCAGCAGAGTTAATACATTTCGAGGTGACCTAAACAAAAATACTTACGCCGCAATATAAGTAGCCGCGGTACCGACGAGTTGCAGTTTCGTGCGAACCACGCTCATGTAGGAGAGGAACCGGTCCACGTAGGACACCGCCAGGTGCAGTGTCTCGCTCTGCTGCCCGTACTCGTCACACACTTCCACGAGCCAGTCTACAAGCACTGAGCGCATCACATAGGTGATGTCGGGCTGTTTCCGCATGTAGCCTGGTTTGGCTCTGTGTTTTACCTATGTAAAAAAGATTGAGGAAGTTTTGATTTCAAGATACAAATACGGATTTCCTTGCAATAAATGTTTTAATATTTTTATTTTAAGTGTTAAATGTATTTAAGTAAGAATATGTATGTATAATATCAGATTCCGGATTTATTGAGTTAGTCCACATCAATGTATTGTACAGTCACGAGCTTTAATTTGTGACCCATTTCCGTTAAATGTTGTTAGAACAATCATAATGCAATAAGGTCGAAACTTTAGTGCAATAATGTTGAATGTCAAGTTAAGCATAAAGAGCTTTATGCAAGTTAAGACATAAAATGTCTTATCTAATCGACCTATGAAATGATAACCTCTTTGCAAAAAGCTATCACTACGATTTTCTAATTACGACTTTTTTATTTGTTTGTTTTTTTCTTATGGGACCACAGGACCAAAAAGTTATTAACCAAGTTATTGACGAACCCCTAGAAACGTAAAGTTGTCGATGGTAAACATTATCGTCACGAATCATGCTGTCCCTTCTTCACGCATGACAAGTTCTCTTTCGCACTAATCGCACTTATGCAAACGTATCGGATATGTTGTGTCAAACTCAAATTTTATGACAGATTTACACTGAGTTGCACCCCCCTGACATTACGACGTTTATTGTTTATTTCAGTGACAGCGTTAACATAATAGCTCTAAATGGCGAAAGTTTGCTACACGATATTCAACCTTAGGTGGGTCCCAAATTAAAGCTCGTGACTGTACCTTAAACAAAGTAATGAAGGTCTGGAGAATATTCTACTCGTACTTGTGTATTAGTGTTTTTGTTATGTACATTGAGTGAACCATTCAAACTTTGTTTTTTTATTATAATTAGTACAGGATTTTCAGCTCTACTTTAACTTATGAATTTACTAATCACTTTTCAGTGTAAAAGCCTTTAGACTATTTTGCGGGAACATGTGGTTATGCATAATTATTATTAGCTAAAACATTTTGTTTATAGGGATAAGAGGATATAAATTTATCATATTTTTTATTAATTGATGAGTATAATTTGTTTAAATACAATAAAACAACAGTGTTTAGGTACCCTTTCAAGTACAAAAAAAGGAAGATTAAATATTTACCGTCGAAAAAAAAAAAAGTACAAAACACGAAAAAGCAAAGTCTATGTTGAGCAAGATGAAGTCTCCGAACCGAAGTAATGTTTTGAAAACCAAAAATACTGTGGAAATAATAATTATAAAAAAATGCAATATAATAGTTATAACAATTCAATCGAATTACTCTAACCATGCCTACAGAAACATTTTTCAACATGTAATCTAAAATAGACTTACCTCAATTTCTCTCATGTATTCATAGATGTCCTGCCGATACTCCACAACATGGAAGAACATCTCTCTATCTGTCTGCGCAGTGGTTGTGTCTTCCTCGTCATCCTCAAGAGTAACTTCAAGAATCTCACTTTCATTCTTGGAGATTGACATTGATGAAAGGATACTGGCGTCTCCGACGGACATGGGTGATTCCACCACATCCTTTTTCTCTTGTAATGGCAGTCTGACAAATTGAAGCACCAAATTCATTAACATTGTAACTTTCAAATGTTAACCTCATTAATTTTAAAACAAAAACAATTATTAATTCCAAACGAGTACACATAAGGTGGAAGTAATTGACACAGTAAAAAGATTTGCGTTTTCATCGAGTCATCAGGTATCTAAGTAATGATGACTACAATTTTTTTGGCATACAAGCATTTTCTTACTAAAGTGAACTACTTTGTATCAAAAAGAAGACATCTATGTCGGTAGAGTTTAACTACTTTTGAACAAAGTTTGTGAGGAAGTGAGGTTATGATTACAAGCCCTACCTCTTTGGAGGTGCTTCATTAGGCCGATCTGACTGCTTCTCAACCTGAGCGCAAAGGGCGCGCACGTTTTCTGCGGCGCTGATGAAGAAGCTCTCTTTTTTGGTATCCTTGGCGACGAAGGGCTTGAAGGTCGGCTCGCGTTTCTTGACTTCCACCTCCGATGGTTTGTCTTCGTACACGCTAAAGGCGCGAAATTGCGCCACGGGGGGCACAATATTCTTCTCATTTTTAATTTGACGCACTGTTCGTGTGTCATCTGCGACTTTGCAGAGTCCATTTGTCAATCCAGCCTGAAACGACGATACATTAGCAAAAATCACAGCTGCCTATTTAACGATTAATAACCGTACTTACCTGTTTTACATTGCGATTCTGATTGCAGGCAAAATGACTGAGGTCGCCCAGAGCGCGCCGCTGTGCTGCCGAAAACACGTCGGCATTATCTTTTCTGATGGCCAGAGAAGCATTCTCTTGATCTTCATGAATTCTGAATGATGCCATTGTCCTCGCTTCTTCCGTAAACAACGTTTAACAATTAACCAGATCCGCCTTAACGCGAGCCGTTAACGGACACGATGGCAAGTAAAACGGAAACACGTAGTCCTTCCTCTTAAGGGCACATATTTATCAAAATATTGCGTGTAGACAAGACAAAGTGCCGAATAATTTCAAAATCACCCTCGAAATTGTTATCCAGCGTCAACGGACAACAGACATTTTGGTAGTTTCAGCTGTTGCGTTTACGACGTTCTATTGTCTATGATATTTCAAATTTCAACCAATCGTAAAGACAGACTCGTCTATGACTATTCGGTCTACATTATAAGGCATCTACACACATTGCAATTTGGCGTAGACATGTAAGGCTGGCTCTACATGATGGACCATCATAGGGACGCAGCTATACAACTAAACGAGATGGCAATATCATTAGCTCTCGCTAACGCATAGCTGCGTCCCTATGATGGCCCATCATGTAGAGGCGCCATTAAGTCGAATGGCCCATAGTATGGCCAGGGGGGTACAACTCAAAGTAAATCTGTCAAAAAATTCGAGTTTGACACGACGTATCCGATACGTTTGCATAAGTGCGAAAAAGAACTTGTCATGCGTTAAGAAGGGACACCATGATTCGTGACATTACAGAGGTCTCTCTGTTATACTATTATTTACTCTGTGGTATGGCGTCAAGTTGAAAAAACGAAACATACGTCCGCAAATTCCCCAAACCGTCGCACATTTAATTGTTAAATGTCCGGCATCTTACTAATGTAGTTGCATCTCAGTGTCTCAGTCGGTTGGGTTGATAAATCAGTGCCGGTCGTCCGCACCTAGATAGCGGTTGTTGCTATGTGTGTTCGCACCCAAACAACTGTCAGTGTCCACATGGTGTCAACACTGTCAACTGTCACTTTGATTCTATGTTAGTCGTTGTGGGCTGACGTGTTTACAAGTTTGTTTTTAGGATTTGTTAATAAAAATGAGCATAAAAAAGAAATTTATCGAGTGAATATTTACCATCATCGAATTTGATTTGATATGGGTGATAGACTATTAATTACATGCCTGCTTTGCCTTTATGGCTTCAGGTTAAGTTTTGCGCTAAGAGAATATACGAAAGAAGATATTTTGAAACTCAGGTAAAGCTTTACTTAGACCCAAAAGGTGTGAAATGTAGACTATTCATTATTCATTGCATGAATGTGAACTGCGTGCGACTGAAATTTATCACTTGATGCAAACAATTTAGGGGACAATTAATATTAACCAACATAGTCCCACAGTATGCCCAATAGCCTAGGCCTGTGTTGCGAGGTCGAGCGGACGTTGATACTTAGGTGGACCGTGTTAAAAGGGTTTAAACCCAGTACCCAGCTCCAGGGTCATGTGTGTATGTAGAGTTGTACATTCTCGAGAATGTTCTTCATACAAAATGGAGGAAATTGTGTATGTGATGGGTTGAATATATTGAGATTTTGCTCTATTATTGTTGATGAGGTTGATACTCTGATTTCAGTTAGAGATTTAAAATAGTTATTGTTTTTAGAGAAGAGACAAGGGAAATGTTTCAACATGCATATGATAGCTACTTGAGATATGCCTATCCTTACGATGAACTGCGACCATTGTCATGCGACGGAGTGGACACATGGGGCAGCTACTCCCTAACCTTGATCGACGCCCTGGACACCCTCGCCATCATGGGCAACTACACAGAATTCAACAGAGTGGTGGAAATACTGCTTCAAAAACAGAACTTTGACGCAGACATTAATGTGTCGGTGTTTGAGACCAATATCAGGATTATTGGTGGACTGCTTAGTGCTCATTTATTGTCATACAAGTAAGTCAAACACAAACTTCATTATTAATCAATAATAACTAAATGTGATGCTTCCAAGTCAATCAAATCAAGATCATTGTTGGATGACATTGCTGCCATAAAAATTCATTATAAATTAACTTTATTAACAAACAACAACCTTTGACTTGAGAACGTCACAAGTATTAATCAATAGTCAAATTCAAAAATTCGGTTTGTCAGAACTTTATAAAATTTTGTTAAATGTAGAACAGGAATGAAACTAGAACCTGGCTGGCCATGCAACGGGCCCCTGCTACGGCTAGCAGAAGATGTAGCCCAGAGGCTGATTGTGGCCTTTGACACCACCACTGGCATGCCATATGGTACTGTGAACCTGAAGAAAGGAGTTCCGCCGGGAGAAACCACTGTCACATGCACGGCTGGGGTTGGAACATTCATTGTGGAGTTTGGAACATTAAGTCGGCTCACAGGAGATCCTTTGTATGAGGAGGTAAATAATATCTTTAAATTATTTCAAGAGCAATAGAAACAGGTGAATTTAGGTATATGGGATGCTGTCACATATGATACCTTTCTATTACTCATGAGTATCCTCATGCTGCACATAATTCAACAGAATGAATCCATAAAGGTGAAATAATATAAAATGGATGAAGGGAAAAAAAATATACACCTGTTGTTTACCTCTAATTTAATTTTATATTATTTTTTCTGTACTGATTTTGTTTTTGAGGTGTTCAATAGTATTTGTATTGTATTGTATATGACACCGTAAAGTTGTAAATACCGTTAGTTTATAATCTAACTAGTGAGATTATAAACTAACGGTTTTGTCAATTTTACGGTGACATATAAGTACATATATATTTTTCAGTTGATCTTCTATTATCATAATTTATCGATGCACGGCGCGATTGGTCCGTGCACTCGTGATACACGACGTGCTTGTCCGTACGACGAAACACACTCTCTCTCCCTAGTGAGGTAGCTGGCCCATGTTGATAGCAACGACCAGTTGTCTCAGTCACAGCTCAATAACACTCCACCTGCACACTACAGCTCCAGCACACTATTAGTGCACATGAAGCGGGGGAGGTAAGCTAGGGGAGGACCTAAAGTCTTTCGGGTCCCCAGTTGTGTCCTACATAAGTGACATAATCATTTAGTAGGAGCTAAATGGTAAGTATTTATATACCTGTCTTGCCAGAAAAAAAAACATAAATTAAACTGAAGTTGCTGTGCAGGTGTGATGTGTGTTTTTTTGCAATAAGCAATAACTATTTGTTTTGGAAAAGTAAAAAAAATAATGTTAGTATACATTTGAAAAACTTTGTTATTTTTGACACGATTGCAATCAATTGGACGAAATGAGCTTGATAGAAAATAATTGACAGGTTTATGTCTTTAGTTTCTTGACTTATACGTCTGTAACTAAGAGCCATTACTTACTTCATTTAAAAATTTAACTATTTTTCAATTATTGCGTAGTTTTTTTAATTCATCATTTTGCAGAATTTGCAATGAGCTCCCATACTAATCGTACCATACTGGCTCTTTCACTCGCACTTAAAAAGATAGGGATGGAATTAACCTGTTGTAATCCCCTTAATATATTATATTGTTTGATTTGAACTTGCAATAGTAAATTGAGTACAGCTGAATTTGTTTATTGCAGTTGGCTTACAACGCCCTAAAAGCACTGTACCACCACCGCTCGCCGATCGGGCTCGTGGGCAACCACGTGGACGTGATGAGCGGCCGCTGGACGGCGCAGGACGCCGGCATCGGCGGCGGCGTCGACTCATACTTCGAGTACTTGGTCAAAGGTACGGTCGGCCTTTGCCGCTGTACCCTGCCCCATGCTGTTCAGTCACGCCAACACCGACGATCAGAGCGCGCTATTGTTATGGGCGTTTCACGTTTTCATTACCTCTGCGTCTCTGATACAGCCTACAATTTTTATTTATATTGTGTTATTTTCAGGAGCAATTCTTCTAGAGCGGCCGGAGTTAATGTCCATGTTCAAAGAGGCTCGGCAGGTGATCGACCGCTACCTGAAGAAGGACGACTGGTACGTGTGGGCCACCATGCTGCGCGGGCACGTGACGCTGCCCGTGTTCCAGAGTCTGGAGTCCTACTGGCCCGGCCTGCTCGGGCTGCTCGGTAAGTGTCGCCACGCGTTGCAGTCACATAAGAAAGCTCACTTATTTGTTTGTGACTGAACATAGTTTCGGTGGTGTACAGGCGACAGCGACACCGCGATGCGCATCATCCACAACTACCACAGCGTGTGGCGGCAGTACGGGTTCACGCCCGAGGTGTACAACCTGGGCACGGGCGCGGCGTCGGCCAGCCGCGAGAGCTACCCGCTGCGGCCCGAGCTGGCCGAGTCCGTCATGTACCTGTACCGCGAGACGCGCGACCCCGTGCTGCTGCAGATGGGCGAGGACATCATGCGCAGCATCCAGCACAGCGCGCGCACGCCCTGCGGGTACGCCACGGTAAACAACTCGCTGCCTACTCTACTAATAATTTATTCCATTCGTTTTGTAAGTTTAGTGTTGGCTATTTACCTAAATAGTGGTGAAATGAATACGTACCGATATTTTATGATGACGCCGATTATTTTATACTGTGCCAAAAACCGCTGTTGTTGTATGTGGCAAAACTGGCAACTATCGAAAGAGCGGGACCAACCAACCTACCCACTAACTATACCTAGCTATAGCTCAACCGTCCCACTTTCAGATAAAAGACGTCCGCGACCACCGCAAAGAGGACCGCATGGAGTCGTTCTTCCTCGCGGAGACCACCAAGTACCTGTACCTGCTGTTCGACCCCGACAACTTCATCCACAACCCGGGCCGCCACGGCACCGTCATACACACGGCCGGCGGCGAGTGCGTGGTGGACGTGGGCGGCTACGTGTTCAACACCGAGGCGCACCCCGTCGACCCCGCCATGCTGCACTGCTGCCAGGAGGCCCGGCGCGGGTGAGTATACCTACATGGATCTAGTGCATCCTTCCCGAACGTGAAAACTCGGGAAAGTTCGTTTTTGTCACGCTGTTTATTGTTCAGTCAAAAAGAAAAGAAGTGTTTATAAAGAGAGATTATTACTTATTTTAGATATTCGCCGTAATACGAATTTTGTTTGAAGTTTCGCTGCGCGATTGTGGTACCATCAGCTGCAGAATTGCCTACCCAGTTTATCAATGAATTCATTCATAAACTGGGTAGGCAATTCTGCAGCTGATAGTACATCTGTTTGTGGTAGGTATACTTCAAAACTTTATGTTGACAATTTGTAACTTACGTATAAAGTTTTACATTAATAAAAAATTAAAATGTAAACAATGAATAGTATAATTTATGGAGAAGCCACCGCCGTTCGGGATCATTATTTCCGCTACACATTATTATTTATTGTTATTTATCTGTAAGATTGGTACGGCATACGCTGTCAAAGTAAACTTCACACTTTCAATTAAGAGTCCGGTAAACTTTTTTTATCGATTTCGCTTAATTTCGCTAGATTTTCGAATTCGTTTGATACTATTTTGGAGTAACTAACAAAACTTCCATTAGTTAGTCTATATACTCTGAAAGCACACTTCAATTTTAATTGTATAGGTAAGTGAAACGCTTCTTTATTTTATGCTTCGTTCGCCGGTTTTTTTAAGCTGGCATTATGCTGAGTTGGGTCCATTTTGTGATGCACGTTCATATTTTTTGTTTTTAGTGTTTTATTGTCTCTCAATGTATTTGTAGTGTAGTGAGCGTCACAAATAAATGATTTTACTTTACTTTCTTACTTTTATAAATAATTCACCTGATTCGCGATTTTTACTTGGAGAGGTGGAACGAGTAAGGATTTTATTGATTAAAATTAAGTTATATTAGTATGTAAAATATATCAATACGTTGGAAAACGAGTCGTCTGGGGAATAAGTGGAACAGTTTTTTTCATTTTCATATATATTTTTAAAGGTGAGTCGGTTTAGCTCAGGGACCGGAAAACCCCTTCATTTGATTAATCTTTTCGATAGGGTAACCGTTTTAATAGGGTTAGCCATATTCAATTTCAGTTTTCGTTCAAAATGCGATTCAGGTGCAAAATGTCATTATTAGCGATATTCGTTTACAAATCATTACCGGACTCTTAAATCACGTTCGCGTAAGTGATCTGGGCATGTGGGTGTAATTTTTAACAGACTTCAAAAAAGGAGGAGGTTCTCAATTCTCAATTCGACTGTTTTTTTAATATTTTTTTTATCATTATTTTTTTTTTGTATGTTTGTTACTCGATATCTCCGTGAATCGTGAACCGATTTCAAAAAAAAAAATTTAATCGAATTAAAATAGACCCTAGATGGTACCATTGTCACCAAGTCCGGATCTGATGATGGGATCCTGGAGAAATCGAGGGAACTCTTCAACTATTATAGGCACACCTATAGTGATTTCACTATTTTTTACAGCAACTCGGCCACTTCCTCTTGGAATAGCCGATTCCAAAGTGAAGTCGGTTCTTTTATTGTTTAAAATTATTGCTTATTATATATTACGTATTACCTTGTCTGTCTGTCTATGTATAGCCAATAGATCTCTCTTTGCTCTCGACTTAAATTAAATAACATTGTAAAATTACTCCTATTCGTAAACGTCGTTTCTTTCAGAATAAACATCAGTGAAGTTCATAGGATCTATCAGATGATGGAGGATGAAGATAACATTAATTTTATGTCTATGATCGATGCTAATACAACTAGCAACGCAACTACAAGTAGCGCCGAGCCAAACGAAGCAGATTCGGCTGCCGAAACAGGCAATGATTCTGGAGATAGCAAACTTGAGCCAGACCAAGTGTTGATAAAAACTGAAACGAGAACGGGATATGTCAATATGGACGGCACAGAACGAGAGAAGGTCAAGAACGAAACCAGTCTAAGAGACGTCGTCAAAGAGCGCATAGTAAACTTCCATAATAATAATACCGGTGTTTCTCAAGATACCACAGAGCAAACTACTGAAGCTAACGATCCTTCAAAAATAGAGCCGGTGGGACAAGTCGATGTAGACGATATAATAGTGCCCGGGCAACCACAGGAGGCAGAAAACTTACAACCCCCAAGCAGCACTAAGGCGAAAGAAGCGTTCAAAATGTTACCAACTGTAATTCAAGACTTCCTGAACAGCGACTGGAAATCGAAACCTAAATGTGAACCACAGCATATTTTGGAGAGAATCCGCAAAGAAAATAAGTACCCCGACCATCCCCACGTACACAGGTACGAGCTGCTGCTGACGCCGGCGCAGTCTTTCTTGCAGAGGATATCCATCGCTGGAGAGTTCTTGAACAAAAAGCATTTAGAATTGTGACGTATGTGAGCGCAGGATTACAATCCTGCAACCGGATATAGAGTATCCCCAATTACGTTTTAAATATATCCTTTACATAATAGATTACGAGAATTGTATTTTATTATTCTTTATTTAATAAGCACATATTTAACTTAAAAACTAGTACATTGCCCCACAAAACTATGATAATAGTTTGATTGTGGGATCGCAGTCTCATTATAAAACGTCTAAGTATGTATAGACAATCTATTACGCTAAGTTTAAATAATGTTTACACCTTAACGTTGTGCTAAATAAGCTTTACCTATTTTAAAATGATTACAAAACAGATTCCACCACTTTTCTCCAGGTCTCCTCAATATGTCTAAAGAGCCCAAACTGAATGAAAATTCGTTGATGCATGAAATGAAAATGATTTCATGCTCGGTCTCAAAACAGGAGATCCATTTTAACTAGGTAGGTACAGGACCTACCAAAATTTATGTATGATTAAGTAGGTATATACTCTAAAACCCCCGCTCTTACACACCAAAATCTCCACCTGAAATTATCATAAATTATAAAAATAGGTTTAAACAATATTTATGTATAAGTTCAGAGTTCCGTTTAAATTTAATTAAAATATCGTTTGTAAAACAAACGTATACGGTAAATGTTAAGTTTGACTTAATAAAAGACTGTCCGTACCGTATTGCCTTTTGATTTGTAGGACTAATTGTACCGTTGTCTGTAAGTCGACGTGTAACACTAATAGATCAAGAGTCGGCCACCCTGCCTCATTGAGTAGCAGAATTCGGCTTATGTAGGGCGATGTTTACCAACTTTGGCTCAGGCTACCAGGTAATAAAATACATAAATTTTATCGCGCATCGCCCTACATAAGCCGAATTCTGCTACTCTGTGAGGTAGGGTTGCCTACGGCCTACTCTTGATCTATGATGTCGCAGAATCCCCTATACCTACCAAAATAAAATCTAGCGTACCGACCGTGGCTTGGTAAGTACCTGGCCTGAACTTTCTAAATAGGTATACTACGACTTATGGAGAAAAGAAAAGGCTCCTCTACGATAACGATTATTTTTAACGCACCGCCGCCATTGACGGCTAGTACTAGTTTACACATGCATAACAGCTCGTTGCATATTATCAACTTATATACTAGTAGTACAGTCGCCATCAGATATATCGGAGCGGCCATGGTGGTCACAAATATCTGAACAACTCCTCTATTGTCAAGGCGATAAAGTGCATGTTCAGATATTTTTGAGTACCCTGGCCGCTCCGATATATTTGATGGTGACTGTACCTAACCTACAGTCATTTTATTTTCACTTGTATGGGAAAAATGTCAAATTTGGAAATTATTTATAATAGCAGTAAGTATTATTAAGTGCTATGGCTTAAAACAAAAAATCGTACAAAAATTTTTACATGGGAAAATCGTCATGTAATTAATTCCTAAGAAATCGCCTAAATTAATATATACATTTTTTATTATTTATGATGGTTCTTTAAGACAAGTTATTTATGTTTGACGGAGAATCACACAAAAAAACCAAACGCTTCATATAGGTATATCATAAAGCTATATACCTCTAAGAGGTATATGAATGAATGCTTCATATTTTGAAGAATACATATTTACTTCCCGATGTGTAATTTTCAACTCTAGAAATACTTGGTTTGAACATTTTGATGTTTGACACTTACCATATTTCAAAAACTAAGGTCGACAGCCTACTGTAATTAGTATGAAAATTCAAGCAAATATGATACATTTGTATGGACTTCATAATGAGTTCATACGATATTGAACCATGTGTTAACATCTGTAAAGTCGACTACCTACCTATCGGTCTAGTGTTTTGAAGTTTGCATGGACATAATATTCCTACCAAATCTAGTACTGTGCGATGCACGATATATAGCGATATTTTTATTTAATTCAATACATCAATCCAAAAATATATCAATTAATGATTAATGTATGTTAATCTTTATTCACAATGAAAACAATGTTGATACATATTAAACATACGTTGGTGAGACGCCGACGCTCGACAGACATCGCGTCGACGCTGCGCGGGCGCTCGGGCGACATCGACGTTCGAAAGACGCTAGTGTGGGGCTAGCCTAAGATAAATGTTTGGGAAAACAAATTTTGCTCCAGGTCAACTTTTTTTTAAATATGCCATTCCCATCATTGAAGATGGCTATTGTTGTAGTTAGAAACGAGGTTCACCAATGCCACTGTATATCACCAAAGTCATAGTAGGTATTAGGTATATATTCCAATTAGATAAATTGATCAAATGATTCTATGCGTATGTAAAGTGGCGCCATCTACGACATTTCGAAAAAATATATCGATATCGATATTCTCTAGCAACATGCCCCGCTCTATTATTCCGATTCGATTACATCTACAACCATTGTAGGATATCGTATACGCACTTGTTTTATATTACGACTATTTGCATTAGTGTGAAAATTTAAATCAGTGTTGTTGTTTTTCTTTAGTATGCGTGCGTAGAAATGAGAGATAGTTTTACACTTGTGTGCACAGAATTTATATGTGTGCTACCTCGCCCCCCTCAGATTTTGGCAGACTTTTTTGTTTGGAAAGATGAGGCGATGCTCCCTCCAGGTAGTCCAGGTATATAGCTTTATGTCTTGACAATGGTCATATATTTATAGTCAGGCTTTACAAAAAGGCTTTTGGGTGGTTCCATAGCCAAAAGCCACTTTTCTCAAAAAGGTGTATTTGAAAGAAGAAACATCGCCGTCAAGTATGAATAACTGCCAAGCTGCCATTGCACTTCTGTCAGTTTTGTTATCAAAATGTAATCAAAATTATAAAATGTAAATAAAAAAGCTAAACAACAAAATGCCAAATTTTTCATCGGCTATGAAGAGACACCGACCGAGTGCTGCTGTTGGCTGCTCCGTCTCCGACGTCATGGTAGCAGGATCATGACCGCATTGAACACAACACCATCAGAGGATAATACTTTGCTGTCTAAAGGATATAAACTGACCAAATTTGTAGGCGAAGGAGCCTACGCTAAGGTGTGCTCGGTACAAAGAAATTTAAATACATACTTGTATACCTATATATAACTTCATTCTTATTGTAACTTCCTTTATCCGCAGGTGTTTTTAACAGAATACACATCAAAAGTTGGTGAAGCTAAGTCTATAATTGCTTGCAAAATAATTGAAACCGCAAAAGCTCCCAAGGAATTCGTCGTAAAGTTTCTACCGCGCGAAATCGACATATTGATACGTTTAAATCATCCTCATCTCATACATATTCATAGTATTTTTCAGAGAAAGACTAAATATTACATATTTATGAGATATAGTGAAAATGGTGATCTTTTGGGGTATATTTTAAAAAACGGATGTGTTTCTGAAAATCAAACTCGAGTCTGGATGCGCCAGTTGTCGCTCGGGCTGCAGTACCTGCACGAGCTGGAGATCGCACATCGAGATATCAAATGTGAAAATGTTCTATTGACAGCAAATTATAACGTAAAACTTTCCGATTTTGGATTTTCGAGGTTTTGTGTGGATATTGATGACCAGCCAGTTTTGAGTGAAACGTACTGCGGGTCCATGTCGTACGCCGCTCCGGAGATCCTGCGCGGCAAGCCGTACGGGCCAAAACAGACGGATCTCTGGTCGCTCGGCGTGGTGATGTTCGTGATGCTCAACAAGGCCATGCCGTTCGACGACACGCGAATGCGGAAGTTGTACGAGCAGCAGTTGAGCAAGAAATACCGGTTCCGGTCGCGTGTCGCGCCCATGCTCTCCGTCGAGTGCAAGACGGTCGTCAAGTATCTGCTGGAGCCGGATCCCGGGCTGCGGTACACAGCCGTGCAAGTATTGAACTCTGAGTGGATCGCTATGGATAGCAGGCTTACTAGTAAGTTGATTTAATGTAGGTAACTAGGTAACCGCGTAAGTACTTAAGGTATTATAGGTGGATGGATACTAGTATAGTTGTGGAAATCTGTGGGAACTTTTAATTGGCTCCCTGTTTCTACATCACTACCTATCTTGTATTATTCTGTCAGTAGCTGTAAGTTTTCCTATGAAATAAAATAAAATAAATAAAATATTTATTTGCATTGCTTTAACTATCTCTATACAGACGACTTATATTCTGCTTAAGTACTTACGCTAAGGAATCCTATCCTATCAAAAGACATGGAAAATCTTTCTCTGGGCGTGTATTAAAAATAAGTTTTATTTTTCAAAAATTTCATTTTTGTGATAAGCTTTTGCTGACTGTGCTCTTCTTTATGAAATTCCTAACTGATCTCCAAGACGAATGCACAAGCCCAAACACTACCGTAGAATGTGGAGTTGTTGAGGAGTTCCTATGCTACCTTCCACATCCATCATCAGATCAGCTCCATGGGAAGTGGGTCAATTTTAACTTGCAAGTTTGATTACAGACAACGCAGGAACAACTAAATAAATGCTTACCTTCCAGCTCCATCATCACGTCAGCTCCATGTCATTATAATATTGCATTGTCACTCGATACGATATAGGTACATATGCGTGCAATATTTCAGCCAGAAGTGGCGGGAAGTGAAATTTTACTTGCAAGATTTGTTTCGGACAACGCAGGAAGTAAAAGCTTACCTTCCACCTCCATCATCAGAACAGCTCCATGTCATCAATGTCATCATAATATTGCATTGTCACGCGATTTGTGGGTCAAATTTAACTTGCAAGATTAGATTACAGACAACGGGACAGGTGAAACTAAAAATAAAAAGCTTATAGATGCTTTAACGAATCACATTATGTTTTAGCAATGAATGCTGTAGAAACGGCGGCTCTGAAGCGAGCTAATGAGCAACACAGAAAAATGTCCAACACGCACAGGGGTATCAACAAAAGGCAGGGTGATATATTGAATAACGCTGATAGGGACTCTCAACAACATAGAGTAAGTGCTTGTTTCTACGACCTGCTTCCAGGCGCGGATCCATCCATTGCCCCCTAGCTATACAGCTACCCGCGCCTGCCTGCTTCTGGTCAACAAGTAACAAAGTGCTTACCTAGTTAATTATTAACGTATTCTTTATTTGCAGGCCAGTGAAGTGATAAAGTCTCTGGCTGATCTAACGGCAAAACAGAGAAACCCAATCTAATGGAGGGTCAGTCAACGGTTTGTATATGGAATGGACCTCTCTCCACTCTGTTTGTATTCTTGTGGTTATCTTGGGGAGTTTCCTTATTGTTACATACTTACGTAAGTAGTTATATCTAAAACCAGCATTGTGTTTATAGATAGAGTCAGAGGAAGAAGTTAAGTTGAGTGGTTCCGAGCAATTAACACTCGTAAATCGCGGCTACAAGATCATCAAAAAACTCAATGAAGGGTCATATGCAAAGGTGTTCTTATTTCATTGTTATAATAATGTTAATAAGTATTTGCACAAATGATGGACCTAAATTATATACTTGAACGATTTTTACAGATAAATAACGCTCTTTCAGGTTTACTTCGCAGAGTACAAGAATCCTAATAAACAGGATGCCACATCTGTTCTGGCATGTAAAGTCATTGACACTAGCGTAGCACCAAAAGATTTCGTTAAGAAATTTTTACCTAGGGAAATCGAAATGTTAATTAAATTGAATCATCCACATCTAGTGCACACGCACAGTATATTTCAGAGAAGAGATAAGTATTTTATTTTTATGCGGTTTATGGAGAATGGGGATTTGTTGGAATACGTACTAAAGAAAGGCGCCATCCAAGAGGACCAGGCGCGCATCTGGACGCGCCAGTTGGCGCTGGCCATACAGTACATGCACGAGCTCGGCGTCGCGCACAGAGACATCAAGTGCGAGAACGTTCTGCTGACGATTAACCAGAACGCCAAGCTTACTGACTTTGGCTTCTCCCGTCTGTGCATCGACAAAAAACTCAGGGATATCCAAAGCGAGACGTTCTGTGGCTCGCTTTCCTACACGGCCCCAGAAATACTTCAGGGATCACCATACTACCCGAAACCCGCCGATATATGGTCGTTAGGAGTGGTACTCTACGTTATGTTGAACAGGGCAATGCCGTTTGAAGACAAAAATATGAAACAGTTATACCACGCGCAGGTCAATAACAACTGGAAATTTCGCGCCCGGTGCCTTAACATTCTGTCGGATAACTGCAAGAGGCTGGTTGCGCGACTGTTGGAGCCGAATTACCAACAAAGAATCAAAATTGAGGATGTTATAAATGGTGAATGGGTTGCTATGGACTCGAGGCTTCTAGGTTAATTTTATTTCTCTTTTATGTTAGTTCTATTTAAACTTCTAGTTTAAAACGAGAGGTGGGAAGATCATTCCTTGAAATTATCTTTTAAGTAAAATAATTGCACGACTGAAAGCAAAACGCCAACATACGATTTTAAGCTAACAGGGTAATTAACATTACAAAAACTATATCCCGTAAATAAATCCCCTAAATATCCCGTATTAAATAGTTTTTAACCGACTTCAAAAAAGGAGGAGGTTCTCAATTCGACAGATTTTTTTTTTATCATTATTATTTTTAGTATTTTTTTGTATGTATGTTAGGCACTCGATATCTCCGTGAATCGTGAACCGTAAAACTACACAACTATAGTCCAGTACTGCAACTATGGTCCACAGCTTCAATACGTAATCTAAATATTAATCCCAGTCTTCTTTTTTTTATTATTCATTTATGAACCTTTTTTTTTAAATTAAACGCTTCATTCAAATAAAAGTAACACCTAATCGTAGATATTCGAGTCAGTTTTGGACCATAGTTGGGAGCTTTTGGACTATAGTTGTGTAGTTTTACGGAACCGATTTTCAAATATTTTTTTTAATCGAACGGGTACCCGTTCCATCTAGCGTATAACCCCTAGATGGTCCCATTGTCACCAAGTCGGGGTCTGATGATGGGATCGTGGAGAAATCGAGGGAACTCTTCAACTATTATAGGCACACCTAGTGATTTCACTATTTTTGACAGCAACTCGGCCACTTCCTCTTGGAATAGCGCCTAGCGGATCCTAAGTGAAGTCGGTTCTTTTTTTACAGTTTTAAACGCCAACAGTCTTCACTTTACCCTGTTTGCAAATATTAAGAGATGGCACTACATAAATATGATCAAAACTATGTATCACATGAGACATGACCCCCCCCCCCCCCTCCCTTTTTCTTCATCCATTTCAATCATCCGCCCACCCCTAATTTAAGGGTGCGACCCCGCCTGTATTGTTCCTAACTGATGATGGGATCCTGAAGAAATCGAGGGAACTCTTCAAACATTATAATAATGGTGTGCACCTATAGTGATTTAAGTATATTTTAACAGTAAATAGTATCCGGCATTTGCTGTTGGCAAGGTGGAGTCTAATTAAGAGAAGTCGGTTATTTTTTGTTTTAAATTATTGTGTAATTTAATGTTCTAACCTTGCGTGTTTAATTTCCAAGATACTTCATTTGTTAATAATTATGCTTCACCACAGAGTGGACGGCGCAAGAAACTCAAGCATACAGGAAGGCTCAAGAGGAAAAATGCGAATTTCTGAAAAAGGGGCAACAGGGCAATAAGAGCTCTAACCAAGTGGACAATACGATCATGAAGGTCGGCTACGATGTGTAGGAGCCCAGGCGACGGCCAAATTAAGGTTGGTCAGCGGGTGACTATGGACTTCTAGGTTAGAAACTTTGATTATGTTTTCATATTAGCGAAAAGAATGTATAAAAACTCGTAGAGGAGCACCAGTCTAAGAAATGTTTGCGCTCCAAGTTTGATATCATTATTAGACGGCGCTGTACGGCCCCATACGTTATGAGGTAACTCTGGTTTGATCTGGTTCAGATGGCGCTTCAGACTTACCACATAATGTAAGTATGGGGAATATTCTCGATAGAAACAAGATATTTTAGATGCAAAACGGAGAATCTCTCGAGAACGGCACAACTAATGGACTATAAGAGCTGGCCAACAACCCTTAACAAGAGCAACAAAACCCGTCTGCTTAGATTGCTATACTATCCTTATTGCTAGATTCGGGCATCTGGCAGCTTTTAATGGGTGGGGGTAAGAGTGAAAAAATCTTTTTGGATTGAAAAATATATAGTACTTACCTACCTACTACCAAAGAAGGTAAAAACTACCGAATTTGTATCAGTCTACATTTTAACACAGGGTCTTTATTTTAACATTAGAACAAAAAACATTGCGTATATATACATAATTATTACGGAAATAGAAACAGTAGGTAGGCGACAAACTATAATTTTAACTACATTACCTATACGTCGTTTGGCACTACTTTCCCCCAAAAGAAACTTTTGGCAATGATATAATCTAATTATGTATATAATTCTCATAATATTGCATTAAATCCAGAACTCTAGCATTTGTTTTCTTGAAGTTGTTTGCATTCTTTGACCTCCACTACTTTACAGCTGCCAGATCTAGAAATAAGCATAGTATAGCAAACTGAATATCACAGGGGTTTCTTCAGCTCTCCGTCTATAATTAAAATCCTCATCCACCATGCACCCGCCAGGCAACTAGAGCCTGCCCAGAAAGAAAAGTGTCGAAGAAATGTATGAGCTGTCATATCAACCACGACACTTTTCTTTCCGGACAAACTCTAACTAATTACAAAAGCAATTCTAATACTGGCAAATTTAACTTATGTCACGTTGATTGACACTTATTGTCGTAGGTACCAAATTGTCAGTGAGTTATAATTTATTTACTAGTTATTTTTACCATTTATTTCTAAAAATTAATTAATTACTAGTTACAAAAAAAATGGAAAATACACCAATGCGTATACGTTAACATGTAATGAAGCTAGCTATTTTAGCTTATTTGTTATGTCTAGCTAGCAGGCCAACACTATGAATCTCAGGAAAAAAAAACCATGTGTGTTAAAAATATGCCTAAATGGGGACTCCAGGTGAAAAATATGATTTTAATTGCGCATCGGACCTGGCCTTGTTGCAAGAAAAAGGCTACGTATTAGGCAAGATGATCGGAGAAGGGTCGTATGCCAAAGTACGTGCTTCAGGGACGGGTGGAGGAACCTTTCTATGGGCACTCGAGGGTAGGACGCGTAGGAAGCTAAGTAAAAATGGTCCGACGCTTAAAAAAACCTCATTTTGACACTTATTTTTCCCTGACAACAGATAGTTATTTTATGATAATTATGATACACGTATTATTGTACACGTATTATTACAGTACATCTATGTACAGTCACCGGCAATAGTATCTTCCTACACGAAGGACGCAAAAATATGTGACACGCTCTTTTTTGTGAGGCCATAAGAGCGTGCCACATTTTTTTTGCGGCCTTCGTGTAGGAAGATACTATTGCCGGTGACTGTATTAGGATCCATATACCTAAGTACATGAAGTTGGTCATGCCATGAGACAGGGGCCTCGTCCGGATTCTCGGGGACAGGGATCGGAAACCGGTATTTTCTCCATACTAAAATACCGATTAATTTCAACTATAAAACTTTCGTGAGACTCTAACATATTAAAAATATTTATAACGGGTTACTCACGTAATTTTTGTCGATTTTTGCTCGACATGTTTCGATCAATTTACGATGATCATTCTCACGAGCGGCCTTCCAAGACTCCCGTACTTGCAAGAGAGAAGTTCCTCATTCAGCGGAAAATACGGGAGGCTATAGAAATAAGTCGTCATTCGAATTTCAATCGTGATGGTGGTTGGTCATTGCCCCCTAGTTGGAGAACGGTCTTGGGTACTACGTCGGTGTCGGACAGTGTGAACGTGCCTTTAGCAAATGACGTCGTGAGTGTAGTGTGCAAACATTTCGGCAAAAATGATAAAGGGGATGAGGGTAGATCTGTCACAACATCGCCGCCGCCGCCGCCGCTGCCTCCCGCCACCAGCAGCAGGGCACACCGCGCGCAGGCGCGCAGTAGCCGACGCGCTGCCGTCGCGGAAGGCCGCTCGTGAGAATGATCATCGTAAATTGATCGAAACATGTCGAGCAAAAATCGACAAAAATTACGTGAGTAACCCGTTATAAATATTTTTAATACCGATTAATTTCGTTCTCTTTTCGTTCTTTTGTTTGCTATTTAAATTTTAACGAGCCAAACTAATAACACCAAGGCACCGAAATACAAAATTGAAGTAGAACTAATTGAAGCCCATAAAATGATAAAACATATCACATGATTTCGGGTTATAATATGATGATCACAGAAAAATTGTCTCACCCTAAACGGTGTACCTACTAGTCCCGGTTCCCACTCTATTATTTATTACTTGAACACAACTCAGCTTAAGTTACTTCTTACTTTTATTTATATTGCTTTATGTTTACTAGATCATTGGCGGAAGTAATAGTAGTAGAGAGCCCAAAGGAGAACCTTTTGGTGTCACTCGAGCGAGCCAGATTAAAATATGAGTGATATATTACAACCCATAGAGCTCCTTCTCAACCACTTTTCCTTTGACCGTCTATGTGGTGGGTTGGTGGGCACTGTGCGCAGTTAAAATTCGAATCAGAGTCATTTTGGTCCACGTTTAAGAGTCCGGTAAACTTTTTTTTCGATTTCGGTCAATTTTTTGATTATTTTGCAGTAACTAACATAGCTTCAATAATTTTGTATACATATTATGAAAGATCGTTTCTTTTTTAATGGAATAAATCAACGATTTTTTGATTTAATGTTTCATTTATAAATAATTCACCCTAATCTAACACCTGTTTCGCAGTTTTTGCTTGGAGAGGTGAAAAGAGTAAGGTTTTTATTTATTAAAATTAAGTTATACAAGTACGTAAAATATATAAATACATTGGAAAATGAGTCGTCTGAGGAATAAATGTAACAGTTTTTTTTTTCATTTTCATATATATTTTTTAAGGGAGAGTAGGTATGTTTTGCTAAAGCAATTTTGCAAAAAAATTGCCGAAGTTTAGGTGATATTTTTGGGAAGATATCAAAGTACCTATAGAAATATATGTCACTTCATGCTTTAATCAGTTAGTACAAAACATATTAGGGTTTATATTTATAAGAAATAATAATTAAAAATGAAACGACAAGATTGCATGAATCAACGTCCTCACTAAACAAGCTCTGTAAGAATTGAGTTTTAAGATATGAAATATTAATATATATAGACCTAATGTACTTTTTTGCAATAACAAGACTTCAACCTATCTTACCGAATGCGATTCATGTGCATAATGTCATTATTAGAGATTTTCGTTTTCAAATCGTTACTGGACTCTTAATGCTTAAATCGTGCTAATACTTAATATGACAATTTATTATTTTCTTAATCTACTACCGGTCACACTTTAAAAATAACCTGACTTTTACATTCAACGATCGAGTGACACCAAACAAATCCCATCTTGCGGTGCACTACTATCTGCTATACTATACTAATATACTATAACAGTACTATAATAGAGATGATGATAAAATTGAATGAGTATTGTTAGGTGTACCAAGCGGTTCGCATGGTCGACGAGACCCGCAACATCATACTCGCGTGCAAGGTGATCAACACGACGGCCGCGCCGCGCGAGTACCTCAACAAGTTCCTGCCGCGCGAGCTGGACGTCCTCATCCGCCTCAATCACCCGCACATCGTGCACGTCAGCGACATCTTTCAGCGCCACGCCAGATATTACATATTTCAGCGATTCGCCGAAAACGGGGACCTCCTCAACTTCATAACGAACAATGGCGCCATGCCGGAAACCCAGAGCAGGCTCTGGATGCGACAACTTATCTCCGGCCTCCAGTATATCCACACATTAAACATCGCTCACAGAGATCTCAAGTGCGAAAACGTACTGATCACATCAAACTACAACGTGAAGTTAGCAGACTTCGGTTTCGCACGCTGCGTGCGCTACCGTGATCGGGACGTGTTGTCGGAGACATTCTGCGGCTCGCTGTCCTACGCCGCGCCAGAAATACTCAAAGGAGTTCCATATCTACCGAAGCTGGCTGATATGTGGTCTATGGGGATCATTCTTTACACCATGCTTAACCAAGCTTTGCCATTTAACGAGCAATCAGCGAAACAGTTACATGAGAAGCAGGTAACAGCTAATACCTTCGAAAATTATATTTAACGGACAAAGGAATATATCAACCCGCTTATTTACACATTTTGTATGCCTCTGAGTTAAAGTAGGTGTTGACTAAGTATTTGTAGCGGACAAATTGCAAATTTTCAGATAGGTAGCTTAACCCTTCACCAGGCCCCTAAGAACTAGCGTGTCTTCATACGTACTGTATATATTATACTGTTACAACCAGTGGCGTAGCTAGCATGGGTGTCACCTGGTGCAGATAACTATTAGTGTCACCTCAAACATCAATTACGGGTGACGGGGTGCTGCCGTTGTTGCCGATTTAAAACACGGTTGTTGAAAGCCACCGGCCGGGGGGCCGGCGGCGCCTGCCTATAAACTGTGTTTTCACCTCAGCAGCTCGAACGAGGGTTCTTTGCGGCCCAAATTCAGTGAGCAAAGTTCGATTTTGCTCACTGAGTGAGACAAAATGACCTTGAAATTTCTGCAGTTAAAAGAAAGAGGAAGTAATATTTCAAACGTCATATTATCGCTTTTTGAATAGCAGAACCCCGATGAGCACTAAATTAGCTTGGAAACCTAATCACAAGATTTGGCGCAGGCACTAGTTTCTAATCAATGTGATTACAGTTTTGACGAAACTCCTCCAATCTTATTTAGTCAAAAATAGTAAAATTGCTAAAATTACTACAATTAATAAAATTACTAAAATTACTAAAAATAATCAAATTATTAAAATTACTAAAATAAATAAAATTACTAAAATCACTAAAATAACTAAAATCACTAAAATCACTAAATTTACTAAAATTTATTAAGTTACTAATATTCCTAAAAATAATAAAATTACTAAGTTTACTACAATTACTAAAATTACTAAAAATAATAAAATTACTACAATTACTAAAATAAATAAAATTACTAAAATTACTAAAATCACTAAAATTATTAAAATCACTGAATTTACTAAAATTAATAAAGTTACTAAAATTAATAAAATTACTAAATTTACTACAATTACCAAAATTACTTAAATTACTAAAATTACTAAAAATACTAAAATTACTAAAATAAATAAAATTACTAAAATCAATAATATTACTAAAATCACTAAATTTACTAAAATTTATAAAGTTACTAAAATTACTAAAAATTATAAAAAATACTAAAATTACTACATTTACTAAAATAACTAAAATTAATAAAATTACTAAAATTACTAGAATTACTAAAATTACTAAAATAAATAAAATTACTAAAAATACTAAAATTACTAAAATAAATAAAATTACTAAAATTACTAGAATCACTAAAATCACTAAAATTACTAAAATCACTACAATCACTAAATTTACTAAAATTTATAAAGTTACTAAAATTACAAAAAAATAATAAAATTACTAAAATTACTACAATTACTAAAATTAATAAAATTACAAAAATTACTACAAAAATAATAAAATTACTAAAATTTCCAAGGTTTCTAAAGTTTTTCTGCTATGTTCTCACTGCTGAGGTGAAAAGTTGTATGTGCAACATGAGACCAAAGTTATTTGCACCTCGTGCCTTTGAGTCCCTCACTACGCTCAAGATTCTAAATTAGAATCACTCGCTACGCTCGTGATTCTATTATAGAATCTTTCGCTTGCTCAGGACTCAAAATAAGCACTCGAAGCAAAAACTAACTTTGCTCTCTTGTTGCACAAATAACTATTTATACTACCTACCTATATAGTGATAGCATTGTGCGTGGGACCGATGAAAATTTACATTTCATGCAAATCTGTTACAAAAAAATCATCAACCAGTAAACTAAAAAAATGTAGGATTCAGTTTCTTCGGCCCTCAGATTCGCCTTTAACAAAGTTGACCGTTGCGTTATTCCGGTCTCTGTCATGCTGCTGCTAAACTTATTCTCGCAGCTACGTTCTCAGCATGGGCCCTATGCGGTTGTAGTCGGCCTTGCCTTTAGCCTTTGCAGATGTTGCCGCTCACCCTCAGGCTCGCTTATAAGACACTTGACCGAAGACTTTATTCCGGTCTCTGTCATGCAGCTGCTGACACAAGTCTCGATTTTGTAGTAGATTTGTCCTGCTGCTGCAGAAGTACTCTCCGCTGGGGTGATGCGCTCACACGCTTACCATGCCTACAGCGTTCGGCCCTCTGTTCCAAGCATATTCTGCTGTAGGATCTCGGCCATTAGTATTCGCAGGTTCGCTTTTTAGTCAGTTATCTTAACACTGCTGATCTCATCAATTTTGACTCAGTATCCAATTTGATGAATATTGTCATGTAGAAAGCGTAGGTAAGTTTTAAAATAATGGCCTGGATTTAGTAAATGAAAATGGATAACCTCCCAAACGCACGCGGGCGAAGCCGCGGGTACAGCTAGTTAAATAATAAATTACAAGAAATAATAGATCTGACAGGCGTAGAGAAAGATTCCATAATAAACCGATTTCCTCGTGTTTACGCATACGCACACATATATATAACTCGAGGACGAGCGGTGATTGGTTCAAACGTCAAAGGTAAGTGTTTGTGCACGAGACTGCGGCTTGTAATGGAATCACAGTTTTATCTTCGTGGGATCACGTCTTCTTATTTTATATATCTATGGTATATCGTCGACTAATATTATGTTGAAGGTGACGAAAAAGTGGCGGTTCCGCTCACACATCGTGAATCAGCTGTCAGAAGAATGCAAGCAGCAAGTCGCGCAGCTCATGGAGCCGGATGCAAAAGCGCGCCCCACCGCCGACACCGTGATCACCGGGCCCTGGATCGCCATGGACCCGCGCCTCCTCAGTGAGTGCATGATGTATAGTTACTGTGGCAGACAGGTGTCTGTAGTGGCAACTGTCAGGGCAACAAGCGCGCCCCACCGCCGACACCGTGATTTGTTTCTGCGAATTTTGACTGTTCTCTACGGGATGACAGCTTGGCAGCCATATTTAATTTTGATCAGTTGAGTGTGGGTGGTGCAACAATCGCTTAGTAAAAAATTGTTTTTGGAAACCTGCGAGTGGCGTTACAATTTGATTCTAATTTAACTACTCACTTAAATGGCAATGCCTTAAGAGTCCGACTACGCGGGAACTGTAGATGACGTTGACTTTGCAATGACATAATTTGGAACTGCCCGCATAACGACCACAATTTCATACTAAGATAAATATGACGTTTATGCTTCTTTATGTTTATGCAATGAAATACAACGCTATCCCCAAAAATGTTCGTAAGTTATCCGCGTGTTATTTAGTTGGCCAAGGATCAAGTACCCAAATAATGAACTCTTAACCTTTTGAACACCAAGCATCGGACGGAAAAATCGTGCCCTCAGCGTCAGCCAATTTAACCGGTTATATTTTGGACGTGATATCACGTCCTGGCGCTGACGGCACGACTTTCCGTGCACGTGATATGACGGCTTTGGTGGTCAAAGGGTTAATGCTCCAACTATCAGACATTGATCTCCAAAATAGAATAGGTTCTATTATGCCGAAGAAATTGCAATATTGTACCTATCCAAAAATGTTGGCCAAGTAAAATCATATATATCAAGTATCTAAGTATGGAGTAATTGGCACGGTTTCATACACTGACATATGATAGATATCTATGGTTTCATAGTACTTATTGAGAGTGCTTGCTTCTTATAGCTTAATATTTTGTTAGGTGATGCTACCCAACACGTCTCCAATCTGATGAATGATGAAACTTTTGATTCCTCAGAGTTAACTTTTCTGGAAGACTCATTACTGAAACAAGCTGTGGCAGCAGCCGAAAAGCAAATGAGGAACCCAGAAGCTGAGACCGACATCGACCGCATCGCGGAAATCCGCTGTAAGAGCCGAGGGAAAGGTAATACTTATTTATTGAATTGAACTTACTATTTTTATTATAAAACGGAGCAAATTTATGGTTTAACACATTAACAATTAAGTGCTTACAGTATGCATTTCATCATACGTGACAGCAAATAACTTCAATCACACGTCGATGCTCCACCCATGGGTCACAAAGAAACAAAAGAAGCACGCTTTCGAGTCTTTCTGTATGCTGCTGTCGATGTAGGTAACATCACTGGATGTTACTGCTACTGGATGTGACTGGACATACTGATGAAGACGAACTTAAGTGCGTGCGGTCTTATGTGAGTGACCCATCTGTGGGGCACGCACGTGTGGAGAGAGTTCAGAGTGACGTGTTAATAAACTGTTTTCTACTCGTAGACTTTAATTTGAACTAAGACTTTCTAAACCGAACTACCGGCTCGGCTTAACCGACTTTAATATTTATCTAAAATGCTCGTCTGTATTGTTTATGAATATCGACCAATCACGTGACGCACTCGCCGGGCTGGAACTTCCAGTCCTTCCCGCCGCCGCGCCGTTGACTATGAAAAACAATGCAATAGAGATGTGTACAATGGAAATTGTAAACCAAAATGTAGTCGGATGGCCTATTTTGAACAATCAACAGACGTAATTTGTGAATGTAGTGTTTACTGTTTACATATTCGCTGTGTGCATGATTGTGGCGCCATCTCATGGGCAGGTGGTCAATCTCTTTTTTTCCTTTTTATAAATAGGTTGTATTCCTTGCTTATATGAAATGTAACTGGCTGATTCACTATTTTGACAGCACACAGGGGATTTGCAGTTTCATTTCTTGTCACATTGAGCACTGCGATCGTTCTCGTTACCCCCACCATGCACTTCGCACATAGCGAATACCTTATTTTACTTATTTGTGTTTTTTTTTTCAGAAAGATTCAAAGTATGGAAATCTAGTGATGCTACAGTATTTGCTAAATCAAAACAAATGTTGCATTCAAATGACAAAGAGCAAAACTAAAACAACCGGCATAATCATTCAATGTTTATTAAATCATACATTTTATATTCTATGACTTTAAGTTATATTAAAAATTATTTCATACATAATGTATAAATGTTATGTTTTGTTATTACCCGGTGATACAACTCACCTTCCGATAACCTACACTCGTATTACATAGCTTTATGTGTATTACAATGTCATGGAAGACAGGGTCTTGGGGCGTACGTCAATATTTATAAGATTTGGCACGACATGGTAGGAACGGGATCTTGGATCACTCTAAATACGTAGGACGATGATAATATAGATAATGTATAAAGTCCGACTTAAGGCCTGGTTACACCTAACGAGTACAGTGGCGAGACAACAAAATGCCACTCGGCCGAGAGAGTAAAATGGCCCGGCCCAGTACCCGGCGATGTGTTTACACCTTGCGAGTACTCGGTCGAGAGTACTGACTCGCCACTGTACTCGGTAGGTGTAACCAGGGCATTAAAGGGTTTTCTATAACATTGGCATCTCCCTGCTAGAATAGTTTAAGATTAATAGTTATGCAAATACAGTGACAGGAAAAACATAGATAATTAAATGAGGATAAAAACCCACAGATTATGAATGCTATTTTAACCGCCATTTCTGACGCTGACATTGAGGTTTAGAAATAAGACTATGGTTTGTCATTTCCAAACCATAACCAAGGAGATGAGTGTCTCTGCGATTGCGACGCCATCTACGCATGTTTTTTGCACGTTTATCCTCATTGACCCCATTATGCAAATATGCAGTGGGATCACGTGGCAACACCACCGTAACCGTCTTTCCAAGTAAACTAGGTACTTTACTAGAACATTAATATATGTATAGTCGACGTCAAAGATATGTTTACACTTTTTCACTTCTCATGCTGAAAAATGTGACATATTAGGCTTACGCAGGCGGACTGAAGTAGTACATTTAGCCTCTAGCGCTAATATGTATTCATAATTATGACTTACAAAACATTTTAAATTGACCAATCAGAACATTTCACCATATTAAATCCACCAATCATAACTCATATCGAAGTTAATCGGAACGCTGAGTTCTTGTTAGGTCCGTATACCTACTGTTTAAATAATTAGTCTTAAAAAAAAACATAGTTTTATCAACCAACCAGCGTACAGCAATGTTAAAGTCGACCAATACGGAAACACAATTCATTTCTCGAAATCTTCTTTTTCTTCCTAGCGTTTATCACTGTTTGGGGTCAGCTTGACAACCTAATCCCATGAATTGGCGTAGACACTAGTTTTTACGAAAGCGACTGCCATCTGACCTTCCAACCCAGAGGGGAAACTAGGCCTTTTTGGGATTAGGTTCGGTTTCCTTACGATGTTTTCCTTCACCGAAAAGCGACTGGTAAATATCAAATGATATTCCGTACATAAGTTCCGAAAAACTCAGTGGTACGAGCCGGGGTTTGAACCCGAGACCTCCGGATTGAAAGTCGGACGTCTTACCGCAAGGCTACCAGCGCTCTCTCTCGCTGTCGTTGGATAGGTCTTTTAATAAAAATATGGGTTTTCTAAAACAATTTTTGGACAAAACTAATACTTTCGTAAATAATAGCTCTGAAATTTTAAAAAACTGATCATCGTATTTCCTCGATATCTCATTAAACATTGATCCCAGCAGCAAAAAAGTGTAAATAATCTTTTTTGTAGAAAATTATTTGTTGATTAATTAAGTAAAAGAACATTTTTTCGTATGAGCCATCGCTACTAAGTTAAATACGAAAACCAAAATGGGACCTTTAGGGTCACAACAAACCTAGCGGAATTCCTCGCGGAATTAGCGGAAGTAGCGGAAATTTGTCTATGGCTTCCATCAAAAAATCTGCTACCATAGACAAATTTCCGCTACCATAGACAAATTTCCGCTACTTCCGCTAATTCCGCGAGGAATTCCGCTAGGTCTGTTGTGACCCTTACAACCCCCCAAAGCTAACAGAGGCCAGTTTTATAAAGCTACAAGTTACAATTTACAAGCGGAACTCTCTTTCTAACCCTACGTGTTAGAAAGAGACTTCCGCTTGTAAATTGTAACTTGTAGCTTTATAAAACTGGCCTCAGGTGGCGCTACAACTGTCTAAAAAAAATATCTTTGGATATACTAAGATTAAAATAACTAGTGCGCCTCGAACGGAGAACTCGCGATTTACTTGCAAAAGCGGAGACCAATATAACAAGACCTTACCTCTTCACGCTTAAACCGCTGAACCGATTTAGATGAAATTTGGTATGATGATAGTTTAAGTTATGGAAAAGGACATAAAATAGTTTTTATCCCTGAAATCATCTTTTTAAGGGGTGAAAAGGGGGGTGAAACTTTGTATGCAATTGTTGCTCACTGTAGACGTAAAAAAGTATATACGTTAAATTTATATTTGCTATAAGATTTCACTAACGTGTTTCATAAATTTATTATGGCGAATGTTAATCCCACGCAGACAAAGTCGCGGGAAAAAGCTAATTAGTCTATATGTTTAATGGCTGTCTTATACCCTCGATATCTCATTAAACTTTGATCCTAGCAAAAAACTGTATAGAACCTTTTTAATAGAAATTTTTATGTGGATTACTTAAGTAGAAGAACATTTTTTGGTAGGCGTCACGGTTTACGATTTATTTAAGAAACAGTAAAAAATGGGTATTTTTTTTGGCCGCCATCTTGAATATCTCACTTCCGGTCAAATTTTCTTTGAAGGCAACCGGCAATTCAGATACAGCTAACTCTAAACCAGGTAAAAAGCCCGGTTGCCCAAAAGTAATATCGTTTGCCTGTCGCATCGAAAAGGAGAGCGATTTTGAAATTTTGTGCCCTGTCTATAATACCAGAGACAACAAAAGTCCATAGGATTTTGTTTAGTTCCCAGACGGTTGGAACCAATGTAATCTGTGGAGTTTTAACCTCACTGCTCGATAAGTATGCACATGTCATAAATAGAGATGGGCCGACTAGTCGGGAAAGCCGACTAGTCGGCAAAAATGCTGAATATTCGGCACCTTAATACCTACAGGAAAATAAGAACTTACCGGAAGTTAAACCCTTTTCTTAGTTATGAATATCTAAATCTTATTATAGTGTTTGTTCTCTTTTTGCCTTCAAACACGCTAGCGCTGGTTATGAACGCGTGATAGACAATGGCACGGCGGACGAAGCGAAACGAGCGTTTCCGATTGCACCCGAACTTAGCTACAACCTACGATCGGCATTGCCGACTAATCGGCCGATTAATCGGCAATTTGAAAACCGATTAGTTGGCCGATTGTGTAGTCGGCAAAAACCCTAGTCGGCCCATCTCTAGTCATAAAGTGTAGCTAGCCATCTTTAAAACAAAATTACATGAAAATAAGAAAGTAGGAAAGAGTAATAGTGATATGAAGATGATACATACAAGAATAGTATAAATTTTTGGGCATTGGTCCTTCATGGATATAATAAATAGTCACAAAAGCTACTATACACGTAAAAATCGTAAAATATTACTATTTATATACTGAATGTGGCTCTTATACCAGTTACAACTAGATGGAAAGTTTGCCGCAATGGAAATGAGAGCCGAGTTATATTGTCGCGATTCAGTCGTTTTATACTAAGCTACTCGTATTTAACAATGTACAATAAAACGCACTAAGTACTGCATCAAAAACTTGTGACAAATCTAATGGACCTAACGGTAAAGTCACATGCAAGTAGATCTTCCTTCAATAAACAGTTACAAGTAATCGTTAATACTATTGGTATTGAATCCGTCGTTAAACAAAGGTATGCCAACTATGTAATCATTATAAACTTGTATTACTCAAGCACATTATTTTAATACAACATGGAATGTCTATTGTTCTTTTCAATATCGGATGTGGTGATGTGAAGTATATTTCAATTTGTTTACGTCCCAGGCGGAAGAAAGTTCACCGTAGCGCAATTGCGCTGTCGACATCAACATTATAAACTATATAAGTTAAATATATTCTCTTTAAATAAATCATTCTTTTAGACCTCTTAATATCTACAACAAACCAATATAATTCAAGACATGATTTTTGGCAGTCAGACTCGATTAAATACTTTAATAATTACTTAACAATTGCTCTCCTCGCTCGCCGAGGGCTTCAGCTTCAGACACCGTGTCACATAATTTCAATTTTAGCACCATTGTTAGCCAATCAAAATTACTTTTCTCAAAGCCCTCGTTCCAAATTAATCTTACAACAATGAACTAGAACACGATAAATCGACATGATAAATTAGAATGCATGCCTTATTGTTAGCTACGGCGTCGCAGCGGGAGCGTAGTGTGAGTGTGCGCGCCGGACAGCGTGCAGCGTGCCGCGTGCTACGGGCAGCGTGTAGCATGCTACGGGCAGCGTGCAGCGTGCCGCGTGCTACGGGCAGCGTGTAGCATGCTACGGGCAGCGTGCAGCGTGCCGCGTGCTACGGGCAGCGTGTAGCATGCTACGGGCAGCGTGCAGCGTGCTGCGTGCACGGCGCTAGTGCGCGCGCGCGGGGTCACGCGGGGGAGAGACAGCCGACGCGACGCCCTCCGCTGATTTTACTCTCATCGTCTGTAAACACATCTACTTTACTTATCCTGCCAAAAATATCATTACCTATAGAATACGTCAACCGTTAACATGAAAAAAAATGCACAAAAAATATGCAGAAAAAAACACACCTTACTTAATAAACCAGGCTTCCCATCGGTTAACTGCCGTGTTATTTGTGTTAAAGTAAAACCCAAACCGCATGTGCTGCCCATTTTTTGAAGAGATAAAAAGTGAAATAAAGCCCGCAACCATACACCCATTGAAACTGAATTGTGAAGTTTTTTAAATGTCCGAATGTCTCTAAAGAGCCAGCATTACCATTTGGCAATTAATCTACCAATCCGACAGCTTATTAAATCTAACTACAAACTACATAGAAAACGAGTACCTATAAATAGGTACTCAACGTTCGTAATAAAAAGTTACACATCTCAACAAAACAATATAGTTAGGTACCGTCAACTGCTACAACTTTGTCTACGATGTTCAACTTTGCCTGGCTTGAAAAACATGGCTTTCTTCACCAAACAGCTATTTATATCTTATTCCTGGAATCTCCCATCTCTGGAATAATATATAAATAGCAGGTATCTACGTCTTAGTACTTGCAAAATAATACATAAGCTTGACTAAAATAATACAGTAGGAGTAGGTATTTGATAAGTTATGAAAGAAGCAAAACATTGTGTTGTTGATAAGTATTTGTTGTGTTGTTTTTAATAAATAACAACATACATTGCTAAGACTTATGTATGTATATTGATTATTGATCCACCAGGAATGAATGAATGAATGAATAAATGCTTTATTGCACACGCAGGAACGAAACTCCCATTGTTTATTATACTTAATACTGAATTTTCTAGTGATTATGCACTTTACACAGCCAAGATATAAGGATTGAGCTTCCGGATTAATTTTGTAAGACTCGAGTGAGTGAAATATCACTCACTCGAATTTTTAAGGCAATAATAGCCTTAAAAATTATTTTATTTACGAATTAAAATAGTGTGGGATCTATCGTGGGACTCGACAATATTTATCGCAATTACAAGACATACCATTGATGGAACATCAGTATACCCAAGTCAAAAGTCATGCATGCAATTACAACGAAATAGTGAAACGAAACGAAATAGTGGATACATCTCTTTGTAGTCGACTGAACACTGTACAGTACACCGTGTGGGAGGGTTTCTGAATCTGAACCATATTCCTCTCAGTAAGCGAACAGTAGTGAACTAAAAAAATATAATTAGTGCGTCCGTTAGAACACCAAAACGTATTTTTCTTTACAAAAAATCTGAAGACGCAGACCGTTAACCGTCACGTCACACCGTGTTACGCTTGTTAACACGGCCTGACGTCACGAGCCCCCACTCCCTTTCAGGTGCCTTATCTCAGTAATTTTTCGTGTCGAATGTTTTTTGATAATCTGACAGACTAATCACATTAGTTGTATTGTATCCAAAAAGATAGGTATCGATTTCCATGTACCGTTCACCGGGTAGTGTATTAGTGGTGTTAGTAACTCACGGGCTCGGAGCTGTGAGCGTCACCTGAGCCGTCGTCGTGCAGCGGGCACACCAGGTCCGCGAGCTCCAGCTCGTCTTTGCCCTTCTTGCGCTTCAGGGAGAACTGGCTCTTCTTTGGTACCTGATAAGGTTCATTTTTGCATGAGGAAAGAATTATTGATAAATTGAGAAGTCAGTCTTGTAGTTCTCGACCACAGAGCTAGGATGATAAAGAATGCTTGTCGACGTTTAAAAGTGTGACCAAACACGCTCAAGTGACTGATTGATTTTAATAACCCTATGTATTAGAGACTACCGCTTGTAAATTGTTAATTGTAGCTTTATTAATTGGTTCGCCACAGGATCAATAATATGTCAAAATTTAGGATCAATTACAGTCAGCAGCAGAAGTAACTGAGCGGGTTAGTAGCACGGGGTCTAATTAGCAACTCGTCTAAGACGCAGATTGTCTAAATCGCAGCTCGTCTACATATCAACTGGCCTAAAAGCAATTGGTCTACACGATTTTTAAGTAGCAGCTCGTCTAATTAGCTATTCTAAAATTCTCAAAATGTTGAATCCTCAATTTAACTAGACGGTCTGGGCGGCTTGCCCTTCGGGCATTTGAAGCTACCTAACGAACCTAACCTACCTACCTACCTATTGATTTAGTTTGATATCCGTGAAAACATTACACTTTGGGGAAAAAAGCGTAGGTAGGTTAGGTTCGTTAGGTAGCTTCAGATGCCCGAAGGGCAAACCGCCCAGAAATAGTCTAGTTAAGTTGAGGATTCAACATTTTGAGAATTTTCTGGTTAAGGGATTTAGCGAGAAAAGTACTATTCAGTTATATAAGACCAATAGCTAATTAGACGAGCTGTTACTTAAAAAATCGTGTAGACCAGTGGCCTATTTAATAAAGCTAAAATTGACAATTTACAAGCGATAGTCTCTTTCTAATACATAGGGTTAGAAAGAGACTTCCGCTTGTAAATTGTCACTTGTAGCTTTATTAAATAGGCCCCAGTTGCTTTTAGGCAAGTTGATATGTAGACGAGCTGCGATTTAGACAACCTGTGTCTTGGACGAGCTGCCCCCATAGACGAGTTGCTAATTAAGACCCCGTGCTACTAACCCGCTAAGCGGTGCGGTGTTCAAAATTACCTATACACGCTCTTATTCTCTTAACAATAAAGTGGTGTCCAGCTCATTTTGAACTTCCCACCCGCTTAGCTACTTCTGCTGCTGACTGTACATTGAAGCCGTTCGCCGCCAACGACCGCTGTACGAATAAATGTTTAAGGACCTTTCCTTGCGAACTACTGTTGCCATAAAGCTTTATTGCGACATTACCACATAAATAAAGCAGTAGTAGAGGTTAAATGATTAAAATCCCACTATTTTAAACACGGTTTAAGGTATTTTGCCTGCAACCTACAAGACGTATCGTTTTTGCAACATAATAATTATTCTGTGGGAAAAACTGGACAGACATAATATCAAGAGTATAAACGAAACATTTGTGTTGTTACCTTATATTTAGTGGTAGCTGTCAATGGCTGGTAGCCGAGCGTTTGCTCCGCATTCCGCTTTTGCTGAATAACGTCTCGCCCGAGCAAATCATTGAACCTGCAATAAAGGGACCGTTAGTATGGAGGATGCGGCCGTAATGTAATGCTAGGGTGTTAAGGTCGAGTTTACCTCTGCGTGAGATGCCGCCGCAGCAGAGTCTTGTTGGCGGGAATGTTCAGTAAAGCTGCCAGGAGCTCGGCCGTAAACCTGGGCTCTAAAAGCATCAAGCCGCCGTGTACGCCTGAAAATAAAAAATAATATAAATTAGTAACATCAAATATGTACGAGGACCCCTATTCGACATAGCAAAACTGATATCACACTTTTGTAACAGCCGAAATCTCTATGCATTCACAAAATAGTGATATCCACTTACGTCAAAATCAATAAATAACTCTAGCGAGACCTACTGTAAATTTGACAGTTAGAGGTGTGGACAGATGGATATCACTCTATCCAGTAGCGATTCAACTGTGATATCCACGTGATACAGTTTGGCACGTCGAATAGGAGTCCAGACATACACATCGTATGTAAAAAAATTTGGGAAACGTACCATTTGGCGGAAGGCGCTTAAATACGTTGCGAGTTGTGCTGATTCAATATTGTAATAGAGCAATAAAAGAGTAAGCGCCGGCCGCCAAATGGCACCTTCTGATATAGAATATCACACATTTTACTCGTGATAGAAGCAACTTGCTTGAGCCACTGCATGACGCGGTGCGAGGACCAGCGGCGGTGTCCTGGACTGTAATATATATAGCACAGTGCACTGACCCGCGCCGCGCAGGTTGGGCGCGTACTCGGCCAGGTCGATCTGCTTGAGCCACTGCATGACGCGGTGCGAGGACCAGCGGCGGTGTCCTGGACTGTAATATATATAGCACAGTACACTGACCCGCGCCGCGCAGGTTGGGCGCGTACTCGGCCAGGTCGATCTGCTTGAGCCACTGCATGACGCGGTGCGAGGACCAGCGGCGGTGTCCTGGACTGTAATATATATAGCACAGTACACTGACCCGCGCCGCGCAGGTTGGGCGCGTACTCGGCCAGGTCGATCTGCTTGAGCCACTGCATGACGCGGTGCGAGGACCAGCGGCGGTGTCCTCGACTGTAATATATATAGCACAGTGCACTGACCCGCGCCGCGCAGGTTGGGCGCGTACTCGGCCAGGTCGATCTGCTTGAGCCACTGCATGACGCGGTGCGAGGACCAGCGGCGGTGTCCTCGACTGTAATATATATAGCACAGTACACTGACCCGCGCCGCGCAGGTTGGGCGCGTACTCGGCCAGGTCGATCTGCTTGAGCCACTGCATGACGCGGTGCGAGGACCAGCGGCGGTGTCCTGGACTGTAATATATATAGCACAGTACACTGACCCGCGCCGCGCAGGTTGGGCGCGTACTCGGCCAGGTCGATCTGCTTGAGCCACTGCATGACGCGGTGCGAGGACCAGCGGCGGTGTCCTGGACTGTAATATATATAGCACAGTACACTGACCCGCGCCGCGCAGGTTGGGCGCGTACTCGGCCAGGTCGATCTGCTTGAGCCACTGCATGACGCGGTGCGAGGACCAGCGGCGGTGTCCTGGACTGTAATATATATAGCACAGTGCACTGACCCGCGCCGCGCAGGTTGGGCGCGTACTCGGCCAGGTCGATCTGCTTGAGCCACTGCATGACGCGGTGCGAGGACCAGCGGCGGTGTCCTGGACTGTAATATATATAGCACAGTACACTGACCCGCGCCGCGCAGGTTGGGCGCGTACTCGGCCAGGTCGATCTGCTTGAGCCACTGCATGACGCGGTGCGAGGACCAGCGGCGGTGTCCTCGACTGTAATATATATAGCACAGTGCACTGACCCGCGCCGCGCAGGTTGGGCGCGTACTCGGCCAGGTCGATCTGCTTGAGCCACTGCATGACGCGGTGCGAGGACCAGCGGCGGTGTCCTCGACTGTAATATATATAGCACAGTGCACTGACCCGCGCCGCGCAGGTTGGGCGCGTACTCGGCCAGGTCGATCTGCTTGAGCCACTGCATGACGCGGTGCGAGGACCAGCGGCGGTGTCCTCGACTGTAATATATATAGCACAGTGCACTGACCCGCGCCGCGCAGGTTGGGCGCGTACTCGGCCAGGTCGATCTGCTTGAGCCACTGCATGACGCGGTGCGAGGACCAGCGCGCGATATCTTCGTCGGCGCCGTCCGAGGCTCCCTCGGCGGCGCGCCGGATCATCGTGTCCGGGTTGAACTTGTTGTCGCGCAGTACTTGGATGCCTGTAAAAAAATGTTTTTTAAAGCGTGGTTTAGTACTAACAAAACAAGTAGACAATTTTGTTCTAAGTATTTTTGTACAACTGTGTCACTGACTACTTAAAAAAAATTAGGCTTTTTGAAGGTAATGGAGTTGAGCTTCCGAAAAATGCAGCGGTAAAGCGCGCGGCCGTCCAGCGCGGCGGCGGCGTGCCCGGCCTGCGCCACCTGCCACGAGTGTGTACATACCGCGGCGCACGGCGAGCGCATGCAGCGCGTGTGAGACGCGCAGGTGCGCGTGCAGCTCGGCGTGCGTGAGGCGGTGCAGCGCGCGGCCGTCCAGCGCGGCGTCGGCGTCGGCGGCGGCGGCGGCGTGCCCGGCCTGCGCCACCTGCCACGAGTGTGTACATACCGCGGCGCACGGCGAGCGCATGCAGCGCGTGTGAGACGCGCAGGTGCGCGTGCAGCTCGGCGTGCGTGAGGCGGTGCAGCGCGCGGCCGTCCAGCGCGGCGTCGGCGTCGGCGGCGGCGGCGGCGTGCCCGGCCTGCGCCACCTGCCACGAGTGTGTACATACCGCGGCGCACGGCGAGCGCATGCAGCGCGTGTGAGACGCGCAGGTGCGCGTGCAGCTCGGCGTGCGTGAGGCGGTGCAGCGCGCGGCCGTCCAGCGCGGCGTCGGCGTCGGCGGCGGCGGCGGCGTGCCCGGCCTGCGCCACCTGCCACGAGTGTGTACATACCGCGGCGCACGGCGAGCGCATGCAGCGCGTGTGAGACGCGCAGGTGCGCGTGCAGCTCGGCGTGCGTGAGGCGGTGCAGCGCGCGGCCGTCCAGCGCGGCGTCGGCGTCGGCGGCGGCGGCGGCGTGCCCGGCCTGCGCCACCTGCCACGAGTGTGTACATACCGCGGCGCACGGCGAGCGCATGCAGCGCGTGTGAGACGCGCAGGTGCGCGTGCAGCTCGGCGTGCGTGAGGCGGTGCAGCGCGCGGCCGTCCAGCGCGGCGTCGGCGTCGGCGGCGGCGGCGGCGTGCCCGGCCTGCGCCACCTGCCACGAGTGTGTACATACCGCGGCGCACGGCGAGCGCATGCAGCGCGTGTGAGACGCGCAGGTGCGCGTGCAGCTCGGCGTGCGTGAGGCGGTGCAGCGCGCGGCCGTCCAGCGCGGCGTCGGCGTCGGCGGCGGCGGCGGCGTGCCCGGCCTGCGCCACCTGCCACGAGTGTGTACATACCGCGGCGCACGGCGAGCGCATGCAGCGCGTGTGAGACGCGCAGGTGCGCGTGCAGCTCGGCGTGCGTGAGGCGGTGCAGCGCGCGGCCGTCCAGCGCGGCGTCGGCGTCGGCGGCGGCGGCGGCGTGCCCGGCCTGCGCCACCTGCCACGAGTGTGTACATACCGCGGCGCACGGCGAGCGCATGCAGCGCGTGTGAGACGCGCAGGTGCGCGTGCAGCTCGGCGTGCGTGAGGCGGTGCAGCGCGCGGCCGTCCAGCGCGGCGTCGGCGGCGGCGGCGCGGGCACCGCACACGCCCACGTCCTCGAGCCAGCGCAGCGTCCACGCCGTGTCCAGCGCGCCCGCCAGCGTCAGCAGCGGGTCGCCGTGTCCGCCCTGATACAATACAATATCTATTCTTTACATACTTTTCTTTGTTTTAAACGTAAAAGTGTAGATTTTTTGCTTACCTATGCCGACGCGAAAATAAACATTTATTGTATAATAATCTTCTTACCTGCAGACAATTGTTCTACCTACATTGGTCTTAATGACTCTAGATGTGCCTACAGGTTTCATTATCTGTGATCGGCGATATGTTAAACACTGTTTACTGATTTAACTATAAAAAATAAATATCTGTAAGTGTAAGTTAATAATTTACTCCGAGGAGCATCTAAAACGCCGATCACTATTCATTACTTATTCTAACGAGGTACATTTATCGAGATCGCGTTAGTATTCCAGCCAACAGCATAAGACTAGCCGAACTCACCAACAAATCCGTGAGCGCCAGCACGATCTTCTTCCTGTGCATGGGGTGCTTGAGCGCGAGCTCTTTCTCGATGGTGCCGTACGGCGCGCTCGCCAGCACGCCGCGCGCGTCCTGCGCGCCGCCGCCGAGCCACGCGCGCGCCGCCGGCACGTACGCCTCCAGCCCGAGGTGCTCCAGCCAGCCGCACGTCGTCTCGCAGTCCCATTGACGCACGTCCGTCGTTTGCCTGGAGAGGTAAGAAAATTAAAAGGACTTCTCTTAACACAAAATAATACCTTCACTATATCGATATGTCAGTACCAGGGAGAAGCGCGAACAGGTTTCGCTATAATTATTGGTAATCTTGTAAAAAAAAAAAAAAAACGCTCCGAGCGAATTTGACGCGAAGTGGTAAACGTATGAAACAAATATATGTCAACATACGGACGTGGTTTCAGTGATCGTTGCTTTTGATCCATCGAAAACTTGACGCAGCATTGATCGCACGTTCGCCGCTAAAGCCACAAACACAGAGTAGATACCAGGGCATGGAGTGTGGCAGACGGCGCGCGGGCCCGGCGCCGGCACGCAGCGAGGCGCGCGCCAGCTCGTCGCCCTCGAGGCGCACGCCGCCGCTGCCGAGCCGCGCGCGCATGTCGCGCAGCGACGGCGACGGGCTGCCGCGCGGCACAGCTTCTTCTTTCTCGGCTGTACACACACATTTATGTTTCAACTTCCTATCTTTTTTAGTGTAAGAGTAAATTAGCAAGGGATGAAAGACACACATTCGAGTGAAACCCGTTTCACTGTACATGTACTATCGCGAATCGAGTTCAAACGAAGTTGGATCGTATGGGTATCGCGATGACAAAAGTTATTTTATGTGGCAACATTTGCTGGTGTGTGCTGGGCGAGAAACATGCACAGTTTAAAGTAATGACGTATAACCTAAAATAGTGTATAAATGTGAATTTGGCTCGGACCACGGAGATCTTGGACACAACCTGTTCTTCTCCATTAGCATAGCCATCACTAAGCGAATTTAGTTAGGTAAGAACAATATTCTTATCCCATCATAGTGGTTTTCTCAGTACATCCACGTGTTCAGACTTTGACCTTGCTGGAACTTATACACCGTGGGCTATTAAAACCCGACAGATTTTAATTTAACAGTGTATTTCTGATCATATTTAGGGACTGAAATGTTATATAAGCTTATCTGGAATGCGCCTCTTTTCAAAGTTAATACCAATTTAAGATTCGGGCGAAATTCTGTGTAAGAGGATGCTGCTTCTCGCATAGTATATTAGCACGGTAGTATGGGAAGGTATGATGCAATGACTTGATGAAATAATCAGGATGTGGAAATAGGATGGTGCACCTCCTGGTGCAGCTAGTCGCTAAGTCTTCGGGTAACATCGTATGAACGCAGATATAAGTTACTAAGTCTTCGGATGACTGACTGACTAGCCATTTACTTTACCTGCAGCTGACGACCCTTTAAGTATGTGTTCCTATATAGCTAAACGTACTTGGTGACTGAGATGTCATAAATGTTTATCATTTTAGGTGGCGTACATCACGTATTTGACACCACGATGGCACCTATATTGAGGAGCGAAGCAGGTGGTGACATCGACAGTGCCAAGGTACAAGGTAGGTAGGAGGTAGGCCTCCATTGCGACATCCTGAATATATTTGCAGTTATATTTTAATCCCCCGAAATATGTTATACTTACATGAATATTGTTCTTACATAACTAAATTCACTTAACTTAATAATGGAGAAGAGCAGGTTGTGTCCAAGATCTCCGTGGTCCGAGTCAAATTCACGTTTAGACACTGTTTTATGTTATACGTCATTAATTCAAACTGCATGTTTCCCGCCCAACACACCAGCAAATGTTGCCACATAAAATAACTCTTGTTATCGCGATATCGATACGATCCGACTTCGTTTGAACTCGATTCGCGACAGGTACCTTTCACTCGGGTTGTATAAAACAAGATCAGAAAATATTATTGTTACTCAGAATTTCAAAACGGCCAGACCCCGATTTCACCACGGTGGCAAATTACTGACGTCACAGGCATCCATAGGCTACGGAAACCGCTTATCATTGGGCGGGCTGCACGCTTGTTTGTCACCAGAGCGTAGTATTTAAAGAAACACTTCATTTATTATCATCACTATCGCCTGGTTGGAATTCGAGATCGAAGAAATGTGTATAATAACATAAGCATTATATCACTATAAATATTAGGACAATCTTACACAAATTAACCTAGTCCCAGAGTAAGCTCAATAAGGCTTGTGTAGTGTGTACTAGGCGACGATATATATAATAGATAGATATAGATAAATACATAGAAAACATCCATAACTCAAGAACAAATAATTATCTGTGATAAACACACAAATAAATGCCCTGACCAGGATTCGAACCCGGGACCTCCTGCTTCATAGGCAGGGTCACTACCGACTAGGCTAGGAGGCCGTTGAAACTCTAAAAACCTTTAAATCTTTTAGGTCAAACCATGGTCTAACAGACTAACGTTATGTAAGATTATGGCCTCATAACATAACTTAACCGAAAGACAACATTTAAACAAAGCAATCTCTTTACAGCCAGTAGGTACAAACAAACACTCATATAATAACATAAAGCAAAAGCAATATTACACAACAAAATACAAGGTCATGTACAAAATAACTTTTTACCGAGTTTTATAAAAATGTAGAACTTGAAACTTGAACTAATGAAATAAGGATACGTTTCTTATCCAAATAATTCCTATCTACTCTATGAGTGGTTATATGAAGCTATTCTACCTGCCTACGTCGTTACATGCTCACATCTCTAGAAAAATATTAAAATAGGTAAGGTATTTTTAATTTTGCAGAAAATGCGTGTTGGCTGGGAAGGAAATGAGAGGAAAGAGGGAGACAATAATGCGCGCTAGCACTTACGAGTAGGTCTTTTCAGAATAAAAATAACGTCTTACCAAACTTGCAGCAAAAGTAGCTAAGCGGGTAGGGTGTTCAAAAGGAGCTGGACACGACTTTATTGTTAAGAGAATAAGAGCGTGTGTAGGTACTAGCTACTTCTGCTGTTGACTGTACTTATACCGAAACAATTATGGAATCACTTCGGTCGTCAGAATTAGCAAAACACGTTTAAACGCGTTAAACGCTCTTGGAAACAGTTTGTGTAGAAAGCTGAAAGGTGTATAGAATATGTCGGCTTTAACAAGGTATGTAAAGGCCAGACCAGGAATATATGACCATGCGCCATGTTGCGGAATTTCATTGGAACTAATTTCTTACACTGGCAATATTTTTAATGATAGGTTGTCACTGGTGTCAATGTCATTGTGACGGTTTCCTTGAATAATAGTAAAGTGTTGAATACTAAATAATCAATTACAAGAAATGCCCAAAACTATTCGTAGTCAAGTGCAAAACATTGTAAATAATGTATGTAATATACTGCTTGAAATAAAACGCTCGGGAAATGAAACTATTTCGCTACGAAACAATTACAAATTAACATCAGAGCTGACAGGTAAACAAATCAAGATGACGTTATACCATAGAGATTCATATGGTTTTTCACTATACTGAACTGTTGCCATATAAATGAGAATAATAGCGCCCTCTTGACAATGATTATATATTCCTAGCCGGGTTTTACTCAGGAACTGGCTTAACCAGTGCAATCAGGCAGTAGGCAGGTATCCTGCCTTGCATCACGGAACATTTAACTTAAATTTGTCTATGGCCTCCATACAAATAATCAGATATCATAGACAAATTTAAGCATTTTGTCTATGAATTTGCTGAATTCAGATCAGGTGTGTTGTGTTCCTTATACGCCTTCTTAAAACGAATATAGGCCATATATTAGCGAAGGAATGTGAAGGAAAGTGTCCTTATAAATCGAAAAAGTGGGCCCTTTTACTAAAGTTATCCACAAATGTTCAAGCTACTGAGGCAGGCAGGTGAGGCAGGGGCAGAGGCACAGTACGCTGATGTTCAGAACCAGGTAGACTAAACTGATCTTTGCTACTATAATATTATTACGATGCTTTGGTCAGGGATCAGGGGCCACTAAATATTTTAACCCATAGGTCTCTAAACATTTCAGTTTAAATATATTTAATAAGTTTAATTTTTGAGGATTTTCTATGTAATTCTTGCTTGTTTTCTGCTAATAAATTAACAATCACCCGAAGGCTTTCGATTTAATTATCACTTTAGTGATAGTTATCTTGATAACTATCGTGATAAATATCGTGATTCTTATGGTTTGATATTGATAGATTACATTATAACCTAAAAAATGTAAATGAGGAATGTACAAAATAAAACTTGCGCGTGAATGCAAACGTTAATGTAAAGAAACTAAATTATACCTGGGATGAATATCAGGTAGTTATCAAAGACTATAATTATCTTGATAATTTCGAACCCTCGTTTGCAGTTTAGATTGTAAGGTTGTCGCGTTTCTTTTTGGCCAAATAGTTGGCTGGCTTGCGGGCTATATCTGGCCCGCAGGACGATGTTTAGTGACCCCTGGTATTTTAATACCGTACTATAGTTATTTTTGATCTGAATGTTAGTTTTAACCACAGATAACCTCAACCACTAGATAAATCATGAGATTCATAAGTACAACTCGGGGTCACCACACATCCGTGCTCCCGTACTAATTTTGTATGAGAGCGCGACCGCTTATTTCAGTTGAGTTAACGTTTATGATCACTATTCATGTGAATTAAAAATATCAAAAAAAAGTTACAGGGTGAACCTGGATTGCTATACTACAAATTGGTGTAGAATACTATTGAGATGTGCTGGTCGATACGTAGAAATTTACGAATAAAATTGCGCTGATGTGTGGTGACCTCGTGCTCCCTGTAAAAGCTTAATGATGAGGTGTCTGTTTAGTCTGTGGTTTGACCAGTCATCAGTTGAGTCTGCTCGGTCGTCGCACTAGCAAGCGCAGGCGCAGGCACACATGCTCGGCGTGGGCCCGACCTAGGTTGGGCACGGAGTGTCCGCGCCCGCGCGCCACCACCATGGTGTGCGGTTTACCGAGGCCCCCCGCCGCCGCCGCCGCCGCCGCCGCCACCGCCGAGCTCAGCACCGACGAGCGCGGCAGCGACGAGTACATGTGCGTGTTGCGCTCGATCTGACGCCCGTAGTTCGCTGGCGGCGTCTGGGAATACAACCGTACTTATTGCAAAACAACGTTGAGGCATCCCTATTATTATCCAAAAAATCAGCCTGCAGAATAAGATAGCGTATGGCATTGGAATATTTTTACTAAATTATTTCTGGTTATTGTACATAAGGTAGACACGTTACTCTGGGTGGAGCTGGGCGAGCCACGGGCGTGGTGTCGGGCGGTGGTGGCGATCGCTCGAGCACGCCACGGGCCGCTGCTTGCAAGCGAACTTCGCTCAACTTCGATAGCAGCTCCAATTTCTGGGTCTCTAACGACGAACGCTGTAGCATTTCCTGGAATTAATAAATAAATAAATCCCACTGAGCGGATATAATTCCGAGTGTCATAATCACGTATGCATTTAAAGGTTTACGTGTTTTGTAGTATTACATTTTTAGTTTTTAACTCGACCTACATTCACAAACTAAGATGGACCACAACCATGGACGCCATCACGCCATCGAAGAGCAGCCTGATTAATTGTTCAGCAGTCGTGTCTGTGCGGCTCAAAATAAAATGATGCATACAGGAAACCTTTTTGTATTGTAACAGTTTTTGTGTATTTGTTATTAGGGGATTAAGTAGGTAGGTACCATTTTAGGTGCATCATAATCTACATAACTTTCGCTCTTGCCAAACTCTCCATGTCTTGCCTCTTAGGGTGTAAGGTCAGCCTACACTAACAAATGTGTTTGTTAGTGTAGGCTGACCCCCCACTAAAAGTTTCCCTATCTATGCTTAGGTTAGCCTAGTTATGTTTTTCTTATAATAAATATCCAAGCCCAACTTTAAACAACAACGGCTGGAGATAAGACGTTACAAAACTTCCATCGCTTAGTTAGTGTTCTCTCGCATTAGGTAATTGCGCCGTTATAAAGCAACGATCCAAATAAGCTGACAGTTATAATTATACTTGATCAGTTAATGATGAAAAACCACGCGTTTGTAGCGTGAAAACTGTCCGTTTTTAGAAAGATTTCACTTTCGATTAATGTTCAGAAAATACGATCTAATCACACTAAAGTATGTAAGTATATACCTACTGTATGTAAGATCTAGTCATAGTAGATCCACCAAAGATATTATTTAATATATAAAAGTTGTATGCTCATCCGGATATGTCTGTGCTGTGTTTTGGTGTAACATATATAACATTTTGTAAATACACATATACATCTTCACTGTCTGTGAGTAAAATGTTATTATTCTTGAACTACATTGGTTGTTTTTTTATCCCTACCTTATTGGTTACCTTGTTAACATTAAGTATAATAATGAACCTCCAGGTCTTTTTGTATTTTATCTTTTTTTCTGTACACTGTGTACATCATATGTAAAATGTTTATTATGACTGTTTGCGTTCTAAAAAAAGTGTATACAAACTACATACTACTACTACTACTTTTATGGGCTTATAATTATTTGAATTGAATACTACTACTACTAAGTAGTACTTCAGTGACAGTAAAGCCATTAACATACGGGCTTCAGATCACAAGACAGCGTCGTTTGACGTAGGTAGGTCCTCGCAGTCTTGAGGAAGTTTGAGGGTCATTATCTTTGTGTGACGAAGGTACTCGTACCTACTTCTAATGCACTCCTCAAAGGCTAAATTTTGAACGATTTGCTCTAGCGAAATTCACAAACGGAATATCGCCATTAAAGCTTTTAGTGCTCGCAAGTACCTTTAAAAGCCCTTTAAACAGGGCCGGCCCGTCCATATAGGCGAACTAGGCGATCGCCTAGGGCGCTCGTGTTAGGGGGGCGCCAAACGGCGGCATCGAAAAAAAATTATAGTAATGGAGGTCGTCAAGTAAACCGTTTGTCAATATTTTAAATTTTTGTATAACTGATAAATTGGTTACGTTGTCAACACACTCGGAGAAGTCGTTAGCATTAGCAGTGCAGCGTGTACAAATAAAATCTTTGGTACATAAGTCCAGTAATTTACATCTGTCCACTTGTTTGGCGCATCGTTGATGTACCCACATATGGCATTGTATCACACTGAACCCAATTAGTAGAACCTTCTTTCATCGACCCGCGCTCACAGTATAAACAGTTAACTATTACTTGGTTGTCTGGTGAGGGTATGTCTAGAGCTGAACACATATTGTGTATGGAAATAGGTATTTCTCTCTAGTAATACAAGAAGATACATCACTGTAAATTCTTTCAACGTAAATTCGTTACGTACCGTTAGCGGTTAAGTCATTTTCGAGTTATCCTTCTTTTTTAGGGTTCCGTAGCCAAAATGGCAAAAACGGAACCCTTATAGTTTCGCCATGTCCGTCCGTCCGTCCGTCCGCGGTCTAGCTCAGTGACCGTTAGCACTAGAAAGCTGAAATTTAGTTTGAATATGTGCAGTAACCAAGCCGACAAAATGGTATAATAAAAACTGGAAAAATATATTTTGTTAGGGTACCTCCCGTACACGTGAAGTGGGGGGCGAATTTTTTTTTCGTTGCAACCCAGTTGTATTGTTGTATTGGTGGGGTATTGTTGGATAGGTCTTCTAAAAAGAATTAGGGTCTTCTAAAACAGTTTTTAAATAAAACTAATATTTTCGTAACTAATAGCTCCGAAAGTTTAAAACAGTGCCCCCCCCCATCTAACTTTTGAACCGTGGGTCCAAACATTTTGAAAAAAATCATGACAGTCAGGCCTAATAAGTACCTTCAATGAAAACTATATTGAATGGCCCGACATGCTCTTGGCCGGTTTTTTTATATTAGTTTTTTTGATTGTAGGCACGAAGAAAACCCCCATTCTTCGTGGTTCGCGGCCCGACACGCACTTGGTCGGTTTTGGTTTTGCGTTATTTTTGTTACACGTCAATGATCTATAGTTTACGAATAACATTGCTGTGATATACGGCCGGACGGACGGACAGACGGACATGTAAAAAATATAACTATAAGGAAAACCGGCCAAGAGCATGTCGGGCCATGCTCAGTGTAGGGTTCCGTAGTTGCCGGCCTGTTACAACTCATTAATTCAAAAGGTCGTTTCTTAAGGGAAATTTGGCGGCGCTTAAGTCATTTCACTTAAGACCTTTCACTATGGGTTTTTGAGCGATAACTCAAAAACGGCTCAACCGATTTAATTCAATATAGTTTTCATTGAAGGTACTTAACCAAACATTAAACATTAACATTAGGCATTAACGCTGAGTTGCAACCATTTCGTGACAAAGTGTGTGTATTTTTCTGTTTGTTTCCTTTGTATATGTTTGTCATGAATAAATGTTTCTTTCTTTCTTATTAGGCCTCACTTTCATGATTTTTTTCAAAATTTTTGACCTACGGCACGGTTCAAAAGTTAGATGGGGGGGGGGGGGGACGCCCTGTTTTAAACTTTCGGAGCTATTATTTAGGAAAATATTAGTTTCATCCAAAAACTGTCTTAGAAGATCCTAATTCTTTTTAAAAGACCTATCCAACGATACCCCACACACACACCTGGGTTGGAACGAAAAAAAATTCGCCCCCCACTTCACGTGTACGGGAGGTACCCTAACAACATATATTTTTCCAGTTTTTATTCTACCGTTTTGTCGGCTTCGTTAATGCACATATTCAAACCAAATTTCAGCTTTCTATTGCTTTTCTTGTCACTGAGCTAGACCGCGGACGGACGGACGGACGGACATGGCGAAACTATAAGGGTTCCTAGTTGACTACGGAACCCTAAAAATGAAAGAAATTTTCTTTCGTTATAAGGTATTTCTCCTCCAGGCCCGTTATTTTTTTCCACCCTGACATTCATCAAGAATTTCAGCTGGCTTGTGCTTGTAGTGACGTTTACTGGGCTAAGGAAGGGAAGGACACGGAGACCGGTCTAGTAAAACTATACGATTTTTTGTTATTTTGACTACGGAAACCTAAAAAGGCAGATGTCCATTACGAATAAAAACGATTTATTTCCTCTGGACGCAAATAAATGCGGGTGTCATCTTTACCCTTCATTCTTTACTAGGGGACGCAAATGTGGGTAAAGATAACCTATGGGGGTGTAAAAAGGCAATGCAATATTTTTATGTTGCACTAGATGGCAGTCTACAGCGAGAAAGGGTGCAAGCGTGAATTGTAAGTTAGCACTTCCACTTAGTAAGTTAAAAAGTTAGCACTTTATATTGGCGTAAAATAACAGTTACCTACCTATTCATTTGAAAAAAAAATTGCGCGTTATTTTGTCACGAATTCTCTTAAATGGGGCGCCATTTCAGTCTCTTGCCTAGGGCGCCGGGAATGCTCGGGCCGGCCCTGCCTTTAAAGGCATTAATTGCACTTTGTACGGTTTGGGTAATCTGAATATAACGAAAACTGTACTTATTGCTAACGAAGTTGTTTAAGTCAGAGTCGGTAAGATTACATTAGCATTCAATTAATTTGCATTGAAGACGAAGATGAATACGAAATTGTAAAATATTTCAACGTAGGGACAGCATTAACGACCTACTAAGAACCGTGGTGCAACCCACCATAAATGAATCATTAAGGGTGGGTTGCACCACGCACAATTAACAGACTCATCAACGTTAAATATGGCGACGGAGCTGTCATCCCATAGAAAACTTTTCATACAAGATTTTTTTACGATTACGTTTACGTTCACAGACTGTTTGGTGCAACCGGCCCTAAATATAGGCCAGTCAATGAAGGCTCACAAAAAGGTATTATGTACACAAATCCTCCTACTCCCATATCAAACTCAGAACGCATCACGACATAGTATAAAACAAAGTCGCTTCCTGCTGTCTGTCCGTATGCTTAAATTTTTAAAACTACGCAACGGATTTTGATACGGTTTTTTTTAATAGATAGATTAATTCAAGAGGAAGGTTTATATGTATAATTGCATCCGTGCGAAGCCGGGGCGGGTCGCTAGTTTTTAGATAAAATTAGCTCGCTTTTCGGTCCAAAATGTCCAGGAAGGTGTGTATTGAAGGTAGGTCTCATTATTCCGATTTATTACGCCGCTGCACCCTCGATAAAGTTTGTGCCGTTTACCAACCACTAACAGACATTTTATGATAAACGATTGCGTCATTAGGGGCGCACAGCATGCCAATCTAACTCATAGAAGTAGGTGAAACCAGGCGACAAGTGCATTTTACACAGCTCGGTCACAAGTCTCACAACTCTCATGAGCAAACTGAATTGCACATTCAATTATTTAGGTCGTCATTTTTTTATTGCCTTGTTTCTGATTCACGAACTATCTGACTTCTATAAAAAAACACTAAGTTCAAAAGAAGCTAATCAGCACAAACACAGAACAAAGAAAATCACCCAAAATAATGAAGCAGTATACGGAAGGCTTTTAACCCGTCTAAATACCCGACACAGAGCTACCTACACCGGGAGGTGTAAACAAACACGTCGGCCTACTTGCGAGGGAACTTTATCAATCACATTTTATAGCAGCTTTTACTCAGCCGCGCTATCTCGTCTGTTTAATAAAAAGCGCATCTGGCATAGTTAACGCGATGTATGGACGGGAGGCGTAAATGGATTATACAAATAGATCGTTTGTTTTCATTGCCTATTCGTTATTCGGGATGTACCGATAATATAAGAGTGTGTACATTAATGTGGCTGTTAGCCAGTTTTAATTTAGGGTGATAGTATTTTAGCCTTTATTTTCTTCGGCTTTCTCAACCTACGAATTTAGCACTCAAGGTAGACACGCCGGCCAGAATTTAGAATTTTAATTCCGTTTTGCCTCACACGTTCATTAAAATAATCCTGGCCGTTACAAGTAGGTATTCAGGATGTGTGAAATCAAATACCAGTTCTGCAGTATCCGAAACTCCAATTTCAAATTACATATGTTTCTCGTTTCTCTACGGTTTCTGTATTCAACAAAGCAAAGGCTTTGCAGGCTTTGCATCAACATCCCGTCCCGTTATTCCGATTTCATGAGTTTCATAATATTCAAGGCTCATTTAAATCCTAATAGTCCATAATATAATGTTAAACAATGTGGTTGTATAGTTTAGTTTACAATTTGTATACCTATAATTATTTGTAATAAACGGGACTTAACCGCGTATATAATTTTTAAATTACCTTCGACGTTTCGAGGACGACATTGTCCCCGTGGTCGCGAAGAAAGACTGTGTGTGTGTCTGTGGTTGTCTTTCTTCGCGACCACGGGGACAATGTCGTCCTCGAAACGTCGAAGGTAATTTAAAAATTATAGACGCGGTTAAGTCCCGTTTATTACAAATAATTATGAGTAAAAACCGTGAAAGTCTAAATCAGTGAATATACCTACTCCAATCTTAAATGAACTTAACATTAAAATTTCTTTCAAAGCCATTAATGATTTAATGAGCTGTTATTTGCGTTGCGGTTTTGTCTAATGACACTTAGTTAAATGCTGATTGTAACCATCCAGACAATTTCGCCTGCAACCACGTATCACGGAGCTTAATTTTATGAGTATTATAATATCTGAGGTATATTTCTAACGGCTTCCGTAGTTCATCGGCATTCAAGCCACGCGGCCCATACGTGTGGGTAGGTTAGGTGAGCGTATAATTATTTTGTATGGGCTGGCGATTTCATCAGTTTTCCAGGCTCGTGTATGACTCAACATTATTTCGAGCGGGAAAACGATTGGGTAGCAGTGTGTAGTGTATCAATCGATTAATCTAAATAGAAAAAGCGTGGAAGGTGGAAAGATAGAAATCACAGTTTCGATGTCTTAGCATTAGTAACGTATGAATTGGAATTTGCAATAAAGATGGTATCTTACCATGTATTTATTTACAGAAAGCGTTTCATGCGTCGCATACCAGAGCCGAGCTGCTTAGATTGTCGGGTTGTATGAATGCAGTGGATGAATACATTGTGCCGTCATAGCTCACGTACATTTCTCTTTCTATCATTTCTATAAAGTACGTTAGTTACGTACTTTATAGAAGGAAATAGGGATTTAGTATCTAAAATAAAAATTGACGTTTCATAAATACCAATTAAATTAAATTGCTTTTAACGACAAAATTTGCTGTTAAATAGTAGATAGGTCTAGGTATCTAATTAATTATAATTATACTTTCTTAATCTGACTAGGGCTAGGAAATGAATTTTATGTTTTGAATGTTTGACCCAATTCCGCAAACACGTAGCACATAGAATAGGCTGACCACACCACGCCGCAACGCAGTTCAAATTAAACTCCAGGCTATAGGTATGAGCCACATTGATTGTTTGCGCTTTGAGACTGAGAGCGAGGCCCGAGACAGGTAGTCAAGTCGTAATGGATTTTAGGGAAATTTCTCCCCTGAGCCCCTAACACTATATAACAGCAAATTTTATAAAATTTAATCAACAGGGGCGAAAGTAGTCACTGAATGGACCCCATAAAATCTTCTTCTTTGAGGTCTTTTTTGAGACCGTTGCCCTATAAAGGGTTAAAGGTCAACAATATATATTTTATAACTATGAAAAATATGAAGATAGTACGAGAAATGCCACCTGCGATGTAACTATTGTACGAGTTTTGGCTGGTATACTTAATACCTATAAATTAAAGCGCATAATCATGATTGACCTTGTTTTTCGAAATATTTATCATAAAGTTATTATAGGTAAATGTTGTATAAAATAATTTAATATTTGAACGGGGAATGAGCTTATTCATAATAATACCCAGAAAGTGCTCACTCGTTTCAATGCAATTTCTGCTCAATTTTAAAAAGTTAATTAAAAATAGCTAGCAGACTGACTGAAAGCGTGTTACAACAAACGAGATATTGCTCGTTGAAGTGGTGACAAAAGAATTCAGCTCCGGATCGGCATTCGCATAAAGTAGTTAAGTCGCCTAGCTGTTTTGCATCCAACATGCATGTCAAGCGTACAAAAATACGACTCGTTTTTACTAATACCTTTTATCATACATATTATTAGACAGGGCACAAAATTTCAAAATCGCTCTCCTTTTCGATGCGACAGGCAAACGATATTACTTTTGGGCAACCGGGCTTTTTACCTGGTTTGGACTTAGCTGTATCCGAATTGCCGGTTGCCTTCAAAGAAAATTTGACCGGAAGTGAGATATTCAAGATGGCGGCCAAAAAAAATACCCATTTTTTACTGTTTCTTAAATAAATCGTAAACCGTGACGCCTACCAAAAAATGTTCTTCTACTTAAGTAATCCACATAAAATTTTCTATTAAAAAGATTCTATACAGTTTTTTGCTGGGATCAAAGTTTAATGAGATATCGAGGGTATAAGACAGCCATTAAACATATAGACTAATTAACTTTTTCCCGCGACTTTGTCTGCGTGGGATTAACATTCGCCATAATAAATTTATGAAACAACTTAGTGAAATCTTATAGCAAATATAAATTTAACGTATATACTTTTTTACGTCTACAGTGAGCAACAATTGCATACAAAGTTTCACCCCCCTTTTCACCCCTTCAAAAGATGATTTCAGGGATAAAAACTATTTTATGTCCTTTTCCATAACTCAAACTATCATCATACCAAATTTCATCTAAATCGGTTCAGCGGTTTAAGCGTGAAGAGGTAATAGACACACTTTCGCATTTATAATATTAGTATGAAAAAATTGTGCGCATTGAGAAAAAGTTTTAAATTTTTGACCATGGATAGAGTGCCCCACGATGAATATTTTTTACTGTTGGAGGTCCGTAAAATTTTTGGACGTTCACGTCAAAATCCCCTCTGATGTGATTTGAGAGTTTTCCCTCTTCGCAGAACTTTTTTTAAATATAGATTTATATTTTTTTCTATCAAAAATGAATTGTGCATGTTGTTTTATACGGAAATGATACCACACAACCCCTAGCAGCCTCAACCAGAGTATTTAAAATATAATTTATCTTTAAACAGTTAGTGTGTCTGTGACCTCTTCACGCTTAAACCGCTGAACCGATTTAGTTTAAATTTGGCATGATGATAGTTTGAGTTATGGAAAAGGACATGAAATAGTTTTTATCTCAGAAATCATCTTTTGAAAGGGTGAAAAGGGGGGTGAAACTTTGTATGGAATTGTTGCTCACTGTAGACGTAAAAAAGTATGTATGTTAAATTTATATTTGCTATAAGATTTCACTAAGGTGTTTCATAAATGTATTATAGCGAATGTTAATCCCACGCAGACGAAGTCGCGGGAAAAGGGTAATTAGTCTATATATTTAAGGTCTATCTTATACCCTCGATATCTCATTAAACTTTGATCCCAGCAAAAAACTGTATAGAACCATTTTTATAGAGAATTTTATGTGAATTATCGAACGAGCGGAGCGTAAGCGAAGATCGTTCTTACAAACAACAACTGTCACCTGGCTACTGGGACGTCTCGGCATTTGGATGGCTTTTTGATTTCGATAGTTTGTCCGACGATAACTTTAGTAACGATTTTCCGATCTTGATGAAATTTGTTGGGGTTGTAGCAGAGACCAACAAAATTTGCGAGTTCGTATATGAGCTGGATTGAGACGGGGGTTCTGAAATTAGAAGGCCTAAAAAGGTTTTGTAAAGAGGTCCTGTTACATTGGTCATCTTATTTGCTACTTTTACGAGCAAGTATGGTTGAGTTTGGTATCAAACGAAAGGTATTGATTAACACTCTCGTCAAATCCTTATTAACTGCTTACTGTTTCATAACAATTAGCAACATAAAATTGATTTCAAAAATATTTTCAATTATATTTTGATTTTGGTGTAAATATTTTGACAACTGACTTTTTTTTAATTTATTAGAGCTTTGGCTGCTAGGGCCATCAGCATACTGACATTAACACATTAGTTAGAGAGAGTTACCATAGACACATAATGATGGTGACCGAAACCTATATAGGTGGTCCACAGATGAGAACGACATGTCAAAGCAACAGAGTGAGAGGCATGTGAGAGGTGGATTTAAATTTAGATGAGACAAAAACTGTCAAATCTGAAGCGATATCGTCGCGGTATAATCTTGCGCATCAACCGCACAGTTTAATATGGACGTTTAGTTTCACCGTGATGGTTAGTTGAGAAAAAAATACCCGATACCTATTTTTGGTATTTGTAGTAATTCTACTATTGCACATTTATGGCGAAACACAAGATTCGCGAGTTCACAGTTCGGGGCGAACTACTAGTTTAAGTAAAACAACTCCAGACCGAATTGTCAACTGGCTACTGGGACGTCTCGGCATTTGGATGGCTTTTTGATTTCGATAGTTTGTCCGACGATAACTTTAGTAACGTTTTTCTGATCTTTGTGAAATTTCTTGGGGCTGTAGCAGAGATACATAAAATTTGTAAGTTCGTATATGAGCAGGATCCATCAAGTGGTTATGGAGCTAGAAGGAGAAAAAAAATCCTCCTTGGGGTCTTCTTATATTGGTTAACTCGTTTGCAAGTAAATCGCGAGTTCTCAGTTCGAGGCGGACTACTAGTTTAAGTAAAAGAACATATTTTGGTAGGGGACACGGTTTACGAGTTATTTAAGAAAAAGTAAAAAATGGGTAATTTTTTTGGCCGCCATCTTGAATATCTCACTTCCGGACAAATTTTCTTTGAAGGCAACCGGCGATTCGGATACAGCAGGGTCTAAATCAGGTAAAAAGCCCGGTTGCCCAAAAGTAATATCGTTTGCTTCTCGACATGGATTTTTTGAAAAATGGAACTAGACTATATGTACTTAATACCGGTATCTAACGCCAACAAATATGTGTCTAACTTCTTTGTTAACCACTGAAATAATAACTGTACTACTGGGGTCCGATTTTTGACAGCCGGACGCTCGAATTCAAAAAATTAAAGCTCGAAAATAATCGCACACAAAAGTTTGTCGCCAATTTTTTCGCATGGAATTAATAGTTTAAATGATCATGATTTTAAATTTCTATCGCTGTTAATTTTAAAACAAAATTACATCGTTTTATTCGGAGTTTTTAATGTCACTTTCGAGTGCTCGAATCTCAAAAATCACCCCCCTGTAGTGGTAAGTACTTAGTATTATTAGAAACTATATATTATTTGTTCGGACTAGTCCACAGCCACATTGCCAAAGTTTTAGCTTTGACGTAGGATGAACATAAATTCCACAAATCGAATATTACTTAGCAATGCTTAAGTACGTTAAAATTATTGTCATATGATTTGAATTCAATTTACAACCCAACAACTATTTGTTTTAGCCCCCAAAATCGTCCAATAACAGACGTTTCAGTGCTGTTACATACATACTTTCCATTTGCTCATGCTCACCCAGATGTGAATAACACACGCAACGATACATGCATCTGATGTACCGCAGACTGCAGCACCGCACAGTTTGTTGGTGAAGTCAATGACAAAAGAATTTAGCCCGAACAATCCGCTTCGCCAGGCGTTTGGCATCCCGTTACTATACGGCGGACAGGAAGAGTCGAAGGCTTGGAAAACCAGCATAAGTGCGCTCTCTGATTCACTTTGCTGTAGATGCTTGTCATATAGAAAAAGAAGAATCGCTGGTACTCAAGTGGTATGGTTGACTTAACTGCAATGTCGTAGATAGTGGTATACCCTAACGTAGTCCTTCCGACGAGTTTCAAGGAACTAATGTACTAAATAAATAAAGGGTGCGTTTTCAAGTAAAATGTAGGTACATCATTGTCGGTTGTCAATAAGGCGTTACTGCCATAATAATTCATTTAGAAATAAACTCTATTCATTTACAACCGACAATGACCTTTTGCTCACACAAATACCATTTTATATGTATTTAATAGTATTACAATTCTGGGATGGTCAGAATAAAGGTATCACCCCGTTTATCACGCAAAATAAGAACACTGGATGTCGACTTGCGGAAAAACGCCCAGGGGCCGTTTTTTGACAGCCGGACGATCGAATTCTAAAAATTCAAGCTCGAAAATAATCGCACACAAAAGTTTGTAGCCAATTTTTTCGCATGGAATTAATCGTTTAAATAATCATTATTTTTAAAACATAATTTCATCGTTTTATTCAGAGTTTTAAATGTCACTTTCGAGTGCTCGAATCTCAAAAATCACCCCCCAGGATAACTAACTAACTAACTAGTACAATTCTCCCAAATGTAGAAAATATTTTAACTAATGTATTGGTACTAATTAACTAAAATACCACCTTAATCATATGTAAAGACTGTATACGTTAAAATCCGGCCACGCATGGTATGGTACATCTTTTTATTGAATGTGCATATTCAACCAACACTTCTAATTAATAATTTGGGGTTATCAAGCTACATAATAAAATTGAAAACATAATATAAACGTTACGTTGTCTATGAGTTTGATCACTATATATTCCACAGTGCCTATATTTTGTTGTCCACAGTGTTCTGACAGTGTCTACCAAATTTTCATGTTAAAAATAGTTTTTTATTATAAATAAGATAAATCAAATTATACCTTATTAAATTCTCTTTTCACCATAGCTAACATTTTTCTGAGTGTATTTAGATTGAAATAGTTCGGAGGTGTTCTAACTTTGGTGAGTTTGACTTTTTGACAAAAAAAATGGCTGCCATATAAAAATTACTTTCAGTGCTTGGAGTAGAAAGTTTTCCTGACTACCTCAAGTAGAATAGAGTTTCAAAACATTTTTTTTTGTAAGATGACATTCTATTGACCATAAAACCGGTTGTGAAAATATAAATACAATTGTGGTATTGTAGCAGGAAGCGAGTGAAGATTATCAAAAAACGCTGGACAAAACATTAAAGATATGATGGAATACCTTCAGTAAAAACTGAGACAAGCCCATACAATTGTAATATGATTCTATTTTTATCATATATTACTATGATTACAGATTATTTATAAAAAAGAACTGCTTGAAAATGTGTATCCGAAAGGGAGATGTACCAGATCATGCGTGGCCGGATTTTAACGTATACAGTCTTTATTTAGTACATTTATTCTGCCAGATGAAGAAACAAGGTTAAAAAACAATTACATATCCTAATAAAGCGATATGAATAGTTGTTGAAAGGCTAGATAGTAATTCCTTTTGTAAACACCCAATTGCACTCATTTCCCGGGAGTTTGCCAAAAAGCGAACATGAGCTCCATTAGGATGCAACCGCGAGTAGGGATGGAGTTTGTATGGCCCTTGTGGTCGCGCCACACTGAATAACCAGAAAGAAGCTCGACTCTATCACACTCGTCGCGCTATTAATGAGAGCACATGTACACGCTTGTGCAGCGTGCACTAATGAACAACCTGCAAAAACGTTAGCAAAAGAGAATTTGCTAACAATTATTTTAGTACATAAAATATCTACTCGTAATTTAACACATTAAAAAAGAATTTATTTATTTTCTTCTATTTATCATTTGATTTGTTTGCAAAACTTTGCAGTGATATGCCGTTCCCAGGAATATTCCCCAAGTGGGAATATTTTGGAATTTTGAAATTGTTGTCGAACACATATTGTATTTTAAGGAATTGGTTATAACCATAACGACGGTAACAAAACACTTTGCCGAGACATTAAGCACTCAACCGGAAAAGTAAATTCCCAACCAAACATTCCCGGTTGATTCCCAGGAATATTCCCTTTGCTTTAAGGAATATTTCCACAGTTACTAGGAATGATCCCGTAACCGAAAGAACAATAATTTGCGACGTCTAAGATATGTTTACACTTTTGCAGCTTATTACAAAGGTGCAAAAGTGTAAACATATCTTTAACGTCGACTGTACATACAGTTCTGTGGTCGTTTTGTTCGTATTTTACTGATCGATTTCTTAGACAAGACGTATCTGTATTATTAGTTCTAATTATAAAATGACATCTAGTCGTGGGCTATAGCGTACTAGTAGTACACTAGTAGCTACTAGGTGGAGTAGCAGTGCAGGTGACATTTCTCTTACATATTCGGTATCTTTAGGGGGCTTTGACATACATGGCTCAATCAACATGAGCTTCAAAAAGTTCTTAGGCTGTGGTCGTATATATCTCTATAGTCTCTGGCTATAGGAACCACGCAATGTTACTCGTATCACTGCTTTCGTAATTTTCAAATGTCGAGTAATTTGAAAATTGAGAGTCATATTTTTACTACGTCGAGCTCTTTATCTTTTTCAGTTCCCCCATAAAGCACTTTAACGCTTAACGAACTTAGAAATTGAGTTAAAAACAAGTTTCAACCATCAGTTGTATTCGTGGAAAACACCAAGAGCGTGGATATATTAATATGCAGCGAGAACGAGCCAGCATTGTAAGTTCCTCAACAATTGGAATAAATATATTATGAAACAGTCAGCTAAGTGGTGGGTAATCAGAACTCGAGGTGTAGACTGTAGATATCTTGCTAGCAACGCCTGCCTACGCTGTCATGATTATTCAATAGCGGGATCTAGGCCGAGCCGAATACTGAGGAGTTTACCGTAATAATCCCTTACGCTGTGTTTCCATTTCCACCAGAGATGAGCAAGAATGCGTTGCGAGGAATGTGTTCGTTAAGAGCCAATCCTAGAGCTGCGCTGCGTGAGGATAAATAAATTAAGTGATTCTATTGGTTCTAAAACGCGTATTGCTGACGTAGGCAAAAAAACCGCTAGGCACAAATGGGTTTGGGCCGGCCAAGTTCAACGCATGCATCCGGAGAGATGGGCTAACATAGCCACCAAGTGGGTGCTGGTAGGGGGGCGCGGGCGCGGTAGGCCCAAACGGAGATGGCGGGATGATTTAGATACCTTCCTTAACAACTGGGCGGAAGAGGCGCAAAATCGGGAGATATGGAGATCCAGGGGAGAGGCCTTTGCCCAGCAGTGGGACACTCAAATAGGCTAATATAATAATAATAATATTGGTTCTTAACAAACACATTCCTCGCAACACATTATCTGGTGGAAACACAGCCTTACTCCTCCGTGACGATCGCGACGGATTGTGGGAGTAGACGTTTCGTTTTTATATGATGTTTGAGGGAAGTGCATAACGAATTACTATGTGGACATTTTAAAATACAGTAATATAATTTTCTCAAACATGCAATGAAATGTCTTCGTTATGTGCGTCATAATACGCTTCAAAGTGTCACGTTTAGGGCGGATCAACTCCAGAGAACAGGTAACGATTTTCATATAAAATTGACGGCCGGAAGCCGGGAAATATTTTTTTTTTAATTTCCATTCCACATATGTTTGTGGCACAGGATCATGGCATTCAGCCATTTAAGGTTATAGGCGATATTTACTTTTTGGTTCATTTGACATTCTGCCACTACTTATGCATATTAAAAAAAAAAACAATAATCATCATAATATTAGTTTTCTTTGTTTTTTTTGCAAATAATTTTTGTTTTTGAATTCTTTTTTCCTTTTTTTGCGAAATTTTTTTTTGTTAAAAAAAAAATTTTTTTTTTTCCTTTTTTTATTTTTTTTGAAAAAAAATTTTTTTTTTTTGATTTTTTTATATTTATTTCATTGCATGTTTGAGAAAAGCACTATACATACCTCGGCGTGAAAAGGGGTTGCCAGCCTCGTAACTATCCGGCCTCGCTACGCTCGGCCGTCTATATAACTCAGCCCGCAACCCCCTACTTCCCAGCCTCTGTAGTAATGTACTATTCTACCTACATACTCGTACTCTACATACATAAACATCTCATTACACTATCAAATAGCCCAAAGACGGCTCGGTTGTATATATTGGTAGGTATTGTTGCACACGAAGTGACACTGATCACTTGTGAGAACTTCACAAACAGTTCAAACCTTACTTCAAGCACCTTTATGAGCATATATTTAAGGTGCTAAGCGACGTTAAAGGTTACGTACGTATTTCGAAAAGCGTTTAATTTACATTTTGAAATCCGTCATAAATACGGCCTAACTCAGTACTTAGGTTGACTAATCTAACTGACTATGTAAACTTTATGAACTTATAATTTTAAAGGTTAACTGAACACCTATTTACCACGTTACCTCTCCCTAATGCACAATTATCTGACTTCGTAATCATGCGCGCCAGTATTTATCAATTTTATCATTAACGCCTCATTGGCAGAGCCGGATTAGCCTTTAGTCAAAGTAGGCAACTGCCTAGGGGCCCCGCGTAGCCCTGGGGCCCATCATGCACAGGAAAAAAATAAAATATTTCATAGAGTGAAAATAAAACTGGAAAATTGGTATAGATATCCACTAGGGGCCCCGCGTAATGAACAGTGGAAAAGTAAAATGTTTCATAACGTGAAATATTTGTAGGAAAATTTGTATGTAGGCTAGGGGCCCCTCGTGTGGACATAAAAATGTTTCATTAAATGATATTATTTAATTGCAAAATTTAGGTATGCATAGTGGCTAGGGGCCCCGCTTGTACATGTACACATTGTTGAATGAAAATGTTTCTCAGAGTTTAAACTCAGTTTAGTTGTTGTTTAGGAAACAGAAACTAGAAAGGGTGCATTTTTTTGTTAATATAGTTAAACTTGTAAAAAGTGCACATGCTTCACACTACTTTTTAGTTCCTTTTACAACTACTTTTTTTTTAAGAAAAATGCATTTAAAGTTTGTAAGTTCCATACAGATATTAATCTTGTTTAGGTCTTTTTCCTTTTTCATCGACAACGAGATAATATTTTCGGATTTTCGAGCGTCATTTAAATAATAATGGTAAAAAATAAATAAAAACTACAAAAAGTGTATTAAGAGATCTTGCCTTTTCGCCGAAAATTGTATTGCCGAATTTCACTTGCCAACCAATTTTTCGCAAAAGTTTCATTTGGCTGAATAACTTTGACCAAATAATTATTTCGCAACCGTTTAATTTTCCAACCCCATAGTTGGGAAATGAAAATGACTTCTTCACGTAACTATAAGGCTCAAAACACACCTAGCGGAATGGAGGCAGTAATGTATGGAGGCCATAGACAAATTTAAGCTACCATCGACAAAGCTCCATACATTACTGCCAAAATTCCGCTAGGTGTGTTTTGAGCCTTATTCTGTGTAGTGGTTTTTCAGAAAATATTGTGGAGTAGACCTTTTTAGCGGGGACAGCGTTAAGTTTTAAACGGCTATTAGACATTGCAACCTGCAGGGCCCAATATGTTGTGTACCCTGCCTCTCCCTACCCTCCTTCAGCTCCCTACGGGCCCTACCTTTGATTACACCTTCCAACCTGACAGATTGGGCCCTGCAGGTTGCAATGTCTAATACCGCTATTACCACTCTTTCACGGCGTTTTGTTTTGATCCAAGATTTTATAAATAGTTTTCTTATCCAAAAAAATCTTACAAGCATATTCCCGTTTTATTTTGCCGATTCATTCTTCTTCCTCCTAATGTTTGTCCCGGTTTGGGGTCCGCTTAACAACCTAATCCCATGCATTGGCATTGACACTAGTTTTTACGAAAACGACTGCCATCTGACCTTACAAGCCAGAGGGAAAACTAGGATTTATCGGGATTAGGTCCGGTTTCATTACGATGTTTTCTTTCACCGAAAACCAACTGGTAAATATCAAATGTTATTCCGTAGATACGTTACGAAAAACGTAGTAGTACGAGCCGGGGTTTGAACCTGAGACCTCCGGATTGAACACGGGGGAATTTATTGTTTGATTAATTACACACCTAAACAATGGTTTTACAATAAACAAAACAACGCAAAGCAAGTATTTTTGTGGCACTTAGTTACGTACTTGAACTAAGTGATTACACTTAAAAATTCAACCTACTGCAACTAGTCCTTGTTGGGTAATCCCGACAAGGCTTAGTTTTCCCTCTGGATTGGAGTGATAGATGGCAGTCACACTCGTAAAAACTAGTGCATGCGGCAATTCATGGGATTGGGTTTACCAAGGGGATCCCAGACTCCAACGAACTGTGGCAAAAGCTGGGACATAACGCTCGAAGGATGATATGAGTTTGCGTAAATGGGGCCCAAAAACTGTTCTGCCTAGGGGCCCCGAAAGTCTTAATCCGGCCCTGCTCATTGGCGCCTACCTCGAGTAAGTATCTCATCCGATCACACGGTTAGTTTGCGAACAAGCCAAACTGCAAAACTTATGTTGTGCAACTTGGCGAGCTGAGCAAGTTCAACGTGGGAGTTAAGAGTCCGGCGTAGCGAACTGTTTAGAGCCAAACAAATACTTACGTAGGTACTTAGCCTGACAGTTGTCCTCGATTTTGCTATTGTGACATGTTTTTCGTCCCTTTTTGAACGCGCGGAGCGTAGAAGGGAGTTCTTGCTACTACTACTACACAACTTCTACTACTAAACAACTTCTGGCTACTGGGACGTCTCGCAGGCGCGGTCGCAGCCTGAAATTTGGGGGGGGGGGGTCATGTCCCCTGTGCCCCCCCCCCCTGGGACCGCGCCTGACGTCTAGGCATTTCGATGGTTTTTTGATTTTGAAAGTTTGTTCCCTGATAACTTGAGTAACGTTTTCTTGATCTTTATGAAATTTGTTGAGGTTGTAGCAGAGATACATATAATTTGAGAGTTCGTATATGAGCAGGATCGATCAAGGGGTTATGGAGCTAGAAGACGCGAAGAAATCATCACATGGGTCTTGTTATATTGGTCAGCTTGTTTGCAAGTATATCGCGAGTTCTCAGTTCGAGTCGGGCTACTTGTTTAAATATGATCACAAATTGGAGAAACGCAGCGATGCAATGCAATAACAAAATAAAATACGAAAACGTTACCGGTTTTATCAGTTCATAAACTATAACCAAGGAGCTGTTCAAAAACAATTTGTTCCTGATATCTCGTCGAATCGAAACCGAAGCTTTACTGCGAACATCCGATATTACATTACAAGTGATGCTTACGATATTGGAAATGTAGGCAATAAAACGCTTACCTACCTTATTTATTAACATTATAAGGATATAGGGTTTGTATAAGAACGAGCTTTCGCTGCAGTGATGTAGGTAGGTAATATTTGAATAAGGCGAGTGGATACGCATCATTGTGAAAACTGCGTTAAACGTGCCTAAGTAGACCATTCAAACCGGTACACTCAAAGCCAATGAAACGGGTCACTGTGTAAATACATTTTTAAATATTTGTTTACATGGTCCTCGAGCATGTTCAATCTGCATAACACCTGCACCCTTAGCACAAGAGTGACGCGAGGACGCGACAGTATCTCACGCGCGAGATAGTCTATCCGTCCTTTTCCGACTGTATCAATTACGTGAGATACACTGTCAGCGTCAGTCTTGTGCTAACCGTGCTGTACACTTATACTGGACGTACCTTCTGCAACCTCTGCTCGGCGTCGTCCAGCCGTTGCCTGGCGTCCAGCAGCGCGCGCTCCAGGTCGGCCATCTTGTCGCTCTGCGCCGACACCTGCTCCGACAACACCTGCACTTGCAGGTGCAGGCTCTCCTTGTCCGCCTCGAGGCGCCGCACGCGGTCTTCGGCGTCATTCTGTAATAAAGTCGATTGAATAGATATGTGGGCCGTTTGATAATCAAAGTCTGATTCAAATTAAGAATGTGATAGCACCTAATCAGGGGTCTTAAACAGCGTTTCCGTGTCTGCTATGCTTACCGTATTATAATATAGGTACAGTCGCCATCAAATACAGGGTGGATTTCTTTTTGGGCCAGTGAGGACAGCTACCAGATCCCGTGCTGCTACGCGAAAATGGTCTTAGAAGACCTTCCCTCGATTTAGAAGAATCGCGTTTACAGATTTTGGAAATAACATACAGGATGCGGGAAAAAGGTAATTTTTGACAAACCTTTTTTTTATGCCATTCAATCAAGATCAAAAGCTTGTATGGGACCAAAAAAATTTTCCAGATAGAAAAGACACAAATCAAGGAAAACTTTTCCCATGCATTATCGTAAATTGACCCCATGGAAACTATTGATACTTACTGACCAGGAATGAAATCGATTGGGATAAGTTTTCATTTTCATAAAAAATCTATGGGAAAAGGGTTTATTCCAAAATCTTTTAACGCGAACCTTTATTAATTTTAAATCGAGGGAAAGTCTTCTACGACCATTTTCGCCTAGCAGCACGGGATCTGGTAGCTGCCCTCACCTCACTGACCCAAAAAGAAAATCCAGCCTGTATATCGAAGCGGCCAGGGTACTCATAGATATCTGAACATGCACTTTATCGCCTCGACAATGGACGACGTACAGACATTTCTGGCCACCTTGGCCGCACCCATATATCTGATGGCGACTGTACCTAGTATACCTATGCACTATTTCTAGTATGATTTATTTTGGCTCACTCTTAACCTTCAGTTATATTCCCAGCGAGGTTTGAACGTTGTACATACAATTCCTTTCGATTAATTAATAAATCAAGAGATCGTCAGTAAATTTGCGCTGGTGACTATTTATACGAGTATGAGCAACAGAAAATAAATAAATATACGTGTTATTTATGTTATTAATTACCGTAATTTTTGTTTTTTATTGCTAAAACGACAATAGAAAAACACACTCTAGGAAACAATTGCAGTCTACCAAAAACGATTCTTCACTTGAAATAGGTACAGTCAACGTCAAAAATATGTTTACACTTTTGGACCTTATTACATGGGAGTAAGGTGCAAAAGTGTAATCATATTATTGACGTCGACCGTACCTACGTCACTCTGTTTGTAACCCAACTTTCACTTTCCTAATTTAAACATTTGTGACGTTTTCAAGTCAAAGTCATTAATACATCAAACATCATTGTCGGTTATTATTGTTAATAAAGTTTGTCTTAATTAATTTTATGGCAGCAACGCCATATTGACAACTTACAATTATGTACTTGACTTGGTCAATATCAATGTGTTAAATACGTTATTCTTCAATAAGTATAAAAAATAAAAGCTTTCCGTCCACAGGTGTTTTTTAAAACAGCAACACAACTATCGGTAAGCCTTTTGTACAAATAAACTAACATCTCATTATGTAACACGGTTTTTGTTATTTACATACAACAACTAACGCCGCTGCAACTATCCGAGCAGAGTATATAGTAGAATTGAATTAACTTTTATTGTCCCGTCAATGTCACTATACAACAAAAAATGAAGCGTCACGCAAACTCATTCATTACCTACCTACTTTAAAAGTCGGTCACAGATACCTAATGTAGATATCACGAATAACAAAACAAACGAACATGTAAATATCATCTAATATGTTACTTGTGAATTGTGATACTTTATGTCAGTACCTTATACGGTCTTGACGGTACTGGAGGAAGCGAAGGGTGTGAGGGCCAAGAGCGGTCGTGCATGCAGCATGGCGGGGGAGCGGGTGGTCCGTGGCACCAGCACATGGGGGGCCACCACCCGCCCGGCCCGCCGTCTGGACTTGGGCCCCAGCGGAAGTGCTCGTACGAGTTCCATCGCCTCTGGAGCTCGGGTGGAGTCTCCTCGACCCGCGAGCGCCGCGGTCGTGGCGACGCGCGGACGCTGGCTGGGTGCTGGGGTGGCTTGGTGGACATGGACGACCTAGTTTTACGGTCCCGGTCATTGCGGTCGGCGGGAGCTCGTCGTCGTCTGTCTAAGCTACCCGACGCCTGCTCTTCCGTTCGCAATTCCATCGAAGTCGGCTCGACGATGTCCGACATATTTTCTGGCGGCATCCATTTGAAGTTATCGTCTCGTCGCGTCGAGTTGTCTAGCCGCCTGTTAGGTGTTAGCGTTCGATAATCGGCTTCGGCGCTTCGAACTTCGAAATCTTGTAAATCGGAATCATCATCGGCCGTGGACGTGGACTCGGTGTCGCTGGAGTCGGCGCGTGCGGGTATGGCTCCGTCCGGCCACGGCGTGCACTTCACTGTCGCTTCATCGGGGCTGTCCGAGTCGCCGCCTGTCACGAGATAGGATTCAGTATAAACCGAGCGAGCGGCCGAGAGCCTCATGAACGACGAGCACTAACCCATAGGCGAGTACATGTAGGAGCGCACAGCGGGGTGCACGTAGCCCGCCGCCGCGCGCTCCAAGTCCTCGTCGCAGGGCTCCGTCAAGTACTCGCGGTCGGACATGAGGCTCCGCTCTAGCGACACTGCGCGACAAGCTCTCTGTACGAGTCACCGGCGTAACGCTATTTTAGAGTTTGGCCGCGTTCCAGTCATACGCTACGTCAGTGCATCGTCCACGCATAGTAATTACGTACTCTCGTTCGGGGGCGGCTCCTCGCTAGATTGCACGGATGCGGAGTCGCGCTCCGAGGCTTCGGACGCGGTAGACAGCGGCCGCTCACTGCACGCCGAAGCGCGGCGCGAGTCTTCTCTTCCGGACCGCAGACCGCTGTCGCAACTCTGCGCGCTCGAAGCGCGGAGCTTGGAAGCTCTATGCTTGCCGTCACTCGCGGAGCGACTGTGCAAAGCCGCTATGGTGGCCGCCACTACAGAGCCTCCGCGGCCGAGCTCGCGCATGTTTTAGATCAAAATGAACGGCGCTTAATCGAGTAGGGCCGACGCCCGCGCCCGGAAATAGATCGCAGTATGGGCGCCTGAAACATTCCGAACACACTTCCCTCTTTGATCCGTGGTATAAAGCACCAAATAGAAATAAAATCACAACTTCCCGCCTAAGGGTGTTCTTGTTGCATGTGTAAGTACTTTGTATTTGAATTAGTTTCACAAACTAGCATATGTAATTATGCATTAAGATGTCACGAAATCAACCCAACTGCAAAAACGATTAGGAGTAGTAAAACACAAAGTAAGCGCGGTATAGTCCGGCGTGCTGCGCGCGGCGCGGAGCACAATTCGTCTCACTCACCGGCATGCAGTTGACGCCCTCGTACAGCGAGCGGCGCGTGCGCCCCCACCCGCCGCCGCCGGCCGCGGTACATGTGCCCTCAACATACGACTGCGAGCATACACCCCATTCATACGCGGAGCTCGAACTTGCCGGCTGGCATTCCACGACTCCGTATATATATTCAGGGTTGTAGGGCGGCGGCGAAGGTGGATAGAAAAACGGCGCACTGGGTTCAATCGGCTCGAACTCGTGAAGTTCATGTCGAGAATTTAAACAGTTCATATTTGCTCTTCACGATCTGGATGCGAAAAACACAAGTTGAGTAAGATATATATCGACTACAAAGGGACTTGAATAGTCTAAGGAGGGTACAGTCACCGGCAATAGTAGGTACCTATCTTCCTAAATGAATAAGGCCGCAAAAATAAGTGACACGCTCTTATTTCTGAGGCCATAAAGAGCGTGTCACATATTTTTGCGGCCTTCGTGTAGGAAGATACTATTGCCGGTGATTGTAAGGTCGACGTCAAAAATATGTTTACACTTTTGCACCTTACTCCTTTGTAATAAAGACCAAAAGTGTAAACATATTTTTGACGTCGACTGATACCCAGCACCTACGAAGTCACTTTGCGTAGGTACCTAACTTTATAAATCTTTTAAAACTTGAACCTAATTAAATATAACAAGGAAACGTAATGTAATCATTCAATAATTACAAAAAGATAGAATCGAAATGGCTGGACGAATACAGCGCAACGTTAAAGAATTAGGTACCTATAACTGCAGAGAACCGGACAGTTTGGGAGCATTAATTTACTGAGCAATACGCCTACACTACAGCCTTGTGAAATGTGTAACCAGGAGGATAATAGGTAGAATATCCGTCCAACGCTGTAAGTGACAGGCTTCTTCATCGGGTGCGTTCAGGGAATATAAGAATAATAATACCTACGCCCCTCGTCTCGGAAATAGATCGACAGCTGTTCCCTGGAGAATACCCGATAAAACCGCGATTCCGACACATAGAGCAGCGACGAACACGTGCTGTTCCAGGAATACCTATCTAAAATTAACCATAGCTACGAAACAAAAGAACATTTTTGGGATAAAATAAATTAATCATAATCATATCGCGCATACCTATCCTATAGAGCGGTGAGATAAATGTTACTAAAATTGCATCGCGTGATAAAGGTAGTTCAGGGCTCGCAAAACCGGTATTTTCTCAGTACTAAAATAGTTAAAATACCGGTATTTGTTCCGTTCTTTTTGTTCTTTCGTTTACTATTTCATATTTAATCGAAGAATTTTATAATACGAAGTCATAACCTAATTACAAGTTCTACATAAAGACCATAAAAAATATATATATCGGATTATTTAGGGATTGAAAAAACCGGTTCCGAGCACTGATGTAGTTTCAAACTGTTTAGCATGCTGTTAGGGCAGAGTTCACCGATGTGATGTGATGTGATGTTTGCTAAAAATCTGAATTTGTTAATTAAACCAGAAAATTTAAAATGGGTAGTTTTACTCTTTCTCAATCATTAGGTATGTACAAGTAACTAGTTGTAGTAAAATAAAATAAAGGCGTTTACAGCCCTATTCAGTCCCAAAATATATCATCCATCATGCACTAAACGTCAAGCTTTGAATATTGAATTTTACGGGCCTACAAATTCAACAGATGACACTTCTCTAAGAAAAATGTGTGTGTGCTTAACCATCCATTGAGGTAGCCGGTTGGATTTCACGATTGAAACTATCTGTGGCTAACAATCTATAAATACCATTGTTAGAGTAGCCCGATAAATTAATAGATGCGTGTGTCGATAATTGAATTCGCGTGCCACCCGCCGCCATGCTACTACATATTATGTACTCATTAAATGTTTCAACGTTAAACGTTGCTAACGATCACATTTTAACATCAAAGAATGTTAGTATATAAGCGCTAATTACAGCATTTCACGTTCATACCTTTTTTACGTCACTACCACTACTCAAAGAACATAACTCGAAAATTGGTATTGTAACGTTTCAAATGCGTACAGTCAACCAATTTTAATTCTAAGTCACTACCTTGTTACAGTGTCCAATAAATATAAATAAAACTTTGTATGCTTGTGTCGCAAATCGAACTTATACATAAGTATATTGAAATTAAATATAAATTCTACAGCAGCTGAAATATAGCAATTATATTTACTAAGAAGTACATGTACTGAATCGAATTGAGCCAGGGATTTTCCTGTAACAGGAAATTCAGTGGCGGCGCGTCCAAAGAACACGATTCCCGTCGGCTTGCATAAGTTTCAGGCGCCTGAGTAGTTTTCCTACAGCTCATGAAGAAATTTTAAGCTAAATTCGGCACCGGCTTGCCTAAGAAAAAATTTAACCTACCGCCAGTGCTATAGTAGCCCTCAACCAATGTGACGACCGGGGCCATAAAACCCTTGAGCTCGCGTTATCAGTTATCCATTGTGTTGCATTGTGGACTTTTATGGCCCCGGTCGTCACATTGGTTGAGGGCTACTATAGGTAACAAAGTTGGGCTCCCCTCTTGAACATGATCTCGTAGACTCAAAATTAAACGGTGAATATACAGGTGTGACAAAAGCTGGCTGGTTGGCTGCGAAAAGGTTGCCGATGCCTGAACTACGCAAGCCTACAGCTAATCCTGCTAAATTATGCCAAATCAACTACAATACAACTTTGTGTGTGTTAGTTATTTTTGAGATAAATTGTGTTCTATTATTGTTTAAGTAATACGACGCCTTGTTTGATTTTGGTATTTATTGTGCGTGAAAATACATGATAAACACCCACGGCCAAGTTGGTCACAAATATCTGAACAACGCCTCTATTGGCAGGGCCATAAACTCCATGTTCACTGTTCAGATATTTTTGAGTACCCTGACCGCTTCGATATATTTTAAGGGCGGCCACTGACTATCAGTCCGCCTGACGATATCGGTCTGTCAGTTGTTCGGAGCCGGCAAAATTTTGTTCTAACTGACAGACCGAGATCGTCAGGCGGACTACAGGCGGACTGATAGTCCGCTGATACTGGACTGATAGACTATACATGGTATGTAGATATATGTTCAGTCGTCATCAGATATATCGGAGCGGCCAAGATTATCACAAATATCTGAACAACGCCTCTATTGTCATTGTACAGTCATCATCAACCAAGCGACTCATGTATGCTAAATTTCAGCTCTATCGGACATCAGGAACAAGTTCAAATTCCAGATGGCGTCGCAATCGCAATAAAAACAAACATTTTGTTGGCTATGGTTTGGAAATGTCAAATAGCTCAAGTAAACGGCGCTTAACCTTTTCCACGCCAAAGACGTATATATCGGCACCACAGGTCCAACGCCAAAGACCGATATATCGGTCACCGACCACAGAGCAAAATAGACCTACATGCACAGGCATAAAGTTCAAGTTCATTTTTGACATTCAGATGTCGTGGCGTCTGAGTGGTAGGTTTTGCGTTTGACATGGCGTCGAAAAGGTTAAAAAAACAAAAAGCATCATTTACCCGTATTCAGTTACATGACAGTATGTACATAGCCACACACAGGTTCTCTGCATTGATACGTTACATACATTATGCTGCAAGCAGAGCACGAAACAAAACAAGCGCCTGATAGGAATGATCGAGACAATATACGGGGGAACACGATTTTAAATACGCTCTGAATACGCTCTGAATACTTTTATATACTAGCATCAGTGCAGACAGGAGGAATAAAGAATATGACGGATATATTTGCATGTTTAGGTATTCTTTGGTAGCTTAGCTAGAGTAGAAGAGCCATTAGACCGGTATCCCTTGACAACAACTTCGAATATTGATGACGTGATTTTTCTAGAAATAAATTTCCTTAGATTTATCTGAAAACCATCGAAGAGAAAGTCGGGCCATGATTAGGGCTGCCATCTCTAAATTCGCCGAACCCGGACAATAAATTAAAAAACCCGGACATTTGGCTGATTTGGCGTAAATCGCATTTTTTCCCCGGACGTGTTCAAATCAATAATAGCACTAAATAGGTAATTAAATTCAATGGGTTGTTTCCTCACATAAAAAGTTTCCTGGTTTTCCCCGGACACTTATTGAAATGAAAACCCCCCCGGACGCACCCCGGACGGCCTCCAAACTAGGACAAATCCGGGGAAACCCGGACGGATGGCAGCTGTAGCCATGATCAGTGTAGGGTTAGTTGCCTGTGCGTGCTGTGCATCATAGTACCTAAATAAGTCCGATGGGGATCAATGTTACTCTACGTCCGTAGGAAACACCTTCGACAACCCTACACGGTGCCTACACGTGATCCCTGGGTGGTGCTAAAAGAGTAACTTTGGCAGCTGCACTGTCCCATTTGGACCTCGCAGCACTCACTGGATTTTCTTCATTGTCTGCTTTCTCACTACTACTACCCCAGAGAAGAAATGCCTATCTATATCCAATGACATGTAGCCGTACGATAAAAAAATAAAAATAAAAGGTGTTTTGTATGATTAGTGCAATGCATTATATGTTTATAGGTAGCTTTTTTAACCCAAGAAATCTTAACATTCAACATCAATCATATCATCGTTAGACAAAAACCGATAAAATCATATTAATTTATTTACCAAAGTTTTACCGGAATGGAATGAATTTAAACTTTTCTAATTTCCGAATTTTGTATTAAGTTGAAATGAGCTTCGGTGCAGTTAAGCAGGCAGAAACGAACATTAATACAAGTATGAAACAGAAACGAGCGCCTAAAGAACCAGTTCTGTTTTGGTATAAGTAAAACACGACGGCATAGGATTCATAAAAATAATGTTCTCAAGCGGTCTGAAGATGACAACCGTCGAGCGCCGAGGTCGCGCGGCTAGACTTCCAGGCGCGGAGCTAATTTCCGGGTTTACTTATGTGAACAAAGGACTAACGACAAACAATTTTTGGAAGGTCTACCAGTGATACAATCTGGTTGTCGGGAGGCACGAAAACATATGACACTCTTTTCACTTCTTCTCTCATTTGATAGCTGTTTGCAAAAAATTGTCAACACACATTCGTTTTGCAATAAGATGTCAACTTTAAGCGTACATTTTTAGAGTTTACATTTTATTGCAAAATTAATGTAGGTTCATTAGGTTGACACTTCACTTTATTAAATTATTATTCTCCCAAGACTCAAAGCTAACTGAAAGAGATCCCTTAATGATAAGTTTGGCTTTGTACTTGCGTTTTCCTAACTACACTCGATCACTCGAGAGCAAAAGTTTCGGGTCACTAGCATTTTCTTGAATATCTCAAAAGATATTAATTTTAAAGTTTATGTTACTGACCCGAAGTTTTTGCTGGTTTTTGTACAATAAACAGTTTACGAAGAAACAATAATTGTATTAAGTTCGGGGTTCACAGAACCTCCCCCGGCTGTGGCCGGCGATAGCAGCTTGTTCAGTTTGCTAGTTGTTTTATACACTTTTCTAATGGGATCGATTTGTCCCGGCTGCCGCTCTCGGTTGTTTCTTTTTGTCGGATGACTAACTTCGATACATGTCAAATTTTATAACTACGATTTTTTTTTTAAAGAAAATGGGGCGAGGGATATTCTCAAATCGGTTAAATGATGAAAAAATGTTTTTTTTTCGCCGCATTACGTCATTTAAGAACTGAATATTGATTTTGTAAAAAATATATGTATTATTTTAAAGTGAACATTTATAATATATGTTAACTTGGATATAGGTTAGTAATGTTAGGTTATTTTCACATATTTCATAATGCGGAAGAAACCGACGAAACCGATTTAAACGAGAGCAAAAGTAAAAACGAAATCAATAACAATGGTTATGAAATCGCTGCCCAATCTCGTGTCTACTGTTTGCCAGATTGCTTTCAGCATAATTGCTTCACTGGTGAGCATAAAAGTGCTTATATAGGTCACGCACGCGCGCAACGCTGGTTAAAAAACCCTAAAAAACCGTAACACAAAAGTAACTGAAATAATAAAAGTAATAAAAACAAACCTGTCAGAATAGCTTAGCGCTTACTACATTTAGCACTACACTGCACAAGAAAATACACAACTAACTATTGGTTATCGGAGAAAACCCCATAAACACTGTGCCAAAATGAAAGTGGTGAAATGAACCTTGCGACCGAGTGTTTCCTACTGTTCTTAAAATTCGTCACATCACTCTGTAAGCAGCGGAGAAATGGACACACTGTGGATCTTGACTAAATATAACCAGACAAAAATGTAGGTGCCTATTTTTCAGTTATTTTTACGTACACGACCACAGCTGTACCTTATTTGAGTGCATCTTTACAAGTCATTGGATTTGATGGAGATAAATATTTGAATTGGAAGGTGATACGGGATTACGGGAATCACTCTCGATGGAGTAATGAATAGCCGTAGTCCGTACTATACCTGAGCCGGACGCCGTTCATATCATACGAAATATTGCCCCTAAACTGAAACGTACTTAGACGCTTTAAGACGTCACACTGAATAGGGTGATTTTTCCACTTATCATATTACCAATTTTTGGGAAAATTATGATTAACATCATTCGGTTCATCTTTCGATTCTGTATCATGGCTTGATTACTTCACCCCGATTTCGCCCTGTATACATAAATATTGTATGAATTTCACTAAATTCAAAATTTTACGCATAAGTAATTAGTAATTACATCAAATGAAGGTAATCTTAAATTAAAATACACTCCAAAAATAAGTCACATTAGCTTATTTTATCCAAGCACTCAAGCAAGTGCAATTTAAAAGCTGTAATTGTAAAAGTAAAAAGCACTAGTGCAAAAATTGGACTTTCCGGACACTAAACCAGGAAATACAAAGACGTCTAAAGCCACTATTTTGAGCAACTATATTAAAAAAATACTTTTGTAAATTGTGTAGTTTTCAAACTATCCAGCGCCATACTTATCTACGCTGCCAGTGACATAATGCTACATTGTAGGTATTAGCCTTAGCGAAGAAGCCGGCAAGTAAATCAATCAATCAATCAAATCTTTATTTTAGACTGGTATACAATCCATAATATTAAGTTTTTTCCACATCAAACGTAGCGAGCTCACTGTGCAAGCTCGGGTCGACAGCCGAGCCCAGTGGGCGGCAAATGGACTCTTGGGCGGGCGGCCGACCTATATATAAACTTATCAACGACATTATCCCCTTCTTTCAATGTAAAATTATTTATAACTATTATTAGCCGAAACAAACAAACATACCTATTTTTAGCAAGAAATTATAAATAGCCAGTAAATTGTTCTAGAAATATTTTTGTATCTCCTTTAAATTTTATGATTTCTACCAAAACCTCGGAATAAGGGTCTTCGGGATGTTATCGGAGTTTGGGGCTATTCAATTACACAAAATTAAAATTAATTGATAGATATTGTGCGGTGATCTAACGAACAAGTGGGCAGCTAATGAAGAATTAGTCTTAAAACGCGCGTAACCACTGTTTGATTCAAAACAACCTGTAGCCTCCGGGATCGGGGCCCTCGTGCCTTTTGTGTGGAGTAGCTATCACTATCACTCTAGAAATAGCAAGATTTCCCGAACAATGTTGCCTATAATTTATTTGATTAAACAAAATACTTATCCATTGAAGACATAGTACATGTACTATGCATTGTACCTAAAGATTGAATCTTACAAGCTCTTATTTCCCGCCTTTTTATACATGACATTGGCTACAGGCAGTACCGCTACTGCTTAAGTCCATTAGAATAAAAAAAAATATTCTTCATTAAATAAAACCATTAAAAGTGAATTTTAACAAAATACCTGTTTGTTATCCCTATTCTAATAAGTAGAATAGGACCTTTATTACTGAGAAATTTAGTTTACAGATTTTTGATTATATAAGTAATATATCCATTCTTTCCGGTAAATCCAGGCCAGATGGAGTCTTGCCACTAATTTCCACGGTTTAACAGAAACTTCGTAGCGTCTTACAAGAGACACCTTCATTAATATTTCCTCAATATGCGCCTAACTAATTCCGAGAAAATGAAACGATATACAAACTGATAGACTATTCTAGATAGGCCGACCTTACCTACTATCAGCGTTCACGGTTTTTTTAAGTTTTATTTACATTTTTGCAATTAAGTATAGGTACGGAAACCTAACAATAATCGAATTGCTTGTTTTAAATCTATTTTGGAGTTCCGGGGTGCGTCCCATTGAATTTAATTATTGGAAAAAATGCGATTTACGCTAAATGTCCGGGTTTTTTAAATTATTTTCCGGGTTAGGCGAATTTAGAGATGGCAGCCCTAAGAATAGACATCGTACTTTTGGATTTTTATTTGTTGTGCACAGTTATTGTGCAGTACACCCCGGCGTAGGCGCTCAAACCGTGGCTCAAAGGATTTCTATAATTCCAAATTGAGAACACGATATGTCGTAAAGCGACAATAGCACGTTGGGTGTATTCTAAGGGGGCCCACCGACTATCAGTCCGCCTGACGATATCGACTTGTCAGATAGAACAAAAATGTGACAGCTCCGAACGACTGACAGGCCAATATCGTCAGGCCGACTGATTTGGGTGGGTCCCATAACAATACCTTACGTACTACAAACAAAGACAAAGGCAGCATAGTGCTTTGATTTACGTGACTTTGTCACAGACGGCTTATAGGGAATTACTGGGAAGTTACATACAAGCAGAGAGCTAGTCGTGGCGAAAGAAGTAATACTGTTAAATGTAAAGTAAAACTGAACTACGGACGTAGGACTTTGCCGTTTGCGGTTGTTGCAACTGGCCCTTGCTAAGGTACAAATATTTGCTATGTACCATTTCCACGAGCGAATGACAATTTGCAAGAACAAAAACAAGCAAAAATTGGAGGAGTCTGTGGAGGACCTTCATTCAAAAATAAGCATATTTAATAATAACAAACAACACACCAATAATTATTGTTATCGTGCGCCCCGCCATGCAGAATGAATAGCGCCTAATGAGCGCCACGACTCGACTCGAGCGTCGAGCGCGAGCCGCGACCGACGACCGGCGTTTTGAATTTTAAATTACTCTTTGCACAAAATCCGCTGAGCCAGCCGGCAAACAGACGTCGATGCCTGCCTCTGCCTACCTCTATATTTGTGGGGCTGACAGGACGTAAAATTGCCTAGTCTCATTTCACAAAAAAAAACTGTTAACAATAAGTAGGGTTGTCGTACGTCCCGTATATACTACATGTTTGATTTTTTAAATTCCTGAGTGAGTAATAGAAGTCGAACTGACTAATGTTACAACACACTTAACTGACCATAGACCTTATGCCGTTGCCATAGGGATTGCAAATGGTCAGTTAACAGTGTTGGCGATGGTACTCGTTGAATTATACAAAAAGTTTCAAAACGGAGTCTCATTGTCTCAGTTTGTTCTGTTAGTGTAGGAAGCTCTAGCTGCTGAAGCTATGTAGTAAACTTGCATTGTGTTTTGTGCAATTATTTTTTGCACTAAACTTTTAATTCTTTGTGATGCCATAGAACTGGAACAAAGCGGGTAAATTACTAACGCAGGAATGTCTAATTAATACTCAAGCGGGATTTAAGGGCACGCTTATTATATTTATTACACGTAAAATTTAAGGTTATATAGAAAACAGACATAAACAAAATGTCACCACTGAATATATAAAAAATAAAACACATTTATTTCGGACGAAGGAATCCATATAGCGTTAGTATCACAATATAATTTAAATACGTAAACTTAGTGTTGGTCCAGTGCCTGATTCGATCGGAGGTACACTGTCCCATATCTCTCTGCCACGACTGCTGATTGAAATCCTATATATATTTACTTCAAGATAGATTCATTATCATCTCCTCCTAGCCCTTTTCGGCTACAGTTTTGAGTTTGAGTTTGGGTAACTGAATAGTATATCTTGACCTCCATATTTGTTGGAAGCGCTTAATAAAAAGGGAAATATATTAGTTTATCCTTTTTGAAGCCGGTTTTCTTTTTTTTTCTAAAGACTATATTTTGTAAAACACTAAGCTATGCATATGCAAGCGTGAGTAACAGCCAACCGTCCGGGCATTGTCGAGCGTCGTCAGCCGCCGGAAGCTCAAAGCCTCCGGCGCTGGCGACCTCGGGGGAGACCGATATGATGGGGCCTCACCAGTTTCCGTACTCAATTCATTCATCAACACGATGGGAATTACGCCAAACAGCCATTATATAACTCAACCTGCAGAGATGCATTCGGTGGTAACAAAGAGAAGCGTGGAATAATAGTACAAACTCTACTGGAGGCATAACGGCGGTTCTAAAAAATTATACGCTGGTACAACTCGGGCATTTTCGGAGGACGCGAGCTGAGCCGCACTGCCCGCAATGTTACGAAGATTAAAGTAAAGCGAACTAATTTTGACCTAACATAGTCCAAAGATATACAATGAAACGAATAAAGTTATATGGAGAAAATAAGGCCTAATTAAAATGAAGCTTGTATTGTGTCTATACATATATTATTTACTGCTGTTTTTCGTGCGCGTATGAGGTCTCTCTCCAGTGTCTCCTCTATTTTTGGAGCATATGAATAGTAATTTAAATGAAAAAAGAAAAAAAAAACACAGAACCGAATTCGATGGATCTCTCAGGCTGAGAACTTTGTGAATGTTGTGCCGTAGCGTAGCAGTTATTATTGTCGTAAATTATAACATTGTTCATAACATAAGACGATACCTACCAAAGTATCTATATTAAAATGGGGGTAAAAGTTTGTTTTTGTGTATAAAGTACCATATCACATCCTATTTTAATACTAAGGACTGGATAGCTTGTTTAATAGAATTAAACCAGGAAAAAACTGATATTGGATACCGCTCAAGGTAATATTCTGAAGAATCTGAAGTGCCTGTCTTCACTGTGGGGATATCCGATATTTTAATTAACTTCGACCGTCGTCACAGCACTCGTTGACATTTTAAAGGAAACTTTGTATACGCTTCGATACAGCGGGCAATACAAAATAAGCCGAATTATTTCTTACTGCGACGACCGTTTGTTTGTGACGACGCCGTCGCTTGCGATAATGATTGCTATTAATTATATTTAGGCGTTGTTATTGTTACCCTGAGTTAGTTATATTACAAATTACAATATAAAGTACTTAATTTACAATAATTATTTGGTTAGGTGTTTTTAGACAGACAAGGTGGTCTTTGTAACATATTTAAGGCCTAAATTTAGTTTTAATACTTTGCAATTTACAAATGTGTGAATGTGAATACTATGAAAGCAGGTGTGGTGTGTCTATAAGATATATTCGTTAGTTAGATGGTTTAAATTGCGTCAATACTAAAATTACATAAGTCTAACCTTATTCATCATCCGGTAGCTCTAATACTTTAACATCCAGAGTAAAAAAACCAACCACTTTGTACAGAAATTTCCATACAAAGCTGTTTTAATTACTCCGGTGTGTAAAATACTATAGCAGGCAGGGTAGCGCAGTAAGGTAAGGGTTATAATCTGGTTATACATAACATACAGGATGGATTAATAACTTATAGTTAGGCTTAGTGAAGTTCTAATTAGTAATTAGCGCTAATGGAACGCGCTTAACCTGAAACGTGTCTGCGGAGGCACGTCAGAACAAATAGGGATGGGCAATTTCTGAAATATTTCATACACTATTATCACTGTACTAACTTGTATTTAGTCACTATTAATAGATAATAGTGTTAATATGTGTATATGTGAGACACATGTCTCACGAAAGTTTAAAATCAATATTTCATACATTTTATTGAAGGCGCTCCAAACAATTTATATCTAACTAGTGACCCGCCCCGGCTTCGCACGGGTCCAATTATACATATAAACCTTCCTCTTGAATCACTCTATCTATTAAAAAAAACCGCATCAAAATCCCTTGCGTAGTTTTAAAGATCTAAGCATACATAGGGACAGACGGTAGGAAGCGACTTTGTTTTATACTATGTAGTGATTTAGACAAGTTTTGAGTCGATATTCCTAAATCTGGACTGCAGTTAGAGATCTAAGACAAACCGTTATCGATTCTACAATATATCCTCTAGAGCCAGATTATGAAATAAAATAAAAAAACATTCTTTTTCTCTTTTTAACAAAGCCTAACTAACAATAATACCTATTTGAAAGCTGTGAAGTGAAGGATCTTACATAAGTAGGTATGTATACGAAATCTACTTATTTTGGTTCCTTAACGTTATAAAAACTGACGAGAGTTTTTAGTTATAAACTTATTAAATTGTGTGTAATGTTAACGACCATGTTAGCTTAAAATAGAATATCTTCACTCCTCGTCTTCAGGTGTCAATCACTATTCACAAGGTATTGATAGACTGTTACGTGAACGGTCCAATATCGAAATACCTGGCAATAGAGAATGTCAGAATCGGCACAGCAGCATTTTCGATATTCCGACAGCGGTTTCGCGGTTAGGCGTCCATTGTTGGCCATGTTACCGTTTGCTGAACGACCAAAGTCTCGAACACGGAAGCGAACTACCTTTATTAATTTAACTTACATAGGGTGAAATTTAAGTCGTGAATTGAAATATGTTTTTCTAACTCTATAAACAACGAACAATTTAATACCCCGACTCTCACTAAAATCATACAAGATTTTATATTTTTTTAAATAATGTTTATATCGATTATTTTTCGTTTAATGGCGGTTTCATACTATATACCGACTTATTAAGATATAATTAGTGAATTGAATTGACTCTTTGATTTTGAACTATCATAAGCAAAAATTTAGTAATTTATCCTAGCGAAAAATAAGATTGACTTAATTTTACATTAAAAAAAAATGTTAAACAGCCGTTTTAATGTTACAATATCACCTTTGAAAGAAAAATAAATGACAACAACATTATTAAAAAAAAAATCTAGTTTAATATTAGTTAAAGTCAGTAGGGGCATTCATTGTTCGTTGTTTATAGAGTTAGAAAAACATATCTATTCACGACTTAAATTTCACCCTGTATAGATTTCCGCAGGAATACCTGTTATTTCAATAAATAACCTTAACGAATATTGACTAAAACTTACGGTATAGGTACGTGACAATTATGGAGGGGTAAAAGGGTAAGGAAATTCTCACCATAAAAATCACTTAAAATTTAAAACGTAATGGATGAATGTCCCCATTACCGGGTCAAACCATATAAGGCGTACCATAGGTTAGCCAATAGACGGTGTGGTGATTAAATCACTATAGGTGTGCCTATAGTATTTGAAGATTTCCCTCAATTTCTCCAGGATTCCATCATCAGATCCTGGCCTCATACCTTTTCAAACAATAAAAATATTTTACAAGTCGGCCGACTTCTAAAACTATGCTGTCACTGACATTTCCTGCAACAAAGTTTAACACAATAAAGCGATGTTTTCGGCCTTTTGAATGTTGCAGTGAATATTGTGAGCGGCAAAGAGTCGTGTCCTGAAACATTTAATAATGTCGAAATTAAACGCACAGGGGAGGTGAGTAACCCCGTGTCGCTGCAATGCATGCTTGAGCGCTCCTTTCAGCTCTCTATGCATGGTCAGCAAACAAAGCGCATTCAGCGCATACGTGTCACCTGGTACCCTAGTACTCGCGAACCGTCTGATGCTTTAGGACGTAGTTGGGAAGGATTGAAAGGCTTTCTCTTTCATCCTTTCCTAAGGATATTTTAGGAGCTTGACAACCATGCAATGCCTATTGAGCGGCGTGTTTTCACAGTAATGGGGCATATTCAAACCTACTAAAATAGTTATATTTGAAATGAAATCGAAATAAAAACTAATTATGCATGTTCGACAGGGCCATATGATCAGCTGCCGCATATTATTATTATTTAACGACCTCCTAGACTAGTCGGTAGTGACCCTGCCTATGAAGTAGGAGGTCCCGGGTTCGAATCCTGGTCAGGGCATTTATTTGTGTGTTTATCACGGATATTTTTTCCTGAGTTATGGATGTTTTCTATGTATTTAAGTATTTATCTATATCTATCTATTATACGTACAGGGTTGGGCAGAGAAACTGTCCTAGTTTAAAAGTTGTATAAAAGTTTAAAAACAGTATAATATGAGATGTTATGTTATTAATTATATTTAACACACTCTATATATTCCACATTAATTGATATGTTTTATTCTCTCTTCCTTAGCTTGTATAATTTTAAGCATCTTGCCATAAAAGGAATTTCACGCGGCACGCAAGTCCTCTTCTGCCTAGTCGTCCCATATTTGACTACCCGACCCTAGAATAAACCCAATAACTAGCCTTATGTCATCTTAATAAAGCTCTGCATATATCCTCATACCGAAATATCGATAGTTAATTAGTTCTCTAAGGATACGTATAGCGTACTTTGTAATGTAAAGAGTCGGCCTCAAATTCCGACTAATGTGGTACATGTCACCATGAAGTTATACCCTGATTGCCTAGCTTTTTGGAATCATCTTATGGCTAATATATCCTCCAGGGTATCTCTTAATAAGACACTATACACTCCATTAGTCTGTCGCTTGTCGATCTCCTGTAATTAAAACGTATTTTCTTTGCATAATGGCAGCCGTGCCGCATACATTATAGTTAATCGTAGGTGCATGTAAACGACCTTGCTCGACACAACCATCAGAAATGTACCAAATTTTCACTTGATTTCAGCAGAAGAAGATTCATTGAAACGATTTTTGGTGCGCAGTATTAAACCTAACCATGATTTTTACATTTTTCGGTTAGCTGAACATCGCGCTAAATTCTAAATGTTCTCTGTACAATGTTCCAACTGCACTACTATTAACATTTGTTTTTAAAAATACACATAACATAGTGTAGTCAAAGCGTCTTTTGGAAGTCATGAAGGTGATAATATAGACGTTTTAAAATTATATGCAGGAAATGAAAATCTATATTATTAATTTAAATAAACGAGTGTATTGCAATAGGACAGTTACTCTGCCTAACCCTGTATATATCGTCGCCTAGTACCCACAGCACAAGCCTTATTGACCTTACTGTGGGACTATTTGGGGCTTGTGTAAGATTGTCCCATAATATTTTTATGGGCTAATGATTCCTCTAAAGTAGTATTTTTAACTGAGTGAATAAATCTGACAGCTCCTGTCATAAAAGTCAAATAACTCTTTGGCAGACTACTGTTAGTGGAGCTCGCGACCACCACTTATTACACAGTTCTATTTAGCTTGCCCCGTACCTATATTCGTTTATTTGTTTGTGTCATTATACGCATCACATCTTGCAAGTTAAATTTCAACCACTTCCCGGTGTCTGATTGAGCTAAAATTTGGTATACTTCCGTAATTTACATGACAATGCTACTAGGTACAGTCAGCTATAAAACTATGTACCAAAAAATTTTTGGGAGTTACTTGTTTATATAAATTTACTTGAGTACTACTCGTATTGAGATAAGTTGCAATTTTTGCCCAAGCTGAAACGGAAACGCTTCACTCGCTTAATTATTTATAAAAAAAAATCAATAATCCCCACATTTAACAAACAATACCGTCTGTAGTTATTCCTCTAAGAGTGCAGCTAAATCATTAGACCAATTGCCTTCTCCTGCACAAGTGCATTATGAACAAATGAACATTGCTTCAAAGGTAAACACTTGTCAGGTAACTAAGTTAGCTCACTGAACCGAACTTTTAGGATGCGCCGTTTGAATATTCATTTCATTACATCCGGGCGCACATGGGTACTGTACGTATACAATATGATTATTGATTAATACGTCACTGTTGCAAGCACAAATTACATTTTCGTTTCAACCGACTAACGAGGCAGCGGAGGATGCAGGTTTTTTAAATTGATTTTGATTTGTATTTCGACGACGTACTCTTTGGAAAGGGACTTTGGATTGGACGTGGTATTCTTATCTTATACTATATATAGGCTTTCATTTCTACGCCTCAGTCCACGGCCATAGCGCCTGTGGTTCCCCAGAGATTTTCATTTTTATTTACATGCGAGTTTTAATTAGACATTGCAGGGAGACCGAGGAGAGTTTCGCCAGAGGAAAGTAGTGACATCGTCGATTTTTCATAACTTATAACTGCCAGTAGAGAGGTAGCCTCGTCAGATATGACACAATAATGAGAGCAACAAAACTCGTCTGGTTAAATTGCTGTATTATCCTTATTGCTAGATCTGGGAATCCATAGCGAGCTCACAACAGCGCGCGTTTGTGAGTTAAAGTCTCAAATTAAGAAGCTATAGGCTGTAGGTTCCGAACGATCGACTGTCACAACCTCTCCTCGGCGGTGCGATTCATTGGGGAAAAAATCTGTACACGACCTGATAAATATACGGACCGAGTGGACCGACTCATACAAATAATTTCGAGAATTCGACTGTACATTAATATACACAGCCTACACAGGGCAGTTGCACCGTTTGTGAGACTAAATTAGAATCACTACGTTTTATGCTTCACCTAACTGTCCTAACTAGATGAATTGTCCGTGCTAGGTACTAGTATTCTTGCCATATAAGGAGTGCTTAGAGGGCTCACTTCGACAGCAAAGGTTCCACTCGAGAGCAATTAGGTTGTTCACTTTCATACGGAGGCTGCAAATAATAAAAGCCCACATGAGCTCATTAAAAACGTACGAGTCATGTGATGAGAAATCCCGTACATATTATAATATCATGAAGCGTGATATTATTATGCCCATCCCATACCCAAAAATTGTCTACCAAATCACCTCGCACAATACGGCCAGATATTGAAAAAAAACAACGCGTATGTATATTATTAGATGATTGCTGATTTTTCTACCTTTACGTACCATCTGGCACTACCGGCTAGCGAGACCACATCAATACAACCAGTAAAACTTGAGTGCGATTACGCTTGTAATTACAGTTGTTACTTGAGTCAAAGTACGAGTACACTGCACAATGTCGTCACAGCACCAACAAGTCAGCAACAAAGCCACCCATAAGTGAATGCGAACCGTTGCGAAAACATCCTCCCTGTGACATCGGGGTGACAGGCCAACGTCACCCTTCCTCCTAAATAGTAACTCTGTAATATTTCAACTTGAATGACAACTGAACCTCCCACGACCGAAATACATGAGTGAACGTTCTTGAGAACGGGTGACGATGACGACAGGCACCGGATTAGGTCTTTAATCGAAACTGAGGTTTTCTCTTGCGTCCAGAATTTTAATATTTTTTTAAAATGTTCTTTCCTGATGTCTATTAGCTTAAGGCTGCGTTTCCGCCCGAGATGCGCGAGTATGTGTTACGAGTTATGTGTTTTTGAAAACCAATATAATCACTTTAGAAAACAAACCACTTTAGCGTTTTTGAATTAGAACATTCTTTTTCACGCCACCTGCTCGGAAATGTGGCAAAAGAAGATCAAAATCCAAGCTGGAAAGTAAGCAATTGCTGTAGCATCTGAACTACCACTACAAGAATTGCTATTTTGCAGCAATGAAATGTCATTGCATTGGACCCGCCAATGAGAATCATTTAAAACATTAAAAAGGTCTTTTTTTGGCACCACTTTTTCATTCTAAAATAAAATAAGGTTGTTTATCGAACCAATTTACTTGTTTAAAAAGAAAGAAACGTCAAGATCACCCTTAAGGCGTTTTTACCTTTTTAACCGTTTGTGGTTTTCTATCAAAAAGTGGGTAAGGAGTGAACCGGCTATTAGACATGGCAACTTGCAGGGCCCAATCTGTTGTGTACCCTGCCTCTCCCTCTCCCTCCTTCAGCTCCCTACGGGCCCTACCTTTAATTACACCTACCAACCTGACAGATTGGGCCCTGTAGGTTGCAATGTCTAATAGCCGTTTGAGTCGGATTGAAGCAAACATCGTAAAACGCTTCTTAAAAGTGAAAAAAAAAGTAATAAAGGTGGAGCGAGAAAAATACATATTGAATTGGATAATGTTTGACTGAAAAACAAGAAATTTGTATTTATGCAGTAAAAATGAGTTCAATAAGTGTAGAAAATGTTATTAATACGCTGGCGCCCACCGAAATTCAAGGGGTAAGTAATAAAAGATATAAGAACTTATTGTATAATATTCATATTCTATACGCTCATATTGCATAAGCTTGTTTTGTATACCGTTCAAAGTGTATAATGAACGTTTGATATAACATCAAAATATCTAATTTTGTTAAGTATAACGTTGTTTAAGTATAATATCGTTGTATATAACGGTCATAATGTATAACGTTCATAATACCTTAGATTTATAATGTATAATATTCAATACATCTAACACCAAAATACATAATGCTCGTATAGAATAACGGGTTGTCTAAATCGCAGCTCGTGTACATATCAACTCGCCTAAAAGCAACTGGTCTACACGATTTTTTAAGTAGCAGCTCGTCTAATTAGCTATTCTAAAATTCTCAAAATGTTGAATCCTCAACTTAACTAGACGGAGCCCCGCTTCGCGGGGCTCCTATTTCCGGGCGGTTTGCCCTTCGGGCATCTGAAGCTACCTAACGAACCTAACCTACCTATTGATTTAGTTTGATATCCGTGAAAACATTACACTTTGGGGAAAAAGGTTGGAATGGAGTTATAACCTATTTAGTATATCATACGCTATTATATTTTATAATTATTATATTAAAAGATAGTATATATTATGATCGATATACGTTATGTATGTTATATTAAACAAATTTAGAGTATTTGAGTGTTATATGATAAGTTATTATACAAAATGAGTATTATATTAATTGACCGTTATTCCTAATAAAAATATAGATTTTGTTGTTATAGCAAACGTTCATTATATCTTGTGAACGTTATTAATATGAAATTATATATTTTGTAGTTATATCTTATGGGACGCACCCAAATTCAAGAAACTGCACAGGCGTAGAAATTTGTTACCAGTGAAATCGCGTCCTAAATAAGAAGGCCCATGAACAGTGATATTTTGTATACAATATAATATCCGACGAACAATTCATATTATGGAAGGGTGGCGAAAAGAAGCATTTATTTGCAGAAAGTTAGGTATTTGCTCGTTTACTTTATCGTGCTTGTGAAAAGCATATGAACCGTCAATATACCTATAAATAGTATCTATTAAAGTGTTTGTATATGCCAATTATTTTTTTCTTTTATTTCCTCACAGTAGTCGTGAAAAGCACTATGTAATGTCTCGGCCGAAAGCGCTATAGGTGGACTCGTATCTTCGAGGGCCTCCCCTGGCGGGTCGGCGGCCCTCGAACTAACTCGATCCACCTATAGCTTACTTTCCAGCCTCTACAACAATGTACTATTATTTCTAGTAGAGTTTAATAGTTGAAATTTTATTTGTACTTCTACAAGTACGTGGGAGTTACTTTACTTATTTTTTTAATGAAATTAAAATGAAGAGATTATTGCTAAATTTAGCTATATCAATTACCGAGTTCAAGCTTATGTGAAAAGAGCCCAGGATATATTTTTCTTTAGCCTATTTTGTGTACCTAAACGTTGTCAAAGTTAAAAACTCGTAAATTAATAAGATTTTAAAAAAATAATTTAAGTTTCAATTCAGCTGCGAAGTAATCCGACAAGGATGCAAATGGTTCCACTATGTCTTAGCTTAATCGCGTCAACCGAACTGCGGGATAAAAGCCTGACAAAGGCGGCTCCAGTCCAGTCCTGATGGATTAATATTGGTGGAAGCAGGGCCCGTAACCGGTTTTTACAAAAAAAACGAAATAAAGCAAAATAGTCTTTATGTAGAAGGAAAGGCTGTATGGCTACACGTTGGGCAGACAGAATAACATCGATCACTAAAGCGACACTACAGGCAAGCATGCATCGGGCCCTGGATCGAGCGGCTTGGAGAGTGTTGGTGAAAAGTGTCCACAATCGTCACGTCCCTCAGCCATGAGGATACGACAAAGAAGAAAGAAATAGTAAACGAAAGAACGAAAAGAACGGAAAAAATAACGGTATTGTAGTATGGAGCAACTACCCGTTTCTGGTGGAAGTTGTAAAACAAAGTCGCGTAGTTACTTTAACAAAAAAGAACTACTTGTGCTCGATATCCCAATACTTGAAACAAAGTAGCAACAAAAATACCGGTGATCCTTTTAAGGGCATATTCGTAGGTAAAATAGAAAAAAAAAAACATTTTTAGACGTGACTTTTGTTTTTCGTATGGGACACGTCGTCCCAGCCGGCCAACCCTCCATTCACACAATGAAGGCGATATATCTGATGGCGACTCTACAGTAAAACGATCGTTGTGTGGGAATGTTGTGATTATTCTTCTGTAAAGTACAGGTTTCATTGCGGTTGCACACCACAATCAATTTCCATTCGAAAAAGTTTTCAGTTAAACTGCCTGTGTTATCCGATTTATCAGATTGGTTATAAATAAGTATGTATGTACAGCTGTGCACATGATGTATTTAATATGGAGAAAAATATACGGTGCCGCCGGTGCCTGAGTTGACAAATACCTAGTATGAGGTACTCACGATAGCCACGGAGTTGTTGTTGTGCTGCAGCCACCGCAGGATGGCGCTGGCGGTGGTGAAGTCGGGGCGCGGGGGCGGCGGCACGGCGTGCTGCAGCGACGAGGCCAGCTGCTGCGCCAGCTCGAGGGCGCGGGCGCGTGCGGCGCGCCCCGGCCCCGTGCCGCCGGTGCCGGCGCCGCCCGCCTCTGTTGACAAATATGAGCTTCCATTACCAGACAAGGGTGTTTATTCTATTTAATAGTAGTCCGCCTCGAACTGAGAACTCACGATTTACTTGCAACCGACCAATAATACCTACAAGACCCACATTAAGTTGTTGTTTTATTTTCACCTACTACACATCCCCTTGATCGATCTAGGTCATATCATATCATAAACGAATTCTGAAATTTTATGTATCTCTGCTACAACCCCAACAAATTTCATAAAGATCAGGAAAACGTAACTAAAGTTATCGTCGAACAAACTATCAAAATCAAAAGCCATCGAAATGCCGAGACGTCCCAGTAGCCAGAAGTGGTTTGTAAGAACTTCGCTTATTACGCTCCGCTCGTTCGATTGAGAAACATTAGCTAACAGTGTTAATTAAGACTTACTGATCATTGATCAGTTCGGCATCCGTACAGGGTAAAACCGTGCTGTCTCACGGGATTAAGTTAACCACTGATGAAATGAAATGCGCACATAGAACCATATGTTTCTAATCACTTGAATGATTTTTCAGGCAATGTTAACACTTAACACACATACGTGCCGGGACTAATTGCTTGGACAGTTGCTGTAATATTGTGTTAATTTAAGCACATACTATGCTGCTATCTAAATCAACGATCACTCTCATATTTATGTAACATTTGTGCTAATACAGATGAAGCCTCCACAGTACAGCTTCTAACAGCGATATAACAACGACTGAGAGTGAAACTATCAACGTAATCACAATAGCGTAACTTTGATACGAAGATATCCATATCGATATCTCGTTTTGTGTTACGGAAGACAGTGTAGGTATTATGATTGGCATTAAGAATACGATCTTATAAGACTTGTAACGGGTGAGTGGACGTTGCGCTCCAATAGCATTTTAGTTACTGCTGTTACTAATAGGTACGTGCAATGAGGGTTTCCTGAATAGATTTTTTCACCAGGTGGTAGCACCGTGGCGAGAGGTCTAGCTGTAATAATCCACCAATAATTATTTAAAAAGCTAAAGTGGGACTGGGCTGGTCATGTCTGCCGCATGCCAAGCGAGCTGTGGGCCAAGATCGCCACCGAGTGGCAGCCCACTTCAAAGCGGGGACCTGGCAGACCTCGTCAACGATGGCGAGACGAATTAGACTCCTTTTTAAAGGAATGGCCGAACGCTGCACAGAATCGGAAGGATTGGAAAAACCGGGGGGAGGCCTTTGCCCAGCAGTGGGACATTACAGGCTCCTAATAATAATATAATTGCGGACGAAGTTATCGTGACGAATAACTACCGGAGATATATCCTGAAGGACGGGACGGTCGACATTTGTCGGGCATGCCGCCGTCCCGGAGAGTCACTCAGGCATATCATCTTCGCTTGTTCTCATCTTGCTAACGGCGAGTACTTGCACAGACATAACCTCGTAGCAAGGATCATACACCAGCAGCTTGCTCTCCTATACGGTCTTGTGGACCACGAAGTGCCGGACTACAAGTACACACCTGCGCCAGTTCTCGAAAATGGTCGTGCCACGCTCTATTGGGATCGATCTATTATCACGGACAGGACTATTGTAGCCAATAAGCCTAATATTGTGATAATAGACCGATCGCAACGCCGGGCCATGCTCGTCGACATCACCGTTCCATGTGACGTTAACCTCGTGAAGGCTGAGAAAGACAAATCCAGCAAGTACCTAGACTTAGCTCACGAGGTAACCGCCATGTGGGAGGTTGATTCGGCGATCATTGTGCCGATAGTTGTTTCTGCGAACGGTCTCATAGCGAAGAGTCTCGACCAACATCTTGAGAGACTTTCGCTACGGGGTTGTGGTTGGATCAAGGGTCAGATACAGAAGGCGGTAATTCTGGACACGGCGCGCATAGTCCGAAGGTTCCTCACTCTGCGGCCCTAACCATCGGCAGCCTGGGCCTTGCTCCGTTGCCGGCGGCACTCTAGGTTAGGTTTTTTATAATGTCTTTATTGTTTTTGTATATTTTAGATGTATTTTTATATTTTACTTTTGTAAAAATATTATAAAATAACCTAATCTAAGAAAGAAATGAAATAAAGGAAATATAAATATTTAAAAAAAAAAAATTTGTGGTGGATTTTGACAGCTGCTGTCAAAAAGACCTCACGCCACAGTGCCGCCACCTGGAATCCAGGAAACCGTAAATTGTAAATGTACAGTTACGTCTGGAAATATGGATACATGTAGTCACGACTCAAGTTCATTAGTTTCATTAGGTACCAAGGCATCTTGGATACATGTTTTTGTCAAATGTACCCATTTTTTTCCGAAGTTTGCCGATCGCCGATGGCCGATCAGACGTCGACGTTTTCTATGGGAAATTGGGAAGGTCAAAATTGATTTTGGGATTTCGGGATTGGTTCCATAGAAAAAGTTGTTCAGTATAGTCTACCTAATCACCTCGCACAAATATGACCAAGACGGGTTGTGTCTTGTATGTATTTAGAACCGGAGCGTAAATCCGGGAGCTAAACCCGGACCTAAATTAACCGCTTCTCTGGAATTTTGTTAGAATCGCAAACCATTGAATTTTACATACATGTATTGTTTTAAGTTATTACCACATTTTTCTCTAAAATGCCAATTTAAAAATGGACGGTAAAAATAAAATATCATTATGCATTCCATTCCAACGAAACTAAGTAAAATCTTTTTGAAATGATTCTACTCGCGCAAATTGCGCGGGAACCGAGTGAATTGCATCCGTCTAGGAACAATGACGCTTTGGGCGCGGTCGGGAAGGAAAAGAGAAAAATCTCATCGCTTTACCTTCGTCGCGTCGTGAAAATGTGAAGAAATATTTTAAAAGCATAGGTAGGTATTTCCATTACATAATATACTTACGTCAAATGAGATATGAAAGATGCTCTGGGATGGGATTTGGCTAAAAATACTAGAGAATCAACGCCAGAAAACTCCAAAAAAAACCAAGAATTTAACTAGAACTGACAGGTATAACCTATGCTGGCGCCATCTGTGAAAACCTTCGACCGGCCGACCCATTGTTAAATTATGTAGACATAGCCATTAGTGAAACGTACGCTGTGGAATCTGCGAGTCGGCGGCATCAGGGTCCCCGAAGAGCCGCTCGCTGCACGCGTCCAGCAGCCACCACCGGGTGAAGTGCTCCGGCAAGTGCCAACAGCCCGGCATGGCGGCGTAATCACATCACATAGCATCCGTACACCGCACTTCAACTCTCACTTTCATTTATTCATTAAAATAAAATAAAATTTAGAAGCGTGATAGGGAGAAAAGGAAAATTGGAATTCTGAGACGACCACTGGTCGTTGATTTATAAAACGACCAACGCTTAACGTCAAGAATTGATAAAAATATATTATCTTGCATTTAAAGAAGAATTATTTACATTAAATGTAGAGTGTAGTGTAGAGATTTACGAAACTTGAGGATAAAAAAAAACAGTGTTATGGTATTCGAATCCCAAAATCGACCAAAAAGTAAAAAAATCGTTAAATTAAAATAAGTTCTACCCTTTATTTAATTGGGCAGTGGGTGAGCCGAAACGAAGATAGAGGTCAGCCAGAAACCGGCACAAGGCTGAATACTGAGTGAAAAATACGGGAGATACACGATATGAATGGTAATTACACAACTTTCCCGTTTTTTCTCGTTCCCCGTTGGCGGAAAACAAATGAAGTTGTGGAACAAACGCCAGGATGTAAATTATTTGCTAAGTAAAGATACACATTGCGCTCTTCTCTTTGCGGATACATAGGTAAACATTAGCTGAAATAAATAATACTCAGCAAGGAATTCAAGACGTATTTTAAGGAAAGAATTTGAAAACCTTTTTTAATAACGAAGAGTCTGTAAATATGTCGGAAGTTGAAAGAAAGTACGCGAACCGCATAAAAAAATAAGCGACAATGAAAGTCTCCCTTGGAGTGTTGTCGGAGACCGCGATAAGAAATATTTACTCAAAAATGTAATCTTGACGCGATCCTGCTGAGATTACATTATTTCATGCGTTGGCATCATAGATCTCATATACGTAATAAAAGATACTCAATCGGCACGCCAAATGTGGCACAGTATAACGAGTTAATTCCCAACTCTTAATGCCGAAGAGAGCCGTGCCCGAGCCGAGCGAAGCCCGATCGTTCCGATGAGGCTATTTACAAAGGACTAACAAAAAGTTTCGTCAAAATATTACCAGTGTAAGCGAGGCTAGGGATTAAGCTTAAATGCTACAACATGAAGGTCAACGTACTCTAGGTACAATTGGTGATAGGAAGTAAAGGTTTCGTAAATATAAACAGAATTGACAGCATTTAGGCATAAGCTTAGTGGAGTAGTTGTTTTTTTTTTATTACGAAAGTCGGATTATCTGACTTATTTAAAACATATTTTGTAAATTTTATTAACCGGACATTAATTGACTATTCGAATATAAATATAATCACCGATTATTTTAATTTTGAGTACAACAATCGCATTTTATACGATTATGACTAATTATTCCAAATAATCGTAATTTTTAGTCGTTGCTCGCTTTTAAGTAGGTTAATCGCAATCGTTAGTCGATTATATTTTTCCCGTCTCTGCTGGGTCATATGGTCCTATTCGGGTAGAGGACCCTAAATAAAAGGAAAAATAATCTGAGAGTAGGTACAATGGATAAAATAGTTCCTAAGTAGAATTTATATTTAATTGAGTGAAGTAACTTGGCAGCACTTTTACATACATTTGCAAACAGCTATATGTACCTATATCAGGAGCTGTCAGATCAGATTACACCACCCAGTTATGATCATGAATTCTACGTTAAGGAGACAGTCGACGTCAAAGATATGTTGACACTTTTGCACCTTACTACATTGTAACAAAGTGTAAAAGTGTAAACACATTTTTGACTTCGACTGTACATAAAAATAAATTGTGAACGGTGCGCTCGCTCGTCCGTCATTCAAAAACTCATTAGAGCGCCACACTGCACCGCATCAGCACTAGACCGGCACAGGCAGAGGATTATTTCTAACCGTTCAAGTTTTAACGCTATTTTTTCATCTTCTTTTCTCTTTGGAAAAGAAGTGTTGGGGGCAGTCGAGTTGAACAAGTCGAGCGATTCACATACCTAGGCTAGGCAGTGTGGTCGATCCTACAGGGGGTGCGGACTGCGGACAGCGATTTCGAGGCACGTATAATACCTAGTACGGGCGGGGACCGTAAGAGTTGCTACGTTACGTGATACAAAGATATACCCCATGCCATGGCACATGTTCATAAAAGTGATGCTGATTTCCGAAAAAAATAGAATTGGCCGAAAGCATAAAAAAGTACCACTTCCGGTTTAAAAAATGTATGGCATTCACCTACGTCATTGGATATAAAGATGGCACTTATGGCAACAAAAATAAAATTTATTTTTAGGTGCAGAAAAACCCAGTCTGCGAGTTCCTGCAAGGCCGGAAGTGCCCGGCAGACTAGTTTAAAAGTAACGAATTTGACTCCAAACTACGCGCAACTGAAACCTCTCTGGACGTCCACCGTGATCAATGTGATCAGTGTGATCACACGAGTGAACACTCGGCGTACAAAAATCAGTGTTCAAGTCAGTCCTACTCCTACTATACGGATGCGAGACGTGTCTGGTAAGGCAAAACGTCACCAATCATCTGCAGGTGTTCATCAATAAGTGCCTGCAACGCATTCCGGGAATATACTAGTCGCGTACCATCTCGAACGCAAGGCTGGACAGAAGCCCATAAGGCAGGGAATCCTGAAGAGAAAATGGCGATGAATCGGACACGCACTCCGATTGCTCCGAAGACCAGACAGACCACTTGTCCAAGCAGAGTCTCCACTGGCAATCTACTGGCAGAAGATCGGGACGTCCCCGCGCTACCTGGAAGCGATAAGTTGAGAAGAAGGCTGGCTCAATAAGCTACTTTCCAATGAAGTCAAATCAGCTACTCTTTAGGAAACGTGAAAACGATTTGTTATATAAAGTTTATACGGAGACTAATATTGTGAAGTCACAATACTATATGATGAATACATCTCCTTTATAAAATTTTAACCGTTATACAATCATTTCAAGCGCAAACACATCTTACACCTGGATTTTCCTGTGTATTTTTAAAATTTAGATTTTTTTGAATGCTACTAAAAAAATGTTCATCTACTGGAAAGTACCCTATTGGTCTCCACTGGAAAGAGCTGGAAGTAGCCGCTCAAGATCGTAACAAATGGAAAACTCTTCTGCGAGCCCTATGTCCCTAATGAAAGTAATGAGGGATAACAGAAAGAAATCATCATCACCATTGGGGGGCGGATGCGAAAAAGTTTGTGCGCACATAACGGTAATGCCGCGAGCGTTATGGGCACTTTTGCAACGGAAAGTCCGGAAACGTAGCAATTAATGACTGTAGCTTTTAGGCTTGGCACCCACTTGACTTTATTTACTGAGTACTGAGTCATGTGTCATGAACTCATGGTTATGAAATAAATGTTTTTGTATGTAGTGGCGCGAATCCAAGTTGCACTTGGCAGTTTTTAAATTATGTACATTTGATTGCTAATGTATGACTACATTATACGTGAGATTGTATCGTATGGATGGGGATACAGGACAAACGAATTATCTTATTTTATAACTTTTATTATAATTATTTATAAAGTCTAACTAATCACATAAAATACCTAACAGATAGAACTAGAAGTTAACTGAAGGTACCTTCTATTACGGATTTGCCTGTCAGAATTGACACAAATGCGTCTGCCGGAGATTCATCTGGCTAGCAATTCCTAATAACGGATCTATGACCACTCCTTGTTAAACATGCGTACACAAAGAGGTATTTATTTATTAAAATCTCAAAAAATGGAATAGATGCTTATTTAAAAAAACATACACAGTAAATAAATTGTTTGGGATTGGTAAAAAAAAAATAGTGGTTAAAAAAAAATAGTAGTAGATACGTGTATCTCCGATTTCGGTTCGTGTCGCTTCAGCGACGACGCGACGCGTCCGGCCGGACGGACGAGCGGCGGCGGACTGGCGCCGCAGCCACCCTCCGTTCAACAGTTTGCACCCTCCCGCGACACGCGCCCCCATCTCACAACCCTATTTATTATAGGCTTGCTGCTTCCGTAAACCCCACATTATGTTAACTGAGACGTTAACTAATACCTCTATACACAAACGTGATTTAAGAAATTTTTAAGGAGAAGAGATTTTGTTTTCTTATGTAGTTGTAAATATTTTCTTAATTGTAATTAAATACAGGTGTTGTAGTAGAAAAAATAAGACTTTGACAAACAGTATTTGTTCTCATGAATCATGACTATAATTAGGACATTTTTTAAATACTTTGGGTTATTAGAAGATATGTATACACTGGATATACAGTGTGGAACAAATGAATGGGTCCTGGAGGGAAAGTACCTTAAAACTTAAAGTTAGCTCATTTTACTTAATGGAAACATTCCTTTATTTTTAAAAATAAATAAAACTGGTGGTATTATCTGAGCAACTACCACTGAGCAGTTCTACATATGCTCATTTTTTAGGCAGTTGTCTGGTCAGACTGCCCTTAACCATACGACTGCCAAAACCAGTCTTGTTTGAACTGGGTTTAGCTACAAAGAATGTGTTTCCCACATTGTAAACCAAATTATTTTGTAGTTTACTACTAAGGAAAAAGATTATGTTTAAATCATCTTAACTTCCTTGAGCAACTGGTCATCACTGGTAAAGTCGAAGGTGAATGACCAAGATACAAGAGCCCAATGCGCTGGTCTGACCAAATTCGCTCAGCTCTCAACACTACAGTACACGATGCTCTTCACTCGGCAACAGATAGAGGAAATGGCACCAGATCATCAGCATGAAGCTGTTAAATGACCACGACCCTCAGTAATGAGGAAACCGATGCAAGGAGGAGGAGGAGGAGGAACTTCCTTATAGAAAATGTTTCTTTGTTAATATGTTTTCTCACTCTCATTTAAGTAGTTCAGAGTGTAATATTGATAACTTTTTGTGCGGTGATCTAATAATAGTGTGCAGCTAATGAAGAATTAGTCTCAATATGCGTGTAACCACTCTTTAGTTGAATGGACAACTGTCCTGGCTCGGCCGCCACATGTGCTTGTAAGGAGCAGCTATCACCTTACAAAAAGCAAGGCTTCTACCGCACAACATTGCCTATATTTTATTTAACGTAAAAGAGTGAATAACATTTAATGTTGACATTGGCAAAATTCCCATTGCTCTGTACAAAGAGAGAAAACCATTTTAATAAATAAAAACAACAAGCAAATTGTAACTATGTATATGTACATGATGATTTAGCGGAAGACCATTGAACAAATTAAATATTAAATATATTTGAGCAAAAATGTGTAAGTGCCGGTTTGTAAATAAACATTTCATTCATTTAATATGGGATTTCTTAACATACAACATATTACTATATTATTATTTGTGGATAGATGGGAGGATAGTCGAATTCGCAGGTACACAATGGACCAGACTAGTGACAATCCAGGAAGAATGGAAAGGGATGGGAGAGCCCTTATACAAATGGCATACAGCCCAAATCGATCTTGTCTCATGAAGGTTGGAACAGTTCATAAAATATTTAGTTTTAATTTCAGTGTTGAAACTCACAAATTAGTTGTAAAATTGTTTGAATAAAGACTTAATAATTGTATTAAGTCTTTATTCAAACAATTTTAGAAACTATAGACAAAGTTTCGCTTTTCTGGCAATTTTTGTCTATAGGTCTTGTTTGAATAAAGACTTAATAATTGTATTAAGTATTTATTCAAACAATTTCACAACTAATTTGTGAGTTTCAACACTGATTATGACTGATTACAACACTGTTTAGCTATTGACCTATAGACAAAAATCTGCCGGAAAAGCGAAACTTTGTCTATAGTTGCTGAAATTTTATAAGAAGCCCATAAATAAAATGTAGCCCTAAATAAATTTTTTCCGCTTTATTAGCTATGTTGAGTCACTGACATAGAAACATCAAGTCATAAGTGTAGGTACTGTTTCATTTGTCAATATCATACACATTTTATTAGTTACTCTACTACTAGTTTGAGAGTTACAAAGCAAAGCTCATGAATGGTTTCATCTCTATTACAGGTCCTGCAATTAAAAAACTCGTAATTGATCCAATAAATGCTTTTACAACATGAATATCGACAAATATGAAAACGTCGTGGTCGTGGTGACGATATGGCGCCTAAATCAGTTAAGATACAGTATATAAGTACATTTTACGTAAAACGTTTAAAATAATGAATACTCGTGACTCTGAATTTAGATTAAAGAGAACTTACCCGCTATAATTCCATCCATCTGCAGCAAAGCCGCTTCCAGTAACTTGGCGGGGTCGGGATCTGAGTCGACCGATGTTGGATTGTTGTCGCCATCAACCTCTGTTGTCTTTCCCATTCCACGAATAAATTTACTCAACAGTTCAATATCAAACGTGGGCTTAAATATTAGTAATCAACTTTGTTGGTGATTTAGTTTCGGAAAAGTTAACTTTACGACCGAAGTGTCAACCAAACTTCACAGGGCAAGCAAGTAAAGGGCGCGTTCTTGCTCTTGGATGCGTTCAGTTCAACATGCCAGATAAGATAATGGCAATGACGCGCTAGAGTTTGTCAAGCGAGTCGTGTCCACAGAAAAAAGGCGGCAATTCAAAAATCTTTCAGGTGTTGACACTGGAAGAACCACTGACTTAGGAATAAAGAGACACGGTCTCATCGCGATTTAGTACCGAAACCAGTGTCGCCACGGTCAAACATGTGTGCATTTCATCTACATAATGCTAATTTTCACCAACAAATAAAAGAACCCACAAGAATATCAACAAATTCTAAAACCTGTATAGATATTTTATTTACGAATTTCGATGTAAAGGACTCGAGTATTGAGGTAGTTGAATTTGGATTTTCGGACCATAAAGGAATTTTATTTACAGCACAAAACTTATCAGATAAGGCAAAAGCTCAGCGAAGTCAATACTCGTATGTAAACCGATGCTATACTGAAAATAACATACAAGCTTTTAGAACAGAACTTCAAAAAATAGACTTCACGCTCATAATTACACCCCAAAATACTACAAATATAAACTTTGATGGATTTCACTCTGTTGTAATGAATTTGCTTGACAAATGTATCCCGAAAAAACAAATTAAACCAAAAGCTAAACCTAGAAGGCAATGGTTAACCCCAGGTATTAAAATCTCCTGTAAACATAAACGCGACCTTAAAATACTATTGACTCAAACAGGTGACCCGATTCTAAAAAAACATTTTAAAGCATACGATAAAATCTTAAAACAATCAATATATATTTCAAAAAAAATTACTAATATCAACAAAATATATAAATCCCAAAACAAAATAAAAACAGTATGGCAAATTGTTGGTGAGCAAACACATAAATCTAAAGGAAAAAAAACACAAAACTTGAGCCTTAAAATAAATAATAATGTAACAAACAACCCGCATGTAGTCACAAATACCTTCAACACATATTTCTCCTCCGTAGGTACAAACGCTAGCAATAGTGAACCGCGCGGCTGTCCTGTCATCAATCCAACCAGAAACACATTTGTCTTATCACCAGTAGATGCCTCTGAAATGCTTAAGTGTATCAAACAGTTAAAAAACAAAACTAGTTATGGACTTGACGAGATACCCCCTTCACTCGTAAAAGCATGTGCTAATGAACTTACGATCCCCCTCACAAACCTAATAAACCAGTCATTTTCCTCTGGAATATTCCCAGAACGTTTAAAAATTTCACTTATAAAGCCAATATTTAAAAAAGGAGATCCGTCTGATACCCAAAACTACCGTCCGATTGCCCTGCTCAGTACATTCTCAAAGATCTATGAAACTATTATGGCAAACCGTGTAACATCCTTTTGTAACAAATTTAATATTTTTGATAAAAGACAATTTGGATTTCGAAAACAAAGGTCCACAACACTCACAGTATATAAATTCGTTCAAGAAACCTTAAAATTAATAGATAACAAAAAAAATGTGTTTGCGTTGCTCCTGGACATGAGCAAAGCCTATGATCGCGTTCGGCACGACATTCTATTAAACAAGCTTTATGGAGTAGGAATTCGAGGTGCCGCGTATGAATGGTTTACGTCTTACCTTAAGAACCGCCTACAAATAGTTGAAGTCGAATTCTACGATGACGATTGTAAAAAACTAACCAAAGTTCGATCTTCTACCATAAATATGACCTGCTCTATCCCACAGGGAAGCGTACTAGGCTGCATCTTGTTTTTAATATACGTTAACGACTTGCCAAAAATACTCGACTCCATTAACATAAAATCTCTACTCTACGCAGATGATGTTTCTATAATATTTCCTAGTACAAACACAAATGAAGTTTCGGTCACATTGAACACTATATTTAATACAATACTACCTTGGCTTCAAGATCACAATTTGAACATAAATCTGCAAAAAACCAACTTAATACAGTTCAGACCATACCAGAGAACAGCTTTAGATATCAATTATACCTACCGAAATGACCAATTACAACTTGCTTCGACTTGCTCACTTCTGGGATTTAATCTTGATGAAAATTTAAACTGGAAAACCCACATTAACAAAATTTGTATTAAATTATCAAGATTTGTTTATGCGCTGAGACAAATACTAATAAACACAAACTTAAAGACCGCAATTTGTGCCTATCATGCTTTTGCTCAGTCATGGCTCCAGTATGGAATAATTTTATGGGGCAATAGCGTAGATATTAATGACCTATTTTTGCTCCAGAAAAGATGTATAAGAACTTTGTGTAATCTAGGATATATAGAAAGCTGCAGACCATTTTTCCCGAAATTAAATATACTCACCCTCCCATCCCTATATATACTTGAAACATGCAAATTTGTCCGAAAACATCAATATTTATATAATAAACCCAAATCCACCATCCCCCAAACCTACAACTTACGTAATCACCATCACAATAAACTCGTTCAAGCAGTTCCCGCGAACCTACACATGTTCAACAACGGCCCTTACTCCATGTCTATTAAAATCTACAATAAAATACCACAGGACATAAAAGACGAAACTAAATATCCTATCTTCGTAAATAAACTTAAAAAATATCTAATAACTGAATGCCCATACTCTCTACAAGAGTTCATGGAATATTGCCCTTGTCCATTACCATTGTATTGTAAATGTAATTAGTAAAATATAAGATCTCAATTGTGATAAAGTGTAGGTGATATAAATGATGCAAGCACCTACCTAGCAGATAACAGAAAAATGTCGTTGATAATTCAACATATATGTAGTTTAGTTTATAGTAAATTAGGTATAAGTATAAAGTCTTGCTACGCCCTAGTAGGGTCCATGTCTGTACTGGTTTAACTCTAAGAACACCTTTTATAATCCCATGGTTGCAAGGAATAAATGATTATGATTATGATTATGATTATGATTATTGTATGTATTAGGGTTACACACACATAGATCAAGTCCACTACGTGGAGTCTTATACTGTGGTTGGTGCACATACAAGAACCATGGATTATAATTACACAATAACCATGTCAACGAACGCTTCCGTGTTTGTTTTCGTACCTCCTTGAGCCAAAAAGTCATATCTTCATACGATATTTTTATCACATACGACTTTTTACTTTAAATGGAAATTTGACAAACATTCAAACCTTCATTCTTCCATTCATTCATTCGATAGAGATGGGAAGTGCAAAAATATTTTCTATCGATACCAAATTTTATAGACTTACTTCGACTTTGAAACTATCTCCTACTAAGGTTAACTAGAATCGATAAGTTCGCCTTTGTACCTACTTTGTTTCTTTCCTACATCATGTTTGTATTCTTATTACTTCTTTTGTGTAAAATAAAGTGTAAACATACGTACAGTACGTATCTCGTCTAGTAGTAGTAGTAGTTAAGTATGTAGAGCATGACATTTATCTTTACTTCACAAGTCCTGAGATGTCGAGACCGAAGACGAGTGAAAATGGTAAAAAAAACATATCCGCTAGTGTGTCAAACGACGATTTTCACTAATGTTATAAAAAAATTACAATATAACAAATCTTGTTTACTTTGAAATTAATTGAGTAGGTAGGTATAGTCAGCACCACTATTGGTATCTTCCTACACGAAGACCTACAAATAAGAGCGTGTCACATATATTTGCGGCCTTCGTGTAGGATCTAAGGTAAGTATTATTTTATATTTAATGAAAATCACACCCCGGTGAATTTACTCATTAATTATGTACATCTGACTACATATTTTAATTTTTTACCTAAACTTCAAAACTGAAGTCCCCTGCAGAATGTATAATGCTAACTCTTTTCCTTGTTAGCACTGTCTTCACTGATTTAAGTAATTATCATATTTATTCTACCTGTGTCTGACAACCTATTAATCCTAAAATATCATCTAATCGCAAAAATGTATCTAAAATATATGGTCTCATCCGGTAGAAAGCATAAAAAATGTGACCAACAAATACTATAGTCACGGAAACGACACGTGAAGTGATTTAAAATCAATTACGTATTCGTACATAATTGTGACGTTTTCAAGTCAAAGGTACTTACATAATTATCGGTTGTCAATAAGGCGTTAATGTCTTAAAAGTTCATTTAGAAATAAACTTTATTAACAACTGACAATGATTGTACCTTTGACTTGAAATGGTCACAATTACATATATCTTATTTTTAGTACACCAAAATATCGATACATTACAATTAAACATTTAAACTTATTCGCAGCTCTATTTCGTTCATCACTGACAATATTTTGACACGTTATTTCAATTTTGCGAGTACTGTCATATTCCACATGTTTATTGTCCATTGCGTGGTAGCCTCGATAACATCAAAGGGAAATGTACACAAAACAAGCAATCGATGTCATTTGAATGCCAAGCAATGGAAAACGTATTTTAATATTTTTCGCTCGTATCTTTATTTAAATAAATTGTGATTAGTCTTACCAGTGATAACTAACGTCACAGTTTCGCAAATTCACAGTCGTACTGCGGTTTTTACACGTAATTATGGCACAAATCGGCATTTTATTTTGCTATTTATACCATATTGGTTGTCATGCAACTGACAATATATGATCACGTTTCTTGATCGCCTCGATCAAGATTCAGAGACAAGCTTGCAGCTGTCAAACCACTTCTCTTTATAATTCAGATTTCTATGGGAAGAACGCTGATTACGTGTTTTTGATATAGCTAAATTGTAATAACATTTTGTTTCTTAGGATCAAAAACATGTGTTCGGCATTCTTTCAGTGTTAAAACCTGAAACATTTTTGAGTTTGCCGCCGATTTCTAGGGACACGACTCGCTTGACAAACTCTACTCGCGGTCGCGGGGTTCATTATATAATAGTTTAAGGCGCGTTTAAGGTTTTTTTTTGTTTCAAGTGATCTCATCTCTCTCTCTCTCTCTACTTGATTGAATTATATGTACAGTCGCCATCAATTATATCGCAGCAGCCAAGGTACTATAAAACATCTGAACATCTTTGATTAAAATAATATTTTAATCAAAGCTGAACATGCACTTTATCTCCTTGACAATATAGGCGTTGTTCACATATTTATGACTACCTTGGCCGCTCCGATATATCTGATGGCGACTGTACCAGGCGAACATAACTATGTAGGAGGTTTACGCTCAAATTTTTCCTTGAAGTTAGAATAGCTGAAGAGGTTTCTATGGACGACTTTCGGGCATTAGAAGCAAACAGCGAAATTGCAGCTTTGTATTTGTAAAGAAAGGGTTCGCATTTTATATAGCTCCGCTTTCATTCAGCTATATGCTACGCATCTCGCTCTAACAACAGTAACAACCATATAAGGTGCGTTGGGCTAAGATAGAATAGTACATTTCGATATTAAAATAGTGCGGAAAGTATGTCATTACTTCACGAGCACCGAGATATCTTGCCACGAGCCGTAGGCGAGTGGCAAGACTCGGGACGAGTGAAGAATGACATTTACGCACGAGTATCGAACGACCTTTTTTAATACAGTTGCGAAAAAATTATAAAATTGTCAATTATTCACTTTGAGGTTACTTTAGTACATGTATCCGAACGCTCCGCGCGGTGCGGTGCGACGCTGTGATTGGCTGTCTGTCACTGTCATTAGCTGTGATTGGCTGGAAAAGTAAAAAGCACTAGTGCGCGATATCAAACTTTCCGCACGCTAAACCATTACAAGAAAAGCACTTTTTTGAGCAACTATATTAACCTTTTTCACGCCAAAGACGTATATATCGGCACCACAGGTCCAACGCCAAAGACCGATATATCGGTCACCGACCACAGAGCAAAATAGACACACATGCACACGCATAAAGTTTAACTTCATTTTTGACATTTAGATGGCGTGGCGTCTGAGTGGTAGGTTTTGCGTTTGACATGGCGTCGAAAAGGTTAAAAAAGATTTTTTACTATGACTGATCATATTATATTCTCTAACTAAAAATGAAAATCGCACTTGTGAATTATAAAAGTTCAAAACTGTTCCAGTACTGTAGTAATTTACTTCCAAACGAGTTGACCACAATATAACAAGACCCCTATGAAGCTTTTTTTTTTCGCCTTCTAAATCTACAACCGCTTGATCGATCCAGCTCATAAACGAACTCTCAAATTTTATGTATCTCTGCTATAACCCTAACAAATTTCATTAAGATCAGAAAAACGTTACTAAAGTTATCGTCGAACAAACTCTAAATATCAAAAAGCCATCGGAAATGTCGACGCGTCCCAGCAGCCAGAAGTTGTTTGTACGAACTCGCTTCGCTTACGTTCCGCTCGTTCGATTATACCCGGAGTTATCTAGTATGTCTGAGTGTCCCAGCTGGCATCTAATGATGTTGGTTGGTTGGCCGATCCGATGATACAGGGTGGCAAAAATAACAAAGCTAATATGTCATAATTTATTAATATTTTATTAGACCCTTTACCAAATTAATCGTAAATAAATAGAACTACATCATGGTAATAAGTACCAATCTTTTAAAATCCTAATTTACCGTTACAAGACGATAAGAGAAAATTATATTTCCTAACTGCAAAATAAACTTTTCATAAAAACAAGCAACAGCCATATTGCATTTGTCTTATACAGACATAAATAACATGTCATTGATTTCCTACTTTTTGTGTATAAATATATAATTCTAATGTGTCAATATTTTAAAATACACACATCTAGATATGAAATATTATACTAAACAATTTCCAAAAAATGTTATTAGTATACATGTATTTTTAAAATACTAAAGTACTGATCTAAGGCACAATTTGCTAAATCTTGATATAGTAACTATCACTCAAAATTACAAACTGGATTTTCATAAAATAGTATCCTTTTTATTATTAGTAAATATGATTTTCTTTTCATTTTACAACACAATAAATGTAACAGCAAAATATTAACGACACTTTCAACTGTTTAAAATTACAAGTAATTGCTTTTAACAGCGTTAATTTATTTATACATATTATATTTATCTACCTTATAGTACATATGTGGCGTTCCACGGGTGAAAGTACCTTATGGCGGTTGGCGCTTACGTTGCGTAGCATCGCGTTAGTATTGCAGCGTCGTTAGAAATAGCGTAAGCGCTAACCGCCATAATGTACCTTTTCTCGTGGAATGACACACACATATATATATGTATATATAACAACTTAAAACAAAATTAAAATGTTGGTAAGCTGTGTTTTGGTATAAAGGTGAGGGTCGCTATACTAAAGGCTTGTTGACTTGGACGTGACGGAGCGCTCAGTAGCGGTACCTACTAGACTACTACACATCATTTATAGTATAATAGACACAGCGTTATACATAAACACATTCTCTTGCTTAGTGAAATCCCAGAATGTATCATTTTGACAACTTTACAAAGTGTTCTAATTTAGTAATTTTAATTAAATACTGTTCTGTGTATTTCACGAATAACGTTAACAATTTATTGTGGTTTTAACACAACTTCCAATACTTTTTTACTTATAACTATTCCACAAAAATAAAGTACATTTATTAGAATTTTAACGATATACATTATATGTTATCTCATGTTGAAATTAAACGCGATTTACAAAATTGCAAGTCCGTAAATAATAAGTGTCATTATTTTGGCAAAGGTACTATAATGACACATATAAAACTGCCAACGTCAAGTAATAAATAATTAGTATAAAATTAACTTGTTTTTTTTTTTATTCTTGACAATTTACTTGTGAAAGATGAAGGATGGAATATAATGATTTTATAATATAATAATTTTAAACTGGAGTGAATAATAAATCTTTACTCGTTTTATTGCTGTTGTGTTGGTATTTTTAACAAGTCAGAGATTTACGTGTTAAATAAACTATTACTACATTTATAAATCTCTGCAATTATTTAACCGTTTTATATTTAAGATCTCTCCTTAGTCACATCTAAAATCTACAAAATATATTAATTTTTATTAAATATTAAAGGCAATATCTATCATTAGATATGGACGGATTAAGTAAAGGCGCCCAGTGGGGTGACCGGTTAATAATATTAATAGCTCTTACACCTACCTTTATAACTACGTAGCGCGGCGGCGGGGCCAAATAAAAAGTCAACATTACAGTTGCAAATCCAACAATGAAACGGCATAATATAAGAAACTCTATAAATAAATATGTGTTGCTCGTTTCAGGTAACTCACGGACGGCCCCGAGCCGGCTCCTTGCACACATGCACACCACATAACAAAACAAATACATAACTTCGTTGGTAAACATAACTTCACTTCCATCTACTTGTAAGTAATTTCGTAAACTTAACAGGCAAGACCACAACCGATAGTAAGTACTTATGAGCTACAGGAATGTAAATCTCAGGTTACTTTAAGAAAAATGGAACGGACCGACCGATTACGTTAAACACGAACAATTTAGGTACTAAAACAAAATTAACAGCTACATTACTAAATTACTTTTATAACCTATAGCATTTTCACCTATAGATTGTATCAATAAACCAATGTCTCTATTAGCACACAAGTAAAATATACTTTATTTACCTAATTGATAAGTCGAAAGTCAACATAAGTATAAATATAACTCTTCAAAATAAGAGATCAAGATCGTTTCCCATGAGGTTGAGCACTTCTGTTGGAGAGCGCTCACGTGCCGCGTCAGCGCTGAGCAGCTCTTCTTAAACTACAACCAAGTATTGGCTGTTTGCATCTCTTTCTATAGTACGGGCGGGGACCCCAAGATCTGCTACGTTACGTGATACAAAGATAAGCCCCATGGCACATGACGTAAATTTGGGGTCAAACTAGTTACTTTTAACCCTTTCTGTACGGGTGACAACCAGAGTTGCCAATTAGGCAACATCACTGTAGTACGGGTGTCAACTATAGTTGATCGAAACAAGGACTAACGTCGATATTTTTTTTCAACAAACTTAGACCTTATGTCTTGGTAATAACGATAACATTTAGTAGTAGCTTTAGTATAGATACAAATTTTCAATTCAAAATATTTTTCCTGATTTTCGGAATTCAGCATCACTTTTATGAACATGTGCCATGGGGCTTATCTTGTATCACCTAACGTAGCAGATCTCGCGGTGCCCGCCCGTACTACTAGCATTTTTTAGAATTAGAAGAAAACAGCGAAATTGCAAATTGTAGCTTTAAAAAATATGGTCCCTGGGGATTCGCGCTTAGCGTCGAACATGGCCCGTGAGCGTCCTAGCTGGGAAACGACGGCATTAGCAAGCAATCAGGACGCAAGACAGTTCAATCTCGGGTACCACATTTATACGATAAAAACTTGTTTTACTAAATTCTAATGGTGATTTAAGAACCTTTATATTAAAGTAAATTAAGTACTTTCGAATTAAACGAGTAGAGTTTCTTATTTAATCGTGGGTTTTAAATATGTGTTTTACAGGGCACTACGCAATTCCAATTTAATAATAATGCTTTTGTGCGAGTAGGTCACCGAACGATGCCGCGTGCCCACACTATAACTATCTTGAGCAAGTGTGCCTTCAATAGATTTCTCTTTCTCAATTCGAGAGCAGTTCAATTGACGATGATATGATACGTACATTATGTACAACTGAACTGACCAAAATAGCATTGCTTATTGAGAAAGAAATAAGTACATATGACCATAATAACGCACCACTCTTAAATAAAAGAATAAAATATAGCTATCAAAGAAACAGACGTATTTTTAGAAAAATAAATAATAACAACAAAATATAACTTGTACATTAAATATTAGTCGTGGACTTGCATTACATGCATTTACAGAAACAATTAAAAACATAAAAATGGAATGTAGAATTTATAATTCCTGTCTGTACACGATCACAATAAGTAAATAATCACGGAAATACAGGCTATGCCCACTCTTCTCAACGGTGACATGTAAAAATATATTAATTTGTACAATCTCCACCACACTTTAAAACATTTGTATAATTCACTATCGCACCAAAAATACTTTTAAAATTTAGATTAGATATAGTTTTAGTACAGTTAAGTACTGAAAAGTAGAATGGAAAACAAATATGAGTGTTCCTCTCTACCCATTTTAGTAGAAATGTACATTGTGTGTCGCATCGCTTCCTCGAGCTGCGATGTATAGGTATGTGATGTAAAGTGCCACAACATGCAGTACTGACACTGACGATCAATTCAATGGATAGAGGAGATACATATAGCTACTTCCTATATTCCCCACCAAAGACTCGAGTCTCTCATCATGGAATGTTACGTCACGTTTTGGAATGTAATATTAATCTTTGCCGAGTCGTCAATTCAGTTACCGGGCTATACTCAAAAACTATCTGACCCCTTCACAATTAAAATGTAATATTACCCTTTTATAACCCTTTTCGTTTAAGTACTAAAATATCCGCATAAATATCCTCACGCATTTACCATAACAATAATAACCGCTAAAATATAACTTGACATAATTTGCACTTTTCAAATGATATCTCCGGGGGGACGTTCGGCACATAGCGAGCCGATACAGGGCGAAAACAGATAAAGTAAAGCTTACTACGCACGGCGTGCGGCGTGCGGCGTGCTCGAGCTCGTGCCGCATCAGTTCGTGGACGGCCCCCCCGCCGACAGTCATTGGTGGCTCTTGCTCAGCAGGTGCGAGTTGAACTCGTACACGTTGCAGCACTGCTCGCCGCAGATGTTGCACTTCCAGGGGTTGGAGTCGCAGTGGCAGCCCTTGTGCAGGAAGTAGAGCGTGGAGTCGGGGAACGTGATGGCGCAGAAGCTGCACACCAGCGACGCCGGCGCCGCCGCCTCGCCCAGCGTCGACGTGATCACGCCGCCCTCCACCGGCGACGCGCGCGACTGCAGTGCACACACCAAACGTTACTACACTATACTCTTACACTACGAGTATAATACAGGTCAGGTAGTCAGTGAGGGCAGCTACCAGAACCCGTGCCTCTACGCGAAAAATAGTCTTCCCTCAATTTAAAATGAATGAACATTGGCGTTTACAAATTTAGGAAAAAACATACAGGGTGCGAGAAAGAGGTAATTTTTGACAAACCTTTTTTTATGCTAATTACCAAAGCTTGTGTGGGACCAAAAAAAAATTACGTCTAGAAAAGTCACAAATAAAGGAAAACTTGTCCCATATATTTTGTATGAAAATGAAAACTAATTGAGTAAATCACACGCAAAATCAAGTGACGATGTGCCTGCTAAAGATTTTAGGTATTAAGGTTTATAAAAACCCATAGATTATAATTAGTAGCAGTTAACATAGATTTTGAAATGTATCAAATGTTAAGAGTCGCTAGGACGCTCGCGTGAACTCGCGTCCCCATACAAACGTAGTTCAGCTCTCATTTTAAAACGACATGCTTTAGGACCACTAAATTTGGCATGGGCATTCTAGCAGTACAGATCCATGTCGGTAATTCGTTTTTGTTGCTAAAAATAATACAAAGAAAATATAGCAAAAATAAGTTTTGTATGTAAATCTGTATCTGGCTGTATTTTCTTTGTATTAAAATTTTTTGCAACGAAAACGAATTACCGACATAGATCTGTACTACTAAAATGCCCATGCCAAATTTCGTGGTTCTAAAGCATGTCGTTTTAAAATGAGAGCTAAACTACGTTTGTATGGGAACGCGAGCGTCCTGGCGACTCTTAATTTACCAGGTTAGGATTTATGAGATGATAAAGTGTATTGTAAGTTGCAAAGCCGCAGACTCGACACACGCGACCGGTAGAGCGAACTGCGGCGCAGACGGTTACCGCTGTTTTCCACAACAAGCTCATTTAATTCTACATATTTTGATCGAGTCGCGCGAACCCGCTATTCCGAGCGTGCGTCCAGTCTACGGCCAACCGTTTAACGGGCATAAAAGTCACAGAAATTATGCAAACTTGATTCCTATCTCTATGAAATAAAGTTGATATAATGGCGGGAAACATATTCCCTCTGCGTCTGCACAGCAGAGGTGTGTGTGGTACTCACGTTGGAGCCGCGCGCGCGGCCGCGGGCGCTGATGCGGCGGCGCAGGTCCTCGCGCAGCAGACTCTTGAGCGGCGACACCTTGATGAGCGACGACAGGCTGGACGACACGCCACGCGACTCGCCGTTGGCCTCGCCCGCAGACTCGCCGCCGCCGCCGCCGCCGCCGCCGCCGCACTCCTCCGCCGTGTTCGGCTCCTGCAATACGAAAACACATTGAGGGCGGCGCCTTAAGAAACGGACAGCGTCAGTGAATGACGATCGACGCGACCACGATCGCTAGTTCGATATCGATATTTCTAATTTCCTAGTCAATTACTCTATTAGTTATGCTAATTTCAAACTTTCTATTCAGAAATCGTTTTATTATATTACAATACAGTTTAGTTAACACTATCAGGGCATGAGTTTACCCATATTTAATAGACATACATACAGCGTACATACAGTCAACGTCAAAGTTATGTTTACACTTTTGCACGTTTTTACAACGGAGTAAGGTGAAAAAGTGTAAACATATCTTTGACGTCGACTGTACATACGTTGTATGAGTGTGTACATGAGGCCGATTACCGGGACAACCTATTAACTAAGTCAAGTCAATTTAAATAGAACCACTTCAAATTCTTACGTCTTTTCAACATCTTCGCAGCGGTATCGACATGATGGCACCGCGCTAGACGTTTCGTTAAGAAATCTGAATTAGAGCGGCGCGGTTCCGCTGTTTTCACTCTTAATTCGCTCCGCTTAAGTGTCGCGACGAAAAGTGTAATGGTGTCGATTCCGCTGCGGAATGATGGCCCATGGCCATGATATGGGGGCGGAACGTTGGTGTGGAGTGGACAGCGTACCTGCTTGATGGGGATGAGCGTGATGGAGGGCGTGATGGCGGCGGGCAGCGCCAGCGCCGAGCCGGCCGCGCTATATGGGGGCGGAACGTTGGTGTGGAGTGGACAGCGTACCTGCTTGATGGGGATGAGCGTGATGGAGGGCGTGATGGCGGCGGGCAGCGCCAGCGCCGAGCCGGCCTTGCTATATGGGGGCGGAACGTTGGTGTGTAGTGGACAGCGTACCTGCTTGATGGGGATGAGCGTGATGGAGGGCGTGATGGCGGCGGGCAGCGCCAGCGCCGAGCCGGCCGCGCTATATGGGGGCGGAACGTTGGTGTGGAGTGGACAGCGTACCTGCTTGATGGGGATGAGCGTGATGGAGGGCGTGATGGCGGCGGGCAGCGCCAGCGCCGAGCCGGCCGCGCTATATGGGGGCGGAACGTTGGTGTGTAGTGGACAGCGTAACTGCTTGATGGGGATGAGCGTGATGGAGGGCGTGATGGCGGCGGGCAGCGCCAGCGCCGAGCCGGCCGCGCTATTTGGGGGCGGAACGTTGGTGTGGAGTGGACAGCGTACCTGCTTGATGGGGATGAGCGTGATGGAGGGCGTGATGGCGGCGGGCAGCGCCAGCGCCGAGCCGGCCGCGCTATATGGGGGCGGAACGTTGGTGTGTAGTGGACAGCGTACCTGCTTGATGGGGATGAGCGTGATGGAGGGCGTGATGGCGGCGGGCAGCGCCAGCGCCGAGCCGGCCGCGCTATTTGGGGGCGGAACGTTGGTGTGGAGTGGACAGCGTACCTGCTTGATGGGGATGAGCGTGATGGAGGGCGTGATGGCGGCGGGCAGCGCCAGCGCCGAGCCGGCCGCGCTATTTGGGGGCGGAACGTTGGTGTGGAGTGGACAGCGTACCTGCTTGATGGGGATGAGCGTGATGGAGGGCGTGATGGCGGCGGGCAGCGCCAGCGCCGAGCCGGCCGCGCTATATGGGGGCGGAACGTTGGTGTGTAGTGGACAGCGTACCTGCTTGATGGGGATGAGCGTGATGGAGGGCGTGATGGCGGCGGGCAGCGCCAGCGCCGAGCCGGCCGCGCTATATGGGGGCGGAACGTTGGTGTGTAGTGGACAGCGTACCTGCTTGATGGGGATGAGCGTGATGGAGGGCGTGATGGCGGCGGGCAGCGCCAGCGCCGAGCCGGCCGCGCTATTTGGGGGCGGAACGTTGGTGTGGAGTGGACAGCGTACCTGCTTGATGGGGATGAGCGTGATGGAGGGCGTGATGGCGGCGGGCAGCGCCAGCGCCGAGCCGGCCGCGCTATTTGGGGGCGGAACGTTGGTGTGGAGTGGACAGCGTACCTGCTTGATGGGGATGAGCGTGATGGAGGGCGTGATGGCGGCGGGCAGCGCCAGCGCCGAGCCGGCCGCGCTATATGGGGGCGGAACGTTGGTGTGTAGTGGACAGCGTACCTGCTTGATGGGGATGAGCGTGATGGAGGGCGTGATGGCGGCGGGCAGCGCCAGCGCCGAGCCGGCCGCGCTATATGGGGGCGGAACGTTGGTGTGTAGTGGACAGCGTACCTGCTTGATGGGGATGAGCGTGATGGAGGGCGTGATGGCGGCGGGCAGCGCCAGCGCCGAGCCGGCCGCGCTATATGGGGGCGGAACGTTGGTGTGTAGTGGACAGCGTACCTGCTTGATGGGGATGAGCGTGATGGAGGGCGTGATGGCGGCGGGCAGCGCCAGCGCCGAGCCGGCCGCGCTATATGGGGGCGGAACGTTGGTGTGTAGTGGACAGCGTACCTGCTTGATGGGGATGAGCGTGATGGAGGGCGTGATGGCGGCGGGCAGCGCCAGCGCCGAGCCGGCCGCGCCCGCGCTGTCGCCCGACTGCGGCGAGCTGCCACCCTCGCCGTTCATGCGCGACTCTGCGACCACCATTCAATACACTCAATATCAATACAATCATTTTAAACACAAACAACCGATCGCAGAACGTAAAATACACTCCGTTAAGGAGTTCCATTGTGGTAACCGGTGATTTATACGGTGCCACGACTAGAGATGGGCGCCGACCCCTAATATTGCGGCGGCTGCGCGCCGATAATTTTCGCCCGGCGGCGGCGTGACTTTGAAGGCATCACTTTTACGGCGTGGTCGATTAGTTGGCGGTTTAGTTGGTGGTTAGGGTCTCACATTGATCTCCGGCAACATTTTACACCTATTGAAGTAATCAAATTTCTAGATCGGATTTTTACTTGGATTCTATGAGAACTTCGAGATGACGCAGGATGACATGCTACTAAACAGACTTTATTGTCTGCATACCAGGCCTCCAGCCCAGTCCTTCTAGCTCTACCGGCAATTTGGGGTCGTAAAGTGCTGATACCAGTCATCTCACTACAACATTTCGCTCATGTTTGTAGCGAGATGGTTCAGGTGAAGCCCCATATCAAATATCTGGGCATCATCCTAGACAGAAAATGGAATTTCGGGGACTATTTCAGGAAACTCGCTCCCAGAGTTGTGGGTGGCGCTTCAGCTCTAGGCCGAGTACTGCCCAAGGTGGGCAGTTACGAAGCTCCGTGCCACCGTCTTTTTGCCGGTCTGGTCCGCAGCATGGCACTCTATGGAGCCCCGGTTTGGGCGGATCGGCTGAACGCGGATAGTAAGCCATAAGAATTACACGTGCCTATGTGACAGTATCGTGGGCGGCTGCATGTACCTTGGCGAGTACACTACCCCAAGGAGTTGGCTGCCCAAGTCCTCGCTGAAGCGGATAGGGAAAGGGTTAGGTGCAGGGCTCAAAAGGAATTCACTGCACCTGAAGAAGTACGTAAAGCGCGCCAATTAGCGTACGAGTGAATGCTAGAATGGTGGAAAAATTACCTCGAGGATTGCCGTTACGAAACCCGCACAATAGAGCACTCTTCCCGTCCTTTCAGGGCTGGATGAAGAGGTCCCATGGGATCATAACATTTAGGTAATGACCGGACACGGGTGCTTAAGCCATGACCCGTGCAATATTGGAAGAGAGGCCACCCCGGTCTGTCATGAGTGTGGTGCGCCGGATGATACGGCCCAGCACACATTTGAGGAATGCAGTCGTTGGGCCTTGGAGCGCTGCAACATGATTGCCGCCCTTGGAACGGGGGACCTCTCGCTGCACGACATAGATAGCGCCGTTCTCTATTAAATTTTACCACACGAAGCATCTCATCGCACGCTGCACCAGTCTACCTCTCTTCGCGACCACCAGCGCAATGTCCTCTACATTAGCAATCGCAAAGGTTACAGGGATTTTATTGAGGTGTGTAATAAAGTATAGTCAAAATCAAAGTCAAAGTCAATATTGTCTTTATTCAAGTAGGCATAGCAACAAGCACTTTCGAATCGTCAGTAACAATTTATCTATATTTGTATTCTACGAGTATTGTATCTCCGTCTCTAATTCTATCTGACATTTCATCTAATATCGTGCTGAATATGCCATCCCATGGCCATTTGGCCTCAAGACAAGGCCCTGGTGCAATCCAACAGTGTGATTTGCATTAAATCGGTGTCGCCATAGAGAAGAAAACTGCAAAGAACCGTAAAAAAAATACGACCACGAGGTGGCGCTGGTCACGCGGCGTCACGCCGGGGAAACATTTGGTCCGGCGCGGCGCCGCCGGCGTGGCGCCCATATCTAGCCACGACTTAATCCACTTTTCCAAGAGCAAATGCCTGAGCTACTATAAAAAATATTTAAACATTATTGATTTCCCCAGGATCCCATCATCAGATCCTGAACTGATGTCAATGAGACCAACTTTAAATAATACCCTTAAATTTTTTTGCGTTTTCAAAAAGGTACAGCCACCTTCGAATAATCGGTGAACATACATAAATAACAATAGCTTCTTCTTAAAGTCGGTTGATTAGGAACAATTTCATTGTGTTGGAAACCGAAGTTTTCTTTATCACGTCGATAACGGCGTTCTTCGTACAACTCCTACACCCGCAGATGCTAACATAGGCCACAACAAGTGGAAGTGTATTGAGAGGTCAAACTCAAGACCGATTTAACCTCTCGTAAGACTGATATGTCACCCCTGCGTCGTATCTGTCTTCGATCATTTGGACTTTGGTCTACAACTTCAGCGTCACTAATCCAATGGCAAAATTTTGACAGGGACATGCGAAATGCTAAAAGTCTCTAACCTTGCAAATCTCTATTTGGTAGCATTACAGGACGAGCAAGCTGACTTTTGTGATGTACCTGGCACCAATTGCCATTTGTCTTCTGTTCGAATCGGTTTCAAGTACTCACCAGAATTATTTAAGTGGTTGGACTGCCCCGGCGAGAAGGTCTCGTTGTTGTCGGCCATAGATATCTCGACGTGCGGGGTGAGATAGTGCATGGGCGGCGTGGCGTTGTCGACGGAGCGGGCGCCGTTGCTGTCGCCGCTGTCGGAGTAGGCCGCGGCCACGGACACGGACAGGCCGGAGCCCAGCGCGCCGAGCGCGTTGATGGCGCTCGCGTCCATGGAGCCGTCGGCGTACGCCGCGTTGGCGATGCCGGCCGCGAGCAGGGACACGGAGTTGTTGCCCGTGCCTGGGTTGTCGAGGTCGATGCCGTGTCTGCAATATTTTTCGTCGTTTAAACATTTACGTCTGATAAATAAATGTTGTAGGACATCAACACAAGTCGACGCAGTCCCACAGTAAACTCAATAAGGCTCGCGTTGTGAGGACTAGAGGGCAATATACTTTTTCGTCGTTTAAACATTTACGTCTGATAAATAAATGTTGTAGGACATCAACACAAGTCGACGCAGTCCCACAGTAAACTCAATAAGGCTCGCGTTGTGAGGACTAGAGGGCAATATACTTAATTACTCAAAAGTATTCATAATATAGGAATAAATATTTGTTTTAGAATTGATACCCCTAAGGCCGTAAACTGGAGGCCCGTGATCGGAGCGAACAGCAGCGCGGCGGGGGCGGGACGTAAGCGGCCGCCGCTATCGCCCAGCACGCTTAAAACAAGTGTGTAGCGACAGAACCTCGCATGTCTCAGATGTCTATTTCAGTATCTACAGATAGCTTTAATGATCCGGTCAAAGTACGTATATTAAAAAAAAAACTAATATAAAGTTGTAACCTCGCATTAATTCCTCAGTCTTAGCGTCAAGGGGAAGGGGACGGTAGTGTGCGTTAAACACTATACCTAAAGGTATGATGCTATAACAGTTTCATAACTTTAGGTATTAGTTTGTTTGTATACCCCACACATTGAAAAATAACTTGACCAAATCATAAAACATATCTGCGACGGATTCGCGGACGGTGCACGTTTCGCTGTGATTCCGCTCTTACTAAAGTCCTGGTAAATCTGATTACGTTATTTTATCATGCAATGATAAAAATCATATAAATAATAATCATATATGCAGCGCCGGCCCGAGCCCTCGATCAGGGTAGAGCGAAATCGGGTTTAGGCGCCCCTCGTCGAAAATTTTTACCCAAAAGCGTTAGAGAAATAGGGTTAGGTCATAAATGAACGATTAAGGGACTACCCCAACTTAAGTATTTTTTTATGTATGTTATAACCAATTTTCAACATGTTTTTTTGTAAATATGATTTGGCATATAATCTTGTTAAAATAAGCTATTCCAAACCCTCTTAGAACCGTACAGCATTTTTTTATAAGAATTTTTGTGCCAAAATATGCCAATTCGCTCAGAAGATGAACAAAGTGCCCTGAACGGTTTGATTCAAAAGATGAACCAGTACAAAAGCAAAATCAAATACCCAAAAATTAATGATTTGAAGCCAATAAATGAACAGTGGCCTATACAAGCAAAATTAGGAAATTTGATTGATTTAGCTTTATGCAATAATTGAAGTGGTATCCTGCCTTGCTGCCGAAAATTGTATTGCCGAATTTCACTTGTCAACCAATGCAACTTTTCGCAGATGTTTCATTTGGCCGAATAACTTTTACCAAATAATTATCTCGCAACCATTTCATTTCCCAACCCCATAGTTGGGAAATGGAAATTACTTACTAGGTTAGGTTGGATTATGTAAAGTTGGGAAATGAAATTCGGCCAAATGAAACTTCTCCGCAAAGTTGGTTGGCAAGTGAAATTCGGCAATACTATTTTCGTCAAAAATGCAGAGCATCAATTGAAGTAAACAAAGGTAAATCAAGTGTTTCAATTTAAAATGGTTTCATCTTTTTCATATTTAATAAACACTATAATTAGGACCATGGGCCTTCAGAAATAGTATTAGCAGTGGCGGTGGGTCAACATTTTTCTTAGGCAGCCGGAGTTTATTTTGGTTTAAAATTTCTTCATGAGCTGTAGAAAAACTGGTCAGGTGCATGAAAATTAGGCAAGCAGCCGGTAATCATGTTCTATGGACGCGCCGCCACTGATAGGTAGAAGATTTCTCTAAAAATGTTCAGTTTTGAGTTTGCTACCTAAAACGTGAACAGATAAATTTAGTTAGTTCAAGTTTTGAGCATGATATTCATGAAATGAAGTAATAGAATTCATGCAAACTGCATGTTTTGCAACGCAACCTAAAAGATAAACTAGTAAATTCTCGTATTTCAAGTTTTAGGTATAGTTATAGTTCTGTTAGGTGAACAGTCCCGTTTCCATATTAAAGTAATCCCCATGATAATAGAGTGCCATAAAAAAAAGTTTTGTTCATGTTTTAGTCATAAAATCAAGTAACAAAAAATGGTGTTTGTTTTTTATGAGAGTAAGAATTTGAAAAAACTAACCCAGGCCCAAAAGTTGAACGCCATTAAACCATTGCAAGAATCACAAAATATTGGAACCATGACTTGAACAATGAATATTTCATAACATAAGTTAAAATATGCTATTCAAAGTCATGTAAGTTTCATCATTAAAGTTTATAAATTTATACGTAATTATATCTTTAAATTTTAAACCATTCTTTAATAAGATTTCCATACAAAGGGCGATTTTGGCGAGAGGTATAGATTTAGCGAGCTCTCACGACCTCATACTTGGATTTATTATTTTAGAAGTTTAAAGTCAGTCGGGAAAATAATGCAGTTTTAATAAAATAAAATAAAATACAATATTAAGGCCGAATGTTCATCTTCTAGGGGTTGTTCAGCTTTATATTTGTTTTGCCTTCTTTACGTTTTCGGCGCCTTTATATGCTGTAATTTTCCGCCTTTCGAGATCAAAAACAGCGATTTAAAAAAAAGATAATAAATGTAACCCGTTTTTCGGCGCCTTTATCAGGTTTCATTTCGCGCCTTTCAAGATTAAAAGCAGTGATAAAAAAAAATAGTCCTAAAATTCCCAATTGCTTGAAAATTTTACAAAGAACGTTACGTTTTCAGCGCCTATATCTGCCTCTATTTCAAGATCAAAAGCAACGATTTAAAAAATAAATAATAGAATGCAATCCTGATAAACAAAATCGCTTAGAAAAATATAAAGAACGTATCTTTTTGGCGCCTTTATTTCGCGCCCTTCAAGATTAAAAGTAGCGAGTCACGTCTGATAAAACAAGTTGAAATAATAAAAATACCAAAAATTATATACCAAAAGATAAAAGTACTACCCGCCGTCGCACCACTCCACTCCGAACGTACATATTTTGCGCCCGCGCCACACTCGCTTTAAAACTTTTTTTTCTTTTGCCATTTTGGCGCCCCCCTGCCATCCGGCGCCTAGAGCGCCCGCTCCACTCGCTCTACCCTAGGACCGGCCCTGCATATATGATATCAGAAGAAAAAATATAGAAAAATCATCATGAGTACTTTGTGTTTTTAGTTTTCCGCCTTATTAGTCTTATTACGTAACTTGTAAGGATAACACAAAACAGCTTGTCTTTGATTCAAACAAGACAACAATAAGGAAAATGTAAACACATTTATTCAAAACGTATTTCCCATAAGTTTCAGGTGTTTTCCAAGGCTTTCATGTGGGAAATTATTGTTATGTGATAATCATCGAGAAGTATAATTATTTAGATAATTAGTAAAGCTGGAATAGTTACCTGTTGAAGAAATGAACTCTAAGGCTCTTCATGGTGGGGGCGCGGTAGCTGCAGAGGGGGCAAGTTTTGACGAGGTCGTGCTGGCCGACGTGCTCGTTCTGGAAGTGTGCGCGCATGGCGATCTGGCGCTGGAACCCTCGGTTGCATATGGGGCAGTGGTACGGCAAGCTCTTGGTGTGGGTGGTGAAGTGCTCCGCGAGGTGGTCCTTGCGGAAGAATCTCTTCTGGCAGACCCTGCACTCGTAAGGTTTGACGCCGGTGTGGCGCATCTTGTGCCGGCGCATGTTGGCGCCGTTGGAGAACTTCATGTTGCAGACGTCGCACTCGAACAGCTTGCGGTGCGGGCGCGCGTCCGCCGCCGCCGCCGCCACATTGTTGTTGTCGGGTGAGCACTGCGCCATGTGCGTGGTGAGCGCGCGGCTGCTGAGAGTGCTAAACGTGTTGCACGTCGTGCATTTCAACAGTGTGCTGCCTCTTTTTGGAGTTTCTTCTTTACTAGCTGTCGTTGCCTGCCAGAAACAGCAAATATATATAACAATAGGTTTTTTTTTCCACTCCAGCATTATCTAATATAAATAAAAATGAATCGCCGTTCGTTAGTCGCGCTAAAACTCGAGAACGGCTGAACCGATTTGGCTAATTATAGTCTTGAAATATTCGTGGAAGTCCAGGGAAGGTTTACCCGGTGAGAAAGTATGAAAAAAATTCGAGTAATATACTAAAAAACTAAGATATTGTTCTCCCATACAAACTTATCAACTCGAAAAAACAGTAAGCGCCGCAGGATTTCATACATTTTACGCGTTTTTCTAAGTGATCTCTGCTTTCGTTCGAGAAAGACGGAAGCGCCGCAGGATTTCATGCATCTTACGCTTTAATAGAATAATATGAAATAGGTGTTTGACGAATCACTACATCTACATAGTATAAAACAAAGTCGCTTCCCGCTGTCTGGCCGTCCCTATGTATTGCTTAGATCTTTAAAACTACGCAACGGATTTTGATGAGGTTTTTTTTAATAGATAGATTGATTCAAAAGGAAGGTTTATATGTATAGAATATGCATAATATAGTAAAGAAACACTGATAATTTTAGAGGTTTCTAATGTGAAGTCGTAAATAAACACTTTTTTTTTCGCTTACATTGCAAACGCTGGCTGAACCCTACTAGATGGATCAAAATAATGTACTACAGTACTGTAGACCTTAAAAAGGTCTATAAAAAAGTCCGCGATAGTATATGTCTATCTCTTAAGGATAACCCACAATAACCATTTTTAATCCTTTACATTTTAAGAGAAATAATGGCTTACTTACGAAGCGATTTTAAGCAATACAGTATTGATCCTTATCCAATTAAGTACATTAAGTACATTGTGCATTTAATATAGATCAATATTGCTCTGTACAGCATGTAATTTAAATGAATATTTGCGAAGATACAACAGATTTAAAATGCGGTTGGGGGGCCGGCGGCGCGTGCCTATTAACTTTGTTTCATACTATGTAGCGATAGCATTATATTATGCGTGGGATAGATGAAAATTTTACAATTCATGTAAACACTGTTTCAAAACAATCATCAACCAGTAAAAAATGTGGGATTCAATTGAATTATTTTTAAACATCTAGCTGACCCGGCGCACTTCGTACCGCCAACTTCGACCGACTACATCGACATCAACTTAGAAAGTCGTGTCGGTTACGCCATTTATATAACTCGAGAACAGCTGTACCGAATAGCAGAATAACTATTAAAATACTATTCTTTACCCGCGACTTCGCCCGCGTGAAATTAGTAATCCACCTATCTTTTTTACGTTCCCTGACAGTACGTCGACAGGCGTACCCACTGTCACGTGACCAGACCTTTTTTATATTATAGTGTCACATGACAGTACGTCGACAGGCGTGCCTACTGTCAGCGAACGTGTTAAGGAATTACTTAGGGAAAAAAGTATCCCATGTCCTTCCCCAGAACTAAAACCATCTTCATTCCTCATATAAATCAGTTCAGCGGTTATTGGTTCCCCATACAAACTTCCACCACCCTTTTCACTCCTTTAATAAAAAAGGGAAGATTTCTGGGATAAAAAATGTCCTATGAGGGGGCTTAAACTATCGTCATAACAAATTTCATTCTTATTGGTTAAACCGTTATTTGAGCGGGAAGAGGTAACAGACATACAGACAAACTTTCGCATTTATAATATTAGTAAAGTAGGTATAGATATAGATTGAAGAAATTAAAACAAAGTTTAAAATGCGGTCTATACAAGTGACGTCAATATCGTTGTGAGTCAATAGGAGTGAGTGAAGGCAATGGAAGGGGTGTGAAAGGGTGAAACTGGCGCAGGAGCCATTGGGAATGGGACTAAAGTCGATGGGATTGAAGCAGGAGCCGGTAGGAGAAGGGTGGAAGGGAATAGGTGAGGGTGGGAGAGTGGTACGAGTCAGTAGGAATGAGATAAGAGACTGTACGACTAGCGTAGGAGTGATGAGGTCGATGGGAGTCGGTGGAAGTAGCCGGTACGAAGTCAATATAAATGGGTGGAGACAATGGGAGTGGGTGGGAGATGGCAAAACTGGCGTAGAAGTCGGTGGTAATAAGGTTAGAGTCGATGGGAGTACCGTCGGTGGGAGTGGGGGATAATAGTAAAAGAGTGGTGGGAGATGGTAGGAATTGGGGTAACAGACTGTACTGACGTAGGAGTGAAGTTGATGTCGATGTAGTCGGTCGAAGTTGGCGGTACGAAGTGCGCCGGGTCAGCTAGTAATCTATAAATTCTTAGGTCAATTTTTACATTTTTTACCTAACTACTAAGTGTCATATATGTATATGAACAGACATAGTTTTTTGGCAAAAACGTAATAATTACTTCCTTCCGATATAAAAATGATCGATGTTTCGAAGTGACATTTCATGGCAGATATTAAGTTCACCAGGTAAAGTATAAATTAAATTAAACGGTATGCTGAACTACATATCGATACATTTTCATTCCTGCCACTAATAGTCCTGTCTGTATATGAAACTTTGCACAACAATAATGCAATATTAGGGTTCTGTACCCAAAGGGAAAAAATGGGACCTGTTACTAAGACTTTGCTTTCTGTCCGTCTGTCACCAGGCTGTATCGCATGAACCGTGATAGACAGCTGACATTTTAACAGATGATGTATTTCCGCTGGCGCAATAACAAAAAAAACTAAATAAAATCAATAATTAAGGGAACTCCCATACAACAGACATGATTTTTTGCCGTTTTCATAGATACCGTACGGAACCCTTCGTGCGCGAGTGCAACTCGCACTTGTCCAGTTTTTTTTACCATTGCGCGGATCTGATGATGGAGTAGGCAATACATTCGCTTTTACAACCATGCTATGATTTGATCATTTTGATCTATTGACCTTGTAAGGTATTTTTACATGGGGGATAAAAATTGCCAAATTTTGACGTCACCGCCTCTTCAAGCTATTTGAATATTGCTCAATATGGAGCAATCAATTGCTCCAGTATGGCACCATTCTGGCGCCATTCAATTGAACCACATGCAGCAGCTCGGGAAACTAAGCAAATTGCCCAAAAATCGCCTATGTCAGAGCACCTTTAGTTATAATTTTCTATTTTATATAAAGAGCTTAAGTAGCTGTTACACCTTCCTAAATCGAGTCCTAACAACAAGGAGGCTGCACGTTAGACACGTTTGGAAATATTGCTTAACATGTTTAACATATTGCGGCGTCCTTGTAGTTAGGACCCGATTTAGGAAGGTGTAACAGCTACTTTAGTATTATTTAAATAAAATTAATTTATTGGGAAGGAGTATTGTGCAAAAGTACCATTAATTAAAGGGCATCTCATTAATGGGATTTAACACTAAATGATACTAATCACACTAAAAATATATCAACAATTTGGCATTTAGTTTCACAAGAGAATATTTGCCCAGTTTTTCTCAATTTTTTATTAAAGAAACAATTTTTTTTTTCAATTATATAAAAAAATACAATGCCTTTACTAAAGAGTCTAAAGACACCTTTTCTAAAGCAGTTAAAGGAATAAAGTAAGAACATGGTCCATCAAATAGCATTGTTAATACTTACTGAACAGTATAAAATTAATAAATATTCATAAGTATCTTAGCATGGACAAAACTTGAAACACAATATAAACACCACCTTAGTCTGTGGTGTTGGAACTGTTTTCAACATCTTATAGCCAAATGAGCATGTCAAGCTTCAAGGTGCTCATTACAATACACGAGATTAAGATTACTTATAATAAATGTAAGATTGTGTTCTTTTTTCTTTTTATGTAATGTTCATTCTTGTCACATAAGCTATAGTAAACATAATAGCCTATGTCTTTTCAACTTGCAATATTTGACAAATTTTAATAGGCTACTTTCCTATGAATTCATAGCAGCTACTCTTTAAGAAACGTCAAAACAATTTGTTATATGAAGTTTATACGGAAGACTAATATTGTGACATCACAATAATATATGATGAATAATACATCTCCTTTATAAGTATTGACCATTATAAAATCATTTAAAGCGCAAACACATGTTACATCTGAAATTTCCCGTGTATTTATAAAATTTTGGTTTTATGAATACAACTAAACAATTAAGTTTGTCTACTGGAAAGTACCCTATTATAGTAGCGGTTTGCTGCTGAAGTTAATTTTCATCTGCATAACTTATCTAGCCTATCCCTTTAGCTATAAAGCTTTAGTTTTAATGACATGCGAGTAATAATTATAAGTATTATAACTATTTGTATAAATTGAGCCTTGGGAATTCAGAATCTTGATGGAAATAAGGAAAACAAGTAATCACACCAGCTGTGCAAGAAACACTAAATTATCTTACAATACTGCAGGATTTACAAAATCATATGCTACATATCATAACCAAATACCATATCAATGTAACTGCCATATTAATGTAATCATACTTTTGTAGTTATATCATAATATTACAGTGTTTACATGATATGAAACAGGTATCTGTTCTATTGATAACAAGCCCAGAACATTTTTGTAGGCAGTTTTATAGTATTTATTATATACATTGAAAATTGTTCTAAGAACTTATTGAATCAGGAAAGAATACTATCTATACCATTACAAATGAACTAAATTAGTCTTAATTTGGTCATACCCTTAGCATGCTAGAAAATAATTAGTAAGTACTAACCGGTTCATTTTTGACTGCAGGCAGGTTCGGCGATACGGTGCCTGAGTCGGCCTCTGTTTCCCCTTTTGATGACATCACATTACCAGCTCGCGGCCTTTCTGGACATCACTCTCCCGCCTCACACACTTAAAATTGAAACACAAACTTTGTATTTAGTATATAAACCTAGAAAACATCCACAGATGATAAGTGAAACAACAATTAGTGCAACGTCAAGAAATCACAAAACAACTTCGCTCGTAAAAGAATGGCGAGGTGACCCATTTACAACAACATACGAATTATCGACTCACGCTATACACTATTTATAAACCTTATCTATCGTATTCATCCCAAATCCAACATCACGTATCCCGTCCACTAAGTTAAACAATTAACACGCCAGTAAATTGTAAACTCACATTTAACTTGATACGTCGACAACCAGCGGTATTTTAGGGAGAGATCGCTATGTGGCCTAATTCGATGCTCAGAACTCGATGCACAAATTCGTGTTACGCGTATAACTGTAAATGCACAAATAAGTCGATCCCCACTATTAAGTTGCACTGATTGGACATGTTTAAACTATATTTACACTGTTAAAAGCTTTGAATTACTAAATTAAATACTAGTGTTTTATCTACAGCAATCCCATTTTGATCATGATTCGAACAGAAAAAAAATTATACCTACTTCACACAACACTACACCTGTGATTTGATTTTTTTTTCTAAAAACTATTTTTTTACCTGCAACACTGCAGTAGTATTACCAGCTTGTCGCGATTTCACAATGAATCGAATCGATGTTTAGATATAAATAATAATTTCTAAAATTATTGGCCTGATTGATTAGTATATTTTAAATAAAATTATATTTTGTTCATTCTGTAATTGTCCAAATCATACTTCTATACTAGTTGATAAATTCATGTAATGGCTTTCATTTGGACTGGGCAATAGGAAAGTGCAGAAGGGGTTTACTCACGTAAGCGACCAGTCAGCCGATCAGAGTGAGAGGTATGAATATATAAAATGCGACAAAAGTTGTCAAATCGCGTGTCGTAGCCGTGGGGCAAGGCAAGCTTTTACGCATTAAATTCAACCTACGATTTGATATCAACTTTTCGTAACGAAAGCGTTGTTGTGATTATATTACGAAATTAACAATTTTGTATTATTTTAAAAATGTATTCAGAAATACTTAAGATTATAGCCTGGCTGGCCAAAAAGTGCAGTAACAGTGGAAGTCAATAAGCTATACTTATCCCTTTTTCAGTAGGGAGGGTAGTAGCGTAATATAATAGAAAAAGACGATGTGATTCTCTCTGTTGCTTGAAGACTTTGAAGTAAAACAAACCCTGGCCAAACTATAATTTGGATATAAATTATATTATTTACAGACTGCCTACTAGGTATTTTTTCATCTTGATTAAATGTGAAATGAAACATCAAGTAGAGATTATTTTACCGTGAAATCTCGTGGCGTCGTGTTGACGTCAAATCCTGACGTGAGTATACCCCATTAGATTAGACACTTGACATTAGTCAGTCAGCTGCGTCACTGTCAGTCGATTCGATAAATATCTACGTGAAATAAATAAAATTAACATTTACTTAATCATAAACAAATCAGTCCAGCGATGGCTTACCTAAGTGTAGTGCATTATTTTCTAATATAAGTATCCTAACACGTTTTGTTACATGTCTTCCGTGCGTCACAGCGAAATAGAATATGTTGTGAAAGTGAACTGTTTATGTTATTCTCATTACTTATTATGTAAAAATACAATAGAAGATGTGTTCTTCCAGTGTGTTTTCATTGTTTAGTAAGTGGCGGTTATGGATTAAACCGCTGCTAGTAGCTGTGTACGTGATACTTATAATTGTGTTAGTGCCAATTTTGATAGCTCATTCTATTAGCAATGGGTTCAGTAAAGCTGACCAAGGCGCGTTGGTGGGAGGCGGGTTCGTCCTCTTGGCGATGCCCATCTCGATATGGCAGATCACACAACATGTGTTACATTACACAAAGCCTTCTTTACAAAAACATATTATAAGGTAATCCAACAACTTTAATTTTTACTTTATAAAGTGTTATAAATAATAAAGAAATCAGTCGACTATTTAAAAGGAAAATTCACCTTTGTACTTGCATTTCCGTATTATATATTGACTTGTACAATAATAAGTTTACATACTTGTATTGTAAAAATGCTTTTTTTTTATATTCTTGAGTTCTGTGATTTGATTTTACGTTGTGTAATATTAATGGAGAATGTAATTTTTTCTTCCACAGAATATTATGGATGGTCCCAATTTATGCACTAAATGCATGGTTAGGCCTGCAGTTTCCCGAACAATCTATTTACATGGATTCTCTGCGAGAATGCTATGAGGCATATGTGATTTACAACTTCATGAAATATTTATTGAACTACCTGAATGAAGATCAAGACCTAGAAGCACTGTTGGAAACAAAACCCCAGGTGTATCATATATTTCCTCTGTGTTGCCTTGCACCGTGGGAAATGGGAAGGTAAGTGTAATATAATAACAAATTTTTATTTTAATAACTTTTAATTAATTAAATTCAACATATGCTAGATACTATATGATACTACTTGCATTCACATTTAATTTTGATAGTTCTCTGAAAGTGTATTGAAGGGTACATTACTCTATCCACTTTTGATGCTTAAAAACTACAAATATTTTAATATTATACAAGTTGGATTTTCTTTTTGTATCAATGAGAGCAGCTACCAGATTTCTTGCAGAACGAGATCGCGATATCTCTTGCTCCCTCTAACGCATAGCTGCGTCCTTTAGTTGGGCCAACGTTGGCCCAATGTGTACAGCGGGCTAAAGGCAAAACTCTAGTCATATATATTTGTGTTCCTCCAGGGAATTTGTCCACAACTGCAAACACGGCATCCTACAATACACAGTAGTGCGGCCTGTCACCACCGTCATCTCCATGATCTGCGAGCTGAGCGGGGTGTACGGAGAGAGTGACTTCAGCCCCAACGTGGCCTTCCCCTACATGATAGCCGTCAACAACCTGTCGCAGTTCCTGGCCATGTACTGCTTGGTACTGTTCTATAGAGCCAACCGGGTTGAGCTGAAGCCCATGAAGCCAATTGGAAAGTTTCTGTGCATAAAAGCTGTTGTTTTCTTCTCATTCTTGTAAGTAATTCACATTTCTCCAATTTTAATAACTTTCCCCCTTATACATAAACATCTTACGAGCTTCATTTAACTAATAATCTTTTGTCCTCTGTCACATTGACAGTTGTGTTTGCTAGAAACAGACATAACAACACAAATTAACTAAATGAGGCTTGTAAGACATTTATGGATAATGGGGGTAATCCTTTAAAAGCACTGCATCCATCGAATTTCATGCCCACTAATCAATTTAAAAGCGCATTGATAGCCTGACAATAAGACATCTGACTTTCAATCTGAAGGTCTCAGGGTCAAACCCCGGCTTGTAGGGTCGGCTACAAAGAGATATATCCACTTTTGGACCTTATTATAACGCAATAAGGTGAAAAAGTGTATACATCCCTTTGTAGTCGACTGTACCAATAAGTTTCTCATAACTTATGTACGAAATATCATTTGATGTTTTCCATTCGCTATTTGGTGAAGGAAAATATTGTGAGGAAGCTTGCATACATCTGTGGAGAAATTAAAAGGTGTATGTGAAGTTCCCAGCACACTTTGGGCAAACGTGGGCACAATAGCCTGGTCCCTCTCATGTATGAGAAGAGCCCTGTGCCCAGAATTGAAAATAGTAGGCTATTTGTCTATGTCTTGCATACTCAGAAGTTTCAACGCTGCTAGCATATTGTCTGGTGACAACCAAAACTCACTAATTACAAAAAATAATTAAACGAAAATCAAGCTTATTATGTTACTAGTATGGTTCATTATGGCTATGAACTGTTACTACGATATTTGATAGCAGATTTGGTGAATTGCTCTTAACTGATAATATTATTGTCACGGACCACATTAGGCTGTAATAATGCCAATAATGATAGTCAAATATGTAATCAGTAGTAGTAGTAGTTGATTGTGAAAACTGGACTACTAATTTTTGCTTCAAATTAGATTTATTCTTACATCATTATTACATTTATTTTTGCTCTATATTCCCTGCCTCTGATTGTAAATTAAATGATTTAGCTATTAGCAGAATATTTGGACATAATTAAATACTAATTAGTATGTTTTTTACAGCCAAGGTGTAATTATAAATATTCTGGTATATTGTGGAGTTATATCAAATCTATTTGGAATACCAGAATCGGATACCAAAATTATGTCTTCAAAACTTCAGGTAATGTCACCATTTGTGTCTTTTTTTAAGACTTAATAAGCAAGTTAAAAAGACGTAAAGGCTTACTCATCGAGTCGTTTAGTGTCTTCTTTTGGTATCATTATCTTTCCCATATAAACTTATATTATAACTTTTAAGGCATAGTCACATACTGGAGCGCGATGCCGGCGGGGCCTGAGGGGTCGGTCTTATGTCGTTACATTAGGTAGTAACAATAGTGTCGCGCCGCGCTAACGCCTTGTTGATAATAGAGACGTGTTGAGATATTAACCCTTTCACCGCCAAAGCCGTCATATCACGCGCACGGAAAGTCGTGCCGTCAGCGCCAGGACGTGATATCAAGTCCAAAATGTAACCGGTTTGCCTTGCGCGCGCGCTGGCGCCGAGGGCACGATTTTACCGTCCGATGCTTGTCGTTCAAAAGGTTAATGAGCTCCTCTACAGCTCCGATATACCTGATAGCGACTGTATCATGTGCTCGCCGCCCGCAGGATTTCCTGATCTGCATCGAGATGTTTCTGGCGGCCATCGCGCACCATTACAGCTTCTCGTACAAGCAGTTCGCGCGGCACGAGCCCGACTCGCGCACCTGCCTCGGCTCGTTCCTCGCCATGTGGGACGTGTCGGACGTGAAGCGGGACATCTCCGAGCACCTCGGCGTAGTTGGTACGTCGTAACTGCAGCTTGTAGAACATTCGTGACACGAGCCCGACTCGCGCACCTGCCTCGGCTCGTTCCTCGCCATGTGGGACGTGTCGGACGTGAAGCGGGACATCTCCGAGCACCTCGGCGTAGTTGGTACGTCGTAACTGCAGCTTGTAGAACATTCGTGACACGAGCCCGACTCGTGCTCCTGCCTCGGCTCGTTCCTCGCCATGTGGGACGTGTCGGACGTGAAGCGGGACATCTCCGAGCACCTTGGCGTAGTTGGTACGTCGTCACTGCAGCCTGTAGAACATTCGTGACACGAGCCCGACTCGCGCTCCTGCCTCGGCTCGTTCCTCGCCATGTGGGACGTGTCGGACGTGAAGCGGGACATCTCCGAGCACCTCGGCGTAGTTGGTACGTCGTCACTGCAGCCTGTAGAACATTCGTGACACGAGCCCGACTCGCGCTCCTGCCTCGGCTCGTTCCTCGCCATGTGGGACGTGTCGGACGTGAAGCGGGACATCTCCGAGCACCTCGGCGTAGTTGGTACGTCGTCACTGCAGCCTGTAGAACATTCGTGACACGAGCCCGACTCGCGCTCCTGCCTCGGCTCGTTCCTCGCCATGTGGGACGTGTCGGACGTGAAGCGGGACATCTCCGAGCACCTCGGCGTAGTTGGTACGTCGTAACTGCAGCTTGTAGAACATTCGTGACACGAGCCCGACTCGTGCTCCTGCCTCGGCTCGTTCCTCGCCATGAGGGACGTGTCGGACGTGAAGCGGGACATCTCCGAGCACCTCGGCGTAGTTGGTACGTCGTCACTGCAGCCTGTAGAACATTCGTGACACGAGCCCGACTCGCGCTCCTGCCTTGGCTCGTTCCTCGCCATGTGGGACGTGTAGGACGTGAAGCGGGACATCTCCGAGCACCTCGGCGTAGTTGGTACGTCGTCACTGCAGCCTGTAGAACATTCGTGACACGAGCCCGACTCGCGCTCCTGCCTCGGCTCGTTCCTCGCCATGTGGGACGTGTCGGACGTGAAGCGGGACATCTCCGAGCACCTCGGCGTAGTTGGTACGTCGTCACTGCAGCTTGTAGAACATTCGTGACACGAGCCCGACTCGCGCTCCTGCCTCGGCTCGTTCCTCGCCATGTGGGACGTGTCGGACGTGAAGCGGGACATCTCCGAGCACCTCGGCGTAGTTGGTACGTCGTCACTGCAGCCTGTAGAACATTCGTGACACGAGCCCGACTCGCGCTCCTGCCTCGGCTCGTTCCTCGCCATGTGGGACGTGTCGGACGTGAAGCGGGACATCTCCGAGCACCTCGGCGTAGTTGGTACGTCGTCACTGCAGCCTGTAGAACATTCGTGACACGAGCCCGACTCGCGCTCCTGCCTCGGCTCGTTCCTCGCCATGTGGGACGTGTCGGACGTGAAGCGGGACATCTCCGAGCACCTCGGCGTAGTTGGTACGTCGTCACTGCAGCCTGTAGAACATTCGTGACACGAGCCCGACTCGCGCTCCTGCCTCGGCTCGTTCCTCGCCATGTGGGACGTGTCGGACGTGAAGCGGGACATCTCCGAGCACCTCGGCGTAGTTGGTACGTCGTCACTGCAGCCTGTAGAACATTCGTGACACGAGCCCGACTCGCGCTCCTGCCTCGGCTCGTTCCTCGCCATGTGGGACGTGTCGGACGTGAAGCGGGACATCTCCGAGCACCTCGGCGTAGTTGGTACGTCGTCACTGCAGCCTGTAGAACATTCGTGACACGAGCCCGACTCGCGCTCCTGCCTCGGCTCGTTCCTCGCCATGTGGGACGTGTCGGACGTGAAGCGGGACATCTCCGAGCACCTCGGCGTAGTTGGTACGTCGTCACTGCAGCTGCCTAGCGAAAACATCGACATGATTTCATTCCACTTAGGCTGCGTTTCCACCAGAGATGAGCGAGGATGCGTTGCGAGCAGTGTGTTTGTTAAGAAGCAATCCGAGACCTGCGCTGTGCGAGGATAAGTAAATGAAGTGATTGTATTATATTGGTTGTTAAAAACATATTCATCGCAACACATCCTCGCTCATTTCTGGTAAAAACCCAGCCTAAAGCGTTCGCATGTGTCATTGGTCTCCGATAGGTATAGTTGTTTTTCCTTTAAGGTGAAGTAAAAATACTTAAGCACACAGTTAAACTATTGTCATTATTCGTTCGATAGGTACCTATGCTCAAAGAGTCCTATGCTACGCAGAAGTACCTCATTATCTAATGACAGTAATGACGTCATTAAGCATTTGCAAGAGTAGTTGTTTGTGACGTCAACAATAAATGTTACCTAATTAGTTAATTATCACTCGCATATGTATCCACAGTAAAAAATATTGAAGAATGGACAAAAACCCTACAGGTATATCTATTGGCATTATTCTGATGTTCGTTAATTAGGCCAACCTACACTACGCACGTTATCAATCGACCTTCGCTGCACTTACACTGATATAATTATATAGAATGTATGGCATTTGCTTTACGGTTTATATTTGATTGTATGTTTTATTGGGAGTTTATTGACACAACTGCGGTTCAGCTTTGTATTTCACTTGTTATTTGTTATGTTCATGGCTTTAAAGTTTTATCAAAAACATAAATTTCTGTTTGGTTATAAACCTATTCCATCTAATCTAATTATTAATTAGAACTGAAAGAACAAATCAAATTATTTTTAATGAATATTTTGATTTGTTTATTTTAAGTAGTCACAAGATATGTAAATTATAAACGTATATAGATGTCATATACAAAGGAAAAAGTGACCAAGGTCTCCGGTGCCCAAGGCTGGGTTCGAACCAGCGTCTTCTGCATTCGCGGCAGACGCGGTAACCAACTTCGCCACCTGGCCACGAAAGCACCGGTCGAATTTTCCCGTGTATATGCAATCTTTGTAAATGCTAAGGCGCATTTGGCCAATCATTTAAGGTACATTATGAGTCATAACCTTCCATTCAGAATTTCTTAGGAGTTCATTGAATGCAAAAGATGGCGCTGCCTGTCAGTAGAACTGAAAGAATACTGGTTAACGCGTCTGCCGCGAATGCAGAAGACGCTGGTTCGATCCCAGCCTTGGGCACCGGAGGCCTTGGTCACTTTTTCCTTTGTATATGACATCTGTATACGTTTATAATTATTAATTATAACAAATTCTCGACCTGCCCAGTCATATTAAGATACCTACCTCTATTATAATGTAATTATAACGAGACACATAAATACCCCTACTCGTTAAGAATATGGTGTAGAAAATGTAGAAATTCGCAGCAATCGCAGCCATCCAGTAACAGTAGAGCAGTTGGTCAGAGCGACGGATATGTACCCGGGGTCGCGAGTTCGAATCTCGCGCGACGCAGTGGATTTTACTTTTCTAAAAACGTGATTTCTGTGGACAGGGAGCACGTTCAGCCGCCGACTTCGAGGCAAGTCCATGTACCACATGGCTCGAGGCTACGACGAGAGCTCGCGGCTGGTGAGCGAGCCCACCAGCAGCTCGGCGCCCGACCTCACGGCGCCCGGGGCCGCGGCCGGGGACGCGCGGCCCTCCGCCTACGGCTCCGTGGACACCGCCGTCACCACCACCACCTCCGACTCGGAGCCGCTGCTCGGCTCCGCGGAATATAACCCTAGAGCGTAGTGCGTTTATGAATAGTAGGTACATTACGTACCTAGGGCGGTAAAATAAAGAACGGCTCAGATCGTGGGCAAACAAGCGATCTGAGGCCTTCTTTATTACCGCCCGTGGTGCGTACACAATTTTACGTCTTCTCCTGGGTGTGAAGTGAGATTAGCCGCTGCGCCCGTGGGCGGCAAATCTCACTTACCGCACAGAGTGACGTAATAGTACATTACGTACCTAGGGCGGTAAAATAAAGAAGGGCCCAGATCGCGGGCATTTGTGGCCCGAACCGAAGGTGAGGGCCATAAACAAGCGATCTGAGGCCTTCTTTATTACCGCCCGTGGTGCGTACATAATTTTACGTCTTCTCCTGGGTGTGAAGTGAGATTTGCCGCAGCGCCCTAGGGCGGTAAATCTCACTTAACGCCCAGAGTGACGTAAAGGTATTTTATTAGTCGCTAGAGCGCTACTGAATTAACCCTTTGACCGCCAAAGCCGCCTAATCACGTGCACGGAAAGCCGTGCTCTCAGCGCCAGGACGTGATATCACGTCCAAAATATAACCGGTTTGCCTTCGCGCGCTGGCGCTGAGGGCACGATTTTCCGTCCGATGCTTGGCGTTCAAAAGGTTAAATAAACATTAAAAACCGATAAACAACTGTATTAACATCAGTTAATTAATTAGAATAATTTGATTAGTCAAAAAATCTACTAATCATTATTTTTTGGAAGAATAGAAGAACATTGGTTAGGCGACTCCACTCCATGAATGATTTCTTACATTTAAAGTAACAGGCACTGTCGCCAGGCCGTTTCCTTTTAAAGTACCTTCCTATTTGAAGAGTGCGTCGTCCATCCATAACAGAGATCGGCCAAATGGATGTCATTGTTGGCAATAATATAGACATGACTCCAAAGATAAATTAATTATGTAATTAATTGATTTCTTAGTGATAATTGCTAAGACTTCAAAATTGAATAATAAAGAAAGATATCATCATACCTCTTTTGATTTCCTTCTTTAAAATATTTTTTTTTTGACATTGACATTAATATACTGACATATTATGTGGTTCTTTAATTTTTATCGTATATGTGTATCATCAAAGATTCAACAAATAAAATAAAGCTATGGATTTTTTTGTCGCCTTTTGAATTTTTCGCGAAGTATACGAATTAAATTACAGGTAAAAATAATTAATTGATCTTTGAGGTCATGTCTATATTATTGCCAACAATGACATCCATTTGGCCGATCTCTGTCCATAACAAAGAAATGCTACCGTTAGCGAGCGACCTCAGTGCACTTTAACACCACGATGCGCCGCCAAACGCTTCGCTTGACTTGACACTCGTAACTGAAGCCATACACTATTAGTAGATTGTACACCAAAGGGAAAATGCACTGTTTCATGTCATGGCCGCGATATTGAATTCTGAACGTAACGAAGAACTCCAGATTTAACTCCCGAGCGCAGCGAGGGGGTTATGTGTTAAATCCAGAGCGTAGCGAGGGAATTAAGACTTGAGTCCTGAGTGCAGTGAGGGATTTAAGCGCGCCCGTGACTAAAACAGCTTTATCCCCAAGGAGTATACTCTACTTTTCTCACCTCCTTCGAGACAATAAATTTGTGAAATAATAAATTCAATATTCAAATCCGTCGGGCGCGGCGACGCGGGGCCCCGCGCGGCGCGGCAGCTCGCGGCTCGCGGGGATGGGCCGGGCGCCCTGCGGACTTTACGAAATTGGACTTTAAGGACATAACAATAAGAAGTAAAATCACTTTATTACCCGAAGGGAATAATGAAATATTATTCCCCGCTAAAGCCAAAGGCTACAATGATTTGCTTTCGGTGGGGTTTTCATGATACATAATTTGGCATTGTCGAGCAGTGGTGTGAAAAGCATACTCAATGCCTACTCTTAGGGAAAGCCGAGTAGACTTCAGCGCTATGTATTACCTTTGGGCGCCCGGACTATCGGCAGGATACACACATTACCTAACAACGAGTAGTCTAACTTTGAACAAAGAAATGAGCGAAACGCGGGAAAAACAACTGATGACAGGACTGAATTATATTCCGACTAAAAAGAGTAGAAATTAAAAAGTGGCAACATCGTCGTGTCGTCCCTTTCAAATCAATCTAAGAAAAACGGGACGACACTACGATGTTGCCACTTTTTAATTTCTACTCTTTTTGGTCGAAATATAGACATGGATTAGAGATGATATTGATTAAGATGAAATTATGGGTGTGCCTGCCATCGTTGCGCGAACAAAATGTTATTTTTTAAGAAAATCACATGTTTGTGGCCTGCGCATACTTGAGTTAATCACTGAGTCATTTTAGTTTAAGTACAATTGGGTCTGGTAGGTGGTGCGGTAATCGAGTTTTCAATTTTCATGACTCTCTAAACGACTGGCTTGACATTGTTATTTTTTATATACTCTCAAATACTTGTATCAACAATATCTTATACAAATCAAATTAGGCAAGCCGGCGAGAATCGACATGTACGCCCGTACGTTAGTGCCCCTTGCCTATGGTTTGAAGCATGATTAAATAAGTAAATAGATAAGTATTAGGCGCAAAACACACTTGAGTGAATTCAGCTATCATATACAAAAATCAGACGGAAACCAGAATTTTTCCGGCTGTTTTTTATCTACGATAGCTGAATTCCTCTCAAGTGCGTGTTGCGCCGTAAATGACAATGTTATATGTATATTTAATTAGCCCCATCACAATTATTTTAAGTATTAATTCACTCGCAGACACGGAACTTGAATTTAAATCTGTAAAGGTCACGGAAATCTCCTTTGACCGGATCGTTAAATCTTAAATGATAGAGAAGAATCAGATTCTATTTTCATTTATATGTTTTTAATATCCGAGTACGATCGCAAATTTCTTTATACTTTGACTTTTCTTTATTTTTTCCCCGACTGCCGAGCGAGGTATCTATGTTTTTCGAGAATATGTATGCCTATTTCTTTACCACGCTACATATTCAAAATGAAATGGGTAGTATGAGTATGTCTCACGAAAATTTTAAAATAAAATAATGTCAAAAATTAAATCACTTTCAAAGTCAAAGCGCAGTCGGGTTTTTTTAACAAATGTTTTAAAAGGAAATAAAAGCTTGTAAATTAATGAATGCGTAGGTATGAATGAAATTTTTAATGACACGCATCACACCAAATCGGACGACGCAACGGAGCCACGCAGTTACGTCGCCTTAATCAAACTAGTTTTAAGTATTTCTGTTAATTGTTTTGTAGTTCACAGTGCCTTGGTTTAATTACTGTAATGCTAAAATGAATAAATCACATATGTAAATAGGTGGTATTGTCACTTGCAATAGTTGCAATAATATCTATTTTCGCCGAAAAACTTTTGACATGATATTACTTGTAGACCCATAAGAGCGTATTTCATATTTATTCAGTTAAACTGCTGATTTGCATTGCTCTTGTAAAGTCGCCATATATTAAATATATCGGCCAAGGTTCTTAAAAATATCTGAACATGCACTTTATCGCCTTAACAATAGAAGCGTGGTTCAGATATTTGTGACCCCTTGGCCGCTCCGATATATCTGATGGTGATGGCCACTGTACAGTGCGTGAGATCTTACAAGAACTTTCGGGTTTTAGAAAGAGACGTCGGGTATCAATCGGCAGTGACACACGAAAAAGCAGAACAGCGATATTACCTTCGCGTGTCATCGCCGACTCCCGAAGGTTCTTCTTAAAGCTCATGCACTGTAGGTACTTATATATATGTATTTACCGTGTAGGTAGGTGATATTACAATATTCCTTAATTTATAATTATCAATATTGTATTGTAGGTATTCCTTCTATTCTCTTCTACCAACAACAAGTACCTAATAATGCAAACATAACTAACTATATTTTAATCTCCAACTCATGCTTTGTATAAATCTTAAGCGAGGTTTAGACTAGCAAGTTTACTTGTGGCAAGTAGGGACGCAGCTATATGCTAGAATGAGACATGAATATCACCATTTCATTCTAGCATATAGCTGCGTCTCTACTTGCCGCAAGTAAACTTACTAGTCTAAACCTCGCATTACCTACTTGCTTTTGCTTAAACCGAAATTGTAATAATATAAAACGAGTTATATTATTTTCACCTCAGCAGCTCGAACGAGGGTTCTTTGCTGCCTAAATTCAGTGAGCAAAATTCGATTTTGCTTACTGAGTGAGACAAAATGACCTTGAACTGACACTGGAATTAAAATGCCAATTACGTGGGCGAGCTCTAATACAAATTCGAAACACTAAGAGTCTGTTCGCGTTGTCTTTTTCACGTCGTTAGTAAATAGAGAGAGACAGAAATATTTTAAATGTCATTCGATCTAATTTTACTTAATTTTAATTCGTATTCTAAATTTTCGAGCAGACCCTGACACAGAGCCAGAAAGAAAAGTTAAGAAACGCGCACAAGTAACTAATTTGTAAATATAATTTAATAATTTTTTTATGTTTAACCATACTAAACTTAAAATAATTTATGTTCTTCTTCTTTATATCAAAATAAATAAGTATAAGTGGAAAAATTACAAGATTAACGTGTGAAATATATTATTACTTACAACAATCTCACGTATTATTATCAAACGCTAGTAGCCCAACGCAAATAAAAAAAGTTTGCAAATGTCAAAATGGTCGTAGATATTTATAAAATAGTTTCGATGATTGTGTTATTAACGAATTATTGAGGTTTTTAAGCTCAAGTGTAAGAATATTATAAGAAAAAACGAGCGAATAAATTGACAAAGAAGGATTAAGCATCTCTCAGGTTGTATTTTTCCATGTTCTCACTGCTGAGGTGAAAAATAGTGTGTTCAACACGAGAATAAAGTTATTTACATCTTGTGCTTTTGAGTCCTTCTCTACGCTCAAGATTCCAAATTAGAATCTTTCGCTAGCTCAGGACTCAATATTAGCACTCGAAGCAAATATTAACTTTCTTCTCTTGTTGTACAAATATCTATTTCTGCACATATGCTTAAAGTGCTTCATAAATTCATAATAATAATAATAAAGTCTTACGATCTGCGATATATCGACTTGAATAACCTTAATATAATGTATATTATGTTATATACTTATCATTACAAATTGTGATATTTACCGTAACTAGTGGAGCGGTACGTCTGTTAAGTTTTAGAATTAAACGTATTTCTTTATCGAATATCAAAGAGTTTGATTTTCACCTACCTACTTCAAAGTCAGATCACTCCATAGAATAAAACAAAGTCGCTTCCTGCTGTCTGCTTAGATCTACTATGCAACGGATTTTGATACGGTTTTTTAAAATAGATAGAGTGATTCAAGAGGAAGGTTTATATGTATAATTGTACCCGTGCGAAGCCGGGGCGAGTGGCTAGTGGGTTTATATGAAGTTGATCTGATTCTTACACTTTTTCTCTAACCACCGTTGAACCTTACTACCGATAAAACAGTCGTTCATAGGCGACTAGTCAAAAGTAGTAAAAACGGTCCGATAGAGAGCATAATGTAGGGGGCGGTGTCCCACTCGCACTCGTTACTAAATTGTCACATTTGACACATTGATTGTCTGATGACGTAATTACCTCCTTAGTTAAAACGAGACGTGAACGAGACACGGTTCCCTAGATAACCTTCTCTTATAGTTTGGAATATACAATATTTACATAATTAAATATACAGAGGCACTACAGTACAAATACTAAACTAAATTAATAACTAGCTCAAATCTAAACTAGGCCCTTGCGGCATTGTACCAAGGATGCTGGCGGCATTTCCTCTTTGTATCGCAATGCTGATACGTTGTGCGAGGAAACCGCCAGCTCTTCGGTCATCAGTTACGTCAACCAGACGCTTCGCGATTTCTGCAAAAAAACTTGTGTGCGCTGGGACCCCGTGGACCTAGAGTTTCAACTCCAAAAGGTACAAAATGGTACTCTCTACCTAGACTTTTATATTTTGAAAATTAAATTTGAAAAACCGGCCAAGAGCATGTCGGGCCATGCTCAGTGTAGGGTTCCGTGCCGGCCTGTTACAACTCCCAACGTATCATACAGTACCCAAGTCTGCCTAGCACTGCCTAACTGGAAGAAATCCCTTAAAGGGATAAGTTCGCCTTTGTGCGTATTTGCTGTGTTATATATCTCTCGTTGTGTTTTCTTGTACAATATAGTGTTTTAATACAACTACAATTCATTTATTCAAAAGGTCGTATCATACGGGAAATATGACGGCGCTTAAGTCATTTCACTTACGTCCTTTTACTATGGGTTTTGAGTAATAACTCAAAAACGGCTCAACCGATTTATTTCAATATAGTTTTCATTGAAGGTACTCATTAGGCCTCAGTTACATGATTTTTTTCAAAATTTTAGGACCCACGATTCAAAAGTTAGATGGGGGGGGAACTTTCGGAGCTATTATTTCCGAAAGTATTAGTTTTATCCAAAAACTGTTTTAGAAGACCCTAATTCTTTTTATAACCTATCCAACAATACCCCACACAACTTGGTTGGAACGAAAAAAAAGTTCGCCCCCCACGTCACGTGTACGGGAGGTACCTTAACAAAATATATTTTTCGCGTTTTTATTCTACCGTTTTGTCGGCTTGGTTAATGCACATATTCATACCAAATTTCAGCTTTCTAGTGCTAACGGTCACTGAGCTAGACCGCGGACGGACGGACGGACGGACGGACGGACGGACATGGCGAAACTATAAGCGTTCCGTTTTTGCCATTTTGGCTACGGAACCCTAAAAAGCGACAAATTCAAAATATTTTCATCATCTCGTTTATTTTCAACTTTACGGCATAAATGAAGAGGACTAAACTTGTAGAGAATCAAATTCTGAACAATTTTGGTTCCCACCTTTTATCCCCCAAAATATCGATCCTAGAAGAAAAATCGTGGGGACCAAACTTGTAGAGAATCAAATTTCCTAAAATTTTTGTTCTCACGGTTTTACTGAAAAATCAAAAATGGCCTAGTTATTCAAGAAAAACCGTTTTTCCAATATACGCAGGAGCCTGATTCAGTCTACTTTTTGGATTTACACTCCCAATGACCGAGGGACCTACGAAAAAAATATATCTAAGAACTAATTATTCACGGGTCAAAATCTATAATGACTGAACTAAAATGTGCGGCATAATTAATTTTTTTTTTAAATATTATTAAAAAAATCGGTATCTAGTACGATAAGTCTCCCAGGTTTCCTTTGTTCCTCGAAGCAGAGGAGAGCTAGGGCTATACGATAATGCGGTGCTGCAAGCCCCCGTGACAGGCCTTGTCAGTTGCTGCAGCATCATAAGGGATTGGTTTTTTTAGGTATCTAGTACGATCGGTCTCCTCTAGAACTAGAAACCAATGCTCATCTGAAAGATCATTAATTTCTGTGTAAGAAAAACCACTGCTGCATTTCCCAAACAGTGGAGAAGGTGGTTTCTGCAGCGATTAAAGGTCGCCCTCCGAGCAGTTCCATACGGCGTTGCAGCACCGCATTATCGTATAGCCCTAACTCTCCTCTGCTTCGAGGAACAAAGGAAACCTGGGAGACTTATCGTACTAAGTAGATACCGATTTTTTTTAAATTTCAATTTATTTTTTAAATTATGCCGCCCATTTTTTTGCATTGCAGCATATGCATTTCGTGTTCCCCTATTAAAAACGCGACTAATTATATCATCCGGGAGACTTATCGAACTCGTTACTCGTTCTCGAAAACGTATCAATGTCATAACACTCATAACTCATGGTTAGTGCTATTCTCTTTGGTTAGTGCCTCTGTTGTATACTGTCAATGAATTAAAGAAATATTCTTTGACGTCGATGTGAATTTGAATTGTCATTAGTGGAGTACGTGTCACTGAACGGATTGAATGTAAGTAACTTATAATGATTGTATACTTCTTCTTCTCATGTCTGAGGGTCGTGACCTGTGACTCCATTTTTTAGAATTTTTGTCTGTTTGTCTGTTTATCCGTTTGTCTGTTTATTTGACCGCGCATCACGTGAAAACGGCTGAACAGATTTTGATGACATTTTGTACAGAGATAGTTTGAGTCCCGGGAAAGGATATAGGATAGTTTCCATCCCGAAAATCAACCCTGGAGGGGGTAAAAAGGGGGTTGGAAGTTTGTATGGCGAATTATTAACCACTGAACCAACGATTAAGATGAAACTTGCTACATAGATAGTTTGACCACCGGGAAATAATATACGATAGTTTATTTCCCGAAAATCAACCCTTTAGTGGGTAAAACCGGGGTTGAAAGTTTGTATGGGGAATCAATTACCGTTGAACGCTGGAGATAGTTTCAGCTCTGGGAAAGGATATAGAATGGGTAACCCTCATGTGGCAGAATAATATTGGTCAGAAATACACTTGATATAACATGTTTCGTAGAAACACTTTCGGTCGAATGGTAATTTTGCATAAAGTTATAGTCAAAGTCAATATTGTCTTTATTGAAGTAGGCATAGCAATAAGCACTTTCGAATCTATAGTTGGCTAATGCCAACTAAACCTTTATGCAAAATTACCATAGTAGTACCTAGTAATCTACTACCACGTATACAACACATTTTGCAGCACAAGGTTTTGTAGAATTTTTGGCTGACTTTGGTTTTGCATCACTTATGTACCATATAATAATCCTATAGCATACCATTACAATAGCGTAATTATTTTCTGCTAGCAGAAAAATGGGTTAGGTAAATTTTACGTTGTAGAATATAAGTCCCATCAAATTTCTATGGCATTATAGGATTGTTAGGTATCTTGCGTTTCCAACACACCCGACTCGCTATCAACAAAAAAGAAATACAGTGTCAGAGTCACCGTTAGGTACGACGACGAGTGAAGCGAGAAGGAGTGTTAGGTATCTTGCGTTCACAACACAACACATCCGACTCGCTATCAAAAAAGAAAGAGGAATAATTATTAGGAACTTTATGCCGCCTAAATACTATGCAAAAAGGTATCTGCGAAAGTACTATAAAGTAATACTGCTATTCGTTTAGAAGACAGTTATGCTCATCAACATTATGCCAATATAATATTCGATATTATAAAAATCTGCGAAATGGTTTATGCCAAAGCATAATCTGCGTAAGGTGTTTCTGTCAAACGTTACTTCTGGCGAGTATCATTATACAAAACGAATATACGTATGTCAAAAAAGTGTCTGCAAGACAATAGTGAACCATATAGAATAGTTGATACCCAGAATTCATTCCTTAACGGGGATTACTAATCCCATGCAGACGAAGTCGCGGGCAAAAGCTAGTTTCTAATAAATCGCTTAAATAAATATATACATATTTTATTATTTATTATGGTTCCTTAAGACACGTTATTTATGGATGACGGAAAATCAGACAAAAAAAAGAAACCCTTCATTATATTTTGATGAATATTTACTTCCCGGTGGAAAGTTTGTAGGATTTTTCGTTCAGTCATCTTAGAATGACATTTTAAAACTAGTAGTTCGCCCCGAACTGTGAACTCGCGAATCTTGTGTTTCGGCATACACGTGCAAAAGTAGAAATACCTACTAAAAATACCAAAAATGGGGCCAATGGCGGCCAGCCAACCAACAATTTTTCAAATTTGCCGCGCTTTTGTACTGACAGAAATGGTTTGCCAAGCTATAACATTAATTTGTAAATATAGTCTGGCAAACCAAAAAGCGCAGTAACAGTCAGAGTAACATGCTATACCCATCCCTTTTTTAGTACTGAGAGTACTAGCATTAGAAAAAGACAGTATGATTCTCCCTGTCTATGCTTGAAGTGAAACAAACTCTGGCCAAACTATATTAGTATGTTTTTTTTTTCTTAACTAACCATCTTGGTGAAATTAAACGTCCGTATTAAGGCCCAAGTACACAGTGGTGAAGGATGGGCCATGCTCCGCCATGCTGTGCAATGCGCTACCATCACGTAGGCGTGTACACAATGGTGCATATACATATACATGCATATACATATACAACAGCCAGCTGTCAAACTGACAGCGTATTTACGTCAGCTACATAGAAACTGTCAATTGTCAGTGTCAACATTGGCCACTGTGTACACGCCACAGGCCACGGTACGCCACGATTCCTTTGAAGTGTGCCCAAAAAACCGACACCTTCCCGATTGCCCGCCACGCTCGACAACTGCCGGCCATCGTCCGCCATTGTCCACCATTACCCCCGTGTACACAGTGGCGTGGCGGAGCATGGGCCATCCTTAACCACTGTGTACTTGGCGCTTTAAATTGTGTGGTTGATTCTCAAAATTTTACCGCGACGAAATCTGTTCAGATTTGTCAGTTTTTGTCTCATCTTTTACATCCACCTCTCACTCTGTTACTTTGACATGTCGTTCTCATCTGTGGACACCTATAGGTTACGGACACCATCATTCAATCATTCTGCGTCTATGGTAACTCTCTCTAAAGGCCCCAGTACACAGTGGTGAAGGATGGGCCAGCTAAGGGACGCAGCTATGCGTTAGAGGGAGCAAACGATATTGCGACCTCATTCCGTCGTATAGCTGCGTCCCTTAGAATGGGCCATCCTTCACCACTGTGTACTGGGGCCTTAATGTGTTAATGTCAGTTTTCAAAATATTTACACCAAAAGCAAAATATAATTGAAAATATTTTTGGAATCTATTTTATGTTGCTCATTATTATGAAACAGTAAGCAGTTAATAAGTATTTGATAAGAGGGTAAATCAATATACCTTTCGTTTGATACCAAACTCAACCACACTTGCTCGTAAAAGTAGCAAATAAGATGACCAACGTAACAAGACCCCTTTCCAAAACCTTTTTAGGCCTTCTAATTTCAGAACCCCCGTCTCAATCCAGCTCATATACGAACTCGCAAATTTTGTTGGTCTCTGCTACAACCCTAACAAATTTCATAAAGATCAGAAAAACGTTACTATAGTAATTATCGTCGGACAGACTATGTAAATCAAAAAGTCATCCAAATGCCGAGACGTCCCAGTAGCCAGGTGACAGTTGGGTCTGAAGTTGTTTGTAAGAACGAGTTTCGCTTACGCTCCGCTCGTTCGACTATATAAACAAAAAAAATCCGTCCCCGCAAGGGGAACGCACAGGTAGATTTCGCATCTTGTCCTTGTGGATGAATGGATAAGGGCGCTGCATGGTACCACATGGGATACCAGTTCAAAGTTTTTTTTTACAATTTTTTTTAGTACGAACTATGAGATATTAACATGAATTTAACAGTAAAAGTCGGGCACAAGAATTTTGACCTGCTAAACAAGGCCAAAATCCGTACTTTCAGTTTTTCTTTTCATTTTTTTCGAAAACTATGCATTTTCCGACAGACATAGTTTTTGAATATTTTAGAGAAAAAAATGACCTTTCGATAAAAAATATTGCTGATATAAAATTATTCACCGTTTAGGAGTTATGAATTTTCTTCAGAAAAATTTAGGTTTTTAAATTTCGACTAAAATTAACGATATTTTCTTAAAGATATGATTTAGGGAGTTATAGATATTCAGGTCCCACGCCATATAAAAGCAAACGGATGGTATATTTTCCATAGGAAAAAAGTTATTTCCGAAAAACTGATTTCATAAAAAGTGAGGCCCTAGCCGTCCCTTTGGCCCTATTCCGCCCGTTCACGAACTTGTCCTAGGTATCAACCAGGGCGATTTTTGTACCAAGTTTGAAAGCAATCGGAGCAAAGATGCGACCGCTATCGTGATGACAAAATCGGGCTGCGGATATATACATACATAAAAAAATTATATATATATATAAACTTTTGAACCAGTGGTCATTTTGGAATCTGGGGGTCATAACTAGACCTTCATGAATTCTGGATATCAACTATTCTTTATCCTTCCCCAGGGCTCAAACTATCTCCAGGCGTTCAACAGTTATGGATTCCCCATACAAACTTTCAACCCCATTTTAACCCCCTAAAGACTAACATCAAACTGATGTTCGGGATATAAACTATCGTATATTATTTCCCAGGGCTCAAACTATCTATGTACAGTCGCCATCAAATATATCTCAGCGGCAAGGGTACTCAAAAATATGCTCAGAGGAGCATGCACTTTATCGCCTTGACAATAGAGGCGTTGTTCAGATATTTGTGACCACCTTGGCTGCTCCGATATATTTGATGGCGACTGTACCTACCAAGTTTCATCTTAATCGTCGGTTCACCGATAAATTATTCGCCATACGAACTTCTAAACTCCTTTTCACCCTCTCTAGGGTTGATTTTTGGAATAAAAACTATTCTTTGTCGTTTCCCGGAACTCAAATTATCTCCGTACTCATTATTATCTAAATCAGTTCAGCGGTTAAAAATTCTCCATACAAATGACAACATCCTTTTTACCACTTCCAGGGTTGATTTTCGGGATGAAAACTATCCTGTGTAGGGACACAGGAAGGGTCCTGGGACTCAAACTATCTCTAAACAAAATTTCATCAAAATCCGTTTAGCCGTTTTCACGTGATGCGCGGTCAAATAAACAGACAAACAGATAAACGGACAAACAGATAAACAGACAAAAATTCTAAAAACTGTTGGAACGTGTTCTGTTATCGATTCTAAGTATCCCCACTATCCCCAGCCAACTTTTTTTGGAATATCTTCCATGTAAAGACTTTCGACCCTCTTCAGCTTTATTATATGTATAGAGTATAGATACATTAAACTTTTCCCATGTATCTCTTCATGTCGGTCCCTCATTACTGAGGATCGTGACCACTTGGTTTAGCAGCTTTGGTAATATGTCTCCATCGGTCTCGATCTCTCGTATCCCTCACCGCTTCATGGAGTTTGCCTGAGGTGGCTTTTTTAACTTGATCAGACCATCTAGTTGGTGGGGGGCCTTTAGGTCTTTCGCCTTCCACTTTTCCGACCAAAATCACTTTTTCCAAGCTTTCATCACCTCGACGCATAACATGGCCAAAATAAGAAAGCAACCGGTGTCGGCAGATGGTGGACAAACGTGTTACAATCTTGAGCTGTGAGAGAATTGACATATTTGTGCGCCGGGCCGTCCAGGGTATCCGAAGCATTCGCCTCCAGCACCACATTTCGAATGCATCAATTCTCTGTCTCTCTCTGGCGAGTATCGTCCACGTTTCCGCTCCGTACATGAAAATTGGGAAGACCAAGGCTCTTACTAGGCGTGTTTTAGTGTGGAAGCTAATACCACGGTTTTTCCATATGACTTGGAGGCGGGTCATTGCATCTTTTGCCATAGCGATTCGGCGCTTGATCTCTGGGACACAACTTCCATCACTGTTGATTTGTGAACCCAGGTATATAAAGCTGGAGACCCTGTCTATACCTTGGATATCTTGAGCACCTTCTAGCTTCCCATGTATATTCGTGTAGTATTCATAAATATACCTTCTTTTTACCATGACATTTTAGGATAACTAACTACAAAACGACTACGTATACTAAGGGCCGGTTGCACCGAACCGTCTGTTAACGTCTACGTTATCATTAAAAAATCTTGTATGAAAAGTTTGACAGTTTTCTATGGGATGACAGCTCCATCGCCATATTTAACGTTGATAAGTCCGTTAATTATGCGTGGTGCAACCCACCCTAAGTAAATTAAAGTAAATAGCAACAAGTACTGTACTTTACTTTGCAATATACGCAATTGGCTGTTAATGTCCAACTATTAGTTACAGTAACCCGCATTTTTACTGTACTTTAATTTGCATTTGTTGTATTTTTACGGCTTTTCGAGGGTACAGTCAGCGTCAAATATATTGTAACAGCTAGACTAGAGTAACCAAATAGTTCGTCATGAACTATTTGATTACTCTAGTCTAGCTGTTACAATATATTTGACGCTGACTGTACGTGTACAGTATTTATGTGTCAAATTTTGAAAAATAGCTCTATTTTTTGATTCCGGTTCGTTACAGCCAAATATCATAATAACTTGTTGCTAGAATATCAAAATGTCAAAACAGACTATTTTCATAATGTCTAAACTAAAGCTCGAAATGACTTACGCCTACTTCTCAAATTACCGTATTCTTAATCTGACTATAATTCATTTAGACTCTATTGCGTTTTGATGAATTTTTAATTCTGCCATTTCCCAAAATGTCTAAAACTTTACTAGATTGGGTTTTGATGAATTTTCAATTATACCATTTCCCAAAATGTCTAAACCTCAAATGAACTAGACCGAAAAAATCACATTCTCAAAATACCTAAAACTAAACAGTATGAGGTTCTTCAAAAAAGGAGTGTATAGGTTCTTAAAGGGTAGGCAACGCGCATGTGAATCCTCTGGAGTTGCAGGCGTCCATAGGCTACGGTAACTGCTTACCATCAGGCGGGCCGTATGCTTGTTTGCTGCCGTCGTGGTATAAAAAAAAAACCTAAAACTTTATATCTATACAAAATATTTAAAATTATGCTGAAATTTACAGTTTTTGAATAGTTTACGGTATAAAAAACAGACTATTTACATTTATAAATAGGTATAGATGAATTATCGAGAGCGTGGAATTGCATATGTAGTAGTATTGTTTGTGTACAGGCATTCTATATTTGAATCCGCACACAAAGAGGCACAACACGGTACAACCACTACATATGCAATTCCACGCTCTCGATAATTCAACTATACGTAACTATGTAACAACACTATTACGAAAAAACTTAGGTCAGTCATTGAATGCTCGAAAAAAGGTATAGAGGGAAATGCTTGGAACACAATTTTTGACTTCGTAACTTTGTTTGGACTAGTTAGGAGGTGAACATATCAAAAGTCCTCGGCCGTAGCCTTTGAGCCGGGGGGGAGATGGGGGTTTAAAGGTCCCATTTTTTGGATTTTCGTAGATAACTCAGTAACGGTGGGTCATACGAAAAGATGCTCTCCTACTTAAGTCATCCACATGAAATTTTCTATAAAAAAGATTCTATTCACTTTTTTGCTGGGATCAATGTTTACTGAGATATCGACGAAATACTATAAACAGTTTCTGAAACTTTCAGAGCTATTATTTACGAAAGTGTTAGTTTTATGTAAACGTTGTTTTTGAAGGCCCTTATTATTTTTGAAAGACCTATCCAACGATAGTACACACTTTAGGGTTGAAGCCAAAAAAAATTTACCCCCCACTTCATGTGCCCTCAAAAATGATATTTTTTCAGATTTTGTTTTAGCACTTTGTTGGCGTGATTGAAACACATACTCATACAAAATTTCATTTTCCTAGTACTAACCATCACTGAGCAAAGCTATGGAAGAACAGACGGACATGGCGAAACTATAAGGGTAGGAACCCTACTCACGCTGCTCAGTGATGGTCAGTACTAGAAAAGTGAAATTTCGTATGAATATGTGTTTCAATCACGCCAACAAATTCTTAAAACAAAATCTGAAATGATATGATTTTTTAGGGTACCTCCCGTACACATGAATAGGGGGGGTATTTTTTTTTGGCTCCAACCCTAATGTGTAGGGTATCGTATTATAGAACACCTTTAGGATAAAACGTATACTTTTGTAAATAATAGCTCCGAAAGTAAAAACAAGTGTTTATGGTATTTTCTCGATATCTCATAAAATATTGATACCAGCAAAAAAGTGAATAGAATCTTTTTTGTAGAAAATTTGATGTGGATGAATTAAGTAGAAGAACATCTTTTCGTATGACCCACCGTTACTGAGTTATCCACGAAAATCTAAAAAATGGGACCTTCAAACCCCCCTCTCCCCCCGGCTCAAGGGCTACGGCCGAGGACTTTTGATATGTTCACCTTCTAACTAGTCCAAACAAAGTTACGAAGTCAAAAATTGTGTTCCAAGCATTTCCCTCTATACCTGTTCGTTGCCTGACCATTTTAGGTATTATGAGACAGTGTCATTTTGATCTTTGGGTCTGTCAACAAAAGGTATTTTTAAATTTTGGTAATTATGAAACTAATGCATTTTCACTTACAGTCTTAATAATCATTCGGTATTTGAAGTTATTGTTCATTCTACTAACTATACATTTTGGATATCGGATGTAATGTGTAAATGTTATTATGACATTTTATTGTATTGAAAACAAGTCAATTTGGGAATTTAGGCTTTGTGGAACTTAAACATTTTGAGATTTAGTAAAATGGGAAAAAGGGCATTATGACATTTGGCTGTAATGAACCGGAATCTATTTTTTTATATAAATGTCAGAATAAAATAATATTTTTACATTCATATTTATTGTATTCCAAACTATAGTTTGACATTCATATATTTGTACATGATCATAGAAAACACAGAAAAAAACAGTTCTGAATGTTTTTTTTTGCGTTTTTCTCGAAACTTACTATTTGCACTTCCTTGTTGTTTAAGTTCTGCACGACAGTAGTAACAGAACTTAGTACCTAACCTCCCACCCACCCCCACCGCTCCGCTTCATTACAAGGTTAAAATAAATCCTTTTTTTTATAGATGACGAAGCCACGAATGACGAGCGACCAACGTGACATTATTATTAAATTTATGAAGCGGTAAGCATTTATAACTATTTTGTGTAGGAGTCGCAGTTACGAATAGGCACGAACTTTTTGTATAATTTCAGTTTACAAACGTTCCAACCGTATAATAACGTTGAATATAATATCATATAACAGATATTTTAACTAACTCCATTTCATATAATCTTCATTACATACATGTATAAGTTAAAATAACGAATAACATCTCAATTCTCAAATAACAACCTGAATAAATCTCAGCAATACAACCTTCAGAATCTTCAGATTAGAACTGTGACCCCACAGACATACTGCTACCAGAAAAGTAGGTTAGGTTAGAACTGCGATCTCGCACAGACATACTGCTACCAGAAAAGTAGGTTAGGTTAGGTTAAAACTGTGACCTCCCACAGAAATACTGCTACCAGAAAAGTAGGTTAGGTTAGGTTAGAACTGCGACCTCCCACAGACATACTGCTACCAGAAAATTTGGTTAGGTTAGGTTAGAACTGCGACCCCTCATATACATACTACTACCAGAAAAGTCGGTTACGTTAGATTAGAACTGCGACCCCCACAGACATACTGCTAGAGTTTAACCACTGAAATTTTACACAATCTTTTGGCGGGAATTTCAAATAATCTTGGGCTGGTATCACTTTGTATAGAAGGATTTATAGCTTTGATACTAGAAAATATTTTTGATTTTCTCTGCATATGTAAGGTACCTAAGGAAATAAGTTTAAAAAATATACGTTGACGTGCACTCATCAAAACCAGCTTATATTAATTCTACCACTACGTAAAGTACAGTCAACAACAAATACATATATGTTTACACTCTCTCACCATATACCATAGTACCAAGGCGAACAATTAAATGTATAGTGTAAATAAGACCTAGCTCGTCTCGATAATGCCATAATATTAAGAGTCACCAGGACGCTCGCGTGAACTCGCGTCCCCATACAAACTTAGTTCAGCTCTCATTTTAAAACGACATGCTTTAGAACCACGAAATTTGGCATGGGCATTCTAGCAGTACAGATCTATGTCAGTACCTAATTCGTTTTCGTTGCTAAAAATTGTAATACAAAGAAAATATGGCAAAAATAAGTTTTGTCTGTAAATCTGTATCTGGCTGTATTTTCTTTGTATTACAATTTTTTGCAACGAAAACGAATTACCGACATAGATCTGTACTACTAGAATGCCCATGCCAAATTTCGTGGTTCTAAAGCATGTCATTTTAAAATGAGAGCCAAACTACGTTTGTAATGGAATGCGAGCGTCCTGGCGACTCTTAAACCATCCCCAAAGAATTACATAAGTACAGTCGCCATCAGATATGTCGCGGGCAAAAACAATTAACAACGCTAGTTAAGGCCTCTGCAAACGTAAGCAACTAGTCACCTGCGATTTTTGATACATTGCGATTTGTGATCCATCGATTGATGTCGTTACACCTAAAGCTTGTCCCGGAAAAAAATGTCGCTTATAAATTTGTAAAAATTCCATATTAAATATTAAAATTCACCATATTTTCCAATACAGTTTTATTATATATTCTTTTCAATATTATTATTTACACATAAAGATCAGTTGAAGATTTGTTCATCCAGAAACTTCTTAATTTTCCCTTGACCCCTGCCATCAAGGTTTGTACATCGTCATCGGTGATTAGTTTGGAAACTTCATTCAGGCGCGGTCGCAGCCTGAAATTTTGGGGGGGATCACTAAAGCAAAAAAAAATTTTAAATTTTTGAGTGGGTCTTTTTTCAATTCGACAAGTATGATTTTGGGGGGGGGGGGTCATGTCCTACGTGACCCCCCCCCCCCCTGGGACCGCGCCTGGCTTCATTCCACTTCCGCTTGAAGTTTTCGACTGAAGTGGCATTACTTTTATGTTTTAAAAGCTTCTGTTTCACACGAGCTCAATATTTCACGATGGGTCGTAACTCCGGGCAGTTGGAAGGATTAAGGTGTTTTTCAACAAAATCGACATTATTTGCTTTGCACCACTCTATCGCTTTCTTCGTGTAGTGACATGTGACCAAATCAGGCCAGAACAGGACAGGAGAAGTATGCCTCCTAATGAATGGCCACAATAGTTTTTTTAAGACACTCATTCAGGTATATATCACCATTTATGGTTCCATTAGCAAAATATGGTGTACTGCGTTTGCCACATGAACAGATCGCCTGCCACACGAGAACTTTCTTTGCAAATTTATCCATTTTGATGACCTTATACTCTTTACTTACTGCTTTTCTGTCGGTCCCAGAATAATAGTGGTGTCCTGGAAGTGATTTGAAGTCAAGTTTGCAGTAAGTTTCGTCGTCCAAATAGTAGGTACAATATTTTTTCTTCGTGATTTTAGAAAAAAAAACCTAGATCTAGTTTTAGACTCTTTGGACTGTTTTGTATTTCTGTTGGGTACTTCAGTTTGTTTAAACGTTTTGTATAGAATTATTTTTCTTCACTCGTTGCACTGTAGATTTCAACGTTTTGAACTTTTTGGCCAAGTCTCCTACAGAGATGCCTCCATATTGAGCATACTTGTACAAAATATTTTCGTGTAGTTTTTCTTTCACCGACGACATCGTTGAACATCTAGTACTTAGCGTTGGTTTTTTAATTTTAATTTATACATTAAAGAACATCCTAACGGGGAACATAGTTTACAAACCTCTTTAGATTTCATCCTGATATACAACCCCATCTAATAATGAGCGTCATTTTTTTCTGGGACAAGCTTTACCTACCTAGACGCCAATATCTTGAAATCGCGCGCGAGTTTTGTGTCAAAATTACTCCGATTGTAGTGGCCATTACGCGAGCGAATAAATAACGAATTAGACATGATTAGACAAGACAAAATGGGGGGGGGGGGGGGGGGGGCGATCTACTGCGGTGCTATCGTTGCGCGAAACATGCTTGTTAAACACAGTCCTGCGTCCAAAATTTTAATTCCAAACGTGTATTTTTAATTTTTTATCTGTTCGAAGATGGGATACTGGATCTAATCTAAAAGACCACCTTCGTTCCCATACTGTGGTCTATGTGATCATTGAATTACGTTACTTTAGGTTAGATTTAGGTCTAATGGTTGGGTTAAGTATTTATAGATATTCCTTCGACACGTTGGTCGCTCATTTTTATAAACTTATTTTATATTTTTATATAAATTACTACTGAACTGACTAGTCACTCCACAGATTTGTTCTAAATAAGGTTTTCAGTTAGTAACTCCTTACGTTCCAAACTTCCAATGTTTTGCTTCTAGTTTCTTTACACGCTTGCTCTGTTTATGAGATTCAGGTATTAATAAATTCACGTACTTAATCAAAGTTATAGGTAAATGTTACAAATAGTACTAAAGTATCAAAATATGAATAGAGCACCAACCTACTAACATGTAAACATTGCAGTTTTTCGTTATAAAAAGCTTCACGTCGACTTCGCACATTGTCGTTATTACTTACGAGCTTAAATAGTATATAGTCATACCTCACTCAGTATATAGTCATTATTTAATATTATTTTAAATATTCCTTGTAAACAAACATTTGATTTGAACAAGATTTGACTGAATGACATATATTGACAACTGACTTTTAGCTTTTTTTTTATTCATAGACAATTGGTGATACAACAACGAAATATCTGTCAACAAAAATTGGTCAGCCAAAGTATACTATAAAAGTAGGTTAGGTTAGAACTGCTACCATTTACAGACATACTGATACCAGAAAAGTTCGTTAGGTTAGGTTAGAGCTGCGACCCCCCGCAGAAATAAACTCTTACCAGAAAAGTAGGTTAGTCTAGCACTGCGACCCCTCACAGAAACAAATTCTAACCAAAAAAAACTAGTTGGGCTCGACTTGATTAGGATCTGCTTTCGGAATAATTTGCCTCGTAGTTCGCTTATATTTGGAATATGTTATTTGTTTTGTTTATTATATTATTTCATTACTATTTTAATTTATAATTATCGTAAACGATGTTATATGTAAAGCACATTATACATTACGCAACTGTACATTTTGATATTATACATTTCGTACGTTATACTTACTATAATGTATGCCTTACAAATTTATACAAATTGAGTTTATACGTCTTAAGCAATATAGCATAAGTTCGTATACGTTACATTACTTACCCCTATATCGGAATCCCTAAACTTTTTTGTCCTATTTTTGGATTCCCTAATGCTATTTGTCCTAATGATCATTTGCCCTAACATCATATCGGTGGATTTTTTATTCCCTACTATGTTATTACCTAATATTATTTGACCTAATCTTCAGTTGCCCTAATATTTTTTTCATAATACTAATTTGTCATAATCATTATTTGACCTAAAAGTTATTTGTCCTAATAATCAAAACACCTAATTTCAAATGAACTAATATTACTGAAAGAACAAATCAAATTATTTTTGATTTGTTTATTTTAAGTAGTCACACTACTATATGTATAAATCATTTTTTCCTTTGTATATGACATCTATACAAGTTTATAATTTGAACTAATATTATTTATCCTAATATTTTATACCCTAATATTAAATGTCCTATTGGTCATAAAAAAATAACCCTAACCTATTCCTATCTCTGGGAGCAGTTTCGTTCTTAGGGCCATAAAAAAATAACCCTAACCTACCTATCTCTGGGAGCAGTTTCGTTTTTAGGGTCATAAAAAAAATAACCCTAACCTACCTACCTATCTCTGGGAGCAGTTTCGTTTTTAGGGTCATAAAAAAAATAACCCTAACCTACCTATCTCTGGGAGCAGTTTAGTTGTTAGGGCCAAAAAAACCCCTAACCTACCTATCTCTGGGAGCAGTTTCGTTTTTAGGGTCACAAAAAAATAACCCTAACCTACCTATCTCTGGGAGCAGTTTAGTTGTTAGGGTCATAAAAAAATAACCCTAACCTACCTATCTCTGGGAGCTGTTTCGTTTTTAGGGTCATAAAAAAAACCCTAACCTACCTATCTCTGGGAGCAGTTTCGTTTTTAGGGTCATAAAAAAAATAACCCTGACCTACCTATCTCTGGGAGCAGTTTCGTTTTTAGGGTCATAAAAAAAGCCCTAACCTACCTATCTCTGGGAGCAGTTTCGTTTTTAGGGTCATAAAAAAAATAACCCTAACCTACCTATCTCTGGGAGCAGTTTAGTTTTTAGGGTCATAATAAATAACCCTAACCTACCTATCTCTGGGAGCAGTTTCGTTTTTAGGGTCATAAAAAAAATAACCCTAACCTACCTATCTCTGGGAGCAGTTTCGTTTTTAGGGTCATAATAAAATAACCCTAACCTACTTATCTCTGGGAGCAGTTTTGTTTTTAGGGCAAACATTACATTATGACTTGTGACTGTTAGGATAATTGACCATTAGGACAAATAACAATTAGGACAAAACGGTTAGGGTAAGTGATTTTAGGACAAATGTCATTAGGGGTTTCGAACGTTATGGCAAATAAAATTAGGATATTTGAACATTATGGTAAAAATGATTAGGACAAATGAGCTTTAGGACATTCATTACATTATGACAAGTGACTGTTAGGGTAACTGATCATTAGGACAAATGACAATTAGGACAAAACGGTTAGGGCAAGTCATATTAGGACAAACGTTATTAGGGATTGCGAGGTACACCCGTCCTTAGAATTAGTTCCTGACTTTAGCGAAATTTGATCTAGTTTGACTATACTATAAAGGGTCATATAACCCAACCTAACCTATTCTGGTAGCAGTTTTTTTGTGTAGGCGGTTGCAGCTCTAACCCAACCTATTCTGGTAATAGCTTTTTGTGTAGGAGTCGCAGCTCTAACCTAACCGGCCCTACTCTGGTATGTATGTATGGATGTATGTATCACTTTATTGCATATAAACTGCCATAGTTAGAATTGTGACCCTCAACCGACCCTTAAAAAACCGACTCGCGCATTAAGGGTTCCGTACCATATCTATAATAAAAACTTAGGTACCTACGTAGTTTTTGGAGATAACTCAAAAACGCCTAAACCGAGAATGTTCAAAATAATAAGTTACGGGGGGGGGGGGGGGGCACAATTTTTAAGACTATCGGAGTCATTATTTCTGAATATATCCACTTAATTTTTTTTAAAGAAACGTCAATGTTATTTTTAAAGACCTATCGATTGATGTGCATCATGTTGATATTTGGTTAATAAATATTTTTTGACAATTACTTGCATGTATGCCAATTACTTGCATGTGCCCCCCCTAAAATGTTTTCAGAAATTTTACTACATAACTAAGTAGCAAGCAACACACACAATACACTTTATGTAAAAAATTGATAATGATACGTCTTATAGTTTCCGAGTAAAATGGCTGTGACACGGACGGACAGACAGACAGACATGACGAATCTATAAGGGTTCCGTTTTTTGCCATTTGGCTACGGAACCCTAAAAAGAGCGTTTCCCCCATCTAACTTTGGAACCGTGGGTCCAAAAAAAATGAAAAAAGTCATGGAAATGAGGCCTGATAAGATAAGTACTTCTAAAATCGGTTGAATTGTAACGCCGTATGGAACTGCTCGGAGGGCGACCTTCAATCGCTGCAGCAACCACCTTCTCCACTGTTTGGGAAATGCAGCAGTGGTTTTTCTTTCTTACACAGTACATAGCTCACAGAAAGTAATGATCTTTCAGATGAGCATTGGTTTCTAGTTCTAGAGGAGACCAATCGTACTAGATACCTAAAAAAACCGATCCCTTATAATGCTGCAGCAACTGACAAGGCCTGTCACGGGGGCTTGCAGCACCGCATTATCGTATAGCCCTAACTCTCCTCTGCTTCGAGAATCAAAGGAAACCTGGGAGACTTATCGTACTAAATACCGATTCTTTTAATTTTTCAAAAAAAATATATTATGCCGCCCATTTTTTTACATTGCAGCATAGGCATTTCGTGTTCCCCTATTAAAAACAGGACTAATTATATATATATATATATATATAAATGCGAATGAATGCCAAGTTCGTAAACGGTTTTAGTAGAAGAGACCATGACACTGAAGCTAGTTCGATAGTTTATATATATATATAAATATAATATATATGTATATATATATATCTATTATATATATATATATATATATATATATCATCCGGGAGACTTATCGAACTAGCTTCAGTGTCATGGTCTCTTCTACTAAAACCGTTTACGAACTTGGCATTCATTCGCATTTATAAAGTATCTTTATCTTTATCTTTATGTTTTTGATGGGTTTATGTATACAGCCTTGGCCAGACCCAGAAGTGTTGAGCATAGGTGTTTTTTGTTTACAATTTTGATGTTAAGCATTATTTCCCTATCCTCACAATGTACGGTAACGCTAAATGTTATACTTTATTTATAAATATAGAAAACTTTACTTAAGTCTCTTTCAAGGTACCTATAAAATATGAAAACAGAAGGTACCAAAAATGAAAATTTAAGTCGGTGCAACATATTGTAAATATTCTATGCAGTTACTACTAACTTCAACAAAACATCCCTATTAGTTTGAATTAATTGATAAAATGGCTTCAAAATAGATGGAAACGATGGACTAAACTTTCAAGTTTTGTATGAAAATCGCATTGGTGCTCAACACTTCTGGCCAAGGCTGTATTTCGACCAAAAAGTGTAGAAATTTGACAGGGACTTGATTGATTTTTGATTTGAAAGGGACGACACTACGATGTTGCAACTTTTTAATTTCTACACTTTTTGGTCATAATATACATATAGGTACTTTCAGCATACCTATACATTCACCTATTGTAAAACGACATTAACTGATTATAATACTTACTTATAAATAAATTTTACAGCCACGGGGACATTGACGAGATCGGCAACTCGCGCCTGTGGCCACGCCTGCGAAACGAATTACATGCGGTGCCCGGCGCCGAGAAGACCATAAACGAATGGCAGCTTGTAAGTAACTAGTAGTACCTACAGTCATTTTAGGTTCGGCTAGTATGGAGAATTGGAAATAATTAATAATAGCTGATTTTTAGGGTTCCGTACCTCAAAAGGAAAAAACGGAACCCTTATAGGATCACTTTGTTGTCCGTCTGTCTGTCTGTCTGTCAAGACCATTTTTCTCAGGAACGCGTGGAGGTATCAAGCTGAAATTTATATCAAATACTCAGGTCTATTGTCCCTTGAAGCTGTGAAAAAATCAAACTTAAAAGCCAACGCAATCAAAAGATACAGTCGTTTATGCTGCAAATTTTAGAGTTTTCGGCACTCGCAAAACCTACGGGGTACTTCCCGTGAACTCAGAAACTTGAAATTTGGCACGAAGCAACGTCATATAGCATAGACAAAGGAAAAATTATAAAAAGTAGACATTTTTAGTAAAATCATACAAAAATATATAATAAAAAATTTAAACTTACTACCTTTTTCCTCGTAAACCCGTAAAGTTATTATGTTGAAATTCATGTCAAATACTCAGGGCTATAAGACCTTTCAGATGTAGCAGAACCAAACTTTTATGTCATCGCAATCAAAAGAAATAGCAATTTAAGTTGCATACTTTGAAACTGAGTACTCGCAAGAAACTCAAAACCTAAAGGGTACTTCCCGTAAACTCAGAAACTTGAAACTTAGCACGAAGAAACTTCATATAGCACAGACAAAGGAAAAATTACGAAAAGTAGAAATTTTTAGTAAAATCATACCAAATGATATGTTTTAAATTTTAAACTTACTACCATTTTCCTCGTAAACGCGTGAAGTTATTAAATTGAAATTCATGTCAAATACTCAAGTCTATAGCACCTTTCAGATGTAGCAAAACCAAATCTTTATGCCAACGCAATCAAAAGAAATAGCAATTTAAGTTGCATATTCTAAAACTGAGTACTCGCGAGAACCTCAAAACCTAAAGGATACTTCCTGTAAGCTCAGAATCTTGAAACTTGGCACGAAGAAGCTTCACATAGCACAAACAAAGGAAAAATTATAAAAAGTAGACATTTTTAGTAGAATCATACAAACAATATTTTTTTAAATTTTAAACTTACTACCTTTTTCCCCGTAAACGCGTAAAGGTATTAAATTGAAATTCTTATCAAATACTCAGGTCTGTAATACCTTTCAGCTGTAGCAAAACCAAACTTTAATGTCAACGCAATCAAAAGAAATAGCAATTTAAGTTGCATACTTTGAAACTGAGTACTCGCAAGAAACTCAAAACCTAAAGGGTACTTCCCGTAAACTCAGAAACTTGAAACTTAGCACGAAGAAATTTTATATAGCACAGACAAAGGAAAAATTACGAAAAGTAGAAATTTTTAGTAAAATCATACCAAATGATATACTTTAAATTTTAAACTTACTACCATTTTCCTCGTAAACGCGTGAAGTTATTAAATTGAAATTCATGTCAAATACTCAAGTCTATAGTACCTTTCAGATGTAGCAAAACCAAATCTTTATGCCAACGCAATCAAAAGAAATAGCAATTTAAGTTGCATATTTTGAAACTGAGTACTCGCGAGAACCTCAAAACCTAAAGGATATACTTCCTGTAAGCTCAGAATCTTGAAACTTGGCACGAAGAAGCTTCACATAGCACAAACAAAGGAAAAATTACGAAACTTGGACATTTTTTGTAAAATCATACATAAAATATTTTTTTAAATTTTAAACTTACTACATGTTTCCTCGTAAACGCGTAGAGGTATTAAATTGAAATTCATATCATATACTCAGGTCTATAATACCTTTCTGTTGTATCAAAACGTAACTTTCATGTCCACGCAATCATAAGAAATAAAAATTGTTATAGGTTTTTACGGAACCCTCGGTGCGCGAGTCCGACTCGCACTTGGCCGGTTTTTTTTAATGTAACAGACGTATCATAAATCTAGTGAATACGTCGACACATAATCCCACAAAATTTTACTTGAATGCATATTAAAAAAAATATTTTAAAATATAAAAATTCGTAGATTATTATATAAAAATCTTAATAAACATATGTTTTCTTGTAAATATACAATAATATTTGCTTTTCAATGTTAACGACGAATGGCACAAAAAATTTAAAAGGATTCTCCATTTATAGTAACTTTATAGAGAGGTTATTCTATTATTGAGCCTATTTCAGTGCATTAAAATCGTAATTGGCTAGATTTTTTATGATTAATAAATAAATATAGTAATTGAATATACTGTTACTAAATCACTGCATAATGAATACCGGAAGGTGGGTTTTATGGGTGTGTAAATTATTTAGCAATTAAAATTTGGAAATAGGTAAGTATGTTTCGGGATTTTCACAATGCACATTTTTTAACTCAATTCTTCATAAATCCTTTTAAAATGAATTGTCACTTATTCTATTCCAAAATGCTCATCAACCTTATTTTAAATTTCGCGCGCATGAGCCAAAGGACGATCACGATTGGTCGGTTACGGGAGCGGACAAGAGAAATGATAGCCGACCACGCGCACGGCTCGTGCCTCGCCTGCGCTGTGTTAAGGCTGGCGTCCACTAGACTCGCCGAGTCGAATCGAATCGAATCGCAATAATTCGCCTCCCTATATTTTCTATGCAACTGCGTCCATTGAATCGGCGTGCCGCGGCTCTTCGTCAGTGGACGCAGTTACATAAAAAATATAGGGAGGCGAATTATTGCGATTCGATTCGATTCGACTCGGCGAGTCTAGTGGACGCCAGCCTTTACTAGCGTAGATTTATATGTGTTATGGTGATATTTAAGTATAATACACGTTCTAAGAACCTGACAACGGTGTGACTGAGATGTATATAATATTAGTAATTGAAAATGGGAGGTGATAATTTACCATTAACAACGTACATGATTTTATGTCGTATACATTGTATATTATATTGAAGCCTTCAACTGCATACGAAATACGGCAGATTGATAGTAAGTAGTAGTAGTGTCAGAAGTTTAAGAGAAAAAAAAATTTTCGGCATGCGTAAAGCCAACTTAAATAACTTAGTACGGTTCACTTTTTAAATTTAAATGCAATAAGCTAAAATAACAATGTAATGAAAATTGTTTAACTGTGACAACATTGGTCACAACGGTAATGGCACACGCGGTGATTTTTGGCGCGACTAAATACACGGTCGCGCAATATACTAAATAATATTCGTATATTCACATATATCCGCATGTTTTTTGATGTTCGCATTCACATTCGTATTTGCACAATTTAATTCATTGTTTCAAATTTTAGAAAAACAATAGTACGGGCGGCGAACGTAGGATTTGGTACGTTACGTGATACAAAGCCGCGCCTACAAGAAATTTATCAAAAAAAATACCAGTTTTCTTCCATATAGCGTTGTAGAGCCCGTCTCGGAGATCACGAAAACATAAGTCTTAAAGGTCTTAAATGGCCACAAGTAGGTATGGCGTCAAGTTGAAAATACAATTTTTTGGCCTAAATTTATCAACGAGCCGGACGCTTCAAATTTTGACACATGATTTAGCCCGCATAAAGTAGCCTACATGCCAATTTTAAGACCATTCTGGTGGGCGCATAAGATTTTAAGACCATTTTAAGAATTATTCGATATCATAGAAAAAATAGCAAATTACTATAAGTTCGTTAAAACAAAGTAATTGGCTAGCACACACACAACTGCATATTCATATTTAGTAATTAAAAATGCCGTAAAAGCCAGACCAGACCAGAATGGTCTTAAAATTGGGATTTGGTTTGTTGAATGGGTCCTTTAACTACTGCCAAAATTTGGACCGTCCGGCTCGTTGATAAATTTAGGCCAAAAAATTGCAACTTCAACTGGTCTTAAAATTTTATGCGTCTACAGGATTGGTCTTAAAATGGTTATGTAGGTTATTTGAAGTGGGCTAAGCCGTTTGTCAAAATTTGGAACGGTAGGATTTAAAATAAATTGATGTAATTTTTTCAGTCAGTAATATATTGTCAGTGCATCTAACTTGACGCTTATCAGTTTAGAGTTATGAGCGACGGGTAGAAAATGCCTAAAGGCATTACGTCTGGCTTTTCAAATCATATTATGAATGATATTTTTAGTGATTTAATACCAATTTTATAATTGAAAGGAAAAATGGAAAAATTCACCGCGTCGAGCAAGACTCGAACTTGCTACCTCTCGGAACACCGGTCCGATTAGGGTTGCCAGGCACTAATTCACAAAAGCCGGACTTCGAGCTTGATTTTGCCGGACATTTTACCCTGAAAGCCGGACATAACTTTTTTGATAGCTAATTTTAGCCTTTTACAAAGCCGGACAATTGTTCGAAAAGCCGGACAGCATTTTATAATAAAAGAAACGATTACTTATTTATTTTAAGGGTTATTTAGTCAACCAGGAACTAGGAACCTGGAAACAGTTTCGCCTGGTCCTTCTGTCCGCGGCTTAGTTCAGTGATCGTTAGTACAGTTGACGTCAAATATATGTTTACACCTTTTCATCTTACTCGTTTGTAATAAGGTGCAAAAGTATAATCATATCTTTGATGTCGACTCTACCTATATGTACTAGAAAATTGAAATGTAGTATTAGTGAGTATGTGTAATTAACCACGCCGACAAAATGGTAAAACCAAAACTAAATAAAAAATTAAATCAAAATTTTTTTAGGGTGCATCCGTTGTTGGATAGTTGTCTTAAACATAATACGAGTCTCAAATGTATAAACCGCGGCTCTTAAAAATTACGAAAAAAAGAAAAAACTGTGTGAATTCCATTACACAGTTCCATTCCATCCATTACATTTTCTGTAGCCACACAAAATGTAGATATAAAAAAGGATCAAATATTTAATCTCTTTTTAATGACATATTAAACTATAACGCCCTTATTCATAAATGTACCAGTATCAAACCTTTTCCCGATAGTGTCGTTAAATTTTGTCTGAGAAAGGAACTAAACAAATTCTAGCTATCAGGGGTCTACTTTGTGAATTAACACCATAAATATCCATTTTAGACAAAAACGAATACCCCTCTTTTACTTAAAATTAAAGAGTTCTGCCTTCTGGCAAATAATAACTATTTTAATACACTTATTTGTCAATTTTATCGGCTTGTTAACAGCCCTCGGAGCAGTTGATTCTTTACTTGCGGTCGACTTTCGACTCGCGTGGCAGTCAGACGAAAAGCCTACCAAAAGCCGGACAGGCCGGACGAGCAAATATTTGGCCGGACACGCCCGTGAAAAGCCAAACATGTGACACCAGGCAACCCTAGGTCCGATCGCACTGCCAACTGTGCTATCGACGCTTACTCAACCCCGGTGAATCTTTCCATCTGTTACTCCTTTTTGCTTACGTCAGAGGGAGACGTGTAGCGACATCTATCGTAAGTGCATATACACATTAACGGCACCGAAGTTCCAAGTCATATTGGAATAACATCGATAACAATGCGCTAACCCGTACTAATTAACGCGTCTTGCTCGACGCGGTGAATTTTTCCGTTCAATTATAAAATTGAAATATCGTTTGCAGACTTTTCTGCTTATAAAAACAATTAATTGATTTAATACCCCCGTAACTAAAATACTGCTAAGACGAATTTCTCAATTTTTCGAGTTATTGCGGTATACTTTTACGGCATTTTTAATTACTATACACTTAAATATTCAGTTGTTTGTGCCTGCCAAATATATTTTTTAACGAATTTATAGTAATTTGCAATTTTTTCTATGAAATTTACTATTTCTTAAAATGGTCTTAAAATCTTATGCGCCCACCAGAATGGTCTTAAAGTTGGGATTTGGTTTGTTGAATGAGTCCTTTAACTACTGTCAAAATTTGAAGCGTCCGGCTCGTTGATAAATTTAGGCTAAATTTTTTTAACTTTAACTGGTCTTAAAATCTTATGCGCCCAACCGGTACTGTTTCGTAGAACCGGGATTTTCGGTACTAGCCAATAATGGAACCGGGATTTCCCGGTAATTTCGGTACTTTCGGGAAAAATCTTCTAAAACCTCTGACGTTGATTTCGGGCGTAAATATTTCATCGCGTAATGTAGGTACGCGGGCCGTCCAACTGGCGGCCGTGGTCACGGCGGTCGCCCGTCAAAGATACCTGGCGCTGAGGGCAGCTACCCGATCCCGTGCTGCTAGGCGAAAATGGCCTTAGAAGATCTTCTCTCGATTTCAAATTTATGAAAATTTGCGTTTACAGTTTTTAGAAAAAACATTCAGGGTGCGAGAAAAAGATCATTTTGACAAACTTTTTTTAATGCCTTTTGATCCCATTCCTATCCAGGATCAAGAACTTGTATAGGACCAAAAAAATTCCGGTTAGAAAAGCCACAAATCGAGGAAAACTTCCCCGTACATTTTGTATGAAAAAGAAAACTTTATTTTTTCACATGCTATTTTTTTATGTCAATCGATCCCATTCCTGTTCAGTATCAATAGTTTCTATAGGATCAACTTACGGTAATGTACCAAAAAGCCACAAATTGAAGAACAATTTTACATAGTTTACTGCTTTAAAATCCCTGTTTTTTGATATTTTGAATGCTTTTACTGTAATGATGTCATACAGTATTATGGTCCTTAAACGTGTGTGTCTGCGTGATAGAAAAATGTAAATAATTTTTCACTTTTTCTCTATAGTAAATATATGCAAGAAAAAAAACTTTAATTTGTTGCTTTTTGTACATTACCGTTAGTTGGCCCGTAGGAAACTACTGATACTGGATAGGAATGGAATCGATTGGCATAAAAAAACAGCACGTGAAAAATAAGTTTTCATTTTGATACAAAATGCATGGGAAAAAACGGAAAGCCGGACATTTTTTTTGGTCCCAGCTTTCGATCCTGGATAGGAATGGGATCCAATGACTACAAAAAAAAGTATGTCAATAATGAAAATTTTCTCGCACCCTGAATATATTTTTCCAAAATCCGTAAACGCAAATCTTCATAAATTTGAAATCGAGGGAAGGTCTTCTAAGTCCATTATCGCGTAGCAGCACGGGATCTGGTAGCTGCCCTCAGCGCCAGGTAGCTTGACGCCTGGCGGGTGACCGCCGTGACCACGGCCGCCGGTTGGACGGCCCGCGTTTATTAGTGCTAGCGGTACACGCCGAAATTCAGTATAATGCTGCAAATGGTGTTAAAAGCATAAAAATCGGACCGATTGATCTTTAGGCCAAATGAATCGATTCGGCCCGTAGCAGTAAAAAAAAAAAAAAAACAGAGTGCAGTTATGACGTCATCTTTTTTTTGTATGGAAAAAAAAATTTTTTTGTTCTGAAACCTATCGTGTGTGGTATCAAATGAAAGGGCTTTCTGAGCTAATTCCAAAAATATGTCACATCATTACATTTCAGTCACATGTTTGAAATAAACATAAAAAACATTTTCAAAACATACCAAGTTTGGGCTCCTCGAGATACGACACCAAGCAATATTTTTTTGTAAAATATATCTCAAATGATACCTAATATCCTCATATCTAACCCCAAGAATGCAATTTTGAAAATAATTACATTTAGTATTTTTTTCTGATTTTTAATGTTTACAAAGTGCGTCGTATTACTCAATACGAGTACGAGTACCGTAATATCCTCCAACTTTGCCCCCAGGCGAAACTTTGCCCAACATTTTGAACAAATTCATTAATTTACGTAATTTTATAGTATGTATGTATGTATGTACTTTATTGCACATAAACAAGTTTAACAATATTACAACAGTAAAATAAAAAATAAAAAAGATATGCACAAAGGCGAGCTTATCCCTAAAAGGGATCTCTTCCAGCCAACCCATAGTATAGTATTCTGGTGCGGGCAAGTGTTGATGTGAATCTCACAAAATGGGAAAGCATGGTGAGTAAAACCCATACTTATACTTATACCTGTATATAATAAGGCAATGGGGAAAGCCAGTGAAACCTTATTGTAGAGGGTGCTCTTTTAGATTCCATACAATGAGGAAAAGAAACAAAAGATGAATGGTCCTTAACAATGTACGGGAACTATGTACAGTTAAAAGGCTTTTCTTATGCAATTGTTTCCCTATACCTTTTTGCTTCAGCATTTTCATTTTAGAGTATTGTGACAGTTGCCATTACTCTAGATTGTTTATATCGTAATTCGATTTCAAAAGGATAATGAATGAAGAAGTCTTGATGTGGGCAATGTTACGTTGTAATGTAACAACTAGTGATGGCCAACTTTGCCCAAGACAAAAAAAAATAGGCTTTTTGTATTAACCACTCGGCACAAAAAAAGGTGATTATTGTTTTTGAAATATATATATGACATTTTGGAACTGTTTCTTTATTTTTTTAATATAATTGTTAATGTGAAACCATAGTATTCAATATATACATAATTTTCTTTGGTCTGCCGATTTATTTGTAAACATTACTAAGATAGGTTCGTTATGATTTGTTTCTATTATAAATAATGAAATATAACTCATTTAATTATGTTTTGTTTAATATACATACTAATGCCTGAAAAATAAAAACATGACTAAATTAAAAAAATTAAGTCAAATGAGACAACCCTTGTACTTTGGAATGCTTGTATGCACCTTGTACCGTAAAGATCAAAAACGCGTACCTATCATTGCCCACCTAATTTGTACAAAAGTTCACGTACTTATCGCTGAACTATTTAAAGGGAATGATAGGATTACCCTAGAGATTTGCTGTAATTCTTGTTTCAATACTATAATCGCATTATTTAAGCGCAAATCGACTTGAGCAATGTTGGGTAAAACTCGATATTACTTTACCCACCCTCAAGTTCGCAAAAAATGGGATAAACTTAATTCGCTTTAAGTAAGAAAAATCCTGATATGTGCAACCCGGGTTCCTCGAGCTCACCTATCACGTTATATCAAAAGAACGTGTAAACAGAGTTTCATTACTCCGAGAATTATTAGATCCCACATTCGTAATAATGAAAAATTAAAAAAAAATACTTAGTGAAATTATTTTCAAAATTGCTTTCTTGGGGTTTGAAATGAGGATATCAAGTATCATTTAAGGTATGTTTTACAAAAAAATATTCAACCGTATCGTATTTGTAGGAGCCCAAACTTGGTATGTTTTGAAAATTATTTTTATTTTCATTTGAAACAAGTGACATAAATATAATGATATGATATATTTTTAGAATAGGCTCAAAAAGCCCTTTCATTTGATACCACACACGATAGGTTTCAGAACAAAATTTATTTTTTTTCCATACAAAAAAAAGATGACGTCATAACTGCACTCTGTTTTTTTTTTTTTTTTACTGCTTCGGGCCAAATCGATTAATTTGGCCTAAAGATCAATCGTTCCAATTTTCATGCTTTTAACACCATTTGCAGCATGTTTAAGGCGTACCGCTAGTACTATATTTAAAACATTACGCGATGAAATATTTGAACTCCGAAGAATAAATGAACCCAAAAAAGGTATAAAATGTTTTTCCCGAAAATCCCGAAAGTACCGGGATTTTTATTTTCCAGTCCCGGTTCTTTACACGACTCGAAATCCCGGGAATTCCCGGTACTTTCGGTTCCGGTATTTCCCGGGAGCAAACCCTAGTCGCGCGTGTTCTTTACACTGAAAAAATGCCTTGGTTGATTTTACGAAATTTTTATTGGTTGATTTCGATTTTGTAAAATTTAGTAGAATTATAGTTAATATCACAAAACCTGCTAGATTGAAGTTACGAAACATACTTGGATTGACGTCTTAAACAAGTACTTTTGTAGATTTAAGCTACACGATATGTAAAACTTACCAAACTGTAGGAGTATATTTTACAAAACTTCAAATTTAGTAAATAATACAAAATCTCTTTGTAGATTTTGCACACACAGTACGTAATAATTACCAAACTGTGTAAATATAATTTACAAAACTATGGATTTATTAAATAATACTATATTTTCTTGTAGATATTAGTAAATACAATTTGTTAAACTTACCAAACTGTATTAGTAAAACTTACAAAACCTTTACTTTAGTGAATAATCATAAATATTTTTGCGAATTTAAGCAAACCAGTTTGGTAAAATTACCAAACTATATAAGTAAAACTTACAAAACTATTACTTTAGTAAATATTACTAAATCTCTTTGAGAATTTTAACTTACCAGTTTGGTAAACTTATGAAACTGTATAAGTAAAACTTACAAAACGATTACTTTAGTAAATAATACAAATTATCTTTGAAAATTTTAGCAAATCAGTTTGGTAAACTTACCAAACATTATAAGTTAATGTTACGAAATTATTACCTTAGTAAATTATACTAAATCTCTTTGAGAATTTTAGCAAACCAGTTTGGTAAAATTACCAAACTATATAAGTAAAACTTACAAAACTATTACTTTAGTAAATAATACTAAATCTCTTTGAGAATTTTTAACAAACCAGTTTGGTAAACTTACCAAACTGTATAAGTAAAACTTACAAAACTATTACCTTAGTAAATTATACTAAATCTCTTTGAAAATTTTAGCAAACCAGTTTGGTAAACTTACCAAACTGTATATGTAAAAGTTACAAAACTGTTACTTTAGTAAATAATACCAAAATCTCTTTGAGAATTTTAGCAAACCAGTTTGGTAAACTTATCAAACTATATAAGTAAAACTTACAAAACGATTACTTTAGTAAGTAATACAAAATATCTTTGAAAATTTTAGCAAACCAGTTTGGTAAACTCATCAAACTGTATAAGTAAAAGTTACGAAACTATTACCTTAGTAAATAGTACTAAATCTCTTTGAGAATTTTAACAAACCAGTTTGGTAAACTTTCCAAACTGCGTAAGTAAATGTTACGAAACTATTTCTTTAGTAAATTATACTAAATCTCTTTGAGTAAACTTACCAAACTGTAAAAGTAAAAGTTACCAACTGTTACTTTAGTAAATAATACCAAAATGTCTTTGAGAATTTCAGCACACCAGTTTGGTAAACTTACCAAACTGCATAAGTAAAAGTTACGCAACTATTACCTTAGTAAGTTATACTAAATCTCTTTGAGAATATTAGCAAACCAGTTTGGTAAACTTACCAAACTGTATAAGTAAAAGTTACAAAACTGCTACTTTAGTTAATAATACCAAAATTTCTTTGACAATTTCAGCACACCAGTTTGGTAAACTTACCAAACTACATAAGTAAAAGTTACGAAACTATTACCTACCTAAGTCAATTATACTAAATCTCTTTGAGCATTTCAGCGAAACAACCTTTGCCAGAATTTCATTTAACGTGATTTCATAACTATCCTTTACTACAATAGCATTTGCCATTATCAGTGTTATCCACAATAGTCACTTGCCATACAATTTAATTGCCATATTGAATATAAAATCTGCTAAAAATAAGTCCCTAATGTTGTGACACCCAACCGGATGTGACACTCGCTCTGATTTCTATCGGAAAAAGTCTGCCGTTTTTTGCGGGGGAGGGGAACGTCAAATGTATGCGAAACGCCAAAATAGCCACGTCAAATAAACGTCAGTCCATACAATGACCACTGGTCATACATTTTCGGCAGAACGCCTGTCAATGGCTATTCCGCTTGCTTTAAAGCTCTAAGGTTATTAAAAATTAAAATATGGAAAAAAAGATGTGGCATACGTCATACGTAACATTCTGGCATCAACATCAAAAATAACGTTATGTTAAATGAATACGTATTGAGGAAAAAAGAATTATGCATTCTAAAATTATGGCAAATGAAATTATATGATATGAATGTCTGGCAAAAGTAAGAGAGTTATAGCTTATTGAGCTTATTAATGGAGCTAGTTCGATTTCTGTAAAATTGTCCCCTAACCAATTTATTACTTTAATAGATATTCATAACATGACAAAAAAAATGCTTGAATCTCTAAGATTCTGACTTGGGTAGTCCCAACATTGTGCCTTACATTTACAAGCCATAATTTATGAAATACCGGATAAGGGACATCACACACTTGATCTGAATTCAGAACTTCGTAGACATAATGCTTAAGTTTATCTATGGTTTCTTAAATTTGTCTATGGTATCTGATTTTTGTATGGAGGCTATAGATAAATTTCAGCCACCATAGACAAATTTAAGCATTTCCGTCTGATTTTGTCTAAGAATTTCTGAATTCATATCAGGTGTGTGATGACCTGATGACTGATGTCCCTAAGACGTATTTTATACTAAATTTTAGTTTGTATAAAATATGTGTTTTTTAAACAATACCTAATCAAAATACATACCTACCTGATAAGACGAATTAAACATTTAGGTTACGGCTTATGGTACCTAAACCTAATGTTTATATATGAAAATATAGAGGTCTTAAAATATTCGAATAAGCTAGGTTAGGGACAATGTTTTTGTGTGTCTTGACACACTATATAGTCCTAGCGGTACGCCTTAAACATGCTGCAAATGGTGTTAAAAGCATGAAAATTGGAACGATTGATCTTTAGGCCAAATTAATCGATTTGGCCCGTAGCAGTAAAAAAAAAAACAGTGCAGTTATGACGTCATCTTTTTTTTGTATGGAAAAAAAAATTTTTGTTCTGAAACCTATCGTGTGTGGTATCAAATGAAAGGGCTTTCTGAGCCAATTCTAAAAATATATCATATCATTATATTTATGTCACTTGTTTTAAATGAAAATAAAAATAATTTTCAAAACATACCAAGTTTGGGCTCCTACAAATACGATACGGTTGAATATTTTTTTGTAAAATATACCTTAAATGATACCTGATATCCTCATTTCAAACCCCAAGAAAGCAATTTTGAAAACAATTTCACTAAGTATTTTTTTTTAATTTTTCATTATTACGAATGTGGGATCTATCAATCTATCAATTAAATATAAAAAAATAATCATAAAACACTGGTGTTTGTGCAATTATTAGTTTTCTTTTTGATCCGATTTTTTATCTTGAGCATGGATTCCGCCCCCGCTATCTCCCCGCGTCCCTTTCTTGCCCGCTCGTGCTTTCCCATTTTGTGAGATTCACATCAACACTTGCCCGCACCAGAATACTATAAAATTACGTAAATTAATGAATTTGTTCAAAATGTTGGGCAAAGTTTCGCCTGGGGGCAAAGTTGGAGGATATTACGGTACTCGTACTCGTATTGAGTAATACGACACACTTTGTAAACATTAAAAATAAAAATAAAATACTAAATGTAATTATTTTCAAAATTGCATTCTTGGGGTTAGATATGAGGATATTAGGTATCATTTGAGATATATTTTACAAAAAAATATTCCTTGGTGTCGTATCTGGAGGAGCCCAAACTTGGTATGTTTTGAAAATGTTTTTTATGTTTATTTCAAACATGTGACTGAAATGTAATGATGTGACATATTTTTGGAATTAGCTCAGAAAGCCCTTTCATTTGATACCACACACGATAGGTTTCAGAACAAAAAATTTCTTTTTTCCATACAAAAAAAGATGACGTCATAACTGCGCTCTGTTTTTTTTTTATTTTTTACTGCTACGGGCCGAATCGATTCATTTGGCCTAAAGATCAATCGGTCCGATTTTTATGCTTTTAACACCATTTGCAGCATTATACTGAATTTCGGCGTGTACCGCTAGGACTAATAATTTCAATTTAAATGCGCAATAAAAAAATAAGCATAACAAGAGTTAAAAGGCAGATATCCCGTTTTTGGCCGGCTGGAATATACTATAGTTCGTTTTTTTAGTTAGAAATAAGTTGAAAGAAGGATTTACAGGGTTCTTTATCAGGCACGATACGACACGATGTCACAACTGTCAACGTAGAAATATGTGGCCTTTAAAACAATACTGATACAGGGTGGGCACAAAGAAACCGACAGATCTTACCCACGCATTTCTGAGACCAAAAGGAATAAAAAACGGTACCGGTATGTGAGTTTAGGTGAATCTCGCTAAAAAAATCTATTTTTTTTTAAATGTTCTGTGCACATGAAAATTGAATGTTATTTTTAAAATGAACGCCTAAAACGAAATGATACATTTTATCAAAAAAAAAATAGTTTATGCAAAGTATTCCTTGTCAGTTTGTATATAGTCTGTCAATAAAGATGTGTAAACTACTAGTAAGTATGCCCAAAATTGTCATTATTTATTCACAAATGTGAACTTTTTATCGTGTTAACTAATCATTTCTTGGTGCTTTCAGTGTGTTAAAATTGAACAGTCAAACAGAACAGGTTAGAAACAGGTTCTGTTTCAACAACTTTTTGAAAACATGTATTTTTGAGATTGTGTTTTTTTCATGCAAACTTAATAGTATTTTCAATGTACGTTAAAATCTTATTGACATTGCTTGTCAGTCTCGTCACCATACAGACATAATCAATTTCGGAATACTTACATTGCGTGTTCGAATAAACTGTAAGCTGTACTAAAAATCAAACAATAAGTTATATTTAAAAGTCGCTGAACAAACTTTGTCTTGTTTGAGAATGATCCGTTATAAATATTTTAAAACGTCGTTTAGTTTGAGAAGTAGAATCTACGTTTTAATTTTATTGATCGTTACAGGTCACCCCGGTATATATATACCTTAACCTAATACTCGTATAACTAGTAAACAAACTCGAAGAAGCTATTAAACAAGCATTTGGAATAAGTATTTGTATTCTGTGTAGGAACGTACAAGGTATTTATTGGAAATAGTAACTGCATAATGTGTATTGCGCAATTATTTACCAAAGTAGAATACTAAAATTAACCCAAAATGTTTTGTAAATTATACAAAATTTAGTTTGGTAATGCGTGCATGAGTGAGAGGGCGAGATATGTAAACAAACGTGCGCGCACGGGACAGCGCTCACGCTCATTCTTCCGCCCCGCCCGCTCCCCACCAGCGAAAGACGCGCGTGCGCCAGCTCTGGCAGCTGAGGATGGTCAGCGGCCATTTTGATCTAACAGCGAGCCGAGTCGGCTGCATCTCGCAAGTTTTGCGCTGTGTATGATCTCTTGTTTACTTTTACTCTTTGTGTTAACTTAACTGTGCTAGGTGCTATGTTCGTGTAAAAAATGGCACCTAAAGAAGATGGAGACAGCCTGTATTTAGAAGATTGGGGTTTATCGAACAACATCAATAATTTTGCAGGTAAGTCTTGCCTATAATATTGCATCATCATCCCGTATTTACCAAATTATTTATTAATTCTCTTTTTTATATTGTACAAATTCTTGATTTTTGTCATGCCCGAGAAGCGCGTATGTATACTACGAATCATATTATAGAAAAAATAATTAATGTATGCCTTGTGGCGTTTACGAAACAAGAAATTAAAATTTTACGAAAGTCAACTTAAGTAAGTAGGTAAGGCCTTTACCAAATTAAAATGGCGTCGCTTGTTTTGTCTTTCAGATAATGAAATGACTTTCAAACATATGGAAGAAATCCAGGACTGAAAGAGCTGATCCCAAATCTCTATGAGAGAATATTATTCAAGAGAGGTCTCGTGAAGTTACGTAAGTAAACAGACTCTATTATTATTTTCTCGTGTTGAAATTATTTGCACAGAGGTATTCTATACGCGAGGCCTGTATGTTATCTTCTAATAACACTTGCTACGGACGAGTCCGACTCGCGCACTGAGGGTTTCCTGTGGCCACGTCACTGAAATATACTTGTCATAGGTATCGGATTTATAAGTAGGTACCTACCTATAAGAACCACCCCAAAAGTTCAAAAATATCTGAGCAATTATACGCAACTACTTTATTAAGGCGTGTTGACATATTCCTAACCAACCAATTCCTTGGTCTGTGCACGTATTTCTAACTTGACTGTACTGCATGTACAGTCGACATCAAAGATATGTTTACACTTTTGTTCTTTGCTCCTTTGTGATATACATAATCCAAAATTGTATACATATCTTTGACGTCGACTGTACAGTCACCCGTCACTGGCAATAGTATTTTCCTCAACGACGGCCGCAAAAATATATGAGACAATCTTATTTGTAAAACCTTAAGAGCGTGTCACATATTTTTGTGGCCGTCGTAGAGGAAGATACTATTGCTGCTGACTGTAAATATGTCAGGCCGCATAGTAACACATAAGACGTCGTGTGAGAAGCTGTGTTTTCATACATCTGACACCTTGCATGATGCTCAATGCTGTGTCATGGTATCACAGGTTCGCATATCTCTGGTGGATGCTCACCCTTTCTCTGATATTTGATCTTATAAGTTTAACAGTCATGTATTTTTGTGTATCTGTCTGTGGCGTTGTAGCACCCAAGCGCATGAACAGATTTGAGTCTGATTTTTTTAAATCGAATTTACCTACCGCAGATGGTCGTAATAGACGGAGAGCTGGCCACATCAGATACGACACAATAATGAGAGCAACGAAACCCCTCTAGTTAGTTTGCTATACTATGCTTATTTATAGATCTGGACATCTGGCAGCTGTAAAGTGGTGGAAGTCAAAGAATGCAAATAACTTGAAGAAAACAAATTCTAGAGTTCTGGCTTCGATCCAATATTATGAAAAATTATGTCATGAATTAGATTATATAATACCTAGGTATCCAAAAATTTCGGTTGGGGGAAATGGGTAGTGCCAAATCATTTATAATGTAATTTTTGTATACTCGCCTACTGTTTTTGTTTCCGCAATAATACACAATGTTTTTTGTTCTAATATTAAAATATAGGCCATGTTCTCTATAAATGACTTCAGCAGTTTTTACCTATTTCGGTATTACTTTTTTCCAACTTAAAAACTTTGTTGGTCTGTCACTCTGTGCTCCACCCATTAAGAGCTGCCAGATGCCCGGATCTAGTCAAAGGGATGGTTATGCAATCTAACTGGACTGGTTACAAAACTCTCATTATTGTGTCACATCTGACGTGGCCAGCTCTTAGACCATAAGCTATGTTGAGTGGAAATAAAAGCAGTCATCTCCAAGATATTCTGCTTCCATTGACACTATAAGTGACAGGATTCAGTCAGTTTTAAGCTAAGAATTTCAAATTTTGGTTTTTACATTTAATATCATTTTCTATACAAGACTCACTACTTAAATGAGGGTCTCATGATGACCAGATACTTGTGTTGAAGGTGATTTAAAAATTTAATTTAATATTATTATCTTGCCTTGTTTATTCGTTTATTATACATATGTGCGGGTGAAATCTTGCAAGTCAAAGGCCTGCAACTTCCCGAAGTCCAATCAAGAGGAAATTTCGTACAATTTTGTTAGTCGATGCATTATGTGATGGTAGGTACAGTCGAATACAAAGAGATGTATCCACTTTTTTACCTAGATCCAAAAGTGGATACATCTCTTTGTAGTTGACTGTACCATAAAGCTGGTCGGGTGTTAGTGGAGATGGAGATGGAAAATGGCCACAAATATTCTCTCAACAAGTTCATGATTGTGCTAAAAAAGACAGTCTGCAACAAAAAATGAACATTTTGACAGAAACCTGTGTTGTTCCCTGATGCCTAGCATAATTTTTTCCATGGCTTTTTGGCAATGTTCTACTTCAAATCAAGAAGCAGTTCCAGTAAGAAGAAAAAGTTTAAATAATGTACAGTATCAGAGTGTACCGGCTTACTATGTGCTTAGTGCTCAAGTCTAGTGCTAGTGCTTCGTTCAGTACCTAATGCCTATAGTGTTTGACTTTTGTACCTATGTAGTTTTCAAGTGTTTTTAGTTCCGTGTTTTAGAAGTATTCAGTGTATTATACCTCGTTTTTTTTAGATTAGAAAAAAGTTGAAAGGCGCATGTACAGGGTTCTTTATCAGGCACGATACGGCACGATACATGTCACAAGTGTCAAAGTGCCAATGCGGCCAATAAAAAATATTTAAATATATTTGTATTTATAATAAAGCCATGCGTACGTACTTGTAAATGTTAAATTGAATAATATTAATTATTTTACAGTATTGTAATAGTAGTCATTATTACGGAATAATTTATTCTTATCATTGTTAATGTTTTAGTGAATGTTGCACAATAAAAAACCTGGAGAAAAAGAGGTTCGAAACATATGGTTTTCGATTTATAACGTATGCGTGTGTCACTGTCAGTTTTTCAGTTGTCATGTGTCTCTAACGTGATAATCAAAACGAAATTGTGTTTTTATTGCTGTTATGGATTATAATCTGCAAATTATCGTTATTTATTTACAAATGTGAACTCTTCATCATGTTAACTAATCGTGTGTTGGTGTGCTTGCAGTGTGTTTAAATTGAACATTCAAACAGAACAAGTTAGAACAGGTTGACAACTTCTGTTTCTATGTTTACTGAATTTCTAATCTACAAAAAAACGAAGTATAGTTTCGGACCAAGATTGTGTCCAGTGTTTTAGTGCTCATATGGTAAACGCATCTATTCGCGGACCCGACTACCCGAAGTGTTCCATGTTGTTTCGGGCCTAGACGTTGTAGTGCTGTATCAGAGTGTACCGGCTTACTATGTGCTTAGTGCTCAAGTCTAGTGCTAAGTTCAACACCTACTATAGTGTTTGACTATTTTGTACCTATGTAGTTTTCAAGTGTTTTTAGTTTCGTGTTTTAGAAGTACTCAATGTATTAGTTTCGACCTAGATAGTGTCCAGTGTTTTAGTGCTCATAGGGTAAACGCATCTATTCGCGGAACCGACTACCCGAAGTGTTCCGTGTTGTAGTGTTGTATCAGAGTGTACCGGCTTACTATGTGCTTAGTGCTCAAGTCTAGTGCTTAGTTCAATACCTAATGCCTATATTGCTTAACTTTTGTACCTATGTAGTTTTCAAGTGTTTTTAGTTCCGTGTTTTGGAAGTAGGTACTCAATGTATTAGTTTCGACCAAGATAGTGTCCAGTGTTTTAGTGCTCATAGGGTAAATTTTAACGTACCTATTCGCGGACCTAAGAGTAAGTCCCGTTCTACAGTGGGAGGAATTGAGTTCCGAACCAGCGAATGCTCGTGATCGGGTAAATAAATGCGGCGCACTTGCAAGTTTACAATTTTATCTCTACGCCCTAACCTAGCTAGGCTATTGGAAATAGGTTGTATTGTATTTATAGGTAAAGACCTATGATGAGGAGGAATGCCTCACGGCGCCTCTCTGTACTTTCTACGGCTCATAGTTTGAGAACCCCTGATCTAAAGAAAAGTACAGTCAGCCACTAAATCGTTTACTGTAAAAAATTTAGAAACTTTAGAACATTTAGAAAAAAGCTGATTTAGAACCAATTCCTGCTAATCAATTTAATACTTATATAATTGTCTAAAGAAAAGTGGGTACAGTCTACCACAAAATCGTACATTGTCAAAAAATTGCAAGCTGATTTAGAAACAATTATGGAACAGTAATGAAATGAAATTTGTTTTATTCCAGAAATTGCTTCCATATACAGAGTGGATTTTCTTTTTGGGTCAGTGAGGGCAGCTACCAGTTCCCGTGCTGCTACGTGAAAATGATCTTACAAGACCTTCCCTCCATTGCAAATTAATGAAGGATCGCATTTACAGATTTTTAAAAATCATACAGGTTGCGAGAAAAAGGTCATTATTTACGAACTTTTTTTTGACGCCATTTGACCCCATTCCTATCCAGGATCAAAAGCTTGAACGGGACCAAAAAAAAACCCGGCTAGAAAAGCCACAAACTGAGGAAACATTTTACCATACATTTTGTATGAAAATTAAAACTTTTATTTTTCACATGCATTTTTTTTATACCAGTCGAATCCAATCCTATTCAGTATCAATAGTTTCCATGGGGTCATGTACGGTAATGTACCAAACAGCCAGAAATTGAAGAAACTTTTTCCGTATATTAACTGCTTTAAAATCCGCGTTTTTTGATATTTTGAATGACTTTCACTATAATGTCTTGATACAGTATTATTGTCCGTAACAGGATTGATAAATGTCAGTAAAAATTCACATTTTTTCCATAGTAAATGTATGGAAAAGGTTTTTGAAGTGAATACTTCTTATGGGACTTCCAACTGACGTTGCGTTACCTGACGTCACGCGTTTAACGCTGCCGATAGTTCATTTAATTTTATACTCTATTATTAACTTACTAAAGCAAACTTTCGCTCGACCAGCACGGTGTCTCTTATCTCTCTCCAGAGCTGGAGTGGCATGGAAGAATTGTAAAAATAGATAATTAATTTTATACTCTATTATTAACTAACTAAAGTTAACTTTCGAAAATCGACATTTCGTTATCTCCGTTTCTATCGCTCTTGCATATTCGAAAGAGAGTGACGCAAATAAACGATCGGATACATTTAACGTGAATTCAACTTAAACCTAGTATATTATTGCGCTTGAGAAATTGTTAGTTTTGACTCGGACACATATGGATATACACTAAACATAATTAAAAGAATACATAAAATAGTTTTACGGTTTGATTACAATCATTTGACAATCCATAACAAACTGTCAACTGATTGGCTATTGGTTGACGTGTCAAGTCAACATTCAATTTATTTTTTACTTCAACAAAGTTGATAATACAAACTCCTTCTCGCGTATTATATATAGACATATTTCACATGAAGGCGGGACTCCGAACTTTAAAATTTTAAATCGGTCTCTCACTCTCCTGTTACCTAGAATGTTATCTACATATTAGTATGTACAGTCACCATCAAATATATCGGAGCGGCCAGGGTACTCAAAGATATCTGAACATGCACTTTGTTCCGATATTTGTGACCACCTTGGCCGCTCTGATATATCTGATGGCGACTGTACCTATACTATTTGAACTATCATGCGATTTCCAACAAGAATGCGTTAAACGCTGACGTCACGTTTAACGCTGCCGATAGATAATTTAATTTCATACTCCATTATTAACATACTAAAGTTAACTTTCGCTCGACCGGCACGGTGTGGTCAAAAACATATATACGGACAAAGTGCTCAAAAACATGTATACGGACAAAGTGCTTGATTAATAAGTACACGGGCAAAGTGGTCAAAAACATGTATACGGACAAAGTGCTTAAAAACATGTGTACGGACAAAGTGCTCAATAATATGTACACGGGCAAAGTGGTCAAAAACATGTATACGGACAAAGTGCTCAAAAACATGTGTACGGACAAAGTGCTCAATAATATGTACACGGGCAAAGTGGTCAAAAAATGTATACGGACAAAGTGCTCAATAATATGTACATGGGCAAAGTGGTCAATAACATGTATACGGACAAAGAGCTCAAAAACATGTATACGGACAAAGTGCTTGATAATAAGTACACGGGCAAAGTGGTCAAAAACATGTATACGGACAAAGTGCTCAAACACATGTGTACGGACAAAGTGCTCAATAATATGTACACGGACAAAGTGGTCAAAAACATGTATACGGACAAAGTGCTCTTAATATGTATACCGGCAAAGTGGTCAAAACACGAATACGGATAAAGGGCTCAAAAACACGAACATAACTATGAAGGAGGTTTACGCTCAATTTTTTCCATGAAGTTAGAATAGCTGGAGAGGTGTCTTAGTAGAAGAGCCCATGACAATGTACCTAGTTCGATAAGTCTCCCGGATGATATCATAATGACGAGCTAATAACCAGTTGTATGGAGTGAGCACCCACTGCCAAAACTTATGTAGGTACGAAATTTCATTTGACATTTATCAGTCGCACCAATAATGCTCATCTCAAAGATCATAAATTTCTGTGTAAGAAAAACCACAGCTGCATTTACTGAATACTTCTTATGCGACTTCCAACAAAAATGCGTTAAAAGCTGACGTCACGCTTAACGCTGCCGATAGATAATTTAATTTTATACTCTATTATTAACTTACTAAAGTTAACTTTCGCTCGACCAGCACGGTGTCATCTTGAATGTAGTCGACTATTTGGTTCAATTAGATATCTACTCCCGTGGCTCAGCGGGCGCTGTTTTGACTGCGGAGCCTAAGGTCGGAGGTTCGAATCCCAATCATTTTCCATGTTTTTTTCTGTTTTTAGAATTTAGATTTCAAATTCTAATTTCTACACCTTCCTATTTTCATTTCCACATTACGAAGTATGTATTCACTTCTACCGCGCGGAGGGACTCCACGCACAATTTTTTATTTCAATTTGTGCCTGTTTGGTACATTTACCGTAAGTTGACCCCATGGAAACTATTAATACTGAACAGGAATGGAATCGATTGGCATAAAAAAATTGTATGTGAAAAATAAAAGTTTACATTTTCGTACAAAATGTGTGGGAAAAGTGTTGCTTCGATTTGTGATTTTTCTAGTCGGAAATTTTTTTTTTGGTCCTATACAAGCTTTTGATCCTGGATAGGAATGGGATCAAATGGCATCAACAAAAAAGTTCGCCAAAAATGACCTTTTTCTCGCATCCTGTATGTTTTTTCCAAAATCTGTAAATGCGGTCCTTCATTAATTTGAAATAGTTAGAGGGAAGGTCTTTTAAGACCATTTTCACGTAGCAGCACGGAATCTGGTAGCTGCCGTCACTGACCCAAAAAGAAAATCCAGCCTGTACGTACAGTCGCTATCAGATATATCGGAGCGGCCAAGGTGGTCACAAATATCTGAACATCGCCTATATTGTCAAGGCGATAAAGTGCACGTTCAGATTTTTGAGTACCTTGGCCGCTCCAATATATTTGATGGCGACTGTACCTATGTAAGTATGATACAAATAATAAATTTTTTAGTAAATTAAAATAATACAAAATAAAATCTAAAAACTCCGTCATGCTATAGCCTGTACAGTCGACGTCAATGATATGGTTACACTTTTGCACCTTACTCCTTTAAGGCTAAAAAGTGTAAACATATCTTTGACGTCGATTGTACCACGGTTCACCCCGATAAACACCGGAGTGCTGAGCGGTCGGCTGCCGACCGATTTAAAATTCCCCGAGTGCCGAGCGGTCGGCTGCCGACTGATTTAAAAAGTGCCCGAGTGCTGGCGGTCGGCAGCCGACGGATTCGTATTTGCATATTTGGCGGGAAAACACTTATTTTGCGCGCGCAGCTAGCTTGCATAAACATATAAAATAGATTACGGAAAACCTAAAGATTACTTCTAGATGTAAAAACAAGTGGCTGCAATAGAAATATCGGAAGAAATTCATACATTTCAACGCGTCTGGCTACAGGGCAATCGCCAAATATTTAGTTTGCAATAAATTACGTTTTTTAGTGTTTATTTGGATATAAAAAAGTCCGCGTATTTAATATAATATACCTGAGTTAGTAATAAACACTTTACAATGGTTTTACGGACGTATTCTAATGTTTTTACATATCATATTCATATTTTACTATAAGGAATTGGGTTATGAACGACTTTGGTTCTGAGGAATCGGACGTATATTTTGCCATATATAACACTACTAACCTAAATTAAAACGAACATCGCTTGGTTAACTAATCGTTCACGAAAGTGAAACATATTTTTAATGTAAACTCAATATTATTTCATTTAAAAGTAAAATTTTCAATCTCAAAGTTCAAGGTCGCGATGGTAGCCATTTTGTTGTAGTAAAGTATTGGCTATGGATACGAATTCTGGCTATCCAATCGCTGTACCCGCCGATTTATGGCGTGGTCCGTCTCCTTCACCCTGGGTATTACAGTACCCGACACTATTTGGACGTCGCTTCACCTTGGGCACTAACATGCCCACGATAGAGCGAGTATTCGGAGCTCACAAATGTATATCTTTTCTACTCATATGTATGAATAAAACGGCTAATAAACGTTCTTATCCTTTTCTTTGTAAAAGTTATCTTTCTTTTTCTTTAAGGTCGCACCCGTGTACGTATTATAGTATTCACGCAAACTGTACACAAAGTTCGTCATACAGGAGACGTGGTCAGTGCGCGGCGAGTGCCCACAAGTTTTTAGTGTATTTATAAGAAGACCTAGTTTTAAACTGATGCTAAAACATTATTAACCTCTCTTCTAGGCCGGCATGGAAAAGTGACGTTTCTTCTTATGTATTAATATTTGAAGCGCCTGTTATTGCATAAAACTAATGTTAGGTGTATTTATTTCACCAAATTCTCATTAATATTTGAAGGATTACCTTTTTTTAAATACAGGTTGGATCATTTTTGAGATTTGGTCATTACAGTACCCACGATGAATATAGATGACATAGTTTAGGACAGATGCTTACTGAAGCTTGGTAGCTTCAGTTGGTGTGGTCACTAGGGAATTGCAAATAGACGTTTCAATGCATCTAGATTATGTACATTTAGATGGCAAAGTACAATCAAGCAAGTGTACCTCTTACCTTATCCGTTAATTAATCAAAATAACCTTAGGGCTCTTACAGACGAGCGACAGTACGCGACTCACTGTCGCGCGACCGTCGCCGATAGTCGGCGACGGTCGCTGGCGACCGCCTGCGACAGCTATCGGCGACAGCTGGCGACAGTCGCCGACCGTCGCCGACTATCGGCGACAGTCAGCGACAGCAGCAGTTTTTTTGTGGTACATATTTTTAAAACTGTTGCTATTTTAACGTTTATCAGGGTAGATTTTACAATTTGGCACCGAAAAAAAAATTGGTTAACAGAAAAACTCGCAATCTTATACTACCTCCATACAAAAATGTTTCGTAGTTATGCTCGAAACAACTGCATTACAGGCGCAATATCAAGTGAAAGGAGGAGATACTGTTTAAATGGTGATTTAAAGATGTAGATATTGTCTATTAGTTAGGTTTTGGTAATATTAATATAACTTTAAAACAAAAAAAGATTTGTGGTAAAGTCCAGGTTCTATATTAAGGGGCTACTTTGAAAAATTATAGATTTTTTCAAACGCTCTAGTGACTAAACGGGAAAGGGGGCTGAATTTATTTTCGTATATATATTATTAGACTATATACTCTTGTTTTTGGTACAAGCCGAAACACGATTGCTGAAAGTTGCCTCGATAGAAAAAAAATCCGAAGTTGGGTCCTTTTTCCTCTTATTTTTCTTAGCTTACGTAAACTATAAGAGATTAAGCAATATAACTAAGTTAAAAATATGGTATTCTGGTTTATCTAAAAAGTCACAGAAGCAAAATTTGACAAAACTTTATAGATTCGCTTATTTTTCGTAGTTTAGTCAAAAAGTCTGATCCTTAAGAGCGCTGCATCTCTTTCTTTCGTGCACGGGAGCCATAAACGCATCTCTAACGAATGGGCGTGGCTTGTCCGAATCGAGGAACGGCCTTAAGAGTACAGAGACCAATCAACGTTCACGATTTTTTTACACACTATAGGCTATTAATAACAATAATGCGTGACCGCCTGATTTCAACCGCCAAAAAGCGCGTAGAATAGAATCATGGATATTTTAGCCTGTAACACCGGTGAAGCGATGGTTAATTGAGGTTGGGTACTATAGTACCCGAAGTATAGGAAGTGGTTGTTGACTTTAATATCTCGTTCGATTTGTACAGTTTAGGTAACGTTACCTCATCTTTATACGTTAGCCTGTGAGTGCCATATTATTTGACATAATGTCTTTAGAAATAGGAAGTTTTATTTCTTAAATCGATGTGAATAAATATTTCAAGAGTTATTCTGCAAAATAAATGATAATTGGAAACACTTACTCAATAAATATTAACAAAAAAAAATTTTGAAAGATTACTAATTTTTCGACTAACGTTTTACGAGACTGATTTCTGGTGCAACTTTTAAATGCTTGTAATGTATAAAAGTAACGTGCAAGGGGTATCATTTTATTACTTTTTATTGTAAAAACACGTATAACACTGGAAATAGAATAGTTTTTTCTAAAATTTTGGTTTTATTTTCTATTTCTAGTCTTTTCTTTACAGGAATCTGGAAAACTTTTGCTCGGTCTAGGTTAAATGAGTACTGACAAATTGCACACGTATCGAAAACATAATTGTTTCTACCAATTTTATAGCCTAATCAATACTAATACCCGGGCCATAAGTTTTATGTGTTACTTCCATACAAAAAATTGCAAAAATCGTCAAATTTGTACCACCCGCCAAATTCTCATTGATCACCCATTAGACCCCCTGACACTTACGGTAATTTCGCGCAAAATGGCGGCGGCACTTGACAACTTTTTGACATATCAGCCCTGCCACCCGAAGGGATAATAAGTTTATAATAAATTACAGTTTTATCTTAAAACGCGTATCTTGAATCATAACACTTTTTTTAATACAGTTGCTCAAAAAGTGGTACTTTTTGTGGCTGCGTAGCGTGCGAGAAGCTCAATTTCTCGAACTAGTGCTTTTTACTTTTTAGTTCCAAACTATACTTCCGAAACGCAGTAATTTTATATTAGATTTTTTACTTGGAAATTATGAAATTAAAAACGCTTACGAATACTAGGAGTATTTATCTAAAGTATTTATTAATATATAAATGACGAAAAAATATTAAGAATTTGCATTTTATAGCCTACTCAGTCTTAGGTATCTGTATCTGTATGTATGAAATATTTACTTTCCTAAAAATCGTTCTTTGATTTGGCTGAATGATACAAGCATATGCCTAGAAAAAAAAAGTTTAAAAGCAAATCAGCGCGTCCTTTTGAAATAACTTCTAACATTATTTAAACACATTAACGCATATAAATATATAATTTGGTACGAGAAGTTATAAAAAAACATTGAAAATGAGTGATTCAAACATTGATATGACACCACCAGACATTCGTGCTAGAGCAGCAATTGCCAATGACTGTGTTATTCCAGAAAAATCTAAAAACCAATATAATGCCGTCTATGTAAAATTTATCGAGTGGAAAACCTTACATAACGCAAAGTCTTTTTCAGAGACTGTTTTGATGGCCTATTTTCAAGAGCTGTCTGAAACCTATCAGCCATCAACATTATGGTCAAAATATTCTATGTTGAAAGCTGTTATAAAGTTAAAACATGACATAGATATAAAAACTTACACCAGATTGACTGCTTTCTTAAAAAGGCAAAGTGCAGGATTTCAGACTAAAAAATCGAAGGTACTAACAGCTGAACAAATTGAGATGTTTATTAATGAAGCTCCAGATCAGCAACATCTAGCTACAAAGGTATAAACTTAAATATAAATCTAATAAAATATGTACACAATTTAAGTAAATTAACTCTAAAAATAAAGTAGGAAGTTAAAAAAAATAAACAATTGTCTTACAATATATAATAAATATGTAACTTTGTTCATAGGTTGCTCTTATATTTGGAGTCTGTGGCGCATGCCGACGCGAAGAGCTCACAAATGTATCAGTAAAAGATATAGAAACACATGGGGACATACTTCTTGTCAAAATACCAAATACAAAAAATAAAATTCCCAGGTCCTTCACTATTGACGGCCCATTTGCAGAAATAGTCAAGAAATATCAGAGTCTGCGGTCTTCTAAGGGCAAAAGTGACCGTTTTTTTCAGAATTTTCAAAGAGGAAGGTGCACTGCCCAGGTAATAGGCTTAAACAAGTTTGGGAATATGCCGAGAGATATCGCTCAGTACTTAAATTTGCCTGATGCAAATCTTTACACCGGACATACATTTAGGAGAACCTCTGCTACATTACTTGCTGACTCAGGAGCAGACATAACAACTTTGAAGAGGCATGGAGGTTGGCGGTCAAGTAATGTAGCAGAAGGATACATAGAAAACTCCATTGGTAACAAATTAAAAATTGGAAAACAAATTGCAAAATCAATTAATGTAAAGTCGCAAGAGTCCACAGAATTTTCGTCATCCACATTCCAATCTGGTCTTAATGTACCTGTTAATACTGAACCTCAACCAGGACCGTCACATGCTAACAACACTTTGGTTACACCCAGCCCTGTTAACCAACCAGGACCGTCACGTGCCAACAACACTTGGATTACACATAGCCCCTCTAACTTTGACCCACAGGAATTATCACAACAGCAGGAACCTGAAAATACACCATCCCTGACTAGTCAGACACTTAATTTACATGGAAGAACTCACAACATAACTATGAACTGCACTAATTGTACCATTAACTATAATTATTAATGAAAATAAAATATTTCTGATATCAACCTTGTTTTAATACAAATACATATTTTTTTAATTCTCATTTAATCACAAAAGCAAGTAATTCTTCTTAGACCTAATTTGATATAGTTCTCTTTTCGTAATGTTAAACATAATCATCATTTCTTCTAAACATGGTCATCAACGTGGCACTTGAGCAGCAGTTGTAGGTACATAGTAATTGTCTGGTTGACTTGCTAGGAACCGCTTTGAGTGAATATTATCCTTCCGCCAATTTGTTAGGGACCTGCAAAATGTTAATAATTTAGTAACATTTATAGATTTCACCAGCTTCTTGTTTAAAAAATAACCTTAAACATAAGTATAATGTGATTTAATGTTTCTTTTACCTCTAATTATCCTTTGATAGTCTTCAAATATTCAAACAATTCATGATATTTTAGTTGTAAACGTGTCCTTGGTCACATGTCGCAGATCACAAATTTGGCACTAAAACTCTTGTTGCATGATCTGTTTCTGTTTGTTGATACTGTAATGTCTTGTACTTCTGTTTTGATAATGTTAAAGGTTCTAATTAATGTTGTTTCAGTATTATAATTATCTGCATTGGGCTGTGGCAAGCTAAATACTATCCTTATGAGAATACTGTCAGTGTCAACTGGCAAGTGTCAATTTAGTTTCTCAACTCGAGGCCGATGGCGCTGATTCCAATAGTATGTTGTCACTGTCAGTTCAAAAATAACTTCGAAGCAAGCATATTTTATCGCAATGATATATTAATTTATTATTTTTTCGCAATTGTATTAAAAAACGTCGTTTACAACACGTGTGAAATGTCTTTTTACCACTCGTACCGAGTCTTGCCACTCGCTTTCAGCTCGTGGCAAGATACCTCGGTACTAGTGATAAAAAGACATTCCTTTCACACTAGTTGTAAAATGTACTATTCAATAACTAACTAACACGTACACTAACAAAAAAGTATTGTTAAAAGCGTTTTTTTAATGCGTCCTCTTTACTAAAAATTCTAAAAACATAGTTTCATGTACAGTCGACGGCAAAAATATGTTTACAGTTTTCCACCCGACTCCATTGTATAAGGTGCAAAAATTTAAAAATATCTTGGACGTCGACTGTACCTGGTCCTCATGTCGTTTGTACAAGGGATCTTTCAAGATAATACTAATAGGTACTTATCTCGGCTAACGTTCAATCTTATCCCAACGCACCTCGCATGAATCTGTTGCCAAAGAGTACCTATGCATTTTTTGGAACGCAACTTTTAGAAAGGGATTAAGGTCCGCCTGCTTGCCATCCCTCTCGGCTCATTTTTTTTCATCTTGGTCAACGAAAGTAAAACATACACGGTGCCCGTGAGCATTGCGAGAGATTTTAGCCACGAATTCCTGAGGTCATAAGGAGTGATAAATTTTATACAAATTTAGGTTAATTTCACCAAAAAAAAAATTTTTTTAACTTTTTTTTTCGATTTTTTAAATGCGAACAGAAGAAAATTAATGTTATTGGTAAAACTATCGATTTAAATAAATTGGTATGGTACATTTTTATTCGTAAAAAGTGGTTCACGAAAAGTATTCCTTGGCATTTTGATATCTGTCAATAAGGATGTCTAGACTAGACCCCATAAAGAGTGAAATCTCTATAAAAAAAAGCGTTATTCACTGAGTAACAATAATCAATGTTTCTTTATTTAATTGGTAATAACTCTGAAACTAGGCAAATTCTAGAAAAGTTTGTACGACATTTTAGTCTCCAATTACGATCAGGAATACGCTATCTCTCGCAATGCTCACGGGCACCGTGTATATTACGCGCATTTGACTTATTGGTATTTTTGACATTACTTAAGTATATACAACTTTCTTGGAGTCCATAAAGTTATTATTTCAAACTCGAGTATACTCGTCGGTTAAAAAGTGAGGCCGGCGAAAGAGAGCGTCATAGAGGGAGCTGCGTCCCGTTTTGACTAAGGAGTATACGTAATACGTGTAGTAGCAGATACTATGGATAATATAGACAGCCAGTCTAAGAACTTTTTGAAGCTCAAGTTTGCAGCGCCATCTGCACGAGAGCAACCTAAAGGTATATTAAAAATAGTAGGAAAAAATGACATTGCATCGCAGCAACATCTAGTAACGAGTAGCGTACCGTAGTAAATGTAATTATTTCCTAATATTTTTATACCTTTAAGTGGCTCTCCTGCAGATTGCGTTGCAGACTTGAGCTTCAAAAATGACTGTGGCCTGTGGCTGTCCATTATCTATAGTCTCTGGTGGTAGTCATAATAGTAGTAGTAGTTATATTAGTAGCGGTGTACCAAATACAGTTGTTTGTTACAGAACCAGAGTGAAATCAAAAATAAACTGGAGCAGTACCAGAAAATGCATCTATCCAGAGGAACCGCCTTCCATCCGCTGGTGATTGCCGTCAGACCAACGAGCAAGGACTTTAAGGATTTTCTCGTAGCGGTTGAGTCATTTCTCTACAAATACACCGAATTTTTGTCATATTATCTCTAATAGAGACTATATTTATATATATTTAGATACACGATGTTAAAGTTAGAACATTGCTTAATAATTAGATTACGATAGCGATCAATTAGTTTCTCACTTGCGGGTTTTTTTTAAATGTATTGGTCTTGCTTTTCCATAAATGGTCTGATTTTTTTTACCAAATACCAACATGTGACGTCAATCAATAGGTCATGAAAAATAATTGAAGTTTGAACGTTTTATGATAAAGTTAATATTTTCAGTAATAATCACCCAGAATGTGAAAACAAATGTGCCGGGCCGTCCTTTAACTTTTGAACCAGAAATCCAAAAATATGAAAAAAAAAGATACATCTTGGGCACATTTGTTTCTTACTTAACTTAAAATATATATTATTTTTTGCAGCAGTTTTACTATAAAACTAAGTAGCGGCACTCAAAACACCCTTTTTGTATAAATTTTATTGATATTAGCTTATTAATAGACCTAAGCTTGACTTCAGACAATTTTTTTTGCATGAAACTTTTACCGTGTAGTGGACGATAAAGTATAGGTAAAAGCGCCCAAAGGGTTAATAATTGATTCAAAATAATATTATACTAACAATTATTTTAAAGTTTCAAATATACATTAATACGGTCCTTTTTCATACTTAGTTTAAACCCCATAAACTACCTTTTTTATTGTTCCCAAGGCAAAAATGGAACCCTTGTTGTTTCTTCATGTCCGTCTTTCCGTCTGTATGTCACAGGCATTTTACTCGTAAACCATAAAGCAAATATCCAGGAAATGTATACGGAAGGTTGTGTTTTGAGTGCCGCTACTAGGTTTTATAGTAAAATTGCTGAATAAATATTTATTGAGGCCTCCTATACATGTAAATAATATAATGTAAAAAACACCAAGCACGTAATGTTTGCATATTGTGTTTCGTTTTAATTAAAAGAGATTAATAATTGAAGCCAAATTATTATTGTCATGCGTATATACATACAAGTAATACGTTTAAATATCAAAACACATTTTTTTTGTAAGTATTGCCATGAGAATAAAATAAATATTTTTTTAATTTCTCAATTTGTTGTTTATTTCTCGTTTACCCTGTCATTTTAGATGTGATAGACCCTGTATATATCGTTGTGTTTATGTAACTGTGCATAATTTTATGAAATGAGCCGAAAGCTGAATGCCATCTTCATTAAGGTTACACGATTGTTTCATTTCATTTCATTTCATTTATTTATGTATTATTTATTTATTTCAAAGACAAGTTATGCACAGTTACACGAGTTACACATTAAATTACTGGTTGCTATATATCTAGGACCTAATAAATATCTAGATTCTAGGTAAACATACATACAGCATATATTGTTATTGTGTGCCAATTTACTCTTTGTCTACTTTTATAAATCTAACTAAGTGGCTTTTGTTATTTTTTGCTATATTGTACATTGCATTGTGGTGAACTGGATTAAGTAGCTTTTTTATTCGCTTTGACATTATGTAGGTTTAAATTTTAGTGATAAGTTTGTTCCTATTTATGCTACTGCTTTGTAATTGCATATTGGTTTTAAAACGATTGTGATCATAATTATACAAAGCCAATATTAATTTAGTAACAAACCCCAAATTATATTAGTATACATATTGTACAAATTAAAATGCATTACAGATCCAATAACCATACCATTATATGGCCGCATGCCATAAACCTCTATACATATATAGAGGTATAATGCATATGGTCATGTAATGGGACGGTTATTGCATCTGTATTGCATTTTAATTTGTATATTATACTAATATAATTTGGTATTTCTTACTAAATTAATATTGGTATAATATACGAAATATAGTAGTTTGATATAACAAAATCAAGTTTCGTAATTTGTACGCAAGTAAAATATTAAAATCCACAAAAGCCATTTAGTAGAATTTATTAGAGATATTTTGTAAATTGCACCTAAATAAAGTAGTAAAACTTACAAAATTAGTTTAGTAAATCGTACAAAATCAGTTGTAGTAAACTATGCGAAAGCGCTTTAGTAGAATTTACTCAGATAAACCAGGTAAAATATACAAAAGTTAAGTAGTATAATTTACTAGAGTTGTTTAGTAGAATTAACCTAAGTAAATTTCGTAAACTATACATTCCTTAATTTAGTGATATCTACGAAAGTTCAGTGCATCATACATACGAAAGAAACTTAGTAATTATTACAAAATTATATTACTTGATTCCACTAAAGGAGTTTAGTGATATCTACGAAAGTTCAGTGCGTCATAAATACGAAAGTAATTTAGTAATTATTACAAAAGTATATTACTTGATTCCACTAAAGAAGTTTAGTGATATCTACGAAAGTTCAGTGCGTCATACATACGAAAGAAACTTAGTAATTATTACAAAAGTATATTACTTGATTCCACTAAAGAAGTTTAGTGATATCTACGAAAGTTCAGTGCGTCATAAATACGAAAGAAACTTAGTAATTATTACAAAAATATATGACTTGATTCCACTAAAGAAGTTTAGTGATATCTACGAAAGTTCAGTGCGTCATACATACGAAAGAAACTTAGTAATTATTACAAAAGTATATAACTTGATTCCACTAAAGAAGTTTAGTGATATCTATCACAATTTAGTGGTCATACATATCAAAGAAATGTAGTAATTATTACGAAAGTAAATTCGTACATGCTACGACAATAATTTAGTGAAGCATACAAAACCTTTCGGAGAATTACTAAATCAATTTCGTTAAAAGTACGTACAAAGTCCGTAAAATTTACTAAATATATTTTGTCAAACGTACCAAATTAGTTTTACTAAACTAGTTTTGTAAAAAGTTCTTTACTAAAGTAGTTTTGTAAAAAGTTGTTACTAAAGTAGTTTTGTAAAATTAATTTACTAAACTAGTTTTGTAAAAAGCCAACCAAAGTATGTTTGGTAAATTCAACAATACTTGTGTGTAGGTCCCAATTTAACCCATAAATTTCGTAAAAATTTCGTAAAATCAACGAAACTATTTTTTCAGTGTATGCTCGGTTAAAGCAAGAAAGAGATAAAAATAAGAGAATATCAATATTATAATGAATACCTAGTTATTGCATTATGTCTCTACAGCTATGAAGTCAGACACTTTTACATTACCTACATCAGTGTATAATATATATTTTATATTGATTTGCTGTTATCACTGTGTAAAGTTCTAATAAGAAAGTCGGGAGGCAATTATTGCTTCATTTCCCGCAATGTACAGTTGAGTCCGTTAATATGTGAACACAACCTTATTTGTATGGGTCGTGTTCACATATTTTTGTACAGTTGGACGCGTCGATATTAAAGAACTCGACTGTACATCGATTGCATCGCTAGAGGTTAATTTAAACAAGTTGCAGTTTTTAACCTAATCCTAACTGTAATTTCGATACCCAAGTTCACGATCGTACTAATTACGGCGAAAATGTTGTTTGAATTTAGACTTTAAATGTGTGCACTATGGTACTAATTACAACAACATTTTCGCCGTAATTAGTTCGATTGTGAACTTGGGTATATAATATATGCATAGTAATTAATTTAAGGATCGGAGCCGCTGCTGCGGCTTTTGGTAAGCTGGATACCAAGGTTTTTCGCTCACATGACTTGAAGCTAGGTACAAAGATATCAGTTTACATGGCTGTTGTGTTGCCTAACATCTTATATTCTTCTGAGACATGGACCGTATACCGTCGTCACATCCGCGTTCTAGACCGATTCCACCTAAAGTGCCTCCGTAAAATCTTAAACATCCGTTGGTCCGACCGCGTTCGGAACACTGAAGTTTTACGCAGAGCCAATGTTGGTGGTATCGAAGTCTACCTCATGAGGCGACAACTTCGTTGGAGCGGTCATGTTTCAAGGATGGCAGAGGCTCGTGTGGCAAAGCGCATCTTTTATTCCGAACTGGAGGAGGGCAAGCGTAAGCAAGGCGGACAACTCCTCCGGTACAAGGATGTGCTTAAGCGCCACATGAAAAACTGTGACCTCAACCCATGGCAATGGGAAGAACAGGCTACCAACCGTCCAAAATGGCGGACACTAATTCAGCAGAAAGCTGCTGACTTTGAATCTCGCAGACTAGCGGAACTTGATGCTCGACGAGATGAGCTGAAAGCCCGACCACCTGCGGCTATCATATACAACTATCGAAATGGTGTACTCACATGTCCATTATGCGCACGAGCCTTTGTAAACAAGATCGGCTATGTGAGTCACGCAAGGGCGCATGAGCGCCAGCAATCCCGGAGTTGAAGCAGTCGCCGTGGCCGAAACCGGCCGGGAGTATATATATATATAGTAATTAATTTGAATATTATTTTATTTAACATACGTAAATATTCAATATAATTATATAATAATATCCTTATATGTAATAAAAGACTCCAAAATAATTATCGTTTTTGTGGAGTTGGGTAATAGTAGATTGTTCAACAAGGGACTAAAACAAGCGAGGGTCATTATGGTTGTTTAGTCTCGCGTTAAACACTCTACTTTTCACTTTGAATGCGAGGAAAAAATAACGACATTCTATACTAAAATCTCAATATTTATAATGGCAAAAATTGAAATTATCAATAATTTTTTTTAGGCAGTTATTGTTTTTTTTTTTAATCGAGTTTGTTTAATATTTTCGCACAGTTGTCATTTTGAGGTTATATGCGTGGTCCAAAATTGTCTATGCACAATCACTAAATAATAAAGGGCGGTAATCGTCCATTCATAAACACCGTGAGTGGCTGTTTCCAAAGTAAATAAAAAAAAAATTGTTTTAGTCCCTAGAGATTAATAAAGAGTTTTAGTCCCGATCTGCAGAGACTAAAGTAACATTTTAAGAGCATGAGAAGTGAAAAGAATTTTTATTTTAAAGTAAATCTATATTAAATTAAATAAATTAAATAATCATTTATTTCAGATAATTGACAATCCATAACATTTGTTAAATTCACCTTAGCTACTTAATTCCTAGTGTTAGTAATTACTTATTAACTAGACATCCTTAAAACCTACACTAACAGCTAATAGGGCGCCCGTTCAGAGCTAACACCCAGTACCTCCATAATTGGCAGTCATATCTGTCCGATAATACTTTCAAAAGGCTGTTGGAGCTACCTCTTGCCCGTTGCATTAAGGACGCTGCCCTTTTTCGCACACGGAGAGAAAAAAATGTGACAACTATACCACCAGAGCGAACAGTAAAATAATTATTGTAACCGATACTATAATCTTGCAAGGAAAACTACTTTATTTTTACGTTTACTATATTTGTATTCAATAGAACTATAATTACATTAATACGCACTAAACTTAGTTTGTGCGTATTAAACTTAAGTTTAGTGCGTATTAATGTTATTATAGTTCTATTGAATACAAATATAGTAAACGTAAAAATAAAGTAGTTTTCCTTGCAAGATTATAGTATCGGTTACAATAATTATTTTACTGTTCGCTCCTGGTCGTATAGTTGTCACATTTTTTTTCTCCGTGCAAGATGGCGTGAAAACCGTCTGTGCGCGCCTCTACGAACATCGTCGAGGCGCTGCAGAACCGTGGCAGCCCCATCAGCATTCTGAAAGCATTATTATACTGGACGCGGAGAGCATTCGCTGAACGTTGGGTGTACCTCACCCACAGGCTGCTCGTGTAAAATGTCTGACTGTATGCTTTAAAAAACGTGATTTTAACTTTGTCTGTACAACGAGCGAACCTGCGAGCAAGCATGTTTCCACGAACTGCCAATGCTCTTCGTTCTCGCTCCATGTCCATATCATCTCTAAGGTCAGCTGAGACAATGTGACCGAGATACTTAAATTGGTACACCCTTTTAAGGTCATTTCCATCTAGCCTAACAGGAGGAATATCTACAGGACACTTCCTGCCGGCTTTAAAAACCATTATTTCACTTTTAGAGGGATTATACCTAAGCCCATGAGCTTCAGCATACCCCTTACATATCCCAATTAGTTTTCTTAACGCACTAATCGACGGCGCAAGCAGCACCATGTCGTCTGCGTAACTTATATTGTTTACGGAAACGCCATCAATAGAGCAGCCGACATGGGCGCTGCTTAGCTCGTCAATTAGAGCGTTAACATATACATTAAATAATAAAGGCGACGTCAGTCCCCCCTGTCGTACCCCACACTCAGACTCAGCTTATACGGCTCAGACAACTGGTCGGCCCAGCGCACGCAGTTTGTCTGACTTCCGTACCAAACTTTTAACAGCCGCACCAGCTGCCCCGACACGCCCATTGCCCCTAACTTATTCCATAGCAAATTGTATGAAACTAAGTCAAAGGCCTTGGTAAGGTCGAGAAAGCACGCATAAACTGGAGTGTTTCGATCCGTATAATACCCGACGGTTTGCTTAAGGCACAGAATAGCACTTTCGGTTGATAGGCCCTTGCGAAAGCCAAATTGAGCGTCATGTAATTTGACTCGCTCTTCCAGGTAACGATTAAGCAAACTGTCGAGTACCTTACCTACCACGGTAGCAAAAGAAATTGGCCTATAATTTCCAATATCAGACGCGTCACCCGTCTTGTTTTTAACTATGGGTACGACAATCGTGTGCGTTAATTGGGATGGCAGGAAAGAATGCGACATGCAGAGGGTAAAAAACATAGCCAGAACACGGGGCAGATGCGGACCTGCATTTTGCAAATGTTCGATGCTAAGCCCATCATGCCCTGGCGACTTACCCCTTTTCATCAACCGAATGACTCGAGCAACATCACTTGCGCTAAAAGTAAGTGCATCACCAACAGCATGATGGTTCTTCACATCGAACTGCTCGTTATTTGTGTTTGCCAGGGCCGGATCCACTTTAAAATGCTTTTTAAATAAATTGGCAATCTTTTGTGGATCATTTTCACCCTGCACACTCACAGGCAGACTAGGTTTTGGGCTACATTTCTTTGTGTGCTTCCAAAAGTCACGAAATTTACCACTGGAATGATGTAATGCAATGATGTCCATTTTGATTTGGTCCTCATTGTTCTGACACCATTTCAACCTGGATTTAAACACTTTCCTTTTTTCACACATTTCCTTGTAAACATACCCAGATGAGGGTTTACCTGCTAAGATCCAATTTTGAAAAGCTACTCTTGCACTTTTATGCGCGCCGCTTACAAACCTGTTCCATCCTGTAATGTTTTTTTTTTCTTACAGAGTTTGGTTTTGTAACTGTTAATAGACGCGTTACATAAAATGCTAATAATATCTTGGTACATGTCAGTAAGAATGCGCCTATGTTCTAAGTTGTCACAAAACAAGCTGCTACAATTCAAATACAGTTCTGGAAAATGAATATGTTTTAGTTTTTCGTCGCAATATGTACGATAAGTATCAATTTGCTGCGCCTTTCGCTCACCCCACCTAATTTTAAACATGTTATTCTTATCAATGTTATCACGCAACACCAATTTAGGTAGAAATCTTGTAAGATCGCACTCAATAATCAGGGGAAAATGATCCGACCAACATACATTGTGCTCAATTTTTACATTCTGCACTGACCTGTTTGCCGCCTGTGTCGCTATGCAGTGGTCAAGCCATCTACGACATCCGTGAGCTTCACTAATATAGGTGAAAGAGCCTGAGCTACCGCCCAAAAACTCACTATCTACACAAATCCAGTCCTGGTCTTGGCAAAAGCTACTTAACTCTTCACTGAAAAGCTCACCTGGATGGGCATTAAAATCCCCCAAAATAAAGACTTCCGCCACCTCCTGTTCCTCTACTATAGCACTTATCTGACCGAGACATTCCGTAAACAATGGCAAATTATCAATATAATTTGTAGGCATGTAAACACTAAACACAATAAATTGTCCATTATCGGTTTTTATTTTGACCGCACACAACCTATTGTTATTACAATTGATCACAGTTACTACGTTGAATACACTTTTTTTCCATAAGAGCGCCACCCCACCATAAGGTCTACCTCGAACCAATTCCGCCGCTGTGTCCATCGCTGACGTTCCTGTGTAGCAAAAATCCTTATTGATTTCTGCCAGATAGCACAAATCATGGGGCCACAACCATGTCTCTTGAAGTGCAATAATATCTGATGTCTTGCATAACTCTCTGATACTATCCACTGAACGCTTCACTGACTTGCAATTAAAAGATACTAACTTATTCATTTTGGAATGTCATTAACACCTGCCGTTCGTATATGATACGAATCCATTTAACCTCATATAATAAGGGGCGCCACACATTTCAGCGGAATTCAGCTTTTGATGACAATAAAATTGTTTATGGTAGCGGAAATTTGCCTGAATTCCGCGCTGAATTTCGCTCAAGTGTGTGGTGCATAATAATGCAGTTGACAATTAGAGCATTCTATAGTAAACCTTATTTGAATCAGTTCTAACTGCTTCGGAGCTTCGGAACCGTTCTGGCCGGTATTAAGTATCCGTGTAACCGGGGAAACGTGTCTGAGAAACGTCTCCTGGAAACGTTTCCCGGACACGTTTCCGAATCCTGGCGGGTTCGTGTAAACCGGTTCCTTAGCACCGCCGGTCTTAAGTACCCGTCGGGTATTCGTTTCCGCGTGTTACACGTGTAGCGGGAGCTCTATAAGTAACGCTACCATACTATTTTGTTACGGAACCCTAAATATCAAGTATTGTATTAGAGTGCCTTGGGGTATATTCGACATATTTTTAGGCGAGTCGAGTGTAGAGTATGTATGTTAGGGTTTGGGCTCGTAAGTCAGAACCTAAGAAGTATTCCTTGCAAATAATGTGATCTTTGCGAAATTGGATATATTCATCAACGGTTTGTGCAAATAGCGTTTTAATACATTGCTTGATTTTTGAAATAAATATAATTAAAAAAAAATGTAATGCCATTTTTTAAGAGTCGCCAGGACGCTCGCGTCCCCATACAAACGTAGTTTTGCTCTCATTTTAAAACGACATGCTTTAGAACCACGAAATTTACCATGGGCATTCTAGTAGTTCAGATTTATGTCGGTAATTCGGCTTCGTTGCTATAAATTGTAATACAAAGAAAATACATCCAGATACAGATTTACATACAAAACTTATTTTTGCTATATTTTCTTTGTATTACAATTTTTAGCAACGATCACGAATTACCGACATAGATCTGTACTGCTATAATGCCCATGCCAAATTTCGTGGTTCTAAAGCATGTCGTTTTAAAATGAGAGCAAAACTACGTTTGTATGGGGACGCGAGTTCACGCGAGCGTCCTGGCGGCTCTTAAGGAGTGGGTAATTTCGAAAGTAGTGGGGTAATTTCGAAGGTGTGTAGAAATGGTTTTTATGCAATATTGTAACACTGAGACTAAGGGTGGAACCACACTGATCAGCATCGATTCGCATTTTATGTATGGAAAATTGCTATTTTGTATGAAGCTGCGTCCGCATCAATTCACCCTTCCGCGTCGATTCAGCTCCAGCGCTAAATGCGTATAGTGTAACCATCCGATCAGCAGGTTAACGCATGAGAACGGTTGCTGACGCGTGCGATAGCGTGCTTGCGCAGGAGAACAGCTGCGTACGCGTGAGAAAGGCTGCTTACGCATGCGTTCAGCTGCTTACGCGCCGACGCCGTCAGTAAATTGATCCAAAACCTGGGTCGTTCTCCTTTTTCAGCGATAATTACTCGCACTCGAACATGGTTCTCTCTGTCTAACGCGCGTATAGCGAATATCGATGCTTCTCACACATTTCTCGATTGTTCCAGAGACATGATCGGTTAGTGTCGTCGCCTCCGCGCGTGTAGGCCGTCCCTTTCACTTCCTTCTGGAATATTCCGGGAACACGTTCGAGTCTGTTCGGTTATTATCGTATCTCTCGCTTCCACGTACAGACTATCCTGCTCGCACACCTTCTGGAATGTTCCGGAGACAAGAGGGGTGTAACTAAGCCTGAAACGGCCTGAAAACGGGTTTTCAGGAAGTAGTGCCATATGAGTATTAGTGGCCTGAAACGGCCTGAAAGCATGTTTCAGGCGCCTGAAAACGATGGTAACTGTGAGAAATATCCGATTCTCTGGTATGTGTTATGCCTTCCCCTGAAACGGCCTGAAAATGGATTTCAGCCGCCTGAAAACGCCTGTAACTTGTTAACAATAAAAAAAACGTTCCTTTCATGTGTCGTCTTTACCCCGCCTCCGTAACAATACATTTTTGCAGGGTGGTCCTTTTTTGGCTATGAGAACGTTAATAAGTTTCACCACTGTGTCAGGCATTTTGTGAATAAATGTTTATTTTAAATAGCAAAAGGAATTGAGAGAAATATAAAAAAGCGCTGGTTGCCTGACAGCAAGACATCTAGCTGCCTTTCAATCTGGAGATCGGTTTCAGAACTTATGTACAAAATATCATTTCATATTCATCAGTCGCTCTTCGGTGACGGAAAACTGTAAACAGTATAAAAAAAATCCAACCCGAAAAAAACATTTGGTCATAGTCATAGGGATGAAGCGAACAGTCATTGACGCTAAAAATAGATAATGACCCACCTACCATTCGATGGCATGCTTAAGCAGCTGAAAGCGTGCGATCGCACCCTTTAGCAGCTGAACGCGTGCGATTGCGTGCGATCGCAGGTGAAAGCACGCGATCGCACCCTTCAGCGGCTGAACGCATGCTTTGACCTGCGATGCGTATAGTGTGTCTAAAATTATCCAGCTAAATGCGAATCGATGCTGATCAGTGTGGTTCCACCCTAAGGGTTTGAAGATGTTGAAGATGGGTCGTGGGTTGACTAGTCAGATGCTACACTACACGACTAATGCCAGACCGACCGGAGTTCTATGGACTAAAAGGAACCTAGATGTTTTTTATTAACCTAGTTGCAGCAGAGGGCGCCAGACAAGTTTATCTAATAATTGACAAGGTAGCAGGGTAAGAGAGAAAGAAAAAAATGTGAATTGTTTGAACTTAATATTATTCAATTTGTTTAAAACAAAGCTTATACAGCAAGCATTCTTAATTAACGGAACTAGTTAATGCTAAGTAATACAGTCTTATAGAAGAGTCTTAACCTTAACTAAATTATGAGATGCATCCACGTTATGGGCTGCACTAAATTGTATACTATTCAGCGAGTGGTATAGGTATGAAAATTATACAGGGCTTTCCTTATTGACAGACACTAGTGGAGGCAAGAGAAGTAACTGAATGGATAGCACCTGATGCAGCGCCAAGGGCGGGGCGCAAGTGACGCAAGGCCTCCAGGCCACAGATTATATAATAGTTCTTACGAACAGATATGAATCTCTCATAGAAAAAGTAAATACCTACCGCTTTAAGTAGGTACCTACGCAAAAATACAATGAGCGACCTTCGACACGCGCACCCCGCCCGCACCTCCGCGCGACCGTGCAGCCCGCACGATCGCTAGGGTTGCCTACGCATGAAAACGATTTTATAGTTTACGCAATATTTTGCACTGGTTCAAAAGTTAAAGAAACGCTCTTTTTAAACTTTCGGAGCTATCATTTACGAAATTTTTATGTGTTAGAAAACCCGTATTCTTTTTTAAAGATAACCCACACGGTAGGTAAAGTTAAAGAGGAATAGTAGATTGTTAACCAAGGGTGGAAAGTCACCCATTCCCGACGAGGTAGTTTGGCGCTCGAACGAAGTGAGAGCGCCAATAGTTCGAGTCGGAATGGGTGACTTTTACCCGAGTTAAACACTCTACTTTTCATTTCGAAGTGAGGAAAGTAAAAATAAGCAAGGAGAACTTTTTTCTGACGTCAAATTGCACAGAATATAAATAATATTCGTGCCCGTTTTCGGCGACTTAATTAGTGTCTCAAACAGCATTTAAAAAAAATACCTCTTATATTTATTATTTAGTTTGTTTTTTGAATAAAAGTAATCAAGTTAATAATGAAATATCCTATTCAATGTAATAATAATTAGTAACTACGTAGCTAATATTTATTATTATAATTAGATAAGTAAGTATTTATTATTGTCTGGCTGTTAAAGTTTCTGCCGTTGCCTACAAAGTAAAAAAAATCCGTCCCCGCAAGGGGAACGCACAGGTAGATTTCGCATCTTGTCCTTGTGGATGAATGGATAAGGGCGCTGCATGGTACCGCATGGGATACCAGTTCAAAGTTTTTTTTTTACAATTAATTTTTTTTTTCGAAAACTATGCATTTTTCCGACATACATAGTTTATGAATATTTTAGAGAAAAAAATGACCTTTCGATAAAAAATATTGCTGACAAAATTATTCACCGTTTAGGAGTTATGAATTTTCTACAGAAAAATTTAGGTTTTTTTTAAATTTCGACTAAAATTAACGATATTTTCGCTTTGTGGTCAAATGAGCCCACAGAAACTTAGCCCGCGGGCTGAGTTGACCATTTCTTTTTTTTTCGTGGATGACTCGACCCACACTAATCGGACAACTCGTCCCACGGGTCCAGTCGACTACTATTTTACCGGTAAGGGTCAACTCAGTCCGTGGGCTCAATCGCATACTACCTACCGCTTAAGGACTCACTCAGCCCATGGGCTCAGTCAACCACAGCATACTGCTTTAGGGTCTACTCAGCTCGGTAAGCGGTTACCGCAGTATTTGGACGCGTGATGGAAATCCAGTAACGGCGATGTTGAAAATTATTACACCTATCACCAGGTACGGTTTTGAATAGGTTCTTCGTAAGGGCTTGATACTTGCTTACTATTAGGGTGCGTTGGGGTTAGATGAAAAATGGGGGGAGGTAAAAAAACCGTTTGTAGCTCCCAACTTCTGGCACATATTTTGTTCCTGAGCCCTTTTTTGGGAACTCCAATTTGTTGTTCTGTTCCCCGCCCTTCAGTCGGTTCCGTCCGCTAAGTAAAGGTGGGAATAAGATTGGCAACTTTCGACAAGGTGTATTTTTCGACATCAAATCCTGTTTTTTTATCTTACCCCATGTTCTGTAACTTCTTTTTCAGTGTAGCTATAAATATTCTGAGTTGATACGTTTGCTCGTTATTGTTATTTTATTCACCTGTCAATGAGGATTTAAATTATCTTTATTATTTACTGAGTTTTTATCTTGACCCGGTGACTTTTCGTGGGATAAGACGGCAATAATTTTTTTTTATCTTAACCCGCTTTCAAATCTCATAGTGATAGCAAGTGGTTCTCAAACTGTAGAGGGATAACTGGTTGCTTTCAATATACCTGCTGTAGCGTTACGCTCCGACTTTCTTTGGAACTATCTGAGCTATTTCGGCAGTGTCAATGTGAAACTGGACCTGAAAAACGCCTTCAACATGGTGGAGAGGGACGTTTTATAGGGCGAGGTTAAGGAGAAAATTCCTGCGCTCTATCCTTATCTTCATCAAGTCTATTGTTCGCCTTCTAACCTTTTTTATGGAGCTGACCCCATTTTGTCCCAGGTGGGCGCTCAGTAGGAAGATTCACTTGGTCCACTCGCTTTCAGCCTTGCAATCCATAAGGCTATTGCCGAGCTAAAGTCGCCTCTCAACGTCTGGTACCTCGACGATGGTACCATTGGGGGCAAGCCAGAGGAGGTGGAGCAAGACTTGCTCGTGTTGCTGCTGCGCCTGAAGGATTTGGGGCTGGAAGTGGGTTCCTCGAAGTGCGAGCTTTTTCCTTGTGGTCTGCAGTCATCTTCCGTGCTTTCCTTCTTCTCAGCTTTACTTCCTGGCCTCACGAAACTTAGCACCGACTCTTTTTGTCTTCTGCACCCATTTTTCCTTCTTCAGTTCCTGAGGCCCTTAAAACTCGTAGGGATCTCCTTATTCTTGCTGGCAAACGTCTCAAAGGTTTAAATCCGCACGTTTCTTTAGTTTTGACGTAGAAGTGTTTTGCGGTCCCAAAAATCCCCTACCTGCTGCGCACGGCACTTGTTTGGTTGTTTCCCGAGGATATTGGGACTTTCGACTTGGTAATTAAGGCAACCATTGAGTCGGTGGTAAATGTTTCCCTTAGCGATGGCCAATGGGCGCAGGCGGATCTGCCGAGTGGGGGACGTGAGCCTGCCGGCCTTCTTGGCGTCTGCGCATGGGGTAGCTGACCTGGTTGCTAAGATTCTTTCCTCAAATGGCGACCAGGTAAGCGTACCGTATGTGGCGGACACCGTGAGGGGTGGTTGGCTGTCAACCCAGAAGCGTCCGTTCCGGAGAACCCAAGACACCAGCGCGCGTGGGATGACGTAGGGTGTAAGGCCATTTTTAACGATCTAGTGGGCAGTGCGGCGGGTGTAGACCGTGCACGACTTATGGCTGTGTCGCGGCCAGAGTCAGGGGCGTGGTTGCAGGCGTTGCCATTGCCTCAACTTGGCACTTTGCTCGATGGTGACACATTGCGGGTGTCCGTTGCTCTCCGCTTGGGCTGCGATGTGTGTCAACCACACGTATGCATCTGCGGCTCCACGGTGGAAGCTGACGGCCATCATGCATTGAGTTGCCGGCAATTTGTCGGGAGACATCCGCGTCACCATGCCCTAAATGACATAGTCCAGAGGGCGCTTAGGTCGGCTGGTGTCCCATCTGTACTTGAGCGTCCGGGCCTAAGCCGCACAGATGGCAAGCGACCAGATGGTCAACTTTGGTGCCGTGGGAGAGAGGACGGTGCTTGGTGTGGGACGCTACGTGTGACAGCACCTTCGCCGCCTCTCACATCAGCCAAACGATGCGCGCAGCTGGAGCGGCGCGGCGGCTGAGTCTCAAGCGGTGGTAAAGCGCCAAAAGTATGCTCCTCTGGGCGCGGGTTACATTTTCGTCCCTTTTGCGGTGGAAACAGCGGGCTGCTGGGGCGCTGACGCGAAACAGTTCGTGCGCGACATTTATAGTATTTATTAACTTTACCATATTAAATGTCCGAATAATTTTCGTGTGTGTATTATTAATCACCTGTATTTATATTACATACACGAATCTAACCAACGGAAAAAGTAGAAATTGCCCGATTGAGCTTATGGGCTGAGAAAACCTATTTGCAGTATGTTCAACTCAACCCGCGGGCTGAGTGCCCAGTGGGCTCACTTGACCACCAAATCGTAATAGGTATACTGATTGATTGAGCCCATAGACTGAGTAAGCCCTTAGCGGTAGGTAGTGGCCGTTTGAGCCCACGGGCTGAGCTGACCTCTAACTGTAAATTACTGGTGGAATGGGCCCGCGGGCTCAGTTAACACATTGGGTCGAGTTCAGCCGTAGAAAAAAAAAATGGTCAACTCAACCCGCGGGCTGAGTGCCCTGTGGGCTCACTTGACCACCAAATCGATATTTTCTTAAAGATATGATTTAGGGAGTTATAGATATTCAGGTCCCACGCCATATAAAAGAAAAACGGATGGTATATTTTCCATAGGAAAAAAGTTATTTCCGAAAAACTGATTTCATAAAAAGTGAGGCCTCTCCCGTCCCTTTGGCCCTATTCCGCCCGTTCACGAACTTGTCCTAGGTATCAACCAGGGCGATTTTTGTACCAAGTTTGAAAGCAATCGGAGCAAAGATGCGACCGCTATCGTGATGACAAAATCGGGCTGCGGATATATACATACATACATACATACATACATACATACATACATACATACATACATAAGGAATATATATATATATAAACTTTTGAACCAGTGGTCATTTTGGAATCTGGGGGTCATAACTAGACCTTCTGTAAAGAATTTTTTTCAAAATTCGATTGTGTCGGAGAAATGAATAGGTAGACTCGATTTTCGAAATCTACCTAAAAACGCTGAGTAGGTTTATTCCTCTTGTCACCGCTAAATGGAACAAAGACATTTTCATTTAAACCGAAAAACCTTAACGATTGAATGAATTCACATCTTTAATGTATGATAATCGCTACAATAAATTCTAATAACTTGAGAGAATAAACTATTCTCACAGATTTGTTTCTGGCGTCGGCTAATAAGACTATTTTAGGCACTTTGTTCTACTCGGTGCTTACAAGGCGAGTCCTAATAGGAACATACCATTTTGCGGCCCTAGGGAACAAACGTATCATTTTCCTCCCGCTTCATAGATAAACAACGACCTACTTTCCGAGCATGAGAAATGAAAAATAAATTCACCCACACTACGGGAGGTACCCTAAAAATAAGATTTTTCCAGATATTATTTTACCGCCCTGTCTGCTTGATTAAAACACATACTCGTACCAAATTTCAGTTTTCTAGAACTATCTATCACTAAACAAAGCCGCGGACAGACGAACATGGCGAAACTATAAGGGTTCGTAGTTGACTACGGAACCCTAAAAACAGGGATTCCATGATAAGCCGTGTTTTGTGCACACACACTCATTTTTACACAAGGAAATATTCTCGAATCACAGTCATCACTGGATTGCGTCCGTTGTATTTTGGGTCCATGGATGAAATCCCAATTTTGGCACCGTAGCGCGGTATCCGTAACTGACTGAGGATCCGAGCGTAGCGAGGCGACGAACGTCTCCGTTTTCACTGGTACGACGATTTGGCAGATTGATGTGTGTGTATTGGTTGGTTGGTTGGTTGGTCAGTGTCGGTCTAGAGGTCGCATTTTTCATCCGATTTCGATGAAACTTGGCATGTACGTTCCTTGATTTATTTGCCAAAAATTGTCGAGCCATTTTTTTGATTGGGGGAAAAATGAGGGGGAAAAGGGGGGAAGTTTGCCGTCGCGTTATTTATGGACGGATTTCAATCATTTTCGGGTAAAAGGTCAAGCCCACACTTCCTTAGAGGTTGTTGTAAAACAAAAGTTTCGAGGGAGGGGTAAAGGGGGGAAAAGGGGGGAAATGCTCCGAAGTCTACGGTTCACAGAACTATTAGTTGTTTCATACATCCAAGGAAAATAGCGTCAAAATATATTTTGCCATTGTTTAACTGTTAGATTATATTCCATAAGTTTTGTCTTCTCGGGATTATGTCCCTATACAGGGTGTATTTTTGATATTACCTCATACGCCAAGGGTAGTTAGTATAGACCCTAATAAACATACTTCCATATGTTTTATTAAAATTATATGACTTTTATTTTTCCATATAAAATATTTCAGCACGCAATGTATCTGCTACCTACATAATTACTTTGCCCTAAAATGTCACATTTGATGATGTGTCAAATAACTGTATACGCAATACATTGCGTACCGAAGAAATTTAAAAAATCAATTGCTCTATGTTAACTAAGAGTTAACTCAATATTTATTACAATATCGATTTATAATTTCAAAACTTGCGTCTGCCTTCCATTTGAGGTAATATCAAATAAACACGCGGTATTTTATACGTCCATGGTATTTATGTACTTCTTTTTATCGATAGCAGTACCTATGCACCTTATTCGAAAATTATAACAATAAGTAATCGCCGAATGGTGTTTTAATTTAACGTGCCCATAATTAAAATAACTTGGATAGGTATATAATTATACTCTTATAAACTGATACCTAACCTCGACATTATTATTATTTGGGCTATTGAAGTGCCGCATCAACCAGTTTTGATCTATTGTGGCAGTATCTTGCAACCTGGCCATAATCAGTACCATGAAATTACATGAAAATACCTACCTAGATAAGCTATTTAGGTCGAAACAAAACATAAAAGTTAGGTACTTTAGTAAGTACCTCCCTACTTAAATAAATATGTATTTTGGAAAGGTGATAAGGTCGTCAATATTGGTATAACAACGCTTCGTAAAACATTACAAATTTAGAGAAATAGGAAAGGTAAGTAAGTACCTACTTGGCAAGAAGTAGGTACTTACTTACCTTTCTTCGTCTGTCGGTAGAGCAAAAAACGATAAGTGTTTATTAGTTTTGTCGTTTTTACAACCATCTTCTCTGCAATAAGTAGAATTAGTTCGTGACGAAGAAATTTTTTCGTTCGGAGCAATATTCATCGCCAACGAGCTGAGCGGTGAGCGTCGGTAAGCGCGTGTGGCAACCAACTGACTCTCGTTTGTCCCGCCGGCGGTGATCGGGCGGCGAGCGGTGCGTAGGTATTTAACGAGCTCGCGCGGGCGAGTTTCATAGGCCTGTCCAGGCTCCCAGGCGTGGTGAAATCACCAAGAGTCGCGATGGTGACCCGCAGAGCACCCAGATGGTGCCTTCAACGCGCCCGTCGCGTTGGAGACTGAGGGTCCCACCTCGCCACGTCACACCGCCACGTGGACACCGAAGAGTTGAAGAGGAGAAAATGGCGGTTCCGTGCCGTAAGGCAAGGACCGGCGATATTGCTGTGAAATTAAAACTATATTATTTAATTATTTTTAAAATTAAAATATATTAGTTAATTTATATATTCCTTAATTTATATATATTAATTGTTATATTCTAAATTAATTGTGATAATAGTATTGACATTTAGGTAATTATTCTACTTGTAATTAATATTAGCATTCAATTCTAGTCTTAGTTTTATATTATGTGCAAGTTATACTAACAATTAATAATTATTAAAATGTGTAATTACTAACACCATATGGATTGAAATGAATTGAAATCTGAAATAAATAATATACAATACAATACAATATTAACACTCTACCCAAACGAAGTGTTCACACGTGCATGCACCCCGTAGTGCCACGTCGAACTAACCAGAAATGTTTCCTGACAAAACAGGTTTACAACGAACCCTCCAGAGAGTTTTCCAATACGCAAAGGGACTCATAAAAGGCGCAGATGCCCGCTAGAACACATTTTACGACTGATAGACTTCTATCGAGCTCACCTAAAATCTTGCCGAGAGTGAAAAGAATAATCAATGCAACTTACCCGGTTCCTTAGAGAGATTACAAACACATGGTGTTACACGAGGTGGAGATGAAACGACGTATCTGCTGCAGGGACAAAGACATTCATAATTAGAAAATATTTCGCTAGAGGTTAAGCTTGTCTAGGCGAAGATGTAGTTTATTTATACTCACACTGATTATTCCATATGGAGAACAAGGTGTATTTGGCTGGTTGTAAAGGCGTGCCACACCTAAGCCGAACCCTGGGTTGCGATCTGAGGAGCGAGCTCACATAGTGGCCTCTCTCACCGCCGTATGCCAAGGGTATGGATGACTGTCCAATATCCTCTATCGTTAAGGACGCGTTCACTAAATTCGCGTTCAGAGATTTCACAACCACAAGTCAGACCAAAATAATTATGAACGACGATCAAAATAAATGACTATTTAATTTTCAATTTTCTATTTCAACAAAACCCTAAATTTTGATAAAATATTTCCCTATTTTTTATTTCTAACTATTGTTTGTAGACGCCTTTTCCATTTAGATTGCTTTGACAAAATCCACAAGATGGCGCTTTTATCAATCGATATATCTTCCCGACCATTGCTCCTAGGTGTCACTGCTTGCCTCAAAACGAAAAGATAAACTTGACTAATATCGACGTTTTAAAACTATAGTGTAACAATATGAGTTTAAGAATCATATTTCTTTTTTGTTCTAATTTACCCTCTTAAAATATCCCGCTGATTCACGGTAAAGAAAATGTTTTTTTTTAATCACAATTTATTTTCGAATTTCCCCCGCGCTGTGATGTGAGCATCAGAATGACTGATCAAAATGGCAGATCAATGTTAGAGTACCATCAGAATTTACTACCTATTTGCTACTATTTACTCCCTAATGTGGCATATTTGGTACCTCAGTAAAAAAAAGATATACGCTTAATAAAAAGGGCAGTCATTATGACGTCAGGATGACTGCCCACATTTATTATGTCGGAGTTAGACCCCCTAATTGGCAACGTTCTATATACTATGATTTACTACCTATTTGCTACCTACACATATATTTTTTTCTAGATTTTTGAGGCCAACAATAAAGATTTTATAAGCAAATGAGTTACCAAAATAGCAGATCAGTGTTAGAGTTGTCGCGAACAAAGTACTAATCAAGAGATCACTTCATCTCTCACTCTTTTATACTGTGTGGTATATATTAGACAGTCAGAAATATATTGTCGTTATGTCTTATTAGAACTCGGGCAGGGTTTGACATTGAATAGTACCTATAATGCATAGACGTCACGACAAGAGTGCCATCATTATTTACTGCCTATTTGCTACTCTTTACTACCTATGGTGGCATATTTGGTACCTCAGTAGAAAAAAAAGATATACGCTTAATAAAAAGGGAAACTTTTGTATTCAAAAACATCTTAAAACTGGAGCAGTAGGGTCTACGGGGAAAAAAATTACCCGTGGTCCCACGTGGTACAAAAACCGTGGTACCACGGGTAAACCCCGCTTTTTTTACTGAGGTACGTAATATGCCATCATAGGTAGTAAATAGTAGCAAATAGGTAACGCTCCGACCTACTCGAGCCCATCTTCAAACCCCCGAAAGCTTTCAACTTGAGCTCTCTAACCGCTTTGCTTGCCTAGAGAACTTAGCTTCAGTGGACGAGATCAACGAAGGGCTAGTGGAAACTGCCCACACAGTAGGGTCAAAATTCTTTAGACCCCGCCGTAAAGATAGGCCTCAGAAATTTACCGAGCGAACCTTAAACCTCATGGCTGAACGACGCTCGGTACAGTTGCAGTCTCCCGATGACGCGAAGTCATATAGGCAGCTCAATAGACGTATATCTAAGTCCTTGCGACATAATCTGCGTCTCTTTAATACTAACCGTATTAAAGAGACTATTGAGCGTGACCAAGGCTCCAAAATGTTTGCAAAGGATAAGTCTTTTTGGCAAAGCCAGCTGACAACGCTGAAACGGAAAGATGGCAGCATAGCGTCGTCCAAAGCAGAGGTTTTAGGCGCGATCGAGAGGTTCTATGGACAGTTATACACGTCGGTCGCAAAGCCCGTTGACAGCTTGGTAGGAGATCCAAGAGCCAAGCAGTCCCGACATTATACCGAAGACATCCCGGACATCAGTCTGTACGAGATTAGGATGGCCCTGAAGCAGCTTAAAAACAACAAGGCACCGGGCGAAGACGGAATCACTTCAGAACTTCTGAGAGCGGGTGGAACACCGGTACTTAAAGTCCTCCAGAAGCTCTTTAGCTCCGTCTTGTCCGAGGGCAAAACGCCTGAAACATGGAACAGAGGCGAGGTGGTGCTGTTCTTCAAAAAAGGTGACAACACCCTATTGAAGAACTACAGACCCATCACGCTTCTGAGCCATGTCTATAATAGTACTGGAGCCCGCAGAACTGGTAATTTATCACTTTTCTTACCGCCTGGCTTCCATATAGGGTTGTAGAGCCCGTCTCGGAGATCACTAAAACATAAGTCTTAAAGGTCTTAAATGGGCGCTAGTATGTATGGCGTCAAGTTGAAAAAACGAAAAAATGACGTTAATTTATCAACGAGCTTACCGCTCCAAATTTTGAGACACGGTAGAGCCCACCTCAAGTGACCTACATACCGAATTTAAGACCATTCCGGTGGGCGCACTAGATTTTAAGACCAGTTGAAAAAACGAAAAAATGACCTTAATTTATCAACGAGCTTACCGCTTCAAATTTTGACACACGATAAAGCCCACCTCAAATAACCTATATACCAAATTTAAGACCATTCCGGTGGGCGCACTAGATTTTAAGACCATTTTAAGAAGTAATCGATTCCATACGAAAAATAGCAAATTACTCTAAATTCGGTTCAAAAATTCATTTCAATGGTTTAACATAACGGCATATTCATATTCAAGGGCCTTATAGTTAGATATGCCGTAAAAGTATACTACATAAGCAGGGATCGGATAATCGGATCGATATTTACCTAAACTTGGCAAAATTCCGGAAATTGTTGGGAAGATATGGAGTCGGCTTCTTTTTTATTATAAGTTTAATAAATATGCACCGAGACTCCGCGGGATCGCACGAAATGACATAAGATGGTACAAATTTACCTAAGTGTTTAGTTTATGGCTATTTTTGTAAGGAAATATGTTGTCATAGGTATAGATCTAACAAGAACAGTGTATGTAGTGTAGCTGCAGCGTTAATTGGCAAAATAATCATTTCTTTATACATATCTTACATAACTATTTACTACTTATTATAGTAGATTCAAGGGTTCTGTAATATAGGAGAATAATAAAACATTTTTTTTTGTGTAACACATATAATATATGTGACGTTTTCAAGCTTAATGTGAAATTTAATGTTCACGTCTTTTTAGTAAGAGTATTTTAGCAACAGTAACATAATTACTTATTATTATTTTATTACTTAACTTTGAATAGCATTGGTACAACTTACCGTTTAAACAGAGAAGATAATCCGGTCCAGGTCACAAACTAAAGCAGAAACCGTCGTTGAATAGCCGAGTAGAAACGTAAAACCAAAGTAAATAATATACCCGAATGCATGTACAGTACAGCAACGAATGATCTATGTACTTTCGAAAACTATTAAATGAATAGTATTAATATTACTCTCAACACCTATATACACCTAAAGTACACGTGGTTACAAATTGTCTTTGTATTGCCCGTCTTTTTTTACCTGCTATGTGTAAGACAATGGCGGCAGCAGAGATAACGGAAGGGCAAAAATTTGAGACCACGGGGATAATGTCGTCCTTGAAACGTCGAAGGAAAACAATTTTTAAACTACTCGTAGTTTTAAAAGTACCTACTAGTACTCACGACAACTTTCGTTAAACTAAGTTACGATAATGATACTTCGCTAGTTGAATCAATCTCAGATAAATTGAATTTAATATTTCCCCATAGTAAATTACATTAAATACATAATAAATAAGCGTATTAAAATGTTCAAATATGAGTTTAGATTGCCTCGTTACATAGTTAAGAAATCCCGGGAAATCCCGGGAAATTTATTACGAAAATAAAGTCGAGTCCGTCTCCATACCGTTCACGCCGCCAAAGTTTAGGTAAATATCGATCCGATTATCCGATCCCTGTACAGAAGTCTAAAAATTGGAAAATTCGTCATAGCTGTACTTAAGTCAGGGTGTTTTGTCCTTAAGTCAGGGTGTTTACTGTTTTGTACTTAAGTCAGGGTGTTTTGAATCACAAAATTCGTTTTTCATTTTTATTTTAACTTAATTGTACAAATCTCGATTCAGAAAATCGGATGTAATGCTTATAGGCCTTTTCTAACAGTCACTCATAACCCTAAACAAACAAGCGTCAAGTTAGGTGCTCCTAAAATATGTAGCTGTCTGAAAAAAAAAATTAAATTATTCATCTTGACGCTCCAAATTTTAAGACGCGGTCGAGCCGACCTCAAATAGCTTACATGCCAAATTTAAGGCCATTACAGGGGGCGCCTTAGATTTTAAGACCAGTTGAAAATACGGAAAAATTGCGTTAATTTATTAACGAGCTTACCGCTCTAAATTTTGACACACTCATATAAGCTACGTACCAAATGTAAGACCATTCCAGTGGGCGTACTAGTTTAAGACCATTTTAAGAAATAATCGATTCCATACGAAAAATAGCATAGAGCTTTAAATTCGGTTCAAAAATTCATTTAAATGGTTTTACATAACGGCATATTAATATTTAAGGGTCTCATAGTTAGATATGCCGTAGAAGTATAGCACAATAAGTCTAAAAATTTGAAAGTTTGTCCGTCTTGCAGGTTACGATTCCCAATCTTATTTTACTCGTTCAGGAGTTAGCCAGGGAAGTACCTTAGGCCCAACACAGTTTTTAATAATGATTAACGACTTGCCGATGGTTGTCGCCCCGCCAAATGCCTAATGTTTGCCGATGACTTAAAACTGTGTCTGGACATTAAATGTGATGTCGATTGCGAGCGTCTACTACACGATATTAACGCAGTAGCCAAATGGAGCGAGGCCAGGCCAGGCTTCATTTCAATATTTCAAAATGTAAGGTGATCACCTTCACTAGGGCTAAACATCCAACCTATACCACCTACCACCTACCACCTGAGTGGCACTGAGCTTGAGAGAGTGCATGATATAAGAGATCTTGGATTGACTTTGGACACTCAACTCGACTTCCGACTACACATTACGACAACGTGTAAAATTGCATGCAAAAACCTAGGTTTCACCATGAGAATAGCTTCCCAATTCAGTAGTCCAAAAATAGCATACAGGCTATATTTTGCATATGTTCGCAGCCGATTAGAGTACGCAGCCTCTGTATGGGATCCAAGCGAGGCAAAGTATACTCTCATGCTGGAAAAAGTACAGCGGAAATTTGCAAGACACATCTACAAAAGGACATACGGATATTATCCGTATTTTTTTCCTTCCCGATTCGTTCTAGGAATGGTAGGTCTTGACACCCTTAGAGCTTAGACGCGATTTTCTCCTAATTGTGCATTACCATTCGCTGGTGCACGGTAGGATCGATAACCCTTCTGTTCTGGGACGAGTTGGTCTGGCGGTTCCGTCGCCGAGCTTTTCCTTAGCAGGTCAAATAACTTACATACCAAATTTAAGACCATTCCAGTCGGCACACTAGATTTGAAGACCAATTGAAAAATGAAAAAATTGCGTTAATTTATCAACGAGCTTACCACTCCAAATCTTGACACACGATAAAGCCAAATTGAAGTATACAGATAAGCTACATACCAAATGTAAGACCATTCTGGTGGGCGCACTAGATTTTAAGACCATTTTAAGAAATAATCGATTCCATACGAAAAATATTTTAGGAGCACCTAACTTGACGCTTGCCTGTTTAGGGTTATTAGTAACTGTTAGAAAAGGCCTATAAGCATTTTGTCCGATTTTCTGAATCGAGATTTGTACCATTAAAAGTTAAAATAAAAAATAAAAACGAATTTTGTGATTCAAAACACCCTGACTTAAGGTCAAAACACCCTGACTTAAGGACAAAACACGCTGACTTAAGTACAGCTATGACGAATTTTCCAATTTTTAGACTTAGAGGTTAGAGGTGTGCGCCGATGCCAAAATCATCGGCGGCGGCGTCCGATCGTTTTTTGACCGGCGGCGGCGGCGTGATCGGCGTGAAATCGGCGTGGTATATATTTTTAATATTCTTGGGGAAATTGACAAAATACCCTCTGAATTGAAGCCTACTGAGTGATTAAGTATAACCTGCGTAAATAAAACTCCCCAAATCTCTGACAATGTACGATTGTCTAGCAAACTTTGCATATTTTGAATACAAGACATGATTTTAGAGAATTTTAGAAAAGATAGACTAGTTATATAGACATACTAATTCGTTTTATAGAACGGCTACACCACTTGCCTGAACATCAAATAAGATAACACAAAACGTCCCGAAGTTAATAAGTGCAAAACCGACTGATTTCGCGTTTGTAATTCGTGAGAGAAAATTGTACGTTAACTTCTAAAAGACAAGGATGTTAGATGAAGAAGATGCATTCTAGTGATTCTAGTTTAGTTCATTCAGTTCTAGTTATATAAAAGTGGATATTTTTCCACATTGGCAACCAAAATAATACACGTAGCTCTTGCCGCCGCCATTTTGTTCACAAAATTACACGCGGTGTGAGCTCGGATGCAGGTTTTTACACCGTGACGCGGCCTGCGATATGTCGCACCCTCACCGCGTAGCCCGCGCCAATCAGGAAGCCTGCATTCAAATATAGGCGCTCGGTAAGGAATCGGTAAAAAAAATATTGAACATCCTTTACTGCACCGATACCGTATCGCCAAGCCAGGTAGTGGCCTTAAATAGTTCCCTCGATTTATCAAGGATCCCAACATGTAACTTGACTGGGGCATTTAACAAAAAAAAGAAGAGTAAGGAGCTACGCGGGCGGCTCTACAGGGCCCTCACCGGACACGTAGACCTGCTCGCGTTAGTGAACTGGTTACGATTTGGGGACCTCTTCGAAGAAACCGAAGGTTTTTCCTGGTCTATCCTGTTGTGTCCTGGAACTATTGCTACCAATAAGCCTGATATCGTGCTGATAGATCGCTCGCAGGGCAATGCTCGTCGACATCACCGTCACGAGAACCACGTGAAAGGAGAACCGAGAAAGACAAGTCCAGCAATTACCTACACTTGGCTCACGAGGTAACCGCCATGTGGGAGGTTGATTCGGTTCGGCGATTATTGTACCGACAGTAGTTTTTGCGTACGCTGTCATTGCGAAGAGTCTCGGCCAACATCTTGAAAGACTTTCGCTTCGGGGTAGAGGTTGGTTCAAGGGTCAGATTCAGATGGCGGTAATCCTGGACACGGCGCGCACAACTCGAAGGTTCCTCTCTATGCAGCCCTGACCACTGGCAGCCTGGGTCTTGCTCCGTTGCCGGCGGATCCCCAGGTTAGGGTTTATATTGTTTTTGTATGTTTTTGATCTATTTTTGTATTTTACTTTTATAAAAATATTGTGAATAACCTAACCTAAGACGAAAGATGAATTAAAAAAGATAAGTAACAAATAGACAAAACAAACAAAAGCCTATAATCCGACAAAACAAACAAAAGCCTATAATCCAAAACCCAGCCGTCATAATTCACCGATAAGTCGTTGACGTAAATCTTACAATAGCATCGAAATGACGTCAGTTGATGTAACTGGCAAAGGATAAGTCAAAAAGCAAAAGCATCTTTAAATATACGTAGTATACTGGCCACTCATTAGTCATTTACCATTTCCGGACATTAAAACACTTAAAATTTGCCACGCCGATTTTACGCCGGTCAAAATCATCGGCGGCGGCGGCGGCGCGGCGGCGCGGCGCACATGTCTATTATTTAGTAATTAGTATATACTTTTACGGCATATCTAACTATGAGGCCCTTGAATATGAATATGCCGTTATGTTAAACCATTGAAATGAATTTTTGAACCGAATTTAGAGTAATTTGCTATTTTTCGTATGGAATCGATTACTTCTTAAAATGGTCTTAAAATCTAGTGCGCCCACCGGAATGGTCTTAAATTTGGTATGTAGGTTATTTGAGGTGGGCTTTATCATGTGTCAAAATTTGAAGCGATAAGCTCGTTGATAAATTAAGGCCATTTTTTCGTTTTTTCAACTGGTCTTAAAATCTAGTGCGCCCACCAGAATGGTCTTAAATTCGGTATGTAGGTCATTTGAGGTGGGCTCTACTGTGTCTCAAAATTTGGAGCGGTAAGCTCGTTGATAAATTAACGTCATTTTTTCGTTTTTTCAACTTGACGCCATACATACTAGCGCCCATTTAAGACCTTTAAGACATATGTTTTCGTGATCTCCGAGACGGGCTCTACAACCCTATATGGAAGCCAGCCGGTAAGAAAACCGATAAATTACCAGTTCTGCGGGCTCCAGTACTATGATTTAATCCAGTAACTTAAACTATAATGAATTATCTACTTTATAGACTTATTGTGGTATACTTTTATGGTATATCAAACTATATTTATTTAACGGCCTCCTAGCCTAGTTGGTAGTGACCCTGCCTATGAAGCAGGTGGTCCCGGGTTCGAATCCTGGTCAGGGCATTTATTTGTGTGTTTATCACGGATATTTGTTCCTGAGTTATGGATGTTTTCTATGTATTTAAGTATTTATCTATATCTATCTATTATATATATCGTCGCCTAGTACCCACAACACAAGCCTTATTGAGCTTACTGTGGGACTAGGTTGATTTGTGTAAGATTGTCCTAATAATTATTTATATTTATTTATTATTTATTATAAAAAAATAAAAATAAAATAAAAATCATTTCACTGAGATTATGTAGCTGTCTGAAAAAAAAACTAATATTCATCTTAATGCTCCAAATATGGAGACGCGGTCAAGCCGACCTCAAATAACTTACATACCAAATTTAAGACCATTCCAGTGGGCGCACTAGATTTGAAGACCAATTGAAAATATGAAAAAAATGCGTTAATTTATCAACGAGCTTACCGCTCCAAATCTTGACACACGATAAAGCCGAATTGAAGTATACAGTATACTGCATACTAAATATAAGACCATTGCGGTGGGCGAGTATGATTTTAAGACTATTCTAAGAAATAATCGATTCCATACGAAAAATAGCAACTAACTTTAAATACGGTTATAAACTGTTTAAATGGTTTAACATTAACTGCATATTAAAAAATTTAAGTGTTGCATATGTTATAAATAAAATCTGAAATAAATGATTTTATTTTTTATTTTTTTATAGTTTGATATACCATAAAAGTATACCACAATAAGTCTATAAAGTAGATAATTCATTATAGTTTAAGTTACTGGATTAAATCACTAAAAGTATTTTTCACTTTTAACTTAATGGCACAAAACATGATTCAGAAAACCGGATAATGCTTATTGCTTATAGACGTTTTCTACCTGTCGCTTATGAACGACAATAGATAAGCGTCAAGTTAGTTAGGTGCACTGAGATTATGTAGCAGCCTGAAAAAAAAAAAAAAATTCATAGATGTCGCAACTGGAACACCATTTTCCTCGTGCTCAGTGCCGCCATCTGATAACGTTTCTATGTAATCAAGTTGGGATACAAGTCTTGGATACTTAGGCGGGATCGCTTTTTGTGTGGTTGGCTGAGCGTCTGTATTAGTATATTATAGTCTGTGCTTTAACCATAGAGATAGATGCTATTATTTTGTTTACTGATCGTAATTTTACTGTGAAAATACATCTGTCAAGTTTAAAATCGTGTGGGTTATTTTATTGCTTATTTTAACGTTTATACTTTCAATAAGGAGGGTATACTTTTACGTTACAGTTGTTAAAAAGTTACATAATTATGTTTATTTTTCATTTTACGAATAAATCTTTAATTTAATTATAACGCTTTAATAAAAACATAGTAAATAAATTGCCTATCCTAACAGTTTAACCTACTTATAATTAGAGATAAAAAATTTGGCCCAGATCGCTGTCAACGGGCAAGGTGCCTGTATTTGGCTGTAGGCTGGCTGTATTTCCACGCTGGATAGCGATAGCTATTCTCTGTGCAAAATAGTAGCCAGCCCTCTGGTCACCAGAGGCCTCTATTAGGCGCGCCGACAGATCTTTGTATAGTCGGCGCGCGCTTGGCCCCCACGGCCCCAAAGTTTCAACCCCAAACGCTGCAAATATGTAGCTACTTCCTAGAGCGACATATTTGCGGCGCTTGTGGTCTTCGGCCGAGGATGCCGCAGCGCCAGCACTAAATTTGGTGCCTGGAATATGGGACGGTGCCAAGGTATCAACGCATGTAGCGTCCCAAACTAGCGGCCGCCCCATACTCCAAGGCACCAGTGTCATGCCGTCGGGCCTCTTGCCGTCATCTCTGGCCAAACCGCTGGGCTCCAGGACTGCCGGCAGTTTGGCGCTGACAAGGGCCCTTCGGATGACATCGTTAATGCTGGCATGGCGGGGGATCCTTCCAGCGCTTCGGACGCATGAAAGACCGTGGTGGCCAAGGTTGTTCACCATGACGCCACATTGACAGCGATGCGGGTGGTTCGTTGGTGCCCCTAAACGAGGCGGAAGGTGGTATTATCTAACAGTATACCAATATTGGGAGACGGTAGTGCTGTCAGCCAGAGACCCGACTCCCACTCTGCAGTAGCGAGGAGACGAGCGCGGTCTGTCGAACTAGGTGACGTATCTAAAAGATTTTTCCGTACTAGTCGACAGAGCGGCTCGTCCCATCGCCTCTGCGAGCAGGGATGGTCAGGTAGGTCGGTGTTCGGGCAGGTTATAGACCAAACGTTCCTGGCCTCGGAGCAGTGTGCAGCCTCCAGGGACCCAATGGAAGGGGCCAGTATTTTTCCTATAAGGCTTTGGGCACCATGCACCGAGGACAGTAACGCAGGTAGTGCCACACAGGTGATTTTGCGGATATCCAGGCCGCCGAACCTAATAGGTAGGCTAGCCTGGGTCCAAGTTCTGTCGTCAAATGAAATGTTAAAAATGGATGTCAATGTTTCTACTATTAATGTATCTAATTTTAAGGCCAAATCAGGGTATTTCCAAAAATGGGATGCGCGGAGAATGTATGTGAATTTCGGCACAAATAGGCAATGTTTTATAATTGAATAAGCGGAGTGAATGTTAATTTTTGCCAAACGATGTGATGTAACTTTGAAATTTTGAATTTTAGAGTCTACAAAGTTTTCAAATGATTGGTCCAAAATGGGACAGCCAAGGAGGTGAAGTGATTCTTTATTTATAATTTTGATATCAGGAGCCAGATTTTTAAAAAGATCTATTGTATTCTCCTTGTTTGGACAGGAATCGGTAATAAAAAGTTCACATTTCGAAAAATTTTGTGAGAGGCCAATTGTTTTCAAGTCTGTAATTATCTTTTTGAAATCTTCGAGAACAGAAGTCACTTCACCGCCGAGGGTACCGTCATCCAGATACCACACGTTTAATTTCGAATTTAGTTCCTTAATGATGGGGTGTATGGCGAGACTGAAAATTACTGGTCCGAGAGGGTCGCCTTGTTGACAACCTACACATGAATCTAGAACATTGGTTTTATACAATAATTTGGACGGGGAACTATAGCATTGCCAAAGGAATTTATAAATCTGGGGATTTTTTTCTTTTATTTGTGTCAACAAGGCGCCCCTGTCTACAGAGTTAAAAGCGTTGCAAACATCCACCTTCAGCAGGACATCTCCTGCATCATGTTCGAGGAACGTTCGCACGGCATGCACAGCAGCTTCGCATCCACTTTTAGATCCAAACCCCAGTTGAATAGGTTGGAGTTCCGAACTAAGCTGGTCAAGGATGGAGCGGCAGGCAATCTTGGCGGTGAGACGTCGGAGCGTTGTCCCAACGGCAATAGGCCGAATACCGCCATCTTTTTTCGTTAAAGCGCAAAGGTTTGCTCCATACAAAACGTCTTTAATATCGTCTGGGACCTGACCGGCCAGCATGATGTTCACCAGGGCCGTCAGGTCCTTTAAAAGTGTTTCCCCAGTTTCTCCGCAGCCGCTGCGTAGAAGATCCTTAAGGTGCTGGGGTGTCAGGCCATCCAGGCCTCCTGAGCCATTGGGGAAAGACATCACTGCTCCAATTACATCTTGTGGGGTGGCTGTAAGATTTGGTTCGAAAGGTTGAGGGGGTTCAGGAAGACAGAGGTTTGCAGCTGAAGGTGGGTGTTTACTGTGGAGAGCTGTGATTGTATCAGAGTTGTTAGGGGCTACTGCATCGTCAGAAAAAAGCAAGCGAGCCGCACCTCTGATATCGCCATCAACTGTTTGAAATAAATTGTAAGTGGAATTTCTAAAATTGTCGGGATTATGATGAAACGACTTATCCTTGCAACAATTATCCTTGACTTTTTGGGTTAGCGATTTTGAATTTTGATTTGAATTTATATGTAATACTTTGAAGGTGAATGTTAACAAATGTTCCCAGTTTTGTGTTGAGTTTTCCGAGAGAATTGTTTTGATAGTGTCACTTAAAGATTTGGAAACTGATACGCGGGCGCCTCGTGGTATGCGTTTTAATACCGGGCGAGAACTTTTTAGGTCACATAGAATTTGGTGAAAAGGTATGTCTGATCTGATCTCGTGTGACTCGGTAACTGGGAATGAGATGGTGCCGGAACATTTGGCTGTGACTGTGACAGTAAGGAAGATGAGGGTTGAGTTATGCAAGAGCGGTGTTTTTTGGCAATATGAATGTTAAGGCCTCTAGAGCCTTTAAAAAAACGCGGCTCAATGCATTCAGGGCAACGAAGACGGTTTTCTGGCGATGCAGTAGTTCGTGAAGGACAAGAAAGGCTTACGAGAGGCATCAACAATACGTCAAGAGACAAAAACTAATTAAATAACACTTAAAATTTATAGAAAAACACACGTACTAAAACTAAACTAAAACAAAGTACTAAATACTTAACTAAATTAGTAAAGATCATAAAAACACATATACGGTTCTTATCAGATGGGGGTTTCCTGTGCTTCAAGCACTTGCGCTTGATAAGGGGGGACCCTCTGTGGTATTGAGCTCTTTAGCTGCAAAATCCGATGTATTTCCTCAGAAAACTGGTAACTGGTAGATGTGCGAGTAATTGTTGCACTTTCCTAAAAAACTGCTTCCTCGAGAAATGCACGGTGTACGTTATGTTTATTCATATGAAACCTTTATTAGAAAATATTTCGTGTTCTGCATTTCAGAATGCTTAAATACCTGTCAACCTGTCACAGCTATATTCATGGACATGACTAAGGCTTTTTACTCCAGTAAAGATACGTTTTTTTCAAACATTAATTTATAATAGCGATTTTTTTGTTTATATAGTTTTAAAATGTCATTCTAAGATGACTGAACGAAAAATCCTACAAACTTTCCATCGGGAAGTAAATATTCATCAAAATATGTATGAAGGGTGTCTTTTTTTTATCCGATTTTCCGTCATCCATAAATAACGTGTCTTAAGTAGGGAATGCAACCCGGGTTTTTTTAGTATGAAGAAACCCGGGTTTCCGGGTAATACCCGGGTTTTTTCATACTAAAAAAACCCGGGTTGCATTCCCTAGTCTTAAGGAACCATAATAAATAATAAAATATGTATATATTTATGTAAGCGATTTTTTAGAAATTAATTAAATGAGGATTTTTTCAAGGTCAAATTTTTGTAGGATTTTCTGTCTACACAATGATTGACATGACTTTTAAGCCATACAACTAAATACTTCTGCTATTATGAATTATTTCCAAATTTGACATTTTTCCCATATAAGTGAAAATAAAATGACTGTACTATTTGACTTTGTTTGCCATAAGCTGCTACTTGTCAAATTATTTCAATATGGTTTACGTGGAAATGCTTTTGACCTTATTAAATCATATCTAGAGAACAGAAAACAGTACACGGTCGTAACACGTATAGATAAAAAAAAACCGGCCAAGTGCGAGTCGGACTCGCGCACCGAGGGTTCCGTACAAACCTATAACAATTGTTATTTTTTATAATTGCGTGGACATGAAAGTTTCGTTTTGCTACAGCAGAAAGGTATTATAGACCTGATTATATGATATGAATTTCAATTTAATACCTCTACGCGTTTACGAGGAAACAGGTAGTAAGTTTAAAATTTTAAAAAATATTTTGTGTATGATTTTACAAAAAATGTCTACGTTTCGTAATTTTTCCTTTGTCTGTGCTATACGAAGTTTTTTCGTGCCAAGTTTCAAGTTTCTGAGTTTACGGGAAGTACCTTTTAGGTTTTGAGTTTCTTGCGAGTACTCAGCTCCAAAATATGCAAATTAAATTGCTATTTCTTTTGATTGCGCTGACATAAAAGTTTGGTTTTGCTACAGCTGAAAGGTATTACAGACCTGAGTATTTGACATGAATTTTAATTTAATACCTTTACGCGTTTACGAGGAAAAAGGTAGTAAGTTTAAAATTTAAAAAAATATTGTTTGTATGATTCTACTAAAAATGTCTACTTTTTATAATTTTTCCTTTGTCTGTGGTATATGAAGGTTCTTCGTACCTAGTTTCAAGATTCTGAGCTTATGGGAAGTACCCTTTAGGTTTTAAGGTTCTCACGAGTACTCAGTTTCAAAATATGCAACTTAAATTGCTATTTCTTTTGATTTCGTTGACATAAAGATTTGGTTTTACTACATCTGAAAGGTACTATAGCCCTGAGTATTTGACATGAATTTCAATTTAATAACTTTACGCGTTTACGAGGAAAATGGTAGTAAGTTAAAAATTTAAAATATATTATTTTGTATAATTTTACTAAAAATTTCTACTTTTCGTAATTTTTCCTTTGTCTGTGCTATATGAAGTTTCTTCGTGCCAAGTTTTAAGTTTCTGAGTTTACGGGAAGTACCCTTTAGGTTTTGAGTTTCTTGCGAGTACTCAGTTTCAAAATATGCAACTTAAATTGCTATTTCTTTTGATTGCGTTGACATACAAGTTTGCTTTTGCTACATCTGAAAGGTCCTATATCCTTGAGTATTTGACATGAATTTAAACTTAATAACTTCACTCGTTTACGAGGAAAAAGGTAGTGGGTTGAAAATTTTAAATATATATTTTTGTATGATTTTACTAAAAATGTCTACTTTTTATAATTTTTCCTTTGTCTATGTTACATGACGTTGCTTCGTGCCAAATTTCAAGTTTCTGAGTTTACGGGAAGTACCCCTTAGGTTTTGCGAATGCCGAAAACTCTAAAATTTGCAGCATAAACGACTGTATCTTTTGATTGCGTTGGCTTTAAGGTTTGATTTTTTCACAGCTTCAAGGGACAATAAACTTGAGTATTTGATATAAATTTCAGCTTGATACCTTCACGCGTTCCTGAGAAAAATGGTCTTGACAGACAGACAGACAGACGGACAACAAAGTGATCCTATAAGGGTTCCGTTTTTTCCTTTTGAGGTACGGAACCCTAAAAAGGAAAACAGAAGTCGTCTCTAACTCAACAATAAGAACAGTAGAACGAGGAGTGCCACAAGGTAGCATATTGGGACCCCTGTTGTTTTTATTGTTCATAAACGACGGAATTGTTCATTACCGAACGCGACTGAAAATCGCACTGTTCTCTTCGCTGATGATACAACTATCGTAGTTACAGGCAAAGATATTACTACCTATCAAGACAGACTTAACCTTGCACTAAAGAATGCGATGGACTGGTTTTCTTCAAATCAACTTATTGTAAACTTAAGTAAAACTAAATATATGCAATTCTATTTACAGTCCGAACCAAAAGACATTACACTAAAGTATGAAGACATTGTACTAGAAGAAGTAACGGAAATTGACTTTCTCGGTCTGATCTTGGACTGTCATGGAAGCTGGAATGCACATACAAATAGTCTCTGTAAAAATCTTAGTAAATATGTGTATGCACTTAGAAAAGTCTCAACTGTGGCATCCCAGAATACTGCACTCTGTGCTTATCATGGACACGTATCATCTATCTTGAGATATGGTCTGCTGAACTGGGGACAAAGTAAATTACCAGACTTCATAAAAGATCAAGATATTAAAGAGTTTAAAAAGTCTCTAATAAAGATATTAAAGGGGAAGAGGCCTTACGATGTAAATGATTTCTTCAACATAGATTTCTATACAAGTTAAATAAATAAATATATGTGCCTACTTATATACTCAAATGCCTATCGTACTTACCTTCTAAAAGCTAAACTCTAGTAAAGAAGGAAAGTACGATAAGTACCTACCCACTGTAAATATTGTAAATATAATAGTTAATACTAGATGTAAAGTAATATTGTACGCCTGAAAGCCAAAATTATAGTGATTCTTCAATATACCCACCCTGTGACCACTATGTATACCTATAAATTGACAATAAATGAATTGATTGATTGATTTCGCGAAAAAAAAGCTGAAAAATCTAACCGCACAATGCGTATCTCGGCTACACAACAAACGAGAGCAATGTAAAATTCTACAAACTAAAACGAATTTAGGGATCAAAATACGCCTTACACCGATATAACTTGGAGTTGTGTACAAACTAGAAAAAAAATATGGGATTAGGTTGCCAAGTGGACCCCAGGCTCAGTTGAGTCCATGGGAAAACGCCAGGCGCCAGCACAAACGCTAGGAGGATGATCAATCAAAACTTACTAACCTTGTTCTTCTTTATACCACCTATCCTATACAAGTTACAACAGCTTACTTACATTTAACTCAACGATTTTAACATGTCTATAAAAGTTTCGGTTTCGGTTTCGGCCGAAATTGCACCTAGAGCCGAACCTTCGTTTTCGGTTTCGGTTTCGGCAAAAAAACATGTTTCGGTCGGACACTAGTTAATTCCCGGGTTGACAACCTCTTACAATAGACTTATGAAACCTAGTTTGGGATTATTTCGAAGTACATTAATTCGAACTTCCCCCGTGGGATAAATTCGAATGTTTTTTTAAAACTACAGAGAGACCGTTATGCTGTACCCATTAATACGAAAAAAATTACAATCTAACGTAAAAACTAACGAACAATTATTTAACTAAGCAAATTCCCGAGTTATGTAGTAAGGAAGACTCCTTACACTTAGACCTACTCGTAATTTGTATGTAGGTAGTGACTAGTGACGTAAATAGATAGAATTAGTAAGTGTAGTGATTACATACCTGTATGTACCTATCAAAATTCAAATACCTATTTTTATTTCCTAACTTTCCTTTTTTAATACGACTCATACGAGACTGTTTGATCGCGACACTTAGTTTCATGGCATGAATTAATAAATCGGATTATCGATAACTGTATACATCACTAGATCATCGACATTCAATGTCGACTATTGCCCATCACTTTTCTAGCTGTGTACGTATATTGAGCTGTTTGACTCCGCCCCAAAAAGCAGTGCGATAAGGACAACTGCAGCTTCGATCAAAAATCCCGCGTAAAAATTTCAAAAATCGAGGTTTCGTTCTCGACTGTTTCCTCCTCCAAAACTTAACCAATCGTAACGAAATTTGGAATACAGATTGATAAAGAGTTTATCTGTGTCGGATCGTTTTGATTTTTCTATTTTATACTCTCAGAATTGAATGCCAGGTGACTTTTTACGATACAGTTAAGTGAGCCGTTTTCAGCAATGTTTACGGAGCTCTAAAACCTAAACAAAGAAAAATATCAAAAAAAGCGAAACAGTACGACATAGATATCGATAATATTAATTAGTGTTGAAAAAATCAAAGCTCTAGAGCTAAAAACCAGGGAGGAAACAGTCGAGAGCGTTTGTATGGAAAAACAACCTGTCCGCAGGCCTCAGCACACGTGCGCTTACGACTAGCGACGCGAAGTGGATTGAAGCGGGGGGGCAGATAAACATTGCGTCTTGAAACGTGGGGCCAGCGTAGAAATTGGTCCCAGTTTAGTAGAAATGTGTGATTTTCGACTTATCCCCATTTTCGACTTTACCCCAAAGCACCGTAAACATTCTAACTTTATTTTTTCAGTATTGGAAAACAAAAAAGTCCAGAGTCGAAAAAAAAAAAAAAAATTTGATCTAATCTATAAAACGCTGCCGCGCCTAACACAAGATGAGCTTGAAATTCTACTTATAAACGAAACAACGGAGGTACTACAGTATTATATATATTATATATATTTGCACATAAAAAATCTTGAAAGTACTGGTGCCCAATTTGTAAATGTGTATACATATATATATGTAAATAATGTTTTTTTTTTTCAGAGGTCATTACGAAGGGGGTGAGGACAAATGTAATTATTATAACATTACAAACAACTTCAGACCCAACTGTCACCTGGCTACTGGGACGTCTCGGCATTTGGATGACTTTTTGATTTACATAGTTTGTCCGACGATAACTATAGTAACGTTTTTCTGATCTTTATGAAATTTGTTAGGGTTGTAGCGCCGCCCCGCCGCGCCGCCAAGGACAAGGACGGGTAGAGAAATAATGTCATTATTATATGTATATACATTATTATACATATATATTTAGATGTAGCGTCATGCTACAATACCTAATGCGCGATTCTTTAACCAATGTTACAAGATTTATGAGTAAATTTGAGGTTACTTTAATACTACACCTACGGTCACAAATGTTTACATGAACGTCACCAAGTCGAAAAGGTTTCTTATTATATTAAATATATCTGCTTAGCGATAAAACTAAATAAATAAAAGCGATACTAAGCAGAAATAATACAGAACAGCTCATTTTATACAATAGCCACTTACTAAGAAAGAGCGGGTCTAGTGCTTTTCGTGGTTCTTGGAAAAACTCAGAGTGGGTTAAGTATTTTTCACCTCAGCAGTTCGAACAAGCCTAGGAGCCTAGCCTAGCCTAAGCCCTGGAGTGAGGAAAGTGCGACTTTCATCACTCCAGGGAGTGAGGAAAGTTGCTACTTTCCTCACTCCAGGGAGTGAAAATTTGTTTCTAGAAGCTTTTCGTCATAATAATGATGCCTTTCATTCAGGAATGTAAATAAATGTGTTTTTTTAACTTTAATATGTTCGCACTACTGAGGTGAAAAGTTGTATGTGTCACACGAGAGGAAAGTTTTTTTACATCTCGTGTTCTTGAGATCCCTCGTTACGCTCAAGATTCAAACTTAGAATCACTCGCTTCGCTCGTGATTCAATTATAGAATCTTTCGCTTACTCGGGACTCAAAATCAACACTCGCAAGAAAAACCAACTTTCCTCTCTTGTTGCACAAATAACTATTTCACCTCAGCAGTTCGAACCCTACTTCTTCTAGTGCGACTTTCATCACTCCAGGAAGTGAAATTTTGTTTCTAGAAGCTTTTCGTCATAATGATGATGCCTTTCATTCAGGAATGTAAATAAATGTGTTTTTTTAACTTTAATATGTTCTCACTACTGAGGTGAAAAGTTGTATGTGTCACACGAGAGGAAAGTTTTTTTACATCTCGTGTTCTTGAGATCCCTCGCTACGCTCAAGATTCAAACTTAGAATCACTCGCTTCCCTCGTGATTCAATTATAGTATCTTCCGCTTACTCGGGACTCAAAATCAACACTCGCAAGAAAAACCAACTTTCCTCTCTTGTTGCACAAATAACTATTGAAATCCATTTTATGTTGCTAATTATCGAACTCGCGGAGCGTAAGCGAAGTGAGTTCTTACAAACAACTCCAGACCCAACTGTCACCTGGCTACTGGGACGTCTCGGCATTTGGATGGCTTTTTGATTTTCGACTTGGTGACGTTCATGTAAACATTTGTGACCGTAGGTGTAGTATTAAAGTAACCTCAAATTTACTCATAAATCTTGTAACATTGGTTAAAGAATCGCGCATTAGGTATTGTAGCATGACGCTACATCTAAATATATATGTATATACATATAATAATGACATTATTTCTCTACCCGTCCTTGTCATTCTCAATATACATAGAAAGGGACGGGTATAGAAATAATAACATTATTACTGACAGTGTCTGGACCGCTCTTGGAATTACTTCAGTTTTTAGTTTACCTGTTCGTTTAGTCATTTCGTAGTTTTTGTTGTGTATTCACGCGGGTAATATGGTTAGATGGCGATGGCGCTTATATCAACACATTGCCGGGACGATAAAAAACCTTTCGTTTTTCGTATGATATAGAGGGCTGGCAGTTATAAAATTAAGATAATATTTGCGATAATTTTAAATGTAAAATTTTGAGGTGTTCGAGATTGTGAAAGATGGAGTTTGGGTGGCAAGAATACTTGTGTGATTGGGCGGGTACGTCATAGCTGCGAGGCGGAAACTTTGAGTAATTTTTCACAAATTATTTCTTAACGCCTTCGCAGTAGACGTGTGCGCCGCCACGCCGATTTCACGCCGATGCGGCAAATGTGGGTCAAAACAAAATGGCCGGCGGCGGCGGCGCGGCGTCGGCGCGGCGTGGCGGCGCGGCGGGGCGGCGCGGCGTGGCGGCGCACACGTCTACCTCGCAGTGAACGTGTTAATTTAATTCAAATAGGGTTTGAGTAATATAACCTTATATTTCAGAGAACCTCCAGTCGAAATAATAATGGCGCCGCGACCGGTGAGAACATTTTTTTATAACAAATACAGGGTGGCCCAAAAATACGTTGACAAAGATTTATTTTATTTTATTAAGTACTTACATAATAGATATATACATACAATTAAATTAAAAATGAAAACTGCAGTGATTTTATATTTTACACACATTAATTGTCTTCAAAATGTGTAAGAATATAACAGAAGACTAACTGAATTCGAATAGCGTTCAATTTCAAAATTATTACTTTTTAATTTTGTCAACGTAATTTTGGGCCACCCTGTATACAACTATATAATAACTTACAGTCCTCAGGAGCATTTTTGCGACTCGTACTAGTATAGTATAAAACTCCTGGCCTGGTATCTGTTTGAAGTCAGCTTTTATGTACGTTTCGTCGTCCAACACGATGCATTTAAATTTTGTTAAGAAATTATCGTATAACTTTCTTGCCCTTTTTTTGGCCGTTAAATTCTGCTGAGCGTTGCGGTCAGGTGCAGCTTGAGCCTCGTACGACCTTAATCCAGCTCTTGTCTTTACTTTTTGTACATAAGATTGTGACATTTGTACCTTTTTAGCGACATCGCGTGATGAGATCTTCGGATTTGTGTTAAAAAGCCGTAAAACTTTGGCTTCTTTTTAGGGTTCCGTAGCCAAAATGGCAAAAACGGAACCCTTATAGTTTCGCCATGTCCGTCTGTCCGTCCGTCCGTCCGTCCGTCTGCGGTGTAGCTCAGTGACCGTTAGCACTAGAAAGCTGAAATTTAGTTTGAATATGTGTATTAACCAAGCCGACAAAACGGTAGAATAAAAACGCGAAAAATATATTTTGTTAGGGTACCTCCCGTACACGTGAAGTGGGGGGCGAATTTTTTTTTCGTTCCAACCAAGTTGTGTGGGGTATCGTTGGATAGGTCTTTTAAAAAGAATTAGGGTCTTTTAAAACAGTTTTTGGGTAAAACTAATACTTTCGGAAATAATAACTCCGAAAGTTTAAAACAGGGCGTCCCCCCCCATCTAACTTTTGAATCGTGGGTCCTAAAATTTTGAAAAAATCATGACACTGAGGCCTAACGAGTACCTTCAATGAAAACTATATTGAAATAAATCGGTTGAGCCGTTTTTGAGTTATCACTCAAAAACCCATAGTAAAGGACGTAAGTAAAAATGACGTAAGCGCCGCCAAATTTCCCGTAAGAAACGACCTTTTGAATTAATGGTCTCAGTTTACGGAACCCTACACTGAGCATGGCCCGACATGCTCTTGGCCGGTTTTTTTTATGTCTTACGCCTTGCTTTCCGCCAGTACCTGACTTCCGTTCTACACTCAACCGTTCCCGGTTTTTTTTTAAAACGGAACAAACAGTGGATTGCGGGTATTTCAATAACTTTGCTAGTGCTCTATAGCTTAGAAGCTTATTTTCTGTGTGTTTGTGCAAAATCATTTCACGCTGCTGAAGTTGAGGGCTCGCCATCGTGAAAATGAATGAACGAAGTGACATGCTGTCATTGTATTTTTTGATCATCACACTATGGAGTTTATATAGTTATTTGTGCAACAAGAGAGGAAAGTTGGTTTTTCTTGCGAGTGTTGATTTTGAGTCTCGAGTAAGCGAGTGATTCTAAATTAGAATCTTGAGCGTAGCGAGGGACTCAAAAACACGAGATGTAAAATAACTTTGCTCTCGTGTGACTCATACAACTTTTCACCTCAGTAGTGAGAACATATTAAAGGTTAAAATAATTCAAGATCAAGTAAAGTGAACCACATTTATTTACATTCATCAATGAAAGACATATGACGATAGCTTCTAGATATATCAATTGGAAAAACACAAACGTACAATTATTACAGTTCTGTAAATTAAAAGTAACAGTTTTGTTGGGAACAGTGATGGTTGTGTTCGCGACTTGATTACTTGTAACCGATGATGTTTGCGTTTTATTAATTTTATGACATGAGGATTGCGATTGTGCTGGAACAATAGTCGTAGGCGACTCGGGATGGTTTTCAATATTTATATCTCCGGAAGTACCCGGACGAGACCACGGGTCCGAGGGCTGATTCAAGTCAGTATTCATGTCTCTTGATATATCAGGACGAGACCACGGGTCTAAGGGCTGGTTCAAGTGTATGGCTTCAACGATACGTTTACTGATTTTAGTCTTATTTTCTATTGAATCTTCGATGTATCCCTCTGCAACCGTATTCGACCGCCATCCGCCGTTGCGTTTTAATGTGGTTAGGTCGGCCCCTGAATCTGCTAAAAGCGTGGCAGACGTACGCCTAAAGCAATGTCCGGTGTAGAGCTGCGGCTCTTCTGATTTTAAATAACTGGCAATTTCTCTCGGAGTCCCGCCTATTTTGTTAATGCCCATAGGCTGTCTAAAACATGTGCCATTGCGATACTGCAAGAAAAATCTATCTGTTTTCGTGTTAGGAGGCCGTAATGCTTTGTACTTCTCGACAACATGTACATATTCCTTACGAATAACAAATGACCTGTCAATGTTTGTCTTTGTATTTGGCAAGTTTATTAATAGCAATTCATCTGAATGCTTTTCAACGGCATTCACAGTCAAATTTAAAAGCTCGCTTGTGCGGCACGCTCCGTTTATTCCTATAATGAGGATGACCTGTAATAAAAATACGAAATATGAGTATGTAAAACCTAAAATAGACAATTGTTTAGTGAATTAGGTACAATAATTTATTTACAATAATAAAAAAAACACACTTACTTTTGCAGCGAGAAAAGAGCAGTCCGGGGCTTCATTTAAAAATGATTCGATGTTCGAGGCCGTAAAAACTTTGGTCTTTTTCGATTTATGGCCTACTGAAGTCCTTTTCAAGAATGAAATGAGCTTTGGATATGTTTCAATGTGAACATTTTTCTTTGTTTTTTTAAAGTTGCTTTTAACATTGAGCAAATACTCCACATTGTTGATGGTTGTTTCGTCTGCGATAGCTCAATGAAATACGACAGAAGTACTGTTTCAGAGCAGGTGTTGGCGCTCTTTTGTTGCCTCCAATTATTACATAAATCATACGCTTTTATATATCTGTCGCGCGATTTTTGCTTCTTTTACAGTTCTTTTTAATTCTTCTGGAGTCAAAATATTCTCATCTTCACTGGTATCACTCATGTTTTTTGATTTGTTTTAATGTTATTGAAAACTGAATAAGTACTTAATATGTCTTACCAGATAAGAAAACAAGAATTTAAAAGTAATGAAATGGCGGTAACGCAATTTATTTTCATTTAGGTAGCGTTCAGAAACCGCACTCGTGGCGTGGTACTCGTGCACAGAAATAAAAATTATTAAGTCTAGAATTATTCATTTACATGTTTAATCTGCAACTGCACTGGCTTCATTACTAAACATTTTGTTTAAATATGTTTTCTTTTTAAAAATACATTTGTAACTATTTCTTAACAATTATAATATTTCGTTAATTTGTGAGTTTTCGGACGAGTTACTTGTTAGCGGTGTTTAGGGGGTCTACTATGAAATTTGAATGTCGAACTATTAATCGACCTATTCCTGTCACTTTCTGTTTTCTCCACGAATAGAAAGGGATAGCGAATGAAGTTCAAATATGTATGTATTTCGAATTTGTAATAGACGAAGTGAAGTATAACGGCCTCTACAATCGACGCAATTTTGACACAAAACTCACGCGCGATTTCGAGATATTGCCGTCTGGGTAGGTGCAACGAAATTAATCGATGGATCAAAAACCGCAATGTATTAAAAATCGCAGGTGACTAGTCGCTTACGTCTGTAGAGGCCTTAAAGTGAAGAAGTATGATGTGTCAGTTCATAGCCTTCACTAAATTAAAAAGCTACTTTGTTTCACTCCCTGGAGTGATGAAAGTCGCACTTTCGTCACTCCAGGGAGTGAGGAAAGTAGGCTTGTTCGAACTGCTGAGGTGAAAAATATATTACTAAATAGTTTGTATATTCGCGAATAAAAAAATATAAGTACATATGTATGCCCACGTTTTGGGGTGTTCGACCTTTACATACCAGTCGCTTTTAGGTGAAAAGAAAACATCTTGGGGAAACCGGACTCAATCCAAATAAGGCCTATGTAGTTTCCCATCTGGATTGGACGGTCACGGTTTTCGTAAAAAGCTACTGCCTACATCAATACATGAGATTAGGTTTCCAAGCGGACCCCTGGCACAATTTTGCCGTGGTAAAAAAAGGCGAAATGAAAGCTAGGAGGACAACAAATCAGATCAGACTGATCAGAGTGATAACAACAGAGTGCTCTACCTATTGTAACAGAAAGGGCAAATAACACGTATACTTTTATTTAAATAATTCAACATCAGTAAAAATGGCGACCGGCACAGTTTGCTTTTTCACACAAGAGTCTGACCTCTAACTTTTTAAACTTGTCTTCATAACAAATGCGCGGGAAAAGTCCATAGAGTATAATTGTACTTCCGTGCCGGGCTCTCTGGTCAATCTTGACATGTGGCTTGGCGTGGCGTGGCAGGCAGTCAAGCTCGGAGGCATGGCACCAGCGACTGGTATGGCACGCTCCGAAGGCTCAACTCGGCTTGGCAGGCTGGCATGGCAACACTGAGGCTCCAGTGTTTGAAGCAGGCGTGCTGCAGGCTCGGCACGCTGCACGCTGGCAACATAGGCGAGCTCGGCTAACATGTTGTTACACTATAATAAAAAATAATTATAATGCGTTTCAGTTTCCGCATGCGGCGCCACTACGCGAGCGAGATAGCGCACTGCGTGTGTATAGTGCTGTCACGCTTGCACACCGTCGCCGCATGCGGTTACGGCGTCAGTGTGATAATCGCCTTACATGCATGTGAATTTAAAAATTCCCCGAACTAATTCACACTTTTGTAAAAAGTATTTTATGTGGTTTATAAATTTTTATTATACTAATTTGAAACCGGTAAAGTTGTAAACTGGCTTTGTTTATGAGATACTAAGCATTAATAGAGCCATCTATAATAAATTTGTATTCATTACACACACCTTGTTGGCTTATTGGTAATTCTACACACCTTGTAGGCTTTCTGGTAATTCTACACACCTTGTTGGCTTTCTGGTGATTCTAAATGCCATCAACGCCCAGGGCGTTATAGTCAAAATGATGCTTATAAAACAAATTTAAAATAATTTGATTATCGCCGTTAATAAAGTATCAAAGATAAATGATGATATTTTAAGCAATCCGTGTGCTAAAGTTCATTTAAACCGACCAGCCGTTTTTGTGTATTACTTTTTCATTCGTTACATGCGTTTGAATAAGTTCTTTTTCAGTTTAACAGATGGCGCTCTAAGCACCAATCGATTCGTCAATATTATTTAAAAACTCGCATATTGTGTATTTCTTTTTCAATGAAATTAAGTCCAATATATTATTGTTTTTAAGGAAAAAATTGAATTAGTGATGCATATAACAAACATTTTAAGCCAATATATTTCACACAAACTTGAAAAGACGTACATCGCGGTTGCGAAGTTTTTAACGTCATTTTTATAAATACATCTACCATCTAACTTAAAATAGTACTCTATATTGCCTCTCTCAACTAACCCCAAAGATTTTCTCATTTATAATATTAGTGGGATCTACCATCTAACTTAAAATAGTACTCTATATTGCCTCTCTCAGCTAACCCCAAAGATTTTCTCATTTATAATATTAGTGCGATATAGTGGGAATAATGGGATATTATCGAGTGTAAGTCATACTATTTCGGCCAGTAAAAAAGCGCCATATAAAAATGTATTTGGAAAATGGGAATCCAATCATCCACAGTCCGCTGCTACATATTTCTATTTTGCCACTAGATCCACCTAGCATCTAGCACCAAACTAAGCAAAGCTTTTACTATGTGTTCTAAACGACGATATCCAATATGCATTACTTTACTTACAATAGAAGCAGCTATACGTATATGTACATAAATTACATACTTATATTCCGACCAAAAAGAGTAGAAATTAAAAAGTGGCAACATCGTAGTGTAGTCCCTTTCAAATCAATCTAAGAAAACGGGACGACACTACAATGTTGCCACTTTTTAATTTCTACTCTTTTTGGTCGGAATATATTTGTGTACAAGAATGCACCATACCTCGTGTGAGCGACGAAATTAGATTTAATGCATATTTACTTAAATACCAGTTTTGTTTGTCAAAGCTAAGGGACGCACGGGGTGAGCGGGGTGCGCGGAAGCGGTATTGCAAGTTGACCGCACTAGATGCATTTTTAAAACCAGTCGATAAGAGCTGTTGCACTCTCCGCACGTCCCTTTATGCTAGTATTTTGTGGATGTACCGCCCTCTTTAAAAATATAAGTACTTTCGGGAATTTTGGCTATTTTTTCGTCGTGAAACGAACCCAGAAACCCTACAAAGTGGTCTTCGAACCAGATCTTCATGTTCCACACACCGCAGTCGAATATAATGGTCCAGACCCGTGGAGCAGTGAGAAGAGAAAAGGAGAGTAAGGAAGCTTTCGAGGCCGTTCAGAGTGGAGTACAAGTGGAGTCAAGGATGACGAAGCAAAAGTGCAGCCGGACAAATTATTGGACATACGAAGTGTAAAGTCAGAAATATTCAAGGTTGAAGTGATGCCCGGTGCCAATAAATCTGTGTCCGCTAAATCCTTTACATCTTCTGTCGAGGCTCGTAGAAAGTTAGCGTTGGAGAAGACTGAAAAGGAATTACGACCTGTGCAACCTGACAAAACAGTGCTATTGGAAACCCACAGTGCAAAGTCCGAGGTGCCTGTGCCTAGCTCCAATAAATCGCTGTCCAAGAAATCGTCAACATCTTCCATCGATGCTCGCAGAAAGAAGTTGGAACTGGAAGCGGCCGAAAAGAAAGCGAGAATAGAAATGCAGCTTATCGATAAACGCTTAGAAGCGGACCTTGCCGAGTTAGAAGAGGAATACAGTCCCCCATCAGTTACCGATAATCGAAGTGAGGTTGCTAAGTGGGTAGAACGCAGTAATTTGGAATTGGAATCTGTTAGGTTAGTTATCGCTTACGTTGCTCTTGTACCGTTAGGCGAGCAGTGCATTAAATGGGTTTAACGCGAGCGCACGTCTTTCATTTATCACAGTGGCGACGACACGGTTTTTTTGAGTATTCACGCGTGATACATCGATACATATAATTGAAGATGAATTCGACGATCGGGACGCTTCCTGTTTTTGAAGTAGGCAACGACTGGAAAGTGTTTAAGGAAAGATTAAGCATCTGGCTCAGTGCGAATGCAATAATAAAAACAGAAAAAGCGGGTGATCGTCAGCGCGCCGTGTTGCTAAGTGCACTCAACGAGTCCGCGTATAAGTTGGTACGCGAACTAGTTTCACCAAAGACGCTGGAAGAGTTGTCATATGAAGAAATCATAAAAGAAGTGGACAAACATTTGTTACCAAAAAAAATCGCTTTTTGCAGAAAGACACCATTTTCACTGGGCCACTCAACAAGGGGACGAGGATTTAACTCAATGGGCGGCAAGAGTACGTCAATTAGCATCGGATTTGCAAGTTTGGTTCCGTACTGGACGAAATGCTGCGCGACCGCTTCGTATTAGGCATGCAGGGTGGACCCGTAAGAGACCGACTGTTCACAGAAGACGCAAATACCCTAACGCTAGCTCGAGCACTAGATATTGCCGTATCATTGCATAGCGCGAGGACCGCCGCGCGCCAGTCGGCCGCGCCTAGCAACAACAAGCAGCTGACGGAGTCCGCAGAGGTGTTCAAATTATCCAGAAGTTCTACGTCTAATAATGGTGTGGCATGTGAGGTGTGCGGGTACACTAATCATACGGCCGATAAGTGTCGGTTCAAAGGTTATAAGTGCAAAAGCTGTGGCACTAAAGGCCATTTAAAACGCATGTGCAAAAGTAAGAAAAGTGTAAAACGCTGCATTTGGTCGATGAGAGTAACGATGACGATGGTAAGAATGAATCTTTTTGTAGTTCAGGCCACATATGTAGCTTACGTAATCGTAATGGTCAGCCTGTGACCTTGTCCGTTGAGGTATGTGGGCAGGTTATGAATATTATGGTCGACAGTGGTTCGTGTGCCACCACCCTTCCACTACATATATATAAACAATATTTTCACAATGTTAACCTATTACCACCAAAAACCGGCCTTATATGTTTTTGTGGAAAAAATTTAAATATAATGGGAATTATGAGGGCGCCGGTAAAATATAAAGATGAAACTAACTACTTAGATATATATGTCATGAAGGATGGTGGTTCAGCGTTGCTTGGAAGAGATTTTTTTGCAGCATTCAATTTACAGATAGCAAAAATAAACTCCTGCGAAAACCAATCACAGATCGATTTTTACGCAAATAAATAGGTACCCAGATTTATTTAGCGCTCGATTAGGTTGCTTAAAGAAATTTAAAGTGAAATTATCACTGAAACCTGACAGTCAGCCTATTATTTTTCGAGCACGTACGGTACCGTTTGCTTTGAAGACAAAAGTAGAAAAAGAAATCGATAGGGTAGTTGAAACAGGGGTACTAGAACCGGTCGACCATTCCGAATATGCGAGTCCTATAGTACCTATTTTGAAGCATTCTGGCGAAATTAGGTTATGCGCTGATTATTCAGTCACACTCAATAAGGTGCTTCAAATAGAAAAGTACCCCTTGCCAAGAACAGAGGAACTTTTTGCCAAGTTACATGGGGGGCAACAATTTTCTCAGTTAGACTTGAGTCAAGCATACTTACAATTGGGCTTAGATAACGATTCACAGTTACTTACTACGGTAAATACCCACAAGGGGTTTTTTTAATTTACCCGTCTCGTGTTTGGGTTATCAAACGCACCAGCGATATTTCAAAAAACGATGGAAAGCTTATTACAGGGAATCGAAGGAGTATTGTGCTTGTTAGATGATGTTCTGGTCACAGGTGAAACAAAAGAACAGCATTGCTTCAGGTTGGAGCAAGTTTTTAGTCGGTTGCAAGAGGCAGGGTTAGTGTTAAATAAGGACAAATGCCACTTGTTCCAGGACTCTGTCACATACCTAGGGTTTGTTATAGACAAACATGGCATACACAAATGCCGTAATAAAATTTAAGCAATGGTATCTACAAAGGCTCCCACAAATGTTCACGAACTAAAGTCATTTTTAGGGTTAGTGAATTACTATCGGATTTTTGTACCCAACGCCGCGACTATTTTGGGTCCATTGAACCGGTTATTGCAAAAAGATATGAAATGGGAATGGACTAAAGAACACAATACCGCATTTACGGAAATTAAACGAGAGCTGGTATCAGAAAAGGTGTTAGCACATTTTAACCCTAATTTAAAATTAGTTTTAAGCGTTGACGCGTCTCCGTGGGGGTTAGGTGCTGTCCTAGGTCAGTTAGAGGGGGGAGTCGAACGACCGATCGCTTATGCCTCGAGGGCTTTAAATAGTGCGGAACGCAACTATAGCCAGATGGAAAAAGAAGCTACAGCTATAATTTTCGGTATAAGACGATTCCACCAATATTTGTTTGGATTAGAAATACCTTTTATTCTTCGTACGGATCACAAACCCCTAATGTACATTTTTCACCCACATAAGGGGGTGCCGGAGATCTCCGCAAACCGAGTTCAACGTTACGCCTTATTCTTGAACAGTTATAATTACGAGATCGAATACGTTGCAAGCGCAAACAACTGTGCAGATTTTTTAAGTCGAGCATCTGTTGTCAATCAGCCGACCGCTGATAAGACGATTACGTCATCCGGCATTCCACAGTCGCAAGTGCAGGGATCGCACTACCCACCCCCGCTAGATCGTGCGTCTTATGTTAATTTTGTAACGGACGGTGACCTACCGATCACTCGGAATGATTTGGTAAATGCAACCCAAAATGACAAATGTTTAGGTATGGTAAAAAAATATATAACATCGGGTTGGCCGAAAAAAATGGGAAGTCCAGAAATTAAACCTTATTCTCACTGTAGATTCGATCTTTCTCTGGAACAAGGCGTGTTAATGCGAGGACATAAAGTCGTCATACCTACGAGTAGATGTTTGCAATCAAAAGTACTAGATGAGTTACATAGAAGTCATTTAGGTATAAACAAAACAAAGTCAGAGGCCCGTTCCAGATTTTGGTGGCCAAATATAGATCGCGACATTGAATTAAAAGTTAACAGTTGCACGGTCTGCATTCAAAATAAATCGACTCCGCCTCGTTCTCCATTAACGGTATGGAAGTACCCGGCCGAGTCATGGTACAGAGTACATTTAGATTTTTTCGGACCGGTCCAAAATACAATGTTTTTCATATTAGTGGACGCATATTCGAAATGGGTTGAATGTTTTCCCCTAACAAGCAATTATTCAAGTGCTACAGTAATTACAAAACTTGAAGAAGTTATGTCTCGTTTTGGTATAATGCACACTCTAGTGACAGATAATGGGTCATCTTTTACATCTAGAGTATTTAAGGAATTCTGCAAATTAAACGGCATAACGCACATAACTTCTCCAACTTATTCGCCGTCCAGTAACGGACAGGTGGAAATATATGTAAAAATGTTAAAAAAACACATTAAGGGGTTGCTTATGCAGGGTAAAACAATGAAGGAAATCACTAACGAACGGTTACAAGAATTTTTGTTTAGATATCGAAATACGAAACATGCCACAACGGACAAATCACCGGCGGAGCTATTAATCGGCCGCCCCTTACGTAACCGGTTTGATTTATTGCAAGATAACAATGCATCATCCTCACTCTCAACAGACTTACAAAATAATGTCAAGTCTAAACAGTGTTTGCAGGCTAAATACTATAACTGAAATAGAAATGTAGAATTTAAGATTAACGAAAGTGTACTCATAAAATTAATCAGTAACAATAAGTGGATAAAAGGCATTGTTAGAAATAAGTTAGGTCAAAGTTTATACGAAATATACCTACCAGAGACAAATCAACTCGTAAAAAAAACATAAAAATCAAATATATAAATACAAAGGTGGCACCGCAATCCAACCAGCTAGCGTGCAGAAGGATACGGAGGACAGCAGTTTAGATTGGATGATGATGCCTTTTCCTTTGGAACAGAGATTAGGAGGAGAGGAAGAAGAGGAGGAATGGATGGAAGCTGATCCCGGCCCGACAGAGGTCACCGCGCCCGAGCAGACCCGCCATCAGGCGCCAACCGCTCCACCAGTGCCGCGCGCCTCAGACACCGCGGAGTCCGCGGAAACTTCGTCATACAGGGGCACGGCCGAAGCCCCGGTTGCACCACCACCGACCGGCTCGGCAGAACCACCGTCACCGATCGACCCCCTCACGCAGCAGGTCGAATCGGCACCTGCGCCTGAGTCCGATTCCGACGGTTCGGCCGCCGATAAGGAAGCAGGCCGCGTGGGCGTTCGTAACGCTCGATTACGGGATATGCCACGAGTTAATTATAAGTAATAAGTTTTAAGGATTTATGGTGGAGGGATGTTAGGTTATTTATCGCTTACGTTGCTCTTGTACCGTTAGGCGAGCAGTGCATTAAATGGGTTTAACGCGAGCGCACGTCTTTCATTTATCACAGAATCGCAGCACGCCGCTCAAGGTCAATCATCAGGCATGCTGTGCCCGCCGGTAAACGTGGATACCGGCACCGATGGTCCAATTCAACAGTTGGCCTGCGTACTTAAGGACATGATGTCTACCTCTGCTTGCAACCAAAAAGTGAATCCTAATTTGCTAAGCCGCTTAAGCACCCCTAAAGAGTTGCCAATATTTACTGGAGATCCTATGGACTGGCTTCAATTTAAATCTGCGTTTGAGGAGTCTACCCGAGTATGCACATTTAGTGATAGTGAAAACCTATGGCGCTTAAGGAAATGTTTACGTGGACCCGCCAAGGACGCAGTGAATGCCCTGCTTATCAGCAGAAATAATTATTGCGACACTAGATTACAGTTTGGGAACCCTGATGTTATTTTATCCCGAATTGTCTACGAGATCAAACGATTAGGCACAATGAACCCTGATTATCACAAAGAAATCATTGTGTTTTCTAATAAGATAAGAAATTACGTCGCAGCCGTACGTGCCCTAAAACGTGAAGAATACCTACAAGGAATGAGTCTAGTCACCATTGTGTTGTCCAAGCTGCCTACCATATTGTTATCAAAATGGGCAGACTATAGTTATCAACGCATCACCGAAGGAACTACTTCAAGATTCGACTTATTAGCTAATTTTCTTCACGAAGAAGCGCTCAAAGTATCTACATGCAGTGCTACACTTATAAACGCACGTCCGGACTATTTTAAACGTAATAAATATCACGATAAGAATGACTTTACCGCGCAAACTTTATTAGTGCAAAGTGGACAAAGTGACTTTATGTGCCGTTACTGTAAAATAGATAAACATGATTTGTCACAGTGTAAAAAGTTTAAAAAATCTTTACGTAAAGATCGCTGGCAGTACGTGAAACGCCGCGGTTTATGCTACAAGTGTTTGTTATCACATCACGACCGTAAGAACTGTCCCGCCGCCGCGTGCGATGTGAACAACTGTAGATTATCGCACCATCAGTTATTGCATTATGTACCTAATGAAAAACAAAACGAGGACAATAGCAGTGCAGTGCAAGTGACAGAGATTGAGACTGAATCCAGTTCGGAGATAGTGGCGCACATAAGGTCGTCTAGGGCGTTTTTAAAAGTAGTGCCAATAAACATTCATGGACCCTGCGGTGTAATTAGCACTAGTTGTTTGCTTGACGACGGCAGCTCGGTTAGTATGATAAGCGCAGACCTTGCCAAACGGGTGGGGGTGCGCGGCCGCCGGGAGTGCATGCGTGTGCGTGGCGCGTGGAAGAACACTGAGCTAGTGTGCGAGACTCATCTAGTCGATATAACTATATCTAACAAGGATGGACAGAAGTTTACGCTTTGTGCGCGGAGTGTTAATGACCTTGACCTACCTATTCATAACACGAACTTAATTAACTGTGATAAATTTAAAAATTTAAAAGGACTTGGAAATAATTTCTGTGGTGAAAACTTTAAACCGGAAATACTGATAGGCCAAGACTACTACCATTTGCAGTTACCGTTGGAAATTGTCGCTGGTGGTCCTGAAGGACCCTACGCCACTCGCACACCTCTCGGCTGGTGTGTACATGGAAGGATTCCTGCCTGCATATCGTCACCTGCGAACACGCCGCACTCGACTTTGTTTATCTGTGATAATGACGTCACGAATGATGCTGATGAAAACAGACGACTGCTGCAAGATCTTCATGAGGAAGTACGCCGGTCTTTCGCATATGACTCATTGGGCGTAACCAGTAAGCCTCGTGAGAATTATAACGACGTATGCGCCGTGGTGCAACTTGATAAAACTTCTAAGCTTGTTGATGGACGGCGGTACGTCGGACTTCCTTGGAATAATGAAGATAGCGTATTACCTGACTCCTTACCTCATGCAATATCGCGGCTCAAAGGTGTGGAGCGCAAGATGGAGAGATGTGATGGCTATAAGGATAGATATAACGAGCGTATCCAACACCTGTTTGACAACGACTACGCACAGGAGTTGAAGGATACCACAGTAACCAGTAAAACATGGTACCTACCGCATTTTGGCGTGGATAATAAAAATAAGAAGCGCCTAAGACTTGTTTTTGACTGCGCCGCTGAAACAAAAGGATTGTCACTGAATCATTACCTACTCAAGGGCCCCGACCTATTGAGGTCACTGTTTGGAATAATGTTGCGGTTCCGAGAGCAAAGGATTGGTGTAGCTGGCGACATTAAAGATATGTTCTTACGAGTCAAAATCAGAGAAGAAGACCAAAATGCACTACGGTTTTTATACAGAACCGACCCTAAGGGACCGATAAAAACTTACGTCATGACTTCGTTAATATTTGGCGCCAACTGTAGCCCTTTCGTGGCCCAAAAAACAAGAACGCTCAGCGTTTCGAGCCTACGATGTTACCTGCCTGCGAAGCTATATATAACTAACACTATGTGGACGATTATATAGACAGCCTGCCAGACGAGAAGACCGCTATTCAACTGATAAGAGACATAAAAACAATTCATCAACAAGGTGGCTTCGAGTTACGCAACTGGACTTCCAATAGTAAACAAGTTCTCGAGTCCATGCCAAAGTCGACTCTCGGCGAAGCAGCTGTAAAGTTCAAAACCGGAGAACAGCATGAAAGCGAACGAACGCTCGGCTTAAGAGTCCGGTAATGACTTGAAAACGCGCGAAGATACGAGGTTTACACAGTAACCTCACCGCAGGTGCAGAGTTCTAGGAATCGCGCGCGCACGAAACTTACAACCGCATTGAACAGTATTGATACTTTAGTAACTCTTGCGTTATCAGAAATTTTGTTGGGTAAAAAACTTTGGGTTTTGTTAAGTAAGTAAATTTGATAACCGTTTAATATATCCTATTATTATTATAACTTGTTTTGTACTACCTAAAGACGAAGGTATTTAAATTTATACGCACATATTATATAATATGCGCGGTATTAAATGCGTATAGGTACATATGTCCAGACTGACTGACAAATTCATTCACAACGAGCCGAAACGACAGAAACTAGAAAGTTGAATTTATCAGAATTGATTACATTTATAATGTGTAGGTATAACTAAAAAGAAATGATTTTGAAAAAAAATTACTTTAAAGAGTGTTGAATGTGCCGAAAATTTTTAGTCAGAGGCTTCAAATCAAACTGCGTAGGTACTACTAGTGATGCAACGAATACGAATACGAATATTCGTATTCGGCGAATATGTATTATGTTAGGACGTAAATTTTCACATAACACAGTACGACCCATATGAACTCGACACTGGACAATCAAAAATTGTTTAGTTAGTCATCTGAAGTGATAATGAACACTGTAAAGTCATGTGAATTTCCTGTTACTTAGGAACATAATATTTATGTAATTTCGTTGTAATATTAGTTTTTTTGCTATTTTGTGTACAATAATGTGTTTACTACTACTACTATAGTCGTTCAGAAAAATCGAGAGCTGTAAGGGATTAACATCTTATCTATTGTGGGCGAACTGCCACCGTACGTGCCATAATGAAAAAAATGGTTTGGTTACACGTTAGCGTTGATTGAATTTCTACTATATAGACCACGCAATAAGATTCAATATGAACTAATACAAAAAAGCCCTAAGTTCTTTACGGTTGCATCCAGCGCAGGCGACTCAAACGCTCTGGGACCAGCCTAACTTGAAATCGAGATCCCAAACAGATATGCGTAATGCGGAGAGCGCCCTTGCACAGGTACTACGAGCGCCCGGCTAGTCAGCTATTAGGAGGCCAATGGAATTTTTCGCAACTCCAGGTATAAACAGGGTCGGATTCTGATTTAAACATTTGAATTGATGTACGCTTTACTTTTCTTTATTAAGAAAACAATAAACATGATTTAAATACAACATTGGGTAAATATAATTACAATAATAATCAGTCTTATAAATAAATAATCAACAATAAAAAAATCCTTATTTTTATACCGTATGGGGGGTACCGTATACATACGTATGGGGGGGGGGGGGCCATCTTACTTATGAACCGTGGATCCAAAAATTTTGAAAAAAATCATGAATGTGAGGCCTAATTAGTACCTTCAATGAAAACTAATCGTTTGAGCCGTTTTTGATTTATCACACAAAAACCCATAGTGAAAGGACGTAGGTGGCATGATGTAAGCGCCGCCAAATTTCCCGTAAGAAACGACCTTTTGAATTAATGAATTGTAACAGGCCGGCAACTACGGAACCGTACACTGAGCATGGCCCGACATGCTCTTGGCCGGTTTTTATGAATGGTGCAAATTCAATTGAAAATTAATCTAGGGATGATGAAACCTGTTGAATTATGCAATAAAATTTAGTTGATAGGATATAGGATGCAAAATGATCAAAATATCAAAATAAAGTGCACATTAAATTACACTGAGCATGGTCCGACATGCTCTTGGCCGTTTTTATTTTATAAGATATTTTGAGACACTTACGTCCTTTGACTATGAAACGACAAATTATTTTTTTAAATATAGTTTTCATTGAAACATACTTATTAGGCCTTACTTCTATGAATGTTCTCATATCTTTGGATCCACGGTACAAAAATTACAAGGGCGGGTCAGACCCTTATTCAGGCATTATTTCTGAAAGTTCGGACTTTATAAAAAAAATGTATCAAGTTCCCTATTCTTTTTTAATGACCAATCCAACGACACCCCGCACAATAGTATTGAAGCGAAAAAACACCTACTGAACCCCCTCGGGGTGGAAATTTCCGAAATGCTGAAAGTCCGTTGTATAAATAATTTTCCTACAATGTTTTAAGTCTCTAGCGTAAAAAAAGTTTTCCATATAATATAATAATAATAAATAAACATTGCACCCCTAATTTACCCCCTCAGATGGCAAATTTTCCAAAACGCTATAACTTCTTTTTTGTATCATAATAGTAATTTTCTTACAAACTTTCAAGTCTACAGCGTAAAAAAAGTTTCCCTCATACAAGATTTGCACCCTATCAAGGCTGGAACTTTCCAAAATGTTAAAAGTACTTTGTTTTATTCTAATAAGTAATCTGTCTAAAAATCCCCATATACATTTGTACCCCCCTTTAACTCTTCCAGGAGGGGGGGGGGGGGCTCTAAAACGCTGAAAGCTTTATTTCATTTTAATCTGTAATCATTCCACAAGTCCTCCAAAAATAGTTTTCGCCGTACAAATTTTACACCTCTTTTTAACCCCCTCAGGGGTGGTATTTCCAAAACGCTGACGGTACTTTTAATTATTTTAAAAAGTAAAACATTCTACTAAATTCTACAACTTAAAAATAAAAGTTTCCTCCATACAAACTTTACGCCCCTATTTAACCTCTTTAGGGATGAAATTTGCAGAAATCCCTACTTATTTCTTGCCCACGTCATAAAAGGAAACTCTGTTGTAAATTTTAGGTTCCTAGTTCTAGTAGTTCGGCTTCTATATATACGAGTAAAGATTAACGTACCCTAAGATCAAGATCATTTGCAGCGCTCTATATTTACAAGTCGAAATAAGGTCAGTGACATTATTTTATAACAATTACGAAATATCTCAATAAAAAATAATTTAAAATGAGTTGTAACGGTCCCAAAATGTCAACGACTGGGCGATATTTTTTTACTCCCAATTTACAGGTGCCTTTGCGCTCTCGAAGTTACGAAATTATTATAGCGCGGAGCGACACACGTCCTGCGTCTGTGAGAGCTCAGTGAGCGGACTGACTGCGCCGGCGTTGCTCCGCATAATTTATTACAAGTTTTAGGTTAATTTGAAGTGCTCTATTTACGAATATTTACTATGAAATGGTATATATATTTTTTATTATTTGGGTTCATTATGAGCTGAAGTTTAGGTTTGTATTCTTGTTTTTCACAAATAATCATGTATTTAGCCACAAACTGCGGTTAATCTTCGTGTATTTTTTCCGAAACTAATCGGATTTAAATGTCATTTTTCCGATCAAATTTGTATCAAACCAGTATAATATTTTATACTTATTCCATATAAGACTATCAATCTAATATTATAAAAAAAAACTATAGCAATACGACATCAATAAGATCTCGAAATCGATATCAGTCCGAACCTCTCCGAGCGAAAATTGGTAAAACACTTGTTCGGAATAGGTCGATTATTCAAAATACAATAATAATATAGAAAAAATATTACACTTATTCAGTTTCTATTGAAACGCTTTATTAATGAATGCATTAAAATTTGTAGATTTAGGCCTCTTTAATGGCTAAATCATATCAAAAAGTTGAGCGAAATTGAAGAAAAACATTACCGGACTCTTAATCTGGTTTCCACACGAAGATGCACTGGGTTTTGACGTTTCATTCAAGAAGATTCCTGAAAATATAATTAATGGAACACAAAGACCTACAAAACGGGACATTCTACGTGTTGTCATGTCCATATTTGATGTTTATGGTTTTTTATCTCCGTTCACCGTTAATGGAAAAATGATTTTACAGTTATGTTGGCAAGAAAATATCGATTGGGACACGGAAATACCTGACAAAATATATGAAAAATGGTGCAACTGGATAAGTTGTTTGGAGTCATTACGTAACATACGGTTGCCGAGATTTTATTACAATGCAGCGAACACGGGAGCCACGGGAGTGAAAGAGACCGCGGCCGGCACCTCTAGTGAGACTAGTGAGCGAGATAAGGATAGCGCGCCCGCGCAGGTGCAGCCGCTGACGTCACAGCTATCGCATGCCGCCCGCTATACGAACTTGCAATTGCATCTGTTTTGCGATGCGTCGGCTAAAGCTATGTGCGCCGTTGCATACTGGCGCTGGGAAAATAATGCGCATGTAAACATTGCATTTGTAGCGAGTAAATGCCGTATTTCGCCTAATAAAACTACGTCGATTCCCCGGCTTGAGCTGAATTCAGCTGTCCTGGCTGCTAGATTGGCTGACACTGTAGTTAAAGAGCATAAAATAAAGCCGAATCGAAAAATATTCTGGAGTGACGCATCGACAACTTTGCATTGGATAAGAAACAAGTTTCGCACATACATACAAGCCGTACATAGCTAACCGCTTAGGCGAAATTGATGAACTTACCTGCAGTGACGAGTGGAGATACGTTCCGACGCACCTTAATGTAGCGGACGTAGGTACTCGAGAAGCGTACGATATTGCAATCCTGCAAAATCAATGGCTACACGGACCGGCTTTCTTATACGATAATGAGCGCACTTGGCCGAAGGATTGTTTACAAACGGCAATAGATGATAAACAATTAGAGTGCGTTTTAACATTATACAAACGGTAAATAATAAAAGCTTACCTGTGCCTGAGCCCACACGATTCTCGTCTTGGTTGCGCCTGCTTCGAAGTACTCATGCTGTTTTGAAGTTTATAAGTAAATGTCGTAAACTTACCGGTAATAATAATTACGACACTATGGAGGAAGCCGAGCGCTTGCTGATAAGACAATCACAGGCGCAGACGTTTAGTGATGAGATTAATATCCTGAAACAAGGAAGATATATAGAAAAAAGTAGTAGGCTACTTACCTTGTCACCTTACCTTGATGAGCACGGAGTCCTGCGCGTCGGAGGCCGAATTGATAACGCTGCCGACGTGTCACCTGAAACAAAAAGACCAGTAATCCTAGACGGAAAAGATTATAATATAGCTAGGTTGATTGTGAAGTCTTACCATGTCAGCGCTGCTCACGGGAACCAGGAGACAGTGGTGAATAACCTTAAACCAAAAATATCATTATATATAATAAAACTAAGTTAATAAAATGTGCGTGCCGATAAAACTTAAAAAGGAGTCCCGGCACGATAAAGGGACTTATATAGTCTGATAGCCCTTTATTCCCCCTCGAACAAGAAAGTTCCCGTTTTAACCTAAATGGCGTGTTTTTAAAGATATAAGGGCTTTTCCAACCCTTCAACTTAGAAATTAAGTATAGTGGCGCCATCTGTTGTCGAGTATTTGAACTTGGTTGCATTTCGAAAGGCGTTGCGAGCAAATTGCAGCATGTACTATTCGCTATGTGCGAAGTGCATGGTGGGGGTAAAGTGACATTTCATATAAGCAAGGATTACAACCTATTTATAAAAAATATAAAAAAGAGATTGAACACCTGCCCAAGAGATAAATAAATAAATATTATAAATATTATGGGACAATCTTACACAAATCAACCTAGTCCCACGATAAGCTCAATAAGGCTTGTGTTGTGGGTACTAGGCGACGATATATATAATAGATAGATATACATAAATACTTAAATACATAGAAAACATCCATAACTCAGGAACAAATATCGGTGACTAGCACACAAATAAATGCCCTGACCGGGATTCGAACCCGGGACCTCCTGCTTCATAGGCAGAGTCACTACCAACTAGGCTAGGAGGCCGTTAAGAGATGGCGCCACAATCGTGCAAACAGCGAATAATGGCGCGAAATTTAATTTTTCGAGAGAGAATTTAATAATCGTCTCTCGGAAACCGATGAACCTACATTTTAGAAAAAAATACGTAATATAGTTCTTTACCTGTACATTACAGGAAAAAACACTAAAAAGTCTGCGGTCAAGCGTAAGTTGGTCTTAAAAATACAAATTGTTAAAATTTTGTCATGTATATGGAACCCTCGGAGCGCGAATCTAACTCGCACTTGACCGGTTTTTTTATTTACTTTAATGGCAAGGAACCCTAAATCCTTACAAAATTTATAAAAAACTAGTCTATAATTAGGCCCATGCTTCTCATAGTATGAGTGCATTGTAGGTAAAATAGTTAGTGTGCTTTAGAATTTTAAGCACAACTTTTATAGCCCTTATTAAATTTTATAAATTCGAACTGTGTTGTAAAGCTGAATAGTTGGTGTTTTTAATGCTATACAAAACATTAGTGTATTGTATTTTCTTTGGTCACAGAATTAACATATATATTTTATTTTCCTAAAAAAATATTTTATTTTGTCAACAACTACTAAACTATATATTATTTTCACAAACAATGTATGTATGTATTGTAGTAAATTTAATAACCTTTCGATCGATGCTACACACATGTGAGTATGTGACATGGTATAGCTTTAATTTACATTTTACAAATTTCGGTATTGGTCACGTTCGTGACGTCATTATTTTGACCTTAGTCAATATAGAGATATTTTCCGACATTTAGGGGCTCTAAATTATTTGACCAATAATATACCCGAAGCTCCTGTGGATATTCTGTAAATTGAGAAAATTGTTGTTTAATCACTCTAAGGAAATAGTTCGGCACTGCCAACATGTTTTTTAACATAGCTGCCACAATTATTACCAGATTTTAATAATTTTTATAGCAATGTATAGCTTAACTAGACTGTTTTGTTATTGTAGTACACTGCTTTAAAGTTTGACTTATAATTTTGCTGTAAAATGCAAATATCCGAATAATTTTTTAGCCTGGTTTTGGGTTTTCGTTCATAGCTGTTAAACTGTAATATACAGTAGTATACAATGTATTACAATAATATAGCACATTTAATCTTCTTTCGTTTGATACTACACACGTATAGGTGCAATGCACAGTTTGGATGAAATTTGCACTTTTCGCAACGAAGCGGCAGCCATTTTGATGACGTCATTACTCGGGAGACATTCACCTACGTCCCCGTCTGTCGGCAGTTTTGGGGTCCTGGTGTCGTGCCCAACAACATACTAAAAGTTGGTAACCGTATCCAGATCTGAACTATCACTTAGGCCATCTCCCATAACGGAGGGGACTATAGGTAGTTTCGTTATTCGCGGCGCGATAGGTGTAGAGCGTTGCGCGAGTGTATGTAAAATCCGCGAGCGGTCCCCCGCAGCCCGTCCCCGGCGACGTCATCGCCGCTTGATCGGTCCGGCTAACGGTAAACTCGTCACCGCTGTTGCTGGGGAGTTAGTTCAAAGCGTTGGCGGGTTTATGACCAACAATATTCTATTATTAACTTACTAAAGTTAACTTTCGCTCGATCAGCACGGTGTCATCTTGAATGTAGTCGACTATTTGGTTCAATTAGATATATACTCCCGTGGCTCAGCAGGCGCTGCTTTGACTGCGGAGCCGAAGGTCGCAGGTTCGAATCCCAGCGTACACTATCTTTTTCCATGTATTTCTGTTTTTAGAATTTAGGTGGGAGGTTCGAATCCCAGCGTACCTACACTATCTTTTTCCATGTTTTTTTCTGTTTTTAGAATTTAGATTTTATATTCGTATTTCTACCTGCATTAACCACGGACATATATGTACATATCCGAATAGCTCTCTTCCGAACAAGTTGTCACGCACTATTTTATAATTAAGAATAGTAGGTTCCTAAATCAAATCAAATCAAAATCAAATCAAATCATTTAATGTCACAACAAATAACACATGTCAAAATAAAAACATACAAATTATCAAAAATAGACTACTATACATAATAATTATAATTATAAAAACACATAGAATAGCAACACTAAATCAATACACGAATGTCAATTTTTATACAACAACACAATTATATTTATATTAATAACTTAACTAGGTACCATCCTTCAAAAATTGCTTCACACTATAATAAACTTTATCCAATAAAAATGATTTTAACTTTGCGACATATTGCACATACGAAGGCGCCCCCTTGACCTCCGTGCTCAGCTTATTATAAATTTTCACGCCAACTACCCACAAAGAATTAGATGTCTTCGCCAATCTGGCAGATACCGGGTTCATGTCACGAGCTGACAAACAAGTTTATTAATATTTACGCATTATTTTTTTCAGATACCCATGAGATCGGACAGGTAATCACTGTTAAATTCTTGTGCAATACGTTTCGGAATCTAAGGCCCTTCTCTCACGATGCTATTCAAATGATACGCGACTGAGATGCCAACCATGATCGCCTACTGGTATGCTACTCGTTTCCGCACACGGGGCGACGCAAATGAGACTATTTTGTATCATTTGCGGAACAACATTCCGGCGCGATGTTTAGTGACTCCAGCGATGAAGACAATCTTCTTCTCTATTTATATTGCAAGGAAAAGCGAAAACATAAAAGAAAATTCTGGGTGCACCCGTACATTGAAAATAATTTGAATTGTAGAGCTAGCTCGTCGCGGCTAGAGAACTGCATGAGAATGATGACGAGAAGTTTCTTTTCTGACATAATCTGGCATATTTTTCCACCTCCTGAACAAAATTAATATTAATAATTTGTTCCGCTGCCATTTCGTCTCCAACGCGTATACGACTCGAGTAGCGTGCGACCAGCAAGACAGTATCATGCGACTGATATCAAACGCGTCGTCGACGGGTCTCCACGTGTGCGCAACTAAGTGAATTAATATGGCGAATACTCACAAACGACGCGTAGGACACGCGTACGAAACACAAATCGCTTGAGAGTCGCCTCGTGAGAGAAGGGCCTAAATAATAGGGTGCTTTGGGGTATATTCGACATATTTTTAGGCGAGTGTAGAGTATGTTAGGGTTTGGGCTCGTAAGTCAGAACCTAAGAAGTATACCTTGAAAACAAGGTGATCTTTGCGAAATTGGATATATTCATCAACGGTTTGTGCAAATAGCGTTTTAATACGTTGCTTGATTTTTGAAATAAAATTAAATAAAAAAAAGAAAAAATTTGAATACCATTTTTTAAGTTGTGGGTAATTTCGAAAGTAAGTGGGGTAATTTCGAAGGTCTGTAGAAATAGTTTTTATGCAATATGAGTTTAAGAAACATATTTCTTTTTTGTTCTAATTTACCCTCCTAAAATATCCCGCTGATTCACGGTAAAGAACATGTTTTTTTTATTTTTTATCACAATTTATTTTCGAATTTCCCCCGCGCTGTGATCAGTAAGATCAGTGATTGTCAACATTTTCTGTAAAATATTTTTTGATATAAAATTATCTACAAAACTTTAAAGAAAAATATAGTCTTACATGAGGCGATCTTAAAATGAATATAAACGAAATTAAGGAGGTACGTATTAAAGAGGCGACCGGAACAGGAATGATAAAACCACATTACCACAATAACGTAACGTTATGTTAATTCTCGGGTTGACAACCTCTTACAATAGACTATGAAACCTAGTTTGGGGTTATTTCGAAACTACATTCATTCGAACTTCCCCCGTGGGATAAATTCGAATGCTTTTTTAAAACTACAGATAGACCGTTATGCCGTACCCATTAATACGACAAAAATGACAATCTAACGTAAAAACAAACGAACAATTTTTTTTTTTTTTTTTATGAAGTTTGAGCGGTCAGTAGTCGTTTATTAAAAAAAAATACACTTAATAGATCTCTTGGCACAAACACGTATAACATGTTAAAGTAACTTAAATGTATAACACAAACTCGTATAGACATATAATCGTCGTACATGAATTCAATACTTATAAATTAACTATTGTCAATTTGGTATTATTGTATAAAAACAAAGTCAATAAATTACAATAAAAATCACAATAAGTCAAACAATAATAACATTACTAACAATAAATATGATAAGAACTACCCTAAAAACCTAAAAGTAAATAAAAACTACTCCTAAATGCTACAAAAAAGAAAAAAAAAAAAACCTAAACGAACAATTATTTAACTTAGCAAATTCCCGAGTTATGTGGTATGGGGTGATTTCGAAAGTCCTCATAGAGCACAAAATCTGACTATTTTTATTTAATCGGTTGTAGCACACGTGCGCTTACGACTAGCGACGCGAAGTGGATTGAAGCGGGGGGGCAGATAAACATTGCGTCTTGAAACGTGGTGCCAGCGTAGAAATTGGTCCCAGTTTAGTAGAAATGTGTGATTTTCGACTTATCCCCATTTTCGACTTTACCCCAAAGCACCCTAACATTATTATTCGTTATTCTTTGTGATATTGATTGTTTCGGTAGATTTAACTTGTAGCTATTAGTAATTTTCCAAGTAGTTTTGCCACGGTATCGTACTAAACCCTAAACTAAGACTGAAATCTGAACATGAATACTTTTGAGTACTTACTTACAAATATAACCTTTTATTTCAGCTCGATCGAAACGGAACAAGAGCCAAATGATCAGGTTGTAAAATATTCTTATTAGTTATAAGAGTAGAAAAAAAAATTAGCATAACAATATAATAGTAGTTTATGTAACTGTTACGTAATAGGGGTCCTTAAAACACGAGTGTGGTTTTATGAAAAAAACGAAGTGAGTTTCATAATAAGATCACACGAGTGTTTTAAGGCCTAATTACGTACAGTTGCATACACTGCTTTATCTACACACATATTATAAACCCTAAATGATGAATCAATGACTGCCATTGCACGGATTGCACCGCCATCGCCATGACCAACTCGATTGTCGGAGGGGTGCGTGCCTGCGGTCCACGGTCGAGGAGCAAGCCGGATTTTCATAATGAAATCGAATTTTTGATTATTATTTGGCTATAATAACATCGTTACCGATAAGACATTTGTTCTAACTTCTAACAAAACAGTCTATTTTTATGGTGGTCACAACGTGCGGTTTTTGAACGCATCATGGAAGGTTTATGATATGGGTGTAGATAAACACTTTAATAGATACTATAGGTATTAATATTGAAGGTTCATATGCTTTTCGCAAGCACGATAAAGTAAACGAGCATGTATGTAACTTTCTGAAAATAAATGCTTCTTTTTGCTATCCTTCCATAATATGAACTGTTCGTAGGATATTCTATTGTACCTATACATAATTTTTAAGAAAAAAAAACCGACTTCAATTGGGGAAGGCCGGCGAAAGAGAGGAGTGGATTATTGTAGATGGTGCATTATAAATTCCATACAAAACACAGCGACGGGGCAAATCGCCATACGTGAACTATGCGTCGTTGAAGAGTTCTGTTCTGGTCATCATCAGCAGTTCCACCTCATCAATTGTCACATTTTTGGTTGAAAATGCTTGATTTGTTGATAAAAACACAACAATCATTATTTGTATGCCCTTAAGATTTGAAGAGTTCCTTCGATTCCTCATGGATCCTATCATCAGAACTCGAACTTGACACAAATTTGTCTTAAAAATCGAAATTGCTTAACAAACACAGCGACTGGGGCAAATCGCCATACGTGAACTATGCGTCGTTGAAGAGTTCCGTTCTGGTCATCATCAGCAGTTCCACCTCATCAATTATCACATTTTTGGTTGAAAATGCTGGATTTGTTGATAAAAACACAAAAAGAACTATATGTATGTATGCCTTTAAGATTTGAGGAGTTCCCTCGATTCCTCATGGATCCCATCATCAGAACTGCGTTTTGACAAAAACGGGACCATTCTGTATATATATACTTACAATAAAAAAAAAATTTTCAAAATCGGTTCAGACATGACGGAGTTATGGAGTAACACACATTAAAAAAAAAAAAAACATACAACCGAATTGATAACCTTTTGAGATATTGAAGTCGGTTAAAAATATCACTGTTCATGGGCCTTCTTATTTAGGACGCGATTTCACTGGTAACAAATTTCCAGCAGAACTTTCTTGTTTTTCAGTCAAACATTATCCAATTCAATATTGTTTTTCACTTTTAAGAAGCGTTTTTACGTTGTTTGCTTCAATTCGACTCACTAGATACTTAGAGGCGTTTTTGATAGAAAACCACAAACGGTTAAAAAGGTAAAAACGCCTTAAGCGTGAACTTTACTGTTTATCTTCTATATACATATAATAAACGCGTAAGGAGAAAAAAAAATTTGAAGATATTTGAGAAAAACTAATTCGGGGGGTCTTAGAAACGTTGACTGAATACACTTTGATGATTTTTTTGGAATTCATGTCTGTCTGTCTGTGAGTTTGTTCGCGATGCACGCAAAAACTACTGAACAGAATTTCATGAAATTTTCTATTATAACAGTTTATACCCCAAGGTATAGGGTAGTTTTTATCCCGCTAATTTAAAAAAAATTTTTCCAATTCAATCAAGTCTGTTTGGAAAGAGAAGTGTCGTAGTTTATATGGGCGCTCATACATTATACGACACTTCTCTTTCCGTACAAACTCTAAATACTATTAGTAACAGTTAAGACCTACCCCGGGGCAACATTTAGGGTAGTTAATATCCCGATTATTAAAAAATATATTTTTCCAATTGTAGCAAGTTTGTTCGGAAAGAGAAGTGTCGTGATTTATATGGGAGCTCATACATTCTATGACACTTTTCATTCCAAACGAGTCAATTTCGTTTTGAAAGTTGAAAGTAACTAACCGGAAATATAATTGTCATCCACTAATGAACCTTAAATTTGTGGAATTATCTATTTGGTTCGTTCCCAGCCCTGAGCACCGGAGGCCTAGGCCACATTCGTGTGTGTCTACATAAAATAAACAAATTATTCTTATACTATAAAATAATATATATTATAGTATATAATAAAATATAATAATTTGTAGTATAAATATGTCTCACGAAAGTTTAAATTTAATAAATTATTCTTAAGACTTGACCATGAGTTTTGTCCGGTTCCTATCATGCTGCTGAAGCAATTCTCGCTGCGACGTTCCGTGCCTGGGCCCTATACGGTAATTGGCATTTGGCCTTCCCATTAATCGCCAAGAAACTATAGACCATTGAGTTTATACTCGGCTCCATCATTCTGCTGCTGAAGAAATTCTTGCTGCCACGTTCCGGGCCTGGGCTCTAGGTATGTGGTATTCGGCCTTTGGTCTTCGCATACATTGCCGCTCCCTTGGGCCTTTTGCTCTCGGGTTCGCTAAGACTATTGAGTTTATACCCGGCCCTATGATGCTGCTGCTGAAGAAATTCTTGCTACTATGTTCCGGACCTGGGCCCTATGTGGTTTTGGCCTTCACATATATTGCCGCTCTCCCTCTGGCCTTCAGCCCTCGGTTTCGCTAAGACACTTTACCATTGAGTATTTATTGTCCGGCTGCTTCATGCTGCTGCTGAAGCAATTCTCGCTACTATGTTCCAGATCTGGGCCCAATGTGGTTTTGGCCTTCGCATATATTGCCGCTCACTCTCGGGCCTTCAGCCCTCGGGTTCGCTAAGACACTTTACCATTGAGTATTTATTGTCCGGCTGCTTCATGCTGCTGCTGAAGCAATTCTCACTACTATGTTCCGGATCTGGGCCCAGTGTGGTTTTGGCCTTCGCATATATTGCCGCTCACTCTCGGGCCTTCAGCCCTCGGGTTCGCTAAGACACTTTACCATTGAGTATTAATTGTCCGGCTGCTTCATGCTGCTGCTGAAGCAATTCTCGCTACTATGTTCCGGATCTGGGCCCTATGTGGTTTTGGCCTTCGCATATATTGCCGCTGCTCACCCTCGGGCCTTCAGCCCTCGGGTTCGCTAAGACATTTTACCATTGAGTATTTATTGTCCGGTCCCTTTCATGCTGCTGCTGAAGCAATTTTCGCTGCAACGTTCCGTGCCTGGACACTATGTGGTCCCTACTTGGCATTTAGCCTTCCCATACATTGCCGCTCACCCTTGGGTTCGCTATGACACTCGACCATTGAGATTATACCCGGCCCTGTTATGCTGCTGCTGAAGAAATTTTCGCTCCTACGCTCCAAGCCTGGACATTACACGATACCTACTTGGTCTTTGACCTTTGTAGACATTGCAATTGAGTTACGTGTTGTTTACGTCTTTTACCAAACAGCGATCAGCCCCCTGTTCGAAGCACGTTTTGCAACAGGAACAGGGCCATTAGTATTCGTATGTTTAGTCTAGGGAATGCAACCCGGGTACCCGAAAACCCGGGTACCCGGGTACCCGTCTATATTTGGAGTCGGGTAAAACCCGGGTTTTTAACTCATAACCCGGGTTTTACCCGTAATTTAGAAATCGGTAGAAAAATAGGGAAAACGTGAATAAACTTAAAACAAAATGTTCTATTACTTCTGTAACTGTAACCCTACCTTACTGTGGTAAAATTACACCTTACTGTGTGTGTTATAACTATTAAATAAAAATAAAAATGCATTGCATAAATGGTCCGAACATATTTTACACTTCAATTGCGAAACTTTATTTTTCTAAACCCTTAACTTATTGGACTCAATCATGTTATCCCTTTGTTTTACCGCTGGCCGCCGCGCAGGTATCTATTGTTATCTATTTCTAAAGTGCGGTAACTATCGCTTGATAGTTTTAATCAATCATTCCAGTAAAATTTTACTGCACAACCTAAATGAGAGACAAAAGGCGTATATCAGCAAAGAAATCGCACCAGAACAAGCCGGATTTGTTAGAGGAAAAGAAACTAGAGAACAGATTCTCATATTGCGCCATATAATAGAGAAAGCCAGAGAGTTCGACAGACCAACGTACATATGTTTTGTTGACTTTCAGAAGGCATTAGATTCAGTTAAATGGCCGCTGCTGTGGGATGTTCTCTTACGAATGGGCGCTCCCAACCATCTCGTCCATATATTAAGAGGACTGTATGAGAACAACTCCGCGTCAGTAAAAGTGGACAATACAATGTCAAAGCCACTCCACCCTTCGGCTGGGGTACGTCAAGGGTGCATACTATCGCCCTTGCTCTTTTCTGTAATCTATACTGAGCACATAATGACGATAACGCTTGAAGGCTGGACGGATGGTATTCCAATAGGTGTGAAGAATATCTCCAATCTCTGACGACATCGACACCACACTCACAGCAACAAGCGAAGATTGTATAGCAGCGCTATTGCGTCGCGTTGAAACAGTTAGTCTCGAATTCGGTTTGAAGATCAACCGACTAAAAACCAAGATGATGGTCGTGGACCGTAACAACAGCAATAAGGCAAAAACTATTGGGAACTGTGGAGTTGTATCATCATACGATATGTATTGGGGTCACTGGTCTCAAACGGTGGAGGCTCCGAAGATGAAATCAAGCGACGCATAGCAACAACTAGGTCTGCAATGGAGAAACTCTCGAAGATCTGGAGAGACCGCAATATCACAAGGGCAACTAAGACTCGCCTCGTCGTTTTCCCAGTGTTATTTTACGGTGCAGAAACGTGGACAGTAAGAGAAAGTGAACGAAAACGCAGTGATGCTTTGGAAATGTGGTGCTGGAGGAGAATGCTGTGGATATCGTGGACTCAGCGCCGCACTAATATATCTATACTCCAAGAGCTCAAGGTTAAGCAAAGGCTTTCAGCAATCGTGCACTCTTGCATTCTTAGTTACTTCGGCCACGTGACGCGCAAGGAAGACGACGCCATGGAGAGACTTGTTGTTCAGGGTAGAGTGGATGGTACAAGACCCAGATTACGCCCCTCAATGCGATGGACTGATCAAGTGAAGGCCCTCACCGGATCACGCTTAAATCTGTGCGTGCGAAATGCACTAAGTAGAGAAGGATGGCGGAGAACTACACAAAATGCCGTACATCGACCTCAATGACCCCGACTAATCTAAAAAGAGTATACGACTAAGAAGAAGAAGATCTATTGTTACATTTTAATATTCCATATTTCCCGTTAACTTTGATATTTCTGATTAATAAACAGAAAGATTAAGTATACCTAACCTAACGTCTTATGCTCTCTAAATTATTATTGTGATTTACAGCTGTTTTAATAGTATAAGTTGTTAAATTTATATATTTCATGTACGAAATCATTGTTTGTCAATTAATAAATGCAAACTCAGCAATCAAAAGTGCATTTTATTACTAAATATCCGTAAAAACGATGAAAACCAATAATTCTTAAAAAAATTGTTCAAAACCGGGTATTACCCGGGTACCCGGGTTTTTGAAAATCAAAGTCGGGTAATACCCGGGTACCAAAAATGGCCGGGTATTGCATTCCCTAGTTTAGTCGCTCTGCATTTTAGTGAGTTACTTACGTTATCACGATACAATTATTCATACTAAAGTTATCACGTAACTAATTTAATGTACTTTTTAACCGACTTCAAAAAAGGAGGAGATTCTCAATTCGACAGATTTTTTTTTGTATGCATGTTACTCGATATCACCGTGAATCGTGAACCGATTTTCAAAATTATTTTTTAATTAAACGGGTATAATCCTTAGATGGTCCCATTGTCACCAAGTCGGGGTCTGGTGATGGGATCCTGGGGAAATCGAGGGAACTCTTCAACTATTTAATTATAGGCAAAACTATAGTGATTTCATTATTTTTTACAGCAACTCGGCCACTTCCTCTTGGAATAGCGGATCCTAAGTGAAGTCGGTTCTTTTTTTGTTTAAAATTAGTTACGTGTAGAAAGCGTAAGTTTTAGAATATTGGCCTAGAAATAGTAAATGGAAATACCAAACCGCCTGTACACACGCGGGCAAAGCCGCGGACACAGCTAGTTCTAAATAAATTATTTTTATTTACGACCAACTTGGATCATTTGTGTTTACATTTGTTATCCTAATCTAATGGTTAGTACTACATACTAAACAGTTTCGTTTTCAGGAAATAAATAATTTTCCCCAAAGGTTTCAAGAAATAATGGTAAATTAATAATGGTAATAATTGTAAAACAATAATTGTAAATGTTTCAGTGTTCCGTGAGCGACGTGGAGATGATATAAGGAGAATAGGTAAGTTATTTTTCATCTTTGTCACTCTCGTTGTTAGAAAATTACAATGTGTCTCTTTTTCACGCGGGTGACGGGAGCTCATTAGCACGCCCGCATTACTCGCTTGCTAGTGCGCTACTACTATAGAGCCAATTGTTTGAATTCACTCATTTAAGAGCTTCACTTTTGGAGCGTGCATAACCCATCTGTCATTATTATATATCAAAGTCCCTAGTTCGGAAAGACCTTTTTTATTATTTTCAGATAAGTAGCAAATTGCATTTTATTCACAAGAGTGTAAACAATATTTGTAATTCAAACGTGTTATTAGTTACTTTTTTAAACATAATAACATGTAAAGGCCAATCCAGGCAGGACAATGTTCGCATTTTTTGTGAATGCTTTTTTTAAATGATTATTGTATATATATATTATAATTTTTTTGTTTTTAGGGTTCCGTACCTCGAAAGGAAAAAAACGGAACCCTTATAGGATAACTTTGTTGTCCGTCTGTCTGTCTGTCTGTCAAGACCATTTTTCTCAGGAACTCATGGAGGTATCAAGCTGAAATTTATATCAAATACTCAGGTCTATTGTCTCTTGAAGCTGTGAAAAAATCAAACTTAAAAGCCAACGCAATCAAAATATACAGTCGATTATGCTGCAAATTTTAGAGTTTTCAGCACTCGCAAAACCTACGGGGTACTTCTCGTGAACTCAGAAACTTGAAATTTGGCAAGAAGCATAGTCATATATTATAGACAATGGAAAAATTACAAAAAGTAGACATTTCTAGTAAAATCATCCAAAAAAAAATATTTTAAATTTTTAAACTTACTACCTCTTTTCTCGTTAACGCGTGAAGTTATTAAATTGATGTCAAATACTCAAGACTATAGGACCTTTCAGATGTAGCAAAACCAAACTTTCATGTCAACGCAATCAAAAGAAATAGCTATTTAAGTTGCATATTTGAAACTGAGTAGTCGCAAGAAACTCAAAACCTAAAGAGTACTTCCCGTAAACTCAGAAACTTGAAACTTGGCACGAAGAAACTTTGTATAGCACAGACAAAGGAAAAATTACGAAAAGTAGACAGTTTTAGTAAAATCATACAAAAATATATATTGAAAATTTTAAACTTACTAACTTTTTCCTCGTAAACGCGTGAAGTTATTAAATTGAAATTCATGTCAAATACTCAGGGCTGTAGTACCTTTCAGATGTAGCAAAATCAAACTTTTATATCAACGAAATCAAAAGAAATAGCATTTTAAGTTGCATATTTTGAAACTGAGTACTCGCAAGAAACTCAAAACCTAAAGAGTACTTCCCGTAAACTCAGAAACTTGAAACTTGACACGAAAAAACTTCATATAGAACAAACAAAGGAAAAATTACGAAAAGTAGACATTTTTTGTAAAATTATACACAAATATATATTTTCAATTTTAAACTTACTACCTTTTTGCTCGTAAATACGTGAAGTTATTGAATTGAAATTCATGTCAAATATTCAGGGCTATAGTACCTTTCAGATGTAGCAAAACCAAATCTTTATGTCAACGCAATCAAAAGAAATAGCAATTTAAGTTGCATATTTTGAAATGAGTACTCGCAATAAATAAACTCAAAAAGTAAAGGGTACTTCCCGTTAACTCAGAAACTTGAAACTTGGCACGAAGAAACTTCATATAGCACAGACAAAGGAAAAATTACGAAAAGTAGACATTTTTAGTAAAATCATACAAAAATATATATTTTAAATTTTAAACTTACTACCTTTTTCCTCGTAAACGCGTGAAGTTATTTAATTGAAATTCATGTCAAATACTCAGGGCTATAGGACCTTTCAGATGTAGCAAAACCAAACTTTTATGTCAACGCAATCAAAAGAAATAGCAATTTAAGTTGCATATTTTGAAACTGAGTACCTACTCGCAAGAAACTCAAAACCTAAAGGGTACTTCCCGTAAACTCAGAAACTTGAAACTTGGCACGAAGAAACTTCATATAGCATAGACAAAGGAAAAATGACGAAAAGTAGACATTTTTAGAAGAATCATACAAAAAATATATTTTTAAATTTTAAACTTACTACCTTTTTCCTCGTATTAAATTGAAATTCATATCAAATACTCAGAGCTATGATACCTTCCAGCCGTTGCAAAACGAAACTTTTATATTATGGATTTCATTTCCATTTAGTAATAAACATACTACAACTTTTGCTTGTTATAGGTTTGTACGGAACCCTCGGTGCGCGAGTCCGACTCGCACTTGGCCGGTTTTTTTTTAATGAAAAAACATTTTTTTTTCTTGTGTTATGGGTCACGTGTAAGATGAATAAGAAGATAATAAAACTACAAGCTGAACTTAAAATTACCTTATATTCTTTAACTTATCCTAGTTTATGTTGAGCGCCCCTCCTGGATTTGATGACGGCTGTAGGAACCCTGCCTATCCTTAGGCCAACGGCTAGCTATTCTCAGCGGCGTTAATTATTTCCTTTTTTTTGGGAACTCCGTAAAGGGCAGTTCCTTAGGCTAAAAGTAAAATTACATAATTAGAGTCTAGCTAAAATCAGGCCTATAACCGCGAAGCACTTCGTTCATCGAATCGTCTATTTGCATCACTCTTTTTCGTATAACCCAGAGCGATAGAGACGGGACCATCGTTTTGTCGATTTTCGAACTTCGCGGTAGGCCCTCAGAGGTATAAAACAAAAATGAAAAATAAAACTAAAATTAAAACCAAAACAAAAAAAACCAAATCAAAATCAAAACTGAAACAAAACAAAAAAACTAATCCAAAATGATAATTTATTTAATTTCTTTTAAAAAAAAAGGGTACCGCCTTCAAAAAAAACCGGCCAAGTGCGAGTCGGACTCGCGCACCGAGGGTTCCGTACAACTACAAACCTATAACAATTGCTATTTCTTAGGATTGCGTGGACATGAAAGTTTCGTTTTGCTACAGCAGAAAGGTATTATAGACCTGAGTATATGATATTAATTTCAATTTAATACCTCTACGCGTTTACGAGGAAACAGGTAGTAAGTTCTGTAAGTTTAAATTTTAAAAATATTTTATCTACACCCATATCATAAACCCTCCATAATGCGTTCAAAAACCGCACGTTATGACCACCATAAAAATAGTTTGTTTCGTTAGAAGTTAGAACAAATGTCTTATCTGTAACGATGTTATTATAGCCAAATAATAACATCGAATTCGATATCATTATGAAAATCCGGCCTGCTACTTTTTATTTTATACAACGACGGTGGCAAACAAGCATACGGCCCACCTGATGCTCCCCGACCGCCGACACAATCGAGTTGGCCATGGCGTTCCAATAGCAGTCATTCGTTTCAGAACGCGTCATTTTGGGTTTATAATATGAGTGTAGATAAAGCAGTGTATGCAACTGTACGTAATTGGGCCTTAAAACACTCGTGTGATCTTATTATGAAACTCACTTCGTTCGTTTCATAAAACCAAACTCGTGTTTTATGGACCCCTATTACGTAACAGTTACATAAACTACTATTATGCATGATTTTTCCTTTGTCTGTGCTATATGAAGTTTCTTCGTGCCAAGTTTCAGGTTTCTGAGTTTACGGGAAGTACCGTAAAATGGGGTGAGTTGGGTGAAATTTAACTTTCAAACCTCGATAAAATTTTATTGCTACATGTGAAAACTGAATGGTGTATATAATAAGTGAGGAAAACCCACCTCATCCCGTAGTGCCTCGTATTTGGGGTGAGAGGGTTTTTCATACAAAGGTGATTTTGGAAGATTGTTGGATCGATTTTTTTTATTATGCGTATTACTATAGCCCCTTTTTAAATTGGAATACATTATTTTTGTAGCAGTAGCCTTAAAATGCCTTCTCACCCCCCTCTCAAACCTCCTCTCCCCATTCATAACCCAACTCTCCCCGCGAAACCTACTCACCCCGTTTTACGGTACCCATTAGGTTTTGAGTTTCTTGCGAGTACTCAGCTCCAAAATATGCAACTTAAATTGCTATTTCTTTTGATTGCGTTGACATAAAAGTTTGGTTTTGCTACAGCTGAAAGGTATTACGGACCTGAGTATTTGATATGAATTTCAATTTAATACCTTTACGCGTTTACGGGGAAAAAGGTAGTAAGTTTAAAATTTAAAAAAATATTTTTTGTATGATTCTACTAAAAATATCTACTTTTTATAATTTTTCCTATGTTTGTGCTATATGAAGCTTCTTCATGCTAAGTTTCAAGATTCTGAGCTTACGGGAAGTACCCTTTAGGTTTTGAGTTTCTAGCGAGTACTTAGTTTCAAAATACGCAACTGAAATTGCTATTTCTTTTGATTGCGTTGACATAAAGATTTGGTTTTGCTACATCTGAAAGGTTCTATAGCCCTGAGTATTTGACATGAATTTCAACTTAATAACTTCACGCGTTTACGAGGAAAATGGTAGTAAGTTTAAAATTTAAAATATATTATTTTGTATGATTTTACTAAAAAATTCTACTTTTCGTAATTTTTCCTTTGTCTGTGCTATATGAGGTTTCTTCGTGCCAAGTTTCAAGTTTCTGAGTTTACGGGAAGTACCCTTTAGGTTTTGAGTTTTTTGCGAGTACTCATTTTCAAGATATGAAACTTAAATTGCTATTTCTTTTGATTGCGTTTATATAAAAGTTTGGTTTTGCTACATCTGAAAGATCCTATAGCCCTAAGTATTTGACATAAATTTCAACTTAATAACTTCACGCGTTTACGAGGAAAAAGGTAGTAAGTTTAAAATTTTAAATAAATATTTTTGTATGATTTTACTAAAAATGTCTACTTTTTATAATTTTTCCTTTGTCTATGCTATATGACGTTGCTTCGTGCCAAATTTCAAGTTTCTGAGTTCACGGGAAGTACCCCGTAGGTTTTGAGAGTTCCGAAAACTCCAAAATTTGCAGCATAAACGACTGTATCTTTTGATTGCGTTGGCTTTTAAGTTTGATTTTTTAAAAGCTTCAAGGGACAATAGACCTGAGTATTTGATATAAATTTCAGCTTGATACCTCCACGCGTTCCTGAGAAAAATGGTCTTGACAGACAGACAGATAGACGGACAACAAAGTGATCCTATAAGGGTTCCGTTTTTTCCTTTTGAGGTACGGAACCCTAAAAACCAACCCACTGAAAAGTATAAAATAATTTTTATATAAGTACCTACACTACCTACCTCACCCCCCACCCCTATCCTTAACCAGTCCCTATGCCGTCTCTATTCCTATCCCGTATAGCAAATTTTTGCCAAAAAGTAATTAATACCCAATAATAAGAAAATTAGTAATGATCTGGGTATTTACTTCATTTTTGAAGTCGGTGCCAAACCACAATTTTAGTACAACAAAGAACACTGCACTTACTTGCAATAATAATTTTAAACAAAAAAGAACCGACTTCACTTAGGATCCGCTATTCCAAGAGGAAGCGGCCGAGTTGCTGTAAAAAATAGTAAAATTACTATAGGTGTGCCTATAATAGTTGAAGAGTTCCCTCGATTTCTCCAGGATCCCATCATCAGATCTGGACCTGGTGACAATGGGACCAACTGTGAAGTATACTCTTTCAAACAAAAAAAAAATTTTCCAAATCGGTCCAGCCGTCTTCGAATAATCGGTGAACATACATAAAAAAAAAAAAAAATAGCAAAAAAAACAAAGATCCCGACGAATTGATAACCTCCTCCTTCGAAATCTTGAAGTCGGTTGAAAATACATAGTTATTTTACTCATTAATTAAGCTCTTGCACTACGGTCCCGCTCCAAAGTGACAGTGAAGTGGTTTGGCACCGACTTCAAAAATGAAGTAAATATAGTATTAAGATGCAGAAAACAACGATGATTAAGATACAAAAGAAAACGATGAAGACAAAGACGACGATGAAATTGAAGAAGAGGAAGATAATTATGATGAATAAGACGTAGATGAGGATAGAGAAATTAAATAAAAAGAAGATAAATGTGAAAGATGAAGATGTCGATGAAGACGAAGGTAAAGAAGGAGAAAAAGATGAAGGTGATGAAGATGATGCAGAGGACAACGATGATTAAGATACAAAAGAAGACGATAAAGAAAAAGACGATGATGAAATTGAAGTAGCGGAAGGTAATGATGATGATTAAGACGCAGATGAGGATGGAGAAATTGAAGAAGTAGAATGTAAAGAAGGAGACAATGTAAAAGATGAAGATGTCGATGAAGATTAAGGTAAAAAAGAAGAATAAGATGAAGGTGATAAAGTAGAAGATGGTGATAAAGGTGAAGAAGATGCATAGGACAACGATGATTAAGATACAAGAGAAGACGATAAAGAAAAAGACGACGATGAAATTGAAGAAGAGGAAGATAATGATGATGAATAAGACGCAGATGAAGATAGAGAAACTGAAGAAGAAAATAAAGACGAAGGCAATGGTAAAGATGAAGATGTCGATGAAGATGAATGTAAAGAAGTAGAATGAGAAGAGTTAGATAAAGGTGCTGAAAAAGAAGATAGTGATGAAAATGAAGACAATGATGAAGAAGATTTAAAAGAAGAAATTAAAGAATAAGAAGACGATGACGTTGTAGAAGAGGAGGATAATGCTGATGAATAAGAAGCAGATGAAGATCGAGAAATTGAATAAGAAGAAAAAGAATTAGGTGAAGATGAAGGTGATATAGAAGATGGCGATGAAGATGAAAAAGATGCAGAAGAGAACGACGAAGAAACTAAATAAGACGACGAAGAAGCCTAATAAGAAGATGATGAGGAAGAAGAAGAAGAAACGGAAGAGGAAAAAGAAGGAGCAAATGATGAAGATTGTTCAAACTAATATGAATTTTGCTTATAGTTATTAATGCGGTTAAAATCGGTCGAGTTGAATTAATATAATGGATCCATGCGGACGACGTCACGGGTATAGTTTTGGGTGCCATTCATTTATTACGTATGACAATTAAGGGGGGTGGGGGGGGGTTGACCATGTCTTACTTCTACTTACAAGAGGAGGATTTTATTCTTGCGTAGGGGCGGAAGGGGGTCATAAACTGGCTTACGTAATAAACGGACGACCCCTTTTTCTATTACAAAACCTTTTCCAGTGTGTAACAAATACTTGTCTGAAACCCGCATCAAAATCGGTTCAGCCGAACGCGAGATAATCGCGAACAAACATACAAACATAAAAGTGACAAAAACTGGCTTACGTAATATATAGACGACCCCTTTTTCTATTCTAAAACCTTCTCCAGAGTGTAACAACTACTTGTCTGAAAACGGCATCAAAATCGGTTCAACCGAACGCGAGATAATCGCGAACAAACATACATACAAACATACAAACATACAAACATACAAACATAAAACATACAAACAAACAAACATACGGGTCGAACTGAGAACCTCCTTTTTTTTGAAGTCGGTTAAAAATACTCTCGTATGCCTATAAATACTAACAAAACTATTCGCTAGACTTATACCCCTTTACACGGCCAATCCTTACACAAAACAAATGTCCAAAACACGTGCAGAAATTAGCCACAATTTAGATTTAAACTTTAAGTACACATTTTACCCTTTGCACATAATTTTGCAATTACATCGCGCGTTCAACAACGTCCGTTGACGAATTTAGACGGAGTGACTGGTGACTTTGAGATTGCGAGGGTGGTGGTTAAGAGTCCTAAACTTGTAGAATCAAATTCTGAACAATTTTGGTTCCCACTGTTGTGGGTAGTTTATATTTGTATGTGATACCCGCATTGAGATTAAATAAATCAGTTGCTGTTTTTCATTGACGTGTTTCATTACATGGTGGCAGCGGTGTTAGTTTTCGTTAAGTTAATCGGTACAACAATTGGAAAATAGCTGAAATAGAACAATATAGAAAATGAATCATACTTTATTTACCAAATGAAAAAAATTCCAACTTTCCACAGTGATAAAAAAAAACAGTGTATTGCAAATTCAAATATTCGCAAAAAAGTTCGTCTTCGGTTCAGCCGATGCATTATAGTACGTCTACCAATTGGTGGTATCACCTTTTGCATCCAAAACGGCTTTGATCCTGAGCGGCATTGACTCTACCAACTCTCTACACTCTTCGGGGGTTATTTCATTCCAGACACAGGTAAGTTTCTCCTTAAGATCAGCTTTAGATCTGGAAGGTTCCTTACGCAGCTTTTTCTTCATTTTCCACCACAAAGTTTCTATAGGAGACAAGTCCGGGCTGCTGGACGGCCATGACATGGTAGGGATTTTTTTGGACTTCAGCCACGCCATCGTTGTGTTTGCGGTATGGCATGAAGCACCGTCTTGTTGAAAAGTAAATGCGTTTTTATATTTTAACTGCCGTATAGACGGCAGCAAACTCTCTTGTAGGATGCTTTTGTATTTCTCGGCATTGACGGTTCCATCTATAAATTGCAGACGACCCACGCCCTGTGCCGACATACAGCCCCAAATAATTAAAGATGCTGGAAACTTCACCTTTCGTTTGAGGCAGTCTTTATGAAATGCCTCCCCTTTTTCTCGAATGACTTTACTTCGTTCGTCGCCAACTGTGACCTCAAATTTGGATTCGTCACTCCATATTATTTTTCTCCACTGATTGATAGTCCAGTTTTTGTGTTTATTAGCGAATTTCAGTCTGTTAGTTTTCTGTTTTTTTGTAAGTAACGGTTTCTCTTTAGCAGTGTAAAAACTATAGCCCATTCTCTTCATTACTCTCTTGCAGGTATCGACTGAAATGTTTTTTCCAATAGCGTCACGCCATAATACGGTAAGTTCTCCTGCTCTTGCACGACGATTTTTCTTGATAATCTTCTTCAACATCCTGTTTTCTGCTTTGGAGGTTATTCGTCGACGGCCAGATTTCTTTAAACAGGACACGGTTCCATGTTTTCGGTGATGCTCGATAATGGTTTGAATTGTAGATCGTGGCAACGACGTCTCCTTGGATATTTGGTAAGTAGATTTGCCGTTATTGTTAGGTACAGGAAATTATAATTTTCCTCACTTCTTCAGTCACTGGTTTACCTCGCGCCATCTCGATAGAATAACAATTATAAAGTAATGAAAATTTGCACTACAATTGCGTTTTTATATAGCCATCTGACATTTTAGATGCCAGAAAATATTCTATATTCAATTTGAAATCTAATTATATATTAAACGTCTTAAAAAGCAGTCTTTATCTTACATAGACGACCTATTTTGCCTAAAACATGAACTAGACGTAATTTTATGCTTGCTTAATGTTAACTTTACAATATAATTTCTCTAAATAAAATAACATTATTATACTTTGTACAACGTAACATTAAACTAGTTGTAATGGCTTTGTACGTAGCGTATTCCTTTAATCATGAAAGTTAATCCAGGTTTAAATACTAGTCTTTAAAATAATATCGTATTTTTAAGTGTGACTAGACGATCTAATATGCATTGGGGCTCGTATGTTACATTGTGGCGCTGCTGTAGAGCATACTCCACAGCAGCGCCACCATTAAACGACTATTCCTGCTTATCGTACAGGCACATGCATGACATCAAATAATTCTGTAACAATTCTATACTGACCTAGCTTACGAAATTTCTCATTTTACGAACTTACAGGGCCACAAACTTTTTATGTGAAATATTTATTACAGCGCCTGACTTGAAAATGTAGGCAAACGCACAAAAAAGTTTATAAGTAAGTCAGGCGCTATAATAATTATTTCTCACAAATAATTTGTGGCCCTGTAAGTTCGTAAAATGAGGAATTTCGTAAGATAGGTCAGTATAGAATTGTTATAGAATTATTCGATGTTATACATGTGCCTGTACGATAAGCAGGAAGAGTCGTTTAATGGTGGCGCTGCTGTGGAGTGTACTCTACAGCAGCGCCACAATGTAATAAATCTCACAACGAATCTAGTGATATAGATATTTTTTAAACTAGTCTAGAATTTTATAGACATTATATAGATATTTTCCTATATATTTATACTCAAAAAAGCTAAGGTGGTTCTGCTGTGGAGCATAACGTGTATTCGGATGTAAGTTAATAAGATATTTTGTAAATTAGTACCTATATTTCTGTGCTAAGCTTAATTGATAAATATCTAAATCGCTCTTTACCTTTATGTAACGATAATTTAAGGGTATGGATGAGATTGATATAAAAATACAGTATGTAAGTACCTATTTTTGTCGGTGTTGGGTTAATTAAGGTTTACAAATATTTTTAATTGATTGTTTTATATCAAAAATAAAATAGCAAATTTTGCAATTCCTTTTGGGGGAGATGCTGTGGGTAGTTTATATTTGTATGTGGTACCCGCATTGAGATTAAATAAATCAGTTGCTGTTTTTCATTGACGTGTTTCATTACACCCACCTTTTTTCCCCCAAAATATCGATCCTAGAAGAAAAATTATAGAATCAAATTTCCTACAATTTTTGTCCTCAGGTTTTACTGTAAAATCCAAAATGGCTGAGGAAAAACCGTTTTTCGAATATACGCAGGAGCCTGATTCAGTCTACTTTTTGAATTACGCTCCCAGTGACCCCCCCGAGGGACCTACGAAAAAAAAATCCAAGAACTAATTATTCACGGGTCCAACGACTGAACTAGCGTGGAAATGTTGTCGTTACGTTTCATGAAAATAGACTCTGAAGCATCACGTTTCGGGTGCCTTAGTGACACCTGATATGAAAAGGTTTTTCTTTTCATACTACTCCGCAGGCCTAGGCCCGAGATCTAGATCCCAATTTTAGGTTTTATTTCCATGCACTTTTTTTTAAAGCACTATGCTTGGTGTGAAAAGGGATTCCCGGCCTTATCTCATGTACGAGGGTGGGTTGGTCAAAAACCGAAACCACAATCAAATATCAAAATAATGATAGTCTTCTAATTTCAAATATTATTTGCACTCTTGTGAATAAAATGCAGTTTAGCTATCTGTTTTTTAACCGATGTCAATATCTCAAAAGAGAGGAGGTTATCAATTCGGTTGTTTTTTTTTATGTGTGTTACTCCATAACTCCGTCATGACTGAACCGATTTTGAAATATTTTTTTTTGATTGTAAGTATATATACAGAATGGTCCCGTTTTTGTCAAAACGCAGTTCTGATGATGGGATCCATGAGGAATCAAGGGAACTCCTCAAATCTTAAAGGCATACATATAGTTCTTTTTGTGTTTTTATCAACAAATCCAGCATTTTCAACCAAAAAGGTGATAATTGATGAGGTGGAACTGCTGATGATGACCAGAACGGAACTCTTCAACGACGCATAGTTCACGTATGGCGATTTGCCCCCGTCGCTGTGTTTGTTAAACAATTTAGATTTTCAAGACTTTGTGTCAAGTTTGAAACCATCTACAATAATCCACTCCTCTCTTTCGCCGGCCTTCCCCAATTGAAGTCGGTTTTTTTTTCTTAAAAATTATAAAGAATAAAAAAGGCCCTTCCGAACTAGGGAGGTAAAAAATTATTTAAAGCGCAAACACATGTTACCTACACCTGGGGCCATATTCTAACTTTAAAACACGCACAGATACAACCCAACTTCAATGCAAATCCAATGCAATAACAACACAACACAGCTAAGGCCTACACGTCTGAACACGTCCGAATCAGAAATGACGGAATTTGCTTGAAAATTATTCCGATGCAACTACAATACAACTTCAATGTTGGTTGATTATTGGTTGAGTCTTGGAGTTCTGTTTAAGACAGATTGTGGATTTCCCGTGTATTTTTGAAATTTTGATTTAATGATTGCAGCTATACAATAAAGTTTATCTATTGGAAAGTAAAAGTAGCCTATTAGTAGCAGTTATTAGTAGACTAGCGATATTATATTAGCGATTTACCCTACGCCCAGATTTTTTATCTAACTCGCGGAGCGTAAGCGAAGTGAGTTCTTACAAACAACTCCAGACCCAACTGTCACCTGGCTACTGGGACGTATCGGCATTTGGATGGCTTTTTGATTTACATAGTTTGTCCGACGATAACTTTAGGAACGTTTTTATGATCTTTATGAAATTTTTTGGGGCTGTAGCAGAGGTAGGTACATAAAATTTTAGAGTTCGTATATGAGCAGGATCGATCAAGTAGTTATGGAGCTGTAAGGAGAAAAAAAATCGTCCTAATGGTCTTGTTATATTGGTCAACTCGTTTGCAAGTGAATCGCGAGTTCTCAGTTCGAGGCGGACTACTAGTTTTAATATCCAGCTAACATATTCTTCAATTAACCCTTTGACCACCAAAGCCCTCATATCACGCGCACGGACAGTCGTGCCGTCAGCGCCAGGACGTGATATCATTATAACCGGTTTGCTTTGCTGGCGCTGAGGGCACGAATTTTCCGTCCGATGCTTGGCGTTCAAAAGGTTAATATTTAGGAATTGTCAAACCCAGAATAGACCCGTACTGGAGAGCTAAATTTGTCCTTAAAAAATATAACTCACAAGTCCGATTTTCTTTTGTTACCAGTAAGAGTACACTGAGCCCTAATTGCAATTTTTTTTAATCTGTTTTTGAGGGTGCTGTAGTGATGCGGTTAAGTTATTTTTCAATGTATGGGGTAGACAAACAAATTAATAATAGTAGATTGTTAACCTAGGGTTGAAAGTGACCCATTTCACCTGAGGTATTTTGGCGCTCGAACGAAGTGAGGTGAAATGGGTCACTTTCAACCGAGTTAAACACTCTACATTTCATATCGACGATGAGGAAAGTAATAGACTACAGGTTTATTTTGTAAAATACATTTATTTAGCCAAAAAAAAACTAAAAACTAACTGCTACTAAAAAAAACAAAATATACCTACTCGTTAGTGAAAATTTATAGTAAAATTAGTGCAATTGGAAAATGACAAATTAACGGTTTGTTCCGGCATATTTATATTTGAGATTTTCTGAGAAATCTGGGTTTCTCGTACATGATAGTTGGTTCGGAATACTGATTTTTGTCGCCCAACAGGCTATCATGTCTTAGATATTGGAGATCTTCTTGATTCGGGTTCGGGTCTCTGGAGGTACCTGGTTGGGGAGATATTTGCTGCCGGTTTTCTATATTTATTGGACTATTTTGGCGCGAAGCATAGACAATCTCTGGATCCGGGTCTCTGGATGTACCAGGTTGGGGAAACTTCTGATACTGGTGTTCTATTATTTTGAACGTAGTCTTCCACGTATCCTTCGGCAACAGTACTGGACTTCCAGCCACCGTGTCGTTTCAAAGTAGTTATATTAGCCCCTGAATCCGGAATCGGCTAGCAGTGTAGCGGAAGTGCGGCGAAAACAGTGTCCTGTATACAACTCTGGGTTTGACAAATTTAGAAATGCGGCTATTTTGTCGAGGCTTGTTAGCGAATTTGTTTTTACCAATGACTTGCCGTAGACATTTACCTCGTTGATAGTTCAAGAAATAGCGATCCGTGTTTAAATTATCAGGTCTAACACTTTGATATTTATCTAGTAAACTTGTGAAATCTGTTTGTATTACGAACTGCCGGTCGATTTTAGTTTTAGTATTTAAAAGTTTCACTAATATTATCTGGTCATGTTTTACTACATCATTCATAGTAATTTTTGTAAATTCCATGCTCCGGCACGCGCCACATATTCCAAATATAAGGACAACCTGAAACAACATAAATTAATTCCAATTTTAACATCTAGCAAGGTACCTAGGTATATACATATATAGGCACGTAAGTACATTTTGATTTTTTATATGCTGTACAAACCTTAGTTGCTAAATATATTTCATCGGGTGCGTCGTTTAAGAATCTCTCAACCTCTTCAGCAGTGAAAACGTTTGATTTCTTGCTTTTAAAGTTTTCGGATTGTCTTTTTAAAAATGCTAACATATTAGCAAAATTCTTCAAATGACTTTGTGCTTGTTATGAATGGTTGATTTGAGCATTGAATACTTGCTCCAAAGTGTTGAAGGTTTCCACGTCTTCGCCATTTCACTAAAATATGCCAGAAATACGGATTCTGAAAGCGACTTTACGCTCTTAGCGAAGTGGTTGTATGCCTTCATGTATCTTTCCTTTGATAATTCGGGCAATAAACTATCGATTGCGATTTTCGCCTGTAATTTTATTGCCTCGGGAGTTAAATAAACTTCTCCGTCGCTCGAATCGCTTGAATCCATTTTTACTTTGAACAGAACAATATAAGAACAATTTTCGTCTCCCGTTTTATTCGTTATTCCCGCCTTTTCTATGATTTAGTTTTCAATAAAAAAAAAACAGTGTAATGGGCTCTATAGACATTCAACAACTCGCTAATGATTTTGGTACATTCTGGATAATGTGGGCACCGCACGTAATTAACTAGTCAGTCGATAAGATAAGAGTGAGATGGAGTGATAGTTAGGGTAAGACAAATTTTTTGCAGTTGGCTCGCGTGGCAAAAATTTGCGCATTCAACCTGATATTTGGTCGTGAATCATTCTGTTTTACAAAATTTATGCGATTATTTAGAGAAAACAAAAATATTTTCTTTGCAAATATTTATTCAGAAATTACTTAAAAATAAACTTTTGCCCCGCCAAATATATTATTTATTATCATTTTATTATCAATAAAACTAACATTCATCTGTGACATCACGCGACAGAAAAATCTTGTTGACGCTGTTTGAAACGTGTGTAGAGGTCATTCATCGTTCATTTGCTTAATGACCAAACGAGACAGCAATAGGTATAGAATCTTTCAAGAGACGAAAAGAGATAGCATTATGTGTCTGTAGCACAATGGTGCTACAGACACTAGGTTTTTTTTTAAAAAATGACAAGAGTGTATTCTCCGTTGCTCATCGTTGGGTCATCGTAACTTTAAAAAAAAAACTTTCATACCTAGGTATGGAAAAGCGATTTTCCACCCGTATGTCTACTCGTGAAAATTAAACTTTCCGATCAGGAGAGATGAAAAGTATTGAAAATCATATTTCATTTTACAAAACAAATCATTAAAGTTTTATTTCTTAACACTTTCGCTGCCCGGAACAGGCAGGGCGTAATTTTTAATTGTATATAATTCAAGAACTTGGCCCTCAGATATTAATCTAAATATTATGCTTCTTATTCTAGCCATCCACCACCAGAACTGGTCCTCAAACTCTCGTACATGCCATTTGAGTACGATGAGGACCACCTTCTCTCCGAATACAGCAAAACCTACTGGAACCTCCTTGCCGACCGACTCATGTATATAGAGAAATTTCATCAAACTACTGCCAAAACTTATTGAAGACGTACAGAAAGTTATACTCATGTACGATAGCGTACAATTCTGTAGTACTATACTAGTGTGTCTACTTAAAAAACTGCATTTTCTGTACAACATTCTATGGACTTAAACAAAGCTTTCGGAATGATTTATGAAAGCTTGTCTCTAAAAAAGGATGTGAAATCGTTTAAGAAGTTGACTGAGAAAGAAATGTTAGAGTTATATGTGAAGTTCAGCGAATGCTTCTACGTTATTACTGAAAATGCATCGAAATTGAATTTTAAGGATTCCGTATTGACTGCAGCCGTACGAAGCTGTATAACTTTCATCGGGCATGTTCCGGAGCTATTTCACTGTCTACAGACTTTTTATTTAAATTCATTCTGTTGTATATTGACTGAAAATGAGAATTCAAGCTTCAATGAAACCGTACTAGTTTAATAATTTCGTGTGAAACTACAGAGAAATTAGGATATATGAAAGCGATGAAGGCTACTTATCCATATATAAACCAACTTTTAAGAGTTTTTGTTGAATATAATTTAGCAAATTTAAATGAAGAATCGCAAGAAACGTGCTTGTAGCTGATAATACTTTTTCTTGATAAGCTAAAAAATACTGAGCAATTATTAAAATGTGATAATTGTAAGATAAAATCCGGATTACATGACGCTTTGCGGTTATCATTCTTAGCGAAACACTTCGTATCGTCTGCTCTCAACTCAAAACTAGACATCACTGTCATTCTACAACCGTATCTCATTATTATAAAGAAACAACACAGCATTTTAACCGAGCTCTGCCGTCTAGGTTGCATGAACCATGAAAAATGTCTGCGTAAACTTCAAACAGACATACACAACACCGCTATACTTCTAAATAAAGCGGAGAACTTTGACACAGCTATACAGCTTTTCGACATATATTTGACGCATGAATTCCTACACTTCAAGAGTGCACAAGATTTAAAAAATATCAGCAGAGCTTTGTACAATAAAAGTATTTGCGAAGCGGATTATAAATTGTATGAGAAAGCGCTTTTAGACGGGTTCTTGAGCCTAGTCTTCGCACAGCCGCAAGGTTTAGGGTCCGAGAAGTGCATGAGTCTTATTATGGATGTGAAGGCTAAAGCGGTGAAGGATTGTGATGTCGAAGAGCTGCAAATGATGACGGTGCTGGACGCTTGCAATCTTGTTGTTGAGAGGAAATTGTATGGAAATTTGAAGCCGTTCTTGAGTAATTTGGATTTCAAGTAAGAAAATTAACCTAAATCCTTTATTATAACTTTACAGATATCTTACTTACATAGTTAAACACGCAAAAATATCTGATTATCATATTTGTAGAGCCCATGTAGAGCCATAATAGAGTCTCACCTATGTTAAAAAGGGTTATTATTTTGTCAGCCGTAAAAACCGTACCGGCCAATCGAAGATCATGTCATTGTAATTGTGTAAATTTCAATTGCATGTTACTAACTACCAAAACTAGCATTTTCCTTGTTTTATTCAAAATTATTTATACGAAATATTTTAGTCATTTTCATTACAATTAACCAGATAGAATATTTAAGTCAAGTGCTGTTCTCTAGGCTAGAAAACATGGATAATGATTTAATCAGTAGGCGAGTTAGACGAGGTAAATTATATTTGCAAGACCCTCAAGTTTCCTACACGTCCTCCGGGGTCCATTCTTATTTGCTACGAGCAGAGAGACCAAATGCCTTCATCATCTGTGCACCCTTTCCAAGTACCCTATCCTATTCTGATTTCCTTACACCAATTGTTCCTTCTAAATATTTACATGTCCTGGACAGTCAAATTCACGTCTTTTACAGATTCAGTTCCTGTCACGCACAATCCTGGGTCAAGTGATATATCTACATCTAAAGCTCTAATTCTAGTCTTAATCATTTTTATTTCTTCACTGTTGGCTTAGGGACTTCTGTATAAACAATTTCCGGATTTAGAAAAGTAAGTTTACAGTGAAGTTCCATTTAGAAGCATGATTTCATTAATTTACGTCATTCACCTGTAGAAACTATGTCCAAAATTCAATTTACTAACAGATAACTTATGTAATTAATTATTTAAATTGATAATTAGAACTAAGTATGTGTTTGACTATCATTTCAGACAGGAAAGACAGCACATGAAACTGCCATGGGATCTTGACGATGCCAAGCAGCTGGGTTTAGTGTTGGATCGCTACAAGCTTACAAGGACAAGTACTTCTATGAAGTATTAAGTGGGGTTTTCTTAATTTACATATTGTATCCTTTTAAAACTTCTCTTATGTAACTTGAATTATTACTTAGTTTATATACCATTGTTTTGCTAAGTCCAAAGTCCACAACAGTAATTGTAAAACCAAGTTTACAAACAAACATCTGCAGTGAAATCCTTAATGATATCTTACAGTTTGCAAACTTTTGCAATACCTGGATCAATATTTCTCAGCATCCTGTCTGGGTTCCTGTTTCCATTTTACCTGGCTCTCCTGCTGGTCTGCTGCTGTTCATCAATCGGAGCCAGCCTCTGTTTCTTCCTGTCCAATCTTCTAGGAAAAAAACTGGTGAAGAAATTCTTTCCGGAGAGAGCTGCTCAATGGCCAAAATCAGTTGAAAAGCACAAAAACAATCTGCTGAACTATATAATATTTTTGAGGGTGACACCATTTGCTTTAGGAACCTTTATTGGTGAGTATAATTTCATATTATGATGACATTGATGACTATAGAACGCCAAAACAAAATAAGAAATCAAATTATTTTATTAAAAACATTGATTTCAAATTTTTAAGCCAAAGAATTATGCAGGTTCAACTCCAGTCTTGGCGACGGAGCCCTTGGTCACTTTTTATTTAATATACAAGAACAATTTCAGTTTATTAGAACATTAACTTGTCCAATAAACTAAAATAATTGTCAGAAATTTTGTTTTCATACAAGCTTTTTATGCTATACCTACGAGTATATAATATATATATATATTGTATTGTCATCCAAATTGCCCAAATTACATAAGTATGCTAGATTTCAGCTCAATAGGACATCGGAACCTGCTTCAAAAATCTACTTAAACAACAAACTAAGTAACTAACTTACAAACATTGTGCGTTAAGTAAAGGCTTGTACAAAAAAGAAGCTTTATACCATGCTAGATGTTGTTTTAAAAGGACTTACGATACCCTCATCAACTGATATATATGTATCTAATTGGCTCTTATAAGTATAACTGAGATCTGAGATGTAAGATTTATCCCAGACAGTGCATCTAAATATCTTGTTGTTTTTCAGGTGTCGCCCCTCCTTCTTTCGTAGCTATTCAAGCCGGACAGACTTTGCACACCCTCACCTCCACTAGTGATGCCTGGACCTTTATATTATTTATACATTTTTTTTAATTTATTATATTTTTTAATTTTGATATTTTATTCGTAATTTGTAATTTTTTTGTATTATTTATAAAAATATTTGAAGTTTCATATTTGTTTTAATTTGAAATTACAAAGATCTTAAAGGAAAAGATATACAAATATAATTAATAACAACTTAAACCTTGCAATAAAAATCATATTTTTGGTGAAATACAAAAGTTTACAAAACAAAAGGGTATGGTACTTTGCAGTCAGTGTGTGTGTGTGTGTGTGTGTGTGTGTGTGTGTGTGTGTGTGTGTGTGTGTGTGTGTGTGTGTGTGTGTGTGTGTGTGTGTGTGTGTTTGTGTGTGTGTGGATACTGTGGATGACCGAGATACGTTGAAAATAACGAACAAGTTTCATCGAAATCATACCAAATTGACTGGTTATAAGGCATGTTAGCGACCTGAAGTCCTTATTAGGTGTTCTGTTTCATTATAGCTAAGAGTTTTGAATCCAGGGAATAACTTTTCTTTTAAATTCACTAACAGTACAGTTTTTAATGTTGCATTTTTTATTAACCTTGTTATACATACAGTGTGTTTCTGTAATAGGAGCAATAAATTAAAACATAGATTTTACTCCTCAAACTACAAAACTTTTGTTCAACAACTTTAAAAAAATATGTATTTTGTAGATTTACTCTTTTTCATACAAACTAAATAGTATTTTCAATGAACGTTAGAATCCGTCTAATTGACATTGCTTGTCACCCTACAGACGTAGTCAATTTCGGAATACATTGCGTGTTCGAAAAAACTTTAAAGTGTCCTAAAAATCAAACCATACGTTATTTTTAAAAATCGCTGAACAAACGTTTCCTTGTTTGAGGAGTAGAATCTACGTTTTAATTTATTGCTCCTTAATAGGAGACACACTGTATTCGCTGTGTGCATGACTGTGGCGCCATCTCTTGACCAGGGGGTTAAAGGGGATTTTTTCTTTTTATTAATGGCAAATACTCCTTGCTTATATGAAATGTTACTGGCTGATTCACTATTTTGACAGTTGACCCTATAGGTGATGTCAAATATTTTGAAATGTGATATTGACAAGAGCCCAATTTCTTGTTACATTGTGCGCTGCGATCGTTCTCGTTACCCCCACCATGCACTTCGCACATAGCGAATATGGAGAAAGGAAATCTTGAAATCTTTTTGCGAAGGCGGTTGCTGTTCTAGGGGTTTGTAAGTGAAAAACACGTTTACTGAGGTAAGTACTATATGCTGCAGACTTGGATAAATTTGAGTGCATCGTCACTGTCAACCTGATGGTTGCAAGCTTTCCGGGCAAGTTTGAGAAAAAATATATTAAGTAGGTACATATTATTTTCTTTATTTTTTTTCATTAATAATCTATAATAGCTAGGTTCATTTTCAATGCCCTTTCAGGTCGTGTAGAGCTCGAGATCTGTGATTTTTTAAGTTTCAACTGGAGTTGCGGTTTTTGCATTATCACAATTGATAGCGTAGTTAATAAAACACTTAAAGATAAATATACAAACTGTAATTGAAGCTTGATAGTACAGTAAATCCCACATTAAATCTATAATTCTTCATCGGACACTTCTCGCTTCCACCGTGCGAACCTAGATGATCCTCGAGTACCCTCCTATTCGTCCGTGTTGCCAGCAGTGATACTGCTATTACTTTTCTATTTTGTTTTTATTATTCAAACATGGACTAATCAATTGGTTACTAATATATTATTTAAATAAATTTGATATTAAAAGTAGAAATGCTAACAGACGGCCTTCCTGTTAGACGGAATGACCCTATTCCGAGTTCGGCCATTCACGTGAATGTATGTCTCTATACTCTATATAATAATAATACAATCTACTATTAGTTTACAATTAGAACAATCGACTCGACGTTACAGTATTTTAACCTAAATTAAGTAGCCAACAGTAATTAAGAAAGTAATCAAAATCATAAAGTACTCCTTTCTTGCCAATTCCGTCGTTGCTCATCGTATGTGGTGTGTGTTTGAGTGGTGACTGCTCTTTTTCTTTTAGGACCCCTGTAAACATGAAAAAAAAATACATTTTAGATACTTGTTCATTATATTTAATTTGAATTTACACTCACTGAGCACCATAGCACACTGCATATTCATACTGTACAATTCTTTAATTTTCAGTCTTCACTGATCACCGCAGTACGCGGCATATTTCAGCGTAAGTGTCGATGGTTACTTACTCACTAACTGATCACCGCAATACACGGCATATTTCAGCAAAACATTCATTTTTATTTTTCACTGATCACCGCAGTACACGGCATATTTCAGCATAAGTATCGATGGTTACTCACAAACTGATCACCGCAGTACACGGCATATCTCAGTACAAATATTAGATTTAATTTTATTACTGATCACCGCAGTACACGGCATATTTCAGTACAAGTATTTATTTATTTTCATTTACTAATTAAACTGATCACCTAAATATATTTTATTATTTACTTACATTGTTTTATTCCCATATATGGCATAAATCAGCCTAGTACACCCAAGCAGTAGTGTTTGATTAGTTTTTGTCCTGCAACATTCATTAGGAATAGGACCTCACATATTGGATCTACTGTAATATTTAATATTAAAGAGGGAAACATGGAGGAGATGTTAAAAAGGGAAAATATTATACAAAATATGAAATCTAACTTTATATTTGATTCATCAAGTTAAGTTTCGTTATCACTACTGTCGCTGGTGTTATTAATGACAGTATCATTGACGTCGTCCTTACTATCTGGTAACGAAAACGTTATCCATCTCCTTAGAACATCTGCTGGATAAATGCTTTTGTACTTCCGTTTCGCGTGCCCGTCAACGCTAATAACTTCATAGCGATCATTTGGTAATACAGAACTAATCTTAAATGGTCCCCTAAACTTAGGACATAGTTTTTTACTTTTCCCGTTTGCAGGCAGATGATTGTTAGGTATCATGACCAAGTCTCCCAAATCGAAAAACTTTGTGGGTGCTTTATTGTTATCATAACGAGCTTTCATTAACTCTTGATTTTTCTTTATGTTTTCTACGGCTGCTTCACGTATAATATCTCGATTATTTTCAACCATGTCAGTTTCTGCGATTTGCTCACTTCGGGTTAGTGAATCCGATTGTTGGTTTGTGTTATGACTCTGTTGAGCAATAGAGTCGTGGTCTCGTATAGCATTTAATACATGGCCTTCATGTGGGCTAGTCATTCTCTGTCCATAGACAATTTCAGAGGGTGATGTTCCTGTCCCGCGATTTAAGGTGTTATTTAAAGTTGTTTGGATATTATTTATATGTTGATCCCAGTCGCGCTCGTCTTGGCCATGGTTAGAAGCTGCCAAAGATTCCAGAATAGTACGATTGTACCTTTCTATTTGGCCATTAGCACGAGGCGTTGCTACGGCGTTGAGAATGTGTTTAACCCCAATAGACTTTGCATATTTTGTGAATTCAGCGGAAGTGAAGCTAGTTCCCCTATCAGTGATTATTATTTTAGGACTGCCTATTATACTAAATATATCCGTTAAAACTTTAATGGTAGTCTTGCTTTTTAGATTTTTGACAGCCTTTATAAAGATAAATTTGCTAAAACCGTCAATCACTCCCAGTATATACGAGTTGCCTTGTCTACTTCTTACAAATGGACCGAGATGATCCATATGCAATGTGTGAAACGGAATATTGCTTTTCGGTATCGGGTGCAAATACCCACTACTTTTTGTAGTTGATGCTTTGTTGTATGCACAACTTAGACACGCAGCGACATACTTACGCATGAACCTGTTCATTTTGGCAAACCAGTAATCCTTTTTCATTTTATCTATGGTTTTGTCGAATGAGAAATGACCTGCTTCATCGTGGCTCAATTGACATATACGCCACCTTGCACCATTGGGTACAACCCATTTTAATGCATCGCCCACTTTGCGGTATAATTTGTCATCCTTTAAAATATAATTCTCTCTGATATCTTTAATGTCTTTGCTGTCAGTGTTCAAAATGCTTTTAATTAGTTTTAACTTTGGGTCAGTCATTTGAACAGTTTGCAACCATTCCATAGATGTAATGTGCATGATTTCAAATTGGCGTATATCGTCTGTATCATCTTGGAGATCTCTTTCAATTGGATTTCTGCTTAAAGCATCCACATGCCTCATACTTTCGCCGGGTCTGTACTCAATAGTGAAGTTATACTCCTGAAGTAACAACCACCATCGAGCAATGCGAGATACTAAATCTCTTTTTGTTAGCGTAGATCTTAGAGCATTGCAATCGGTGTATACTTTGAATGGAATCCCTATTAAATAGGTCCTAAATTTCTTGAGTGATAACACGACAGCAAGAGTTTCTAGCTCATACGAGTGTAAATGTTCTTCCTCTTTAGTCGTTTGCTTGCTGAAGTACGCTACTGGTTTAAGTGGTGTCTTCTCGTCCGGCCTTTGTAATAAGATACCTCCAAATCCTAATTTACTTGCATGGCAATGTACTTCGGTCAAATAAGTTGGGTTGTAAAGGGCCAATATAGGTCTCGCCACTAGTTTGGCTTTTATAGTTTGGAATGCGGCTTCTTGCTCTTCGCCCCATTTCCAGAGCACATTGGACTTTGTGAGATAAGTCAGTGGTTTAGCTATACTTGCAAAACCAGGTATAAACCTCCTAAAAAAACTGGACAATCCTACAAATTGTCTCACTTGATGAGTATTCATTGGAACAGGAAATGAAGCAACTGCTTCTATTTTTCTTATACCAGGCCGCAATCCATCATTTGATACCTCGTATCCTAAGTAATCAAGCTTCTTCTCAAAAAAATGACATTTGGTAATATTCAAGGTTAACTTTGCGCACCGGAGAGAACTAAAAATCTTTCGTAATTTGGCTAAACCTTCATCTATTGATGAAGCGGGAGATAACAGATCATCCATGTAAGGAATTGCAAGATCATACCTATCTTTACCTAATGCTTTGTTGATCATATGTTGAAATACAGCCGGAGCATTGACAAGGCCGAAAGGCATACGGGTATATTGGTAGTGACCGTCGGGTGTGACAGAAGAAGTTAGATGCATTGAGTCTTCGGCCATTGGTATCTGATAATACCCTGACTTAAGATCAAGACTCGTAAAGTATACTTTGCCGCTTAAACGATCCAGCTGGTCGTCGATAACTGGCATCGGATACGAATCCTTTATTGTTTTTTTATTTAGTGCCCGATAGTCAACGCAAAGGCGATATTCGTTGTTTTTCTTTTTGACTAAAACTATGGGACTTGCATATGATGAATTTGATTCTTGTATTATTTTAGCCTCCAAAAGTTCGTTTATCAAATCTCTTACAATCAAACGTTCACTATACGGTAGGCGGTAAGGTTTATACGAGACTGGTGAGCTATCTTGCAGCTTTATATGCATATTCGATATGTTAGTCATGCCTAATTCATCTAAGTTTAATGCAAAACAATCCCTGAACTCATTTATTAAGCTTAGTAGTTCTTGCTGCTGTTCTGATGTCAAATCTTCTCCTATGTTTAACATATCTAGTGTAATGGGGCGAATCTTACTGGAATTGCAATCGGCTAAAGTCAATGCATTAATCACCAATTCATCCGGGGTCTTTTCTTGCATGGTCCTTATATTAATAGGTATTATTCTAGCACGGGTCATAAGTCGCCCTTTTTTTAGATTAACATTTTCGCTAATAAAAGATATTACTGGTAATTGACCCAATCCATCATTAATATAGTAAAATCCTGGCAAAATCATAAATTCCTCGCCTTCTTTATGAGATACACTTCCTGGTACGTAAATTGAACCTGTATAATTATTCTCACATTGTATTTTAACAACTTGTAAATTTTTAAAAACTACATCCTCGGCGTTATGAACAAGTATCTTGTCCAATTCAGACTGTTCAGAATAAAGTGTAAGACTTGTATTCGTTTTATAAGCTTTGACATCAGGCATCTCTGTAATGTTTTGCCCGATTAGCAAGTCCGTGTTCAAATACTCGTCAGGGACAACATATGCTTCACTTTGCATTTTGATGAAATCTACTATTACCTCAAAAGAAACTCTACCAATAGCTTGTAAAATACCTAGAGCAAAACCTTTTAGTATTGGTAGATTTTCGGTATACATTTTTAGTTTTAATTCTTCTACTGTACTTCTTTTTATTACTGTGCATTCGCTTCCGAAGTCAATAAATGCAGTCCTTTTTTTTCCGTCAATGTAGATTATTTTGTTATAAATATCACTATCTTTATTTTCAGCTGTAATACATACCTTTTTAATGGCAACCTCAGCTTTGACTGTGCTGCCACCGGTGCCTGTATTCATATTTCCTGTGCCCTGACGACAATATTCGGGCAAATGGCCCAACTTATTGCACTTAATGCATTTTTGTGGGTCTTTCTCACACTTAGGCGCGATGTGTCCGGGTTCGGAACAGTTGTAACAAATACGAGTCGGTTTTTGGCTGATTTTATTCACGTCATTGCCTTTCAAAAGGGGTGCTGATATTTTTGTTGTAGGATTTATTCTTTTTACGTCTTTATTAAGTCGTTTGAAGGCAATGCTCCGTAGGTATCTTAGTAATTTACTTGGTCTCCGGAAGTTAGCCGCTTGTGCATTCAGTTTTATATTAAAGTCGAAAATCCCATGGATTATACAGTCGACAGCTTCTTTACCTTTTATGTTGCAACGACTGACTAGTTTAGATTTATCGTAAAAATATTCCTCGAGGGATTCTTCCCGTCGGCTTGTTCTAGCCAGCATTTCAGATAGCCTTTCGGCATAATTCCGGTCGTCTGGGAAAGTTTGAAACAATTTGCGTTGCCATTCCTTCCATGAGTATCTAACTGTTGCCAGCCCTTCATACCACCGTCTTGCTAGACCAGTTAACTTTGGCAGTGCATGAAAAATTGTCTGTGCATCACTCCATTTATATATGGCTGCAGTCTCATTCACTTTTCTAAGCCAAACTTTAGTCGACTGAGTTTTTTCGCTTGGGTCGAATTTGGGTATAATATCTTGCGACCCTAGGAAGGTATTTTTACTGTGATTACTAATTGCACTTATAAACCTTTTCATCAAACTTTCACTTTTCCTAGAAAGCGACCTACGTCTGCGTCTATCATAGCCGCGCCTTCTTGAATCAGAATGACGTGAATATGGCGAATCACTCCTGTCCCTGCTTAATGTACTATATCTAGAAGTATCATCATGTCTTGTGCGTCGTGTGCTTTGACTCGAAATTGATGAGCTAGTTGTACTGCTACTAACTCTGCGAGTACGCCGTATATTCCTAGTACGACGTGATCGACTCCGGCCCATGCGCCGCGAATCAAAATGCCTAGTGAACGAGCGATGACGTCTCAATCTACGTGTTCTTTTTTTTTCATTTCTAGAACGCGATTTGGATCGTTCGGGAGTAACATGTTTTCGACATTTTTTTGCCTCACGCATTATTGATCGGCTCCGAGTTCTCTTCCGTCCATTATAAGGTAATGGGGGAGTATAACGATCATCTACATCCGACATATTCTCGGTAAGTAGCTACGATTTGTATCATTCAGTAACAGTTAATTTTTATATATATATATATATTTATTTAAATACCAAAAAAAAATATTAAGAAGTAGTTAGGGGACGGGTTTAACGTGAGTTCATAAATAAAACATTTTATACATCCATATGAATTTGCACTCAAAACTAGATATAGAATTAATATATAATAGTATCAATAATTATACGAATGTACTTCTTTTTAAATGTATATATTTTTATGCTGTAGTGCCCTTTTTGAGTACCCCCAAAGGCAGACAATGAATGACCACATCAAAATAAATTCATTGTGCATCTTGAAAGAAGATTTTGATGTTTTGTTGTAGTGAATGTATCTACAGTGAAATATGCCAACATTTTTGAACGCGTCCAAACCTGCTGTACAACATCTAGCGTATGTAATCATATGTTACCTACACATTTTTAAACCATGCCGCTATCTGCAAAACATATTTCTCACGACGAGTGTTGCTTACATTTACATGAATTGAAAAAACGTAACTCAGTTATAAATAATGTTAGTTACGTCCTTTCATTTTATTATTTGAGTTAGATCTAGCGAATGAAGGTGTCTATTCGTGTAAGCGACTGATCAACTGATTAAAACGAGGTAGAACTATAATTCGAATGACATTAAGTATAGTGTCGAATTGCTTGTGTTGTGTGTGTTTTTTTTTTAGCTATATGGCACGAGTTTAGGTCGCTTCATTTTGGATATATGTTTAGACCTAATTATGACGGTTGAGTGATTGTAGAAAATACAGCGAACAAAACGCCTGAACGTATGAATGAACGAAACTATCCTTTACGTTCGTAACAACTATTGTATAATCTATGACTCAAGTTGGTACGTATGTAAAGTTCAGTCAACTTCGACCCCAATTTAATGTTGACGCCATATCGTGGCATGTATAGACCACCTTACTTGTAGGTAAGAAATTACGTTCTGAAACTGCAAGAGTTTAAAGCTCTGTTACACTTGTCCCAGTTAGCTTCCTAAATGATTTGGTTACTAAATTTAGTCAAGTGTGACAGCCGTGAGTTAGGACACTAAAAAAAGTAAAGTGTAACAGGGCTTTTATTCTTATCTGCTTATTGAGAATTTACAAAAATATCGCTCGTTTGATACATGCACAGAGGGAGGGTGTAATAAAACAAGTTTTCAATTGTAATATGTAGGTAATTCGTTGTCACGGCGCCGTCGAATGCGTAGAGCACAATGCAATTTATAAATGTAGCATCCTTGTTCTATATGAAGGTATGTACTCGACTTGTCCTAGTTTATTAAAAATATGAGTAAAATTGCCAATAGTAGTCATGAACTGACATATCCACACATACTCGTACTCGTACATACATTTATTTCGTCCATAGTTAACTCAAATGGGTTGATCCATATTCCTTAAATATGATACATACTTTTTGGCGATATGTCAGTTTTTTTTTTTTACAAATAAGTTAAGTGTACATACCAAAGCGATGTTGAGCGTTTTTAGTCGTCCTTCACTTCTGACTGATAGCGTAGTTAATAAAACACTTAAAGATAAATATACAAACTGTAATTGAAGCTTGATAGTACAGTAAATCCCACATTAAATCTATAATTCTTCATCGGACACTTCTCGCTTCCACCGTGCGAACCTAGAACCTAGATGATCCTCGAGTACCCTCCTATTCGTCCGTGTTGCCAGCAGTGATACTGCTATTACTTTTCTATTTTGTTTTTATTATTCAAACATGGACTAATCAATTGGTTACTAATATATTATTTAAATAAATTTGATATTAAAAGTAGAAATGCTAACACAATAGTTGATGCTCTTCAGAATAATATTTAGCTAATCCCGAATGCCCGCTAAATGTAAATATTCCTAATTTAATGATAAGTACCTATAATTTTGACTAGTATATGTTATGGACCAAGTGATCAAAAGGTCATTATACATAATGCCCGGGCATTATGAATAATGACCAATATGAGTAGGCAATTTGACAATAACTATTCAAATAATTAAATTGACCGGGCATTATAAATAATGCCCGGCAGAGGGTATTTGGCAGAGTAATAAACCTTCGATAATAACTATTCATAATAATTAAATAGCCCGGGCTTTATACATAATGTCCATTGACTATGGGCAGAGTAATAAACAACATAAAAATTTCATAAAATTAACCTACAAGGTCGAGAAAATATGGGTATTTTTTTATATACCACGACGGTGTACAACTGTCCGCCTGATGGTAAGCACAAGTAGCTACCGTAGCTCATGGACGCCTGTAACTCCAGAGGATTCACGCGCACTTTAAGAACCTATACACTCCTTTTTTGAAGAACGTCATACTATAGCCCTCTGGGAAAACCTCGGCAGGGAGTTCATTCCACAGCCGGAGCGTTCGCGGGAGGAAATTCCTCTTAAACCGTACATTGCGTGACCCATAAGGCTCCAGGGTGTGAGGATGAACACCCTGCCGACGGCGAGCGGTGCGGTGATATAAAGGCAGTCTCTCCTTCGACTTAGAGGTTCAATATTGCTCGTGAGTTTGGGATCGTCGACGATTCGCACAGCGCGCCTTTGTACCGAGTCAGAGGGCTCAAGCTGGTGACAGCAATACTCCATATGGAGTCTGACTTGCGACTAGTACAAAAGCAGTCTGCAGCAGCACTTTGGGGCAGCCCAAAGTGAAGTATCTCCTCGCTCTATTGAGCACACCGAGCTTTTTGGATGCCAGTGTGGCCTTCCCTTCAAGGTAACTACGGAATTAGACCTCACTGGAAATGTCGACACCGAGGCTCCTACTCCCTGACATCGTAAGAGTTGCGTCTTTGAACTGAGTGGCCACAGCAAATGGGGTTTTCCTAGCGGTAAACGCGCAAGCTTGTGTCTTTGTGGGGTTGAATCGGACCAAGTTGTCCTTACCCCACGCCGAGACTACAGAAAGAGTGTTGTCGATATCGGACACAAGTTTTTCTTGACTCTCTACCACAACGGAACGAGGGATATTGGCACGGCCCGTGTAGTAGGTATAACAATAAATGTCTCCGATAGACAACATACCTATCATTGATATGCAGCAAACATTGCGTTGGGGATAACACGCATCCTTGCGGGACCCCAGCGTTTATGCTTTCAGAGCAACTCCCGTCGACTACGGCTCGTATGCTTCTGCCGGACAAAAACCTGGCAACCCATCTGCACAATCCCGGGCAGTCCGTAAGCTGGGAACTTCTACAGAAGACCCCGATGCTAGACCCGATCGAAAGCCTTAGCTATATCAATGCCTCAATGGGTAGTAACCGCTCGATCTCGCGGCTAGGGGGCTTAACCAGCTTTGTTTGACCCAACAAATAATCGTGCCAAGCGGCGTCGCCTGAGATAAAAGTGCATACTGTGATGGGTCCATAGAGCCTATTTGCATTGGATGGTAAAAGTCGGTTGTTACTGAAAACATTGCTCTGTAATAGAACCATAGCGAGCCTGTTGGCATTGGTTGGGTAAAGTTCGTCACTGTAACTTTGCTACGAATGTTTGTCCAGGGGTAATTTTCATTTTTCTTTCCAGAGGAAAATTACAAGTTCTCGGTTAAGCTTCCGTTAAAATCATACTGTAATATTAAAGATCAAGTTATAAATAACCAGGAAAATATGGAGTACCATAAAATCAACCAGTAGTAATATCTTAATTTTCATAACTTTAGTTCAGACTATGAAGCAATATTTAGTGTTAAAAGAAATACTGGAAACTAGCTTTATTTCAAGTGGCTTTTCTAAATAATATGCATTATCATTTAAATATCAAGATAAGAGTTCATTACGAGTACATAGAATAGTATTTTGAAATAAATTTTGGGATATAAAATCTAATCTTTAAATCGTACTGTTAGTGAAAAACAACAGAAATATAATAGTAACATAAAATCTAATTCCTAGGTCGAAATAAGCATTTAAATTAACATTATACTTTATGTTATCAATTAAAACCAATCGTTATTTAGGAAGGTTTTGTTGTAGTAGTAGTAAAACACTTTATTGCACAAAACAAGTACATGACCAACAAAAATATAGTAAGTGTGTACAAAGGCGAACTTATCCCTTTAAGGGATCTCTTCCAGCTAACCTTTAAGCAACTGAGAGATATTGGTCAGACATGGTAGACTAAGATTTGTACATTACTTGTACATGACGGCAAAACTACGCAGAAATTTAGTTACTAAGTATAGTAATTGTGAATAAATATACATCGCACCTATAGGTATAGAGATTATACTATATATTTACTTACATACTATAAATATAATAATACATACTTATAAAAACATAAAGCCTACATAATATACACATATATATATCTCGGAGGAAATATATACATATATATATAAGTAAAATAATATATATTTTAAAATATATAACCGCACACGCCCACCTTCCAATTGCTATGGGTTCGAAAGCCATAGCTTTTTCAATTTTGCCTTAAGCGACGCCCCTGACCGGCACTGCCTCAGCGGAGATGGCAACGCGTTCCACAACTTCACAGAGTATACCGTAAATGACTCGGCGTATGATTTGTGATTATGAGGAGGGATGGCGAGAGAGAGATCGGCGCTAGATCTCAGCCGATGGTTGCTTCCATCCGCCAAAAACCGAAAGCGCTCTGACAGGTAAAGTGGGGAAGAGGGAATAAAAAAACCGGCCAAGTGCGAGTCGGACTCGCGCACCGAGGGTTCCGTACAACTACAAACCTATAACAATTGCTATTTCTTAGGATTGCGTGGACATGAAAGTTTCGTTTTGCTACAGCAGAAAGGTATTATAGACCTGAGTATATGATATTAATTTCAATTTAATACCTCTACGCGTTTACGAGGAAACAGGTAGTAAGTTCTGTAAGTTTAAATTTTAAAAATATTTTATCTACACCCATATCATAAACCCTCCATAATGCGTTCAAAAACCGCACGTTATGACCACCATAAAAATAGTTTGTTTCGTTAGAAGTTAGAACAAATGTCTTATCTGTAACGATGTTATTATAGCCAAATAATAACATCGAATTCGATATCATTATGAAAATCCGGCCTGCTACTTTTTATTTTATACAACGACGGTGGCAAACAAGCATACGGCCCACCTGATGCTCCCCGACCGCCGACACAATCGAGTTGGCCATGGCGTTCCAATAGCAGTCATTCGTTTCAGAACGCGTCATTTTGGGTTTATAATATGAGTGTAGATAAAGCAGTGTATGCAACTGTACGTAATTGGGCCTTAAAACACTCGTGTGATCTTATTATGAAACTCACTTCGTTCGTTTCATAAAACCAAACTCGTGTTTTATGGACCCCTATTACGTAACAGTTACATAAACTACTATTATGCATGATTTTTCCTTTGTCTGTGCTATATGAAGTTTCTTCGTGCCAAGTTTCAGGTTTCTGAGTTTACGGGAAGTACCGTAAAATGGGGTGAGTTGGGTGAAATTTAACTTTCAAACCTCGATAAAATTTTATTGCTACATGTGAAAACTGAATGGTGTATATAATAAGTGAGGAAAACCCACCTCATCCCGTAGTGCCTCGTATTTGGGGTGAGAGGGTTTTTCATACAAAGGTGATTTTGGAAGATTGTTGGATCGATTTTTTTTATTATGCGTATTACTATAGCCCCTTTTTAAATTGGAATACATTATTTTTGTAGCAGTAGCCTTAAAATGCCTTCTCACCCCCCTCTCAAACCTCCTCTCCCCATTCATAACCCAACTCTCCCCGCGAAACCTACTCACCCCGTTTTACGGTACCCATTAGGTTTTGAGTTTCTTGCGAGTACTCAGCTCCAAAATATGCAACTTAAATTGCTATTTCTTTTGATTGCGTTGACATAAAAGTTTGGTTTTGCTACAGCTGAAAGGTATTACGGACCTGAGTATTTGATATGAATTTCAATTTAATACCTTTACGCGTTTACGGGGAAAAAGGTAGTAAGTTTAAAATTTAAAAAAATATTTTTTGTATGATTCTACTAAAAATATCTACTTTTTATAATTTTTCCTATGTTTGTGCTATATGAAGCTTCTTCATGCTAAGTTTCAAGATTCTGAGCTTACGGGAAGTACCCTTTAGGTTTTGAGTTTCTAGCGAGTACTTAGTTTCAAGTCAGTTTAGCCTGTGTGGGACTCAAAGGTGATCACGAGGCGCGTTAAACTCTCCCTCTTCGAGTCCATCGTAAAGTCAGCGCTGCTTTTTGGCTGTGAAACATGGAGAGTGACGAAGGGCCTGACAAGCAAACTGCAAGTCTTCGTCAATAAGTCCCTGAGGTCGATCCTCCGCGTGTTCTGGCCAAGGACAATCCGTAACGAGGACCTGTGGAGTATATGCCAGCAAACACCCATTGCCGTTGAGATTGCGACACGGAAATGGAGATGGATAGGCCATACCTTACGAAGAGGAGAAGCGAATATGGCAAGCATCGCTTTCGGTTGGAAACCGCCTAATAAGAAGCGCGGTTCCGGGCGCCCAGTTCACACATGGCGTCGGTCAGTCGAGAGTGAATTGCGAGCGGCGGGACTGAGCTGGGAGGAGGCTAGAAGAGTCGCTGAGGATAGGAAGGCGTGGCGCGAATTAGTGAAGGCCCTCTGCACCTCTGGGGTGCCTTAGGACAACAACAACAACAACTTAGTTTCAAAATACGCAACTGAAATTGCTATTTCTTTTGATTGCGTTGACATAAAGATTTGGTTTTGCTACATCTGAAAGGTTCTATAGCCCTGAGTATTTGACATGAATTTCAACTTAATAACTTCACGCGTTTACGAGGAAAATGGTAGTAAGTTTAAAATTTAAAATATATTATTTTGTATGATTTTACTAAAAAATTCTACTTTTCGTAATTTTTCCTTTGTCTGTGCTATATGAGGTTTCTTCGTGCCAAGTTTCAAGTTTCTGAGTTTACGGGAAGTACCCTTTAGGTTTTGAGTTTTTTGCGAGTACTCATTTTCAAGATATGAAACTTAAATTGCTATTTCTTTTGATTGCGTTTATATAAAAGTTTGGTTTTGCTACATCTGAAAGATCCTATAGCCCTAAGTATTTGACATAAATTTCAACTTAATAACTTCACGCGTTTACGAGGAAAAAGGTAGTAAGTTTAAAATTTTAAATAAATATTTTTGTATGATTTTACTAAAAATGTCTACTTTTTATAATTTTTCCTTTGTCTATGCTATATGACGTTGCTTCGTGCCAAATTTCAAGTTTCTGAGTTCACGGGAAGTACCCCGTAGGTTTTGAGAGTTCCGAAAACTCTAAAATTTGCAGCATAAACGACTGTATCTTTTGATTGCGTTGGCTTTTAAGTTTGATTTTTTAACAGCTTCAAGGGACAATAGACCTGAGTATTTGATATAAATTTCTGCTTGATACCTCCACGCGTTCCTGAGAAAAATGGTCTTGACAGACAGACAGACAGACGGACAACAAAGTGATCCTATAAGGGTTCCGTTTTTTCCTTTTGAGGTACGGAACCCTAAAAATTACACTAATTAATACTACCTAGCCCAGCCTACGTTGCTAAAACAACTACATTAAACTACAGATACTACATATTCTACACATTAACTACTCAAGCTAAAATAAAATTTAATAAAAAAAAGATAATATAACGCGAAATCTATGTTTTCTAATATATTTCTTAAAATAAGTACGCACGAAAGATCGTGGTATCGGTAAATCCGGTACTTATTAAAGATTTCAAATGCGCATCACTAGTTGAACACGTGCTCCGCCAGAAAGGAATAGCACATTGTATTTTCAATTCGAAGAAAAGGGACAGACTAACTAACTACGTCTTAGCGACCAGAATTCGATGAACTCCGCTGGCCAGAAACAAATTATCAATCAAACGATGATTTTGACTTACCTGTGGAATGTTATTCCATTTTTTTAAAACTTGAAGTTCTGGAAGTGTTTCCACACCACCTTACACAACAATATCCCATGATTACAACAATTTCCCATACGTATTCAATTTGTTTCTCGCATAAGACGCACACTACACACAGGTCTAAAACTTGGACGCAACTGAACGGCTCGGCGGACGACGCGAAGTTTATGAGCGCAGGGGCACCAACGAGTGGTGACTGCAAGTCACCTTATAATACTTATCTAGTGGTTGTCTTATCTGTGCCCGTGGTGCAGTGAATGGTATTTCTATACTCACATAAATAGCCCAATAACTTTTCATGTACTAAATCTAACTTTGAGTTTTCCGTTAAAATACATTTAAGCATCTTCTTGCAATTTTTAACTGAACATTCGGCCATTCCGTTACTATTCGGATGGTAAATAGGCGACGTAATGTAATGAATATTGTTACTGGAACAAAACGTAATAAATTCCTTACAATTAATTTTGGCATCATTGTCCGATACTAATGCATGTGGTAAACCAAAAGTAGCAAATAAGCGCTTAAGTTTTGAAATTAATTCTTGCGTCGTGGTACCATTATTCATGTAGATACACTCCAGCCATTTACTGTACGCGTCCACGACCACAAGATATACCCTTTGCCCTATTGACATGAATACGGTGGTAAGGGCCGGGAGGCCGGGGCCAGGGCGCCGGCGCCTCCTTCGGTGGCGCCGGCCTCAGCGCACAGCACGTGTCGCACGCGCCGGCCCAACGCTCGATATCTGCATCGATTCCCGGCCACCACATCCTAGCGCGCGCATTGGATTTCATTTTTATTATACCTACCTAAATGTGAGCTATGCAATTCACTTAACATCTTTACTCTAAGCGTGCTAGGAATTACGACCTTATGTCCGCGCAATAAGGTCCCATTTTCAATTTGCAAGTCTGTTTTGCATTGAAAATATGGTTTTATTGTTTGACAACTTACCTTACGCGGCCAACCTTTAGAAACATATTTTATGACTGTTTGTAATACGGGGTCATTATCTGTAGCCTGCTTGATATTACTCGCGTTAACCGCCGGTGAAACAGAATCCAGGAATTTTAGCGAACTGAATTTATCGAATTCCTTATCAGTAGCCGTTGCTGTCTCCGCTAACGGAGCCCGAGAGAAATAATCCGCTACTAAATTACTTTTACCCGTCGTATACTGCACTGTGTAATTATATGCTGATAGTATAATTGCATACCTTTGCAAACGAAGCGCCGTGGTCACCGATATACCTGTGTTGTTATTAAATATGGAAACCAACGGCCGGTGATCCGTTTTAAGAATGAAAGGTTCGCTGCGACCGTAAAGATATTGATGGAACTTTTTCACACCAAATATCAGACTCGTAGCCTCTTTTTGTATCTGACTGTAGTTGCGTTCGCTAGCGGTCAGTGACCGAGAGGCAAAAGCCAAAGGTCGCTCGAAACCAGCTGGGTCCTTCAAGGAAAGGACAGCTCCAAGACCTGTGGGACCCGCGTCGCAAGCCAGCGTCAGCTGCGCCGAGGGTTCGAAGTGCGCCAGCGTGCGCTCGGAGGCCAGCTCCTGCTTGACCCGCCGCACGGCGCCGCGCTGCCGCTCGCCCCACCGCCACTCCGCGCCCGCTCGCGTCAGCTCGTGCAGCGGACTCATAATGCTGGACGCGTTAGGAATGAAATTCCTGTAGTAGTTCACTAAACCTAGGAAACTTTTTACCTCTGTAATATTTGTATTTTCATTTAAAGACTGCATCTCAGAAGAAATAGAAAGAAGAACTACTAATGCTTGGAAACGATTCTGGCAAATGAAATACATATTTAAGAATAAAAAAATATCAATACCATCCAAAGTCAAAATCTTCAACAGCTGCATTATCCCAATATTTACATACGGAGCACAAACATGGGCTTTAAATAAGGAACTAGCTAGAAAACTAAAAATCACTCAACGAAAAATGGAAAGAATAATACTAAGGAAGAACTTGCTACACAGAATCCATAAAAAAGAATTAAGACGTAAAAGTCGCATGAGAGACGTCCTACAAGGCGCCAAAAAACTTAAATGGGAATGGGCAGGGCACGTGACGAGGTACAAGGACAACAGATGGACGCAAAAAACCACGGACTGGTACCCAAAAAACCTTACACGAGCGCAGAAACGTCCGAGAACCCGATGGCGAGACGAGCTAGATGAATACGCGGGACTCACATGGAAAAGACTTGCTACTGACAAGCGAAATTGGAACAAGATGGGGGAGGCCTTTGCCCAACAGTGGGATTTACTGTAATACAGATAAATAAATAAAAACTAATTAAACAAAATTACATGAAAAAACAAACACATATAAATTTATATAATAATATATTTCATGATATTGTATTACTTGGGCTAATAAATAATAATAATAAATAAATAAATATTTGTAGGTTCCGGTGCGTTAACTATAGCCCTGACCTTATCTGGGCACGTATGCAAGCCCTCTTTGTTAATAACGTATCCTAAATACGTAACACTCGGTTTGAAAAATTCACATTTTTCTTGTTGTAGTCTCAGACCCGCTTCATTTAGCCTAGATAGAACTTCTCGTAACCTACTAAGATGAATGGCTTTATTAGGACCGGTTATGCATATGTCGTCAAGCCAACAACTTACCCCTTCGATTCCGGATAAGAGCGTTTCCATCGATTTCTGAAAAATGGCCGGTGCTGGGGCTAGTCCATAGACTATTCGAGTGTATTTAAAGAGACCCTTAGAGGTATTTATAGTAGTAAGTTCTTGCGACGAATTACACAACGGGAACTGATTATACGCATTTTTTAAATCAATTTTACTATAGTGTTCCCCACCTCCTATTTTGGCAAACACCTCCTCGATCCGAGGTAAGGGGTATTTGTCGATTATTAAATCTTTATTTAATGTGACTGAATAATCGCCAGCTATTCTGACCTTGCCATTCTCTTTTAGAACGGGAACTATAGGGGTGGCGTACTGCGAATGATTAACCGGTACTAGGATACCTAATGTTACCAAGCGATCTAATTCGTCTTCTACCTTGTCTTTTAAGGCAAAGGGTACTGAACGGGGCTTAAAAAATTTCGGCATTGCATTTTCTTTTAGCTTTAATGTGACTTCAAATTTATTAAATGACCCGAGCTCGTCGCGCCATAAATCACGGTATTGTTCCAGTAACTTGCTAACGTCCTCGTCTTTACAATCACTTATTTTATTTAACTTAGTACGAGTACACAGTTCTAAATCAAATGCAGCCATAAAGTCTCGCCCCAGGAGCCCAGGCCCATCGTTTTGCAACACAAATATAGTAATGCGCTCCGTGCGGCCCTCATAATTAGCATCTATGGTAAAACCACCCAGGGGTGAGATTTTATGGCCGTCGTAAAGACACATTTTAATATTACAACTTTGCAATTTATATTTAAAAAACAATTTTGTGTACATTTTCCGTGAAATCACACTTGCACCCGATCCAGAATCTAACTCCATAATTACGGGAACACCTCCTAAACTTACATTCAATTCAATCGGTTTGGTATTTACGTACCTTAGATTGTACATTTGGCATTCCTCGCAACATTCCTCAACCGAATTACCGTCACACTGCATACTATTAAGCCGCGTATTTTTGCACACTTTCTTCAAGTGTCCCACGACTCCACACTTTTGGCAGCGATAGGTCTTGTAACGACACTGGTCACCGTCGTGACTCTTCAAGCCGCATACGGAGCACCTGGAAGCCGCTCGCTGGTGGTCGCGCGCCGCCGCCGGAGCCCGCGCGCCGGCGCCGCCGCCACCGCGCCTCGCTCCGCCGCTGCCGCCTGCCGCGTACCGCCCTTCGCTGCTCGTACGATATAAGGGCTCCTCCTTGACGGTGGTGGTACCGGCCATCACAGCCTTTGCTTCCTTAGCCGATGCTGCCTTCTCCGCAATTTCTAAGGCCTGTCCGATCTTTAACGACGACGCATCTTGTTCAAAAAGTTTGTCACGTTCAGAGCCTGCACCTAGGCCGAGGACAAAACGATCCGCTAGAACCGTTTCTAAGGCGGTCCCGAAGTCGCAATAGCTGGCTAGACCTCTAAGCCGCGCCGCCCAGTCTCCTAAAGTTTCGCCTATGTTCCTTGTCGCTCCATAAAAACGTGCCTTATCTGCGTATGTGCACTTCTTTTGCTTAAAATGATCGTCAAGATATTTAATCAGCTGGCTATAACTAAGCCCTTCCAATTCTGTAGGATAGGCAAGGTTGCGCAACAAACGGTATGACTCATCAGTAAGGCGAGTTATAAGAATTCGATCCACTTTTATTGTCATCTTTTACACTATTTATCTTGATAAATTGGGTCAATCGTCCTTTAAATATCTGCCATTCGCAGGTTTTATGGTCAAAATCGGTCAAATTTCCTAAAAAAGACATAACTTTTTTTTTACACACACGCGCGGGTATATCAAGAAATCCTCGTTCGACACTGAGATGTATAGAAGTAAAACGACCGTGTATGGCAACAGCTGATTTATTACTAGTTAGACAGGGTACCGGCTCAAGCGCATTGGCGTATACATATCTATAGGTAGTATAGGTACACGTATACACATCAATTTCACTGTGCGCATTTTCGATAACTATGTTTTGACGCAATTTAATTAATGAGTGCTGTGTGAGAAATTAAATAAAAATATGATTATTAATATGAATAATTGTGTACTGTAAATATTGTTTAGTGACATATAGTGGGTCGGGTACAGGTGGGAAAATTTTCAGATTCTGTCAAATTACCCTGATTCATACACAACTACACTTCACGCACACTACCACACTTTTGGGGGCCAGGTCATTGACCGTTAATATTTTTTATAGGTTGCCATTATTAGTTTGATATACTAACCAAAGAAAACAAACTCAAAGGAGGTGTCATTTAAGAAATTTAAACTGTAATGTTTTCCTTTGTAAAAAGACAGAGAAATAACATATTTTATCTTGCTTTCCTTGTCTATCCTGATTACGTCACATATGACGATTATGTTTGATTTAAAATGATTAAATGACTTTTGCAATGCATTATCGAGATACGTGTTTTAGAAAGTTAACTAGCCGAATAACCTTAGGTAGAAATTAACGGAAATAATGTTTGAATAACGTTTTAAAAGATTATTTCGGTAGGTAGGTATCTCTATAAACTTTCATGCAAATAAATCCAAAATTTTATATCATGTTAAATTATATTAATTCTGTTAATTAACTAAATATTTCGCATACTTTCGTATGATTTTAGTTTTAGTACTGTAGCCCACCATACTGTAAAATCAAAATTCTTAACGAGTAGTATTGTAGATGATCCTCTACATCATGGAGATCAAGAAGTGGGAGAATCAGTGGCGTAGCTAGGGGGGGGGCGGTAGGGGCGGCCCGCCCCGGGTGTCACCCCTAAGTGGGTGACACCCGTGCGGACTCATGTGACTTTCAGGCAACCGCGTTTTAAATCGGCAGCGGGAGCACCTCCCCCCCCCCCCCCTGATTGAGTTTTGAGGTGACACTAATCGGTATCCGCACCGGGTGTGACACCCATGCTAGCTACGCCACTGGGGAGAATCAACTTTTAAGACACTTATTATCTTTTATGATAGAAGCATTGCTGCGTTACACATAAATAAAAATGAAAATTTCGTAAACTACACTGAAGTGTCGGCTTGGTTGTATGACTTATCAAACATGTAGGTAGCCGAATTTTAAACAATGTATTAATTAAAAAAACTTTTCTAAATGTTGATTCACCCATATTATTGTATAGAGTCAATTTGAAAATATACAACAATTACATTGATTTATCTTTAAGCCTACCGTTCCAAATGTTTAGCACGTGCTATGGTGCACTTTAGATAACCTACATAAATACATGCCAACTTTAAGACCCGGTAGGCGCTTAAATTTTAAGACCATTTTAAGAAATAATTGATTTCATATGAATTTAAATCCCTTACAAAAATGTATATAAATGGCACAAACACACTTTAAGACTCATACGTATTTAAGTACATTGATATAACATTTGCCGTAAAATTTAGACTATAATAAATCGAATATAATAATATTACTGAAGACACAGGCGGGCGTAATGCCTATAAAAAAAATCTACCCGTTTTTTATAACCGGAAATAGATAAGCGTCTAAAATGCGTCTTGAATGCACTATAAGAACATGTATTTGATCCCATCCTATCCCATCGCTCCAAACTCTGGCACAAGGTATGGAGCACTTCAAATAACCTACATATCAAATATAAAACCAATATTTTGGCCAATTTGAATTTTAAGACCAGTTGAACTCACGAATTCTAGCTCCAAATTAATTTTTGAGCCTGCTATACAGTCGCCATCAAATATATCGGAGCGGCTAAGGTACTCAAAATATCAGAACATGCACTTATCGCCTTGACAATAAAAGCGTTGTTCAGATATCTGTGAGCCGCTCCGATTCATCTGATGGCGGCTGTACCAATTATTTACTACACATGGTTAAAGGCCTATTAAAATGAACAAATACATTATTTTTAATTATGATAAAATGGCCCAAACATAATGTCTGTAATATTTCATTTAAATCTGTAATGAAAATATAAAATTCTACTTACGTTTTTTTGGTGTCATAATTCTTGAATTAAGCTTAGATATGTTTTTCAGCTGGTATTGTTACTTACCTACTTAGGTTCAATTAATAATGGTGGCTTTATGCAGTACAAATCCTTTAAACGGTCTTGAATTTGGTGATGGTTACATGCAAATGATTTGCAGGCAGAAGAGATTTCTAATTTAAAAAATTTAATTTATAAAGGTCACTGGAACGGTCTTAAAGAAAATGTATAATCTGGCAAACTAAATCTGCAGTAAAGTTAGAAATATGGCAGTATTATTTTCACTGTCTATACCCGAAGTGAGAAAGTCCCTGGCCAAACTATAAATATTTAATACATAAAGATTTAAAATATTTTGTATGGCTAATAATTTAAATGAGAGATATAAAAATGTAAAAAAGGATTTCACCTGGTTGTAAAATGAAAACACTGCCACCTTGACGCCCTTTGATAAGACAAAATAGGTTAAGTACCTATGATCAAATGGTCCAAACCTAGACAGACATAATGTCTTGAATATTTCATTTAAATCTGTAGAAAAATATGAAACTCTACTTACGTTTTTTTGGTGACACAATTCTTGAATTAAGGTTAGATATGTTTTTCAGCTGGTATTGTTACTTACCTACTTAGGTTACATTAATAATGGTGGCTTTTGTGCAGTACAAATCCTTTAAACGGTCTTGAATTTGGTGATTGTTTCATGCAAATGATTTGCAGGCAGAAGATATTTCTAATTTAAAAAAAATAATTTATGAACGTGCAACATAGCGCTAACGGTCACTGAGCTAGACCACGGGCGGACTTACGGACATGGCGAAACTATAAGGGTTCCTAGTTGACTACGGAACCCTAGAAAGGATTTCACCTGGTTTCAAATGGAAACACTGCCACCTTAACGCCCTTTGATAAGACAGAATACCTATTCCTAGGTAACCTTACCTACTATACTGGAGGCGTTTTAGAACTTTGAATCTGCATTTCAGTCACATCAGGCCACGCCGCTTTGCAGGGTTGTCCCTTGAGTCAATTAAACTGATCAAGCTCCCTTGCTAAGATATAAGGTACATGGGCGCCCCCTTCAAAAAGGTCTAGTCCGTGCTAGACTTATTTTTGAGTTTGATATTACTGTTATATATCAGTTAAGAGTCGCCAGGACGCCCGGGTTCCCATACAAACGTAGTTTTGCTCTCATTTTAAAACGACATGCTTTAGAACAGCCAGATACAGATTTACATACAAAACTTATTTTTGCTATATTTTCTTTGTATTACAATTTTTAGCAATGAAAATTTCGTGGTTCTAAAGCATGTCGTTTTAAAATGAGAGCAGAACTACGTTTGTATGGGGACGCGAGTTCACGCGAGCGTCCTGGCGACTCTTAAAATAAAATAAAAAACATTTTAGAAATACATTTTATATAGTTATAAATGTATATGGATTTACACGTGTATATAAATCCATACTATATTTTTCCCTTTTTATAAGTTTATCTCTATAATTTTTCACTATTTTGTCCTTGAGGATCACAATTCATTTACTTGACGTATTATGCTTTATTTACGAGCTGTCGCCTTATCAATTTAACGACTTACCCTCTTATTCATAAACGTCTCTCAGGCCACAATTAGTTAATTTCTATTTTGCCTGTTTCTAACAAACACAACTGTCAAAGTGACCGTGAGGACCTAACACAAATTAACTAATTGAGGTCCGAGAGATGTTTATGTCAAAGGAAATGAATACACATTTTTAGGACATAGGCTTTATGATTTTAAATATTATTATCTTAGTATAGCTATGCCGTTAAAATATTTTTTTCCTCTGTTGTCTATTGATGCTTTCAGAATGACCTAACCATTTCTTAAAATCCAAACTAGTCCGAAGGGTCTTATTTTTTGTTAAAAAAAGGTTAATATTGTTTTGTTAGTATAATGTTTTTAAAAGTAATGTAAGATTTTCGAAATGGTCTTTTAAAATGAACTTAAGACAAAAATTTAACAAGTCTTAAATTCAAACCGGCTGCTAAAATGTACTTAAATTAGCTATGTGGATTACGTACAGTCGCCATCAGATATATCGGAGCGGCCAAGGTGGTCAGAAATATCTGAACAACGCCTCTATTTTCAAGCCGATAAAGTGGATGTTCAGATATTTTTGAGCACCTTGGCCGCTCCGATATATTTGATGGCGACTGTACCCCAGGGATAGTTTCGGCGGGTTAGAGTCTTCTCGAATTTGATAAGAATAATTGTGTTCTTACAGCACTAAACATCGGAAGTCGATCGGTAGGATTAGATAAATTTAACACTTACCCGTGGCACTAATATTTGTAGATACCACATTTAAGTAGTATATTTTATTTTAAAATTATGGTTAATTATCTACATGCTCCGTTAAGTCCAGTATAAATTCACAGAACATTGATGAAGTAATACAATGTTTTAATTCGGTTTCACTTAGAGGTATGTAATTATTTCGGACTTTTTGAATGCTATATTATGTCTTGGTTCTAGTGGACTAAGAGCTGGCCACGTCAGATATGACACAATAATGAGAGTAACAAACCCAATCTAGTTATATTCCTGTACTGTCCTTATTGCTAGATCCGGGCATCTTGCAGCTTTTAATGAGTGGAGGTTAGAATTACAGACTAGCAAAATCTTGCAATTGGAAAATAGTACTTTTATTTAATCGTATATATGGCATTGATAATCGAAATATACATCAGGTATGTCACAAATTGATATTCAAGGTTCTCAGCCAAGCAGCTGCGTCAGTTGTAAAGGAGAACAGGTCTTCAGGGCTTCCAGGGTAGCCTCTGAGGGGGCACTCCTGTAGGATGTGCTGGACAGTTTGAGGTTCGGCGCCGCAGTCGCAACTAGTTGAGTCGATCCAGCCACAGAGGTGCTTGAAGTGAGCGCATCAATCGAATCCTGTGCGCAATCTGTTGTTCAGTTTGCACCTTTCGTGGCGTGGGAGACTGAACCCTTTCATTTTCACCCCAGGCGAGATAAGGCTGCTAACAGATCCGTTTGTCTTTGACTGCCACTTGGCAGTCCATTTTTCTTGAAGACTAAGACCGGATTCTATTAGACCCTTTGACAGTTTGCATGGGGGGTGCCGTGATTTAAGTCGGTAGTTGCCGGGGCTCAGAAACTCTTGGCGTCCGGGAAGTTCCACTCTATCTTTGTGTTTCTGCTTCTCTCTAAGTAATGCCTCTTAGTTTAGGAGGTGCGATGTTGCACAGAACCGGGAGCCAGTGAGTTAGTGTGGGAAGAATAGTGCCGGAAATGCATCTCATTGATTTATTAAGTCACGTCAATTCGATCCGTGTGGGCACTTTCCAGCCAAACCGGTGAGCAGTAGGTACTCGGCCGTAGAGAAAACAAGAGCCAGAGCTGAGGTGCGCAGGCAATCCAGTCCTGAACCCCGCCTGCTCGGCTAAAAATCAAACATACGTCTGCTTCCAAGGAGCCCCGGGGGGCATCTGAGTCACTAAGACAATTTGACAATATGGCGAATGTATGGGAATTTTTCAAAATTTTATGTTTACGATTGAATTTCTTTGTGGTCTTTATGAGGAAAAATATGAATATGCTCCTATGCACTAGTCCAGTTATCTGGCTTCCAAAATAACAAAACGATCGAATTACTGTCGAAGACAAAATCGTAATACGACGTGTTCAAACGGAACGCAATATTTTGATTTTTCGGTACTTTTGGAGTCGGTTTATAGATAATCAAAGCGAATAAAAAATTATCTATTAATTGGGGCCTCTGCACGGCTTCTTTGTAAATAAGTAGATATTCATATTAATGCGATTACGTAACATTAACTATACAAATTCATTGTTCAAAATGAGGTCTAAAACGACTTCGTCCTATACCCGCCCCTTAATCATAATATATATCTCAAATGGAATCATCACATAATTTAATTGAAATAGTACATATGCTATACCTCTAGAATGCTCGAAAATATTGCGGTAATATAAACCATAGAAATGCTTTCTTAATTTTTTTTATAAACATTAGTAAATACGCTTTTAATATGAGTCTCATTTAATGTTTATTCTCTATTTATTATTGTACTTAAGTTAAGAGGTCCATTCGATCTATCTGTTCGTTTCTGTACAGTCGCCATCAGATATATCGGAGCGTCCAAAGTGGTCACAAATATCTGAACGACGCCTCTATTGTCACGGCGATGAAATCCATGTTCAGATATTTTTGAGTACCTTGGCCGCTGCGATATATTCGATGTTGACTGTACAATTAGCAACAACTATATGTATTGATATATTGATATAATAAAGTTTGCTGCGTTATATTTAAGGGTTGACTGTTTTTCGTCAGATTCCTGAAGATTTTAGTTCATAAGGTATGTTCGCCTAATAAGAACCGGTTCCTAATAAGAGCCACCATTTCAAAAATCCCGCTCCTGATACTAAATTGAAATCAAGTCTCGCGCCGATGCTCCTCATTAACCAATTATTGAAGTGCATTGGCATTACTTGGGTCTTACGCCGCCATTCTGTCAGTATGCCTGTCGATGCAGTTCACGACACAACACGTAGGTCGTTTTGTATAATTTGTTGGTGTTATTCGATTCATTCAAGTGGTCCTGTATAGTTTTAGCAAGACCTTAACACGTGAAAAGGAAAAAGTAACATTTAGGCGTGGATTGTGAAGATAAGGTTATTGAAAGAACTATTTTTTATGCCAATTTAGATAAGTTTGCTCCGGGATGGCGAAGTGCCTAACAAGGACCACCTCCTTGTCACCAAATAAGGACCAGGCCTTGTTAATGTCATGTCTAAAGACTTAATAAGGCCCAAGGGCTGATGACTGAAAATGTTCCTATGTTGTTTTATGCTTAAAATAGTTTCACTTAGTAAATATAAATACAATACAAAGCTGTGTTTTTTTTAAAGACATAAATCAACTATATTATTCTGCGTTCAAGTTTCTGTAGACTTTTTAAGGACCAACAGTACAATTCATGTGAATTTTTGGATTAATCCATCGGGAATCACAAAAACAATTGTAACAATTAACAAAAAATATTAAATAAAAAAAATTTACTATGTAGTTTCGGAATTATCTACGAAAAATGAATGACCCTTATTGAGAACACCCATTCCTAATAGGGTCCATTTACAAGTTTTTTTTAAAACAGTGTTTGTCATTAATTTACTTCGGATTCGTGATTTTTACTTAATGTTTTTACTTCTACTATAGGCAATTTGTACATTTCAAATGGTTTTTAAGTTAAAATGCTTCTTAAATCAGATTTATAACGATTTACAAAAACCTGGTCCTTATTAGGCGAACTTACCTTATGTAAAATCAATGAAATAGTAAATTTATATCATTAGTATTTTTTCGCCTATTAGTCGTAAGTTCAAAATGTGTGTAGCAGCTAGATTGATGTATTAAATTGTGTAGTTTTTTATATTTTAACTGAATGAATGCAAGACATATATAACTCAGTTGTTGTTTTATTAGCTTCATCGGCCATACAAAGTTTATGGTAGCTGAATTTTTGTATAGAGGCCATAGAAAAATTTTATACAATAGACTTTTCACACCACCTGCTCCCAAACCCCACCGAAAGCAAATCATTGTAGCCCTTGGCTTTAGCGGGGAGTAATGTTACATTATAACCTGCCGGGTATTAAAGTGATTTCACTTCTTATTGTTATGTCCTTAAAGTCTAATTTCGTAAAGTCGGCACGGCGCCCAGCCCATCCCCGCGAGCCGGGGCCCGCAGCGCCGCGCAGGGCCCCGCGTCGCCGCGCCCAACGGATTTGAATATTGAATTTATTATTTCGCAAATTTATTGTCTCGCAGGAGGTGAGAAAAGTAGAGTATACTCCTTGGGGATAAAGCTGTTTTAGTCACGGGCGCGCTTAAATCCCTCACTGCACTCTGGACTCGGTCTTAGTTCCCGAGCTACGCTCGGTAATTAACTCATAACCCCCTCGCTGCGCTCGGGAGTTAAATCTAGAGTCCTTCGTTACGTTCAGGATTCAATAGCGCGGCCGTGACATAAAACAGTGCTTTATCCCCTTGGTGTACAATCTACTATTATCCCATTATCCTTTAAGTTAAAGAGCGAGAGAGAGAGAGTTAGTTTAAGCTTAAGTTAGCTTTTTCTCAGGGTATAAATCTACAATGTCTTTCCGCAAAGCTTCCCATGACCGTTCGGTCTCCGGCTCTGCTTTATTATGGTTCGAGACATGGGAGCCGGAGACCGAACGGTCATGGGAAGCTTTGCGGAAAGACATTGTAGATTTATACCCTGAGAAAAAGAATCTTTCTGAAAGGCTATCAAAAGCTGTTATGTATACTTCCGATTCAGCCGATACCTATTGTGAATACGCTAGGGAAAAGATTAGGTTGTTACGTAATACTAAGGTAGCTTTTACGGAATCACAGCTCATCGAACTTGTATGTGGGGGTATATGTGAAGTAAACGTTAGGATATCTAGTCTAAATAGTGCGGTGGTTTCAACTCAAGATTTGATAACATTGCTTTCTGCTTATGAAAAGGCGTCGAGAAAAAGACCCTCAGAGACTGCTGCGCAATCGGTAAATTTAAATAATACAAAACGCATTAGATTAAATAGCGATCTCCGAAAGGAGGACAAATCTTGCTTTCTTTGTGGAAAGATTGGACACCTGATGGGCCGCTGCCCTAAGAATGTTTCTCAGTCTAGTAGTTCTAGTACTAGCACCAAGGAGCCTGTGAATGAAAACATTCAAACGACAAAGACCACTTGTTCTTTTTGTAACAAAGTGGGCCACCTGTTCGAAAAATGTTTTCATCGCGTGGCTTGTACAGTTTGCAAAAAGATGGGGCATTCACCTGATAGGTGTTTTCAGCGTACTCAGCAACAACAAGACAAAAACGTTAATAATACCGAATCAAAGTGACTAGACAGCAAACTAACGAAAATTTTTATTAATGACAATGTTATATTATCATTATTGGACTCTGGATCTTTTTGTAGTATTATTAAAGTATCGGTGGCGAGGCGTCTTGGGTGTCCCTTCTTACCTTGTTCTTTATATCTTGACGGAGTTGGTAATGGAAAGCTTCATGTCTTTGCGACGATAAATGTGACAGTTCGGATCCATGAAGTATGTGTCGAATTAGAATTATATGTAGCCAAGGATGACGATTTACACTATGATTGTTTGATCGGGCGTAATGCGGTACAAAATAGTGGCGTAGCAATAGTGACGAATTCAACCGGTAGTAATTTGGTACTATTTAAAAATAATGAGTGTCAGCCCCAAGTTTGCGTAGTTGAAGATGAATTAAAGTTCAATGATCTTATGATACAACTCGAACACTTAGAAAAATCTTTGCAGGACAATATAGTCAATATTTTTTAAAGGTACCCTTCAATTTTACCAACTGAAAACAATATGAGTACAGTAAAGACAGGTCAACTAAATATTCGATTAAAAAGTAACAAAATTATTAATTATCGGCCGTATCGTTTAGCTCCGATCGAGAGGGAAAAGGTGCAAAATATTGTCAATGATTTACTTCATAAAAATATAATACGAGAAAGTGATTCTGAATTCGCTAGCCCGTATTATCGAACGAGCGGAGCGTAAGCGAAGATCGTTCTTACAAACAACTTCAGAACCAACTGTCACCTGGCTACTGGGACGTCTCGGCATTTGGATGGCTTTTTGATTTCGATAGTTTGTCCGACGATAACTTTAGTAACGATTTTCTGATCTTTATGTAATTTGTTAGGGTTGTAGCAGAGACCAACAAAATTTGCGAGTTCGTATATGAGCTGGATTGAAAAGGGGGTTCTGAAATTAGAAGGCCTAAAAAGGTTTTGGAAGGGGGTCTTGTTACGTTGGTCATCTTATTTGCTACTTTTAAGAGCAAGTATGGTTGAGTTTGGTATCAAACGAAAGGTATTGGTTTACCCTCTTATCAAATCCTTAGTAACTGCTTACTGTTTCATAATAATTAGCAACATAAAATAGATTTCAAAAATATTTTCAATTATATTTTGCTTTTGGTGTAAATATTTTGACAACTGACATTAGAGAGAGTTACCATAGACGCAGAATGATTTAATAATGGTGACCGAAAACTATAGGTGTCCACAGATGAGTCGAACGACATGTCAAAGTAAGAGAGTGAGAGGTGGATGTAAATTTAGATGAGACAAAAACTGTCAAATCTGAACAGATTTCGTCGCGGTAAAATTTTGAGCATCTACCACACAATTTAATACGGACGTTTAGTTTCATCATGATGGTTAGTTTAGAAAAAAACACACTAATATTTACACATTAATGTTACACCTTGGCAAACCATTTCTGTCAGTACAAAAGCGCGGCAAATTTTAAAAATTGCTGGTTGGCTGTCCCCCATTGGCCCCATTTTTGGTATTAATAGTAGGTATTTCTGCTATTGCACGTTTATTCCGAAACACAAGATTCGCGAGTTCACAGTTCGGGGCGAACTACTAGTTAGTAAAAAAAGCTGACGGCAGCGACCGATTATGTGTTGACTATAGAGCATTAAATCAAATTATAGAAAAAGAACGGTACCCTCTCCCTCTCATCGAAGACCAGATAGACCGCCTAGGAAAAGCACATTATTTTATTTCTATTGATATGAAGAACGGTTTTTACCAAATTCCTGTGGCACCGGATGCTATCAAATATACTTCATTTATCACGAACGATAATCAATACGAGTTTTTGAAAATGCCTTTCGGAATTTGTAATGGCCCCTCAGTTTTTCAAAATGCCATAATGAAAGCAGTGAAAGAACTGAAGTTTCTCTTGGTCTATATAGATGATCTTTTAATACCTTTTACTACTATATCAGAGGGACTTGATTATTTAGACCAGACGCTTAAGGCCTTGAGTGATGCCGGTTTTACCATCAATATAAAAAAATGAAAATTCTTTGAAATCAGTGTGGAATACCTGGGCAGAACCATATCACATCAAGGTGTTAAGCCTAGTCAAAAAAAGATATCTGCTTTAGTTAATTCTCCTATCCCGGCAAACGTCAAACAGGTCAGGCAATTCATGGGACTTGCAAGTTATTTTAGACGCTTTATACCGGAATTTGCTCATCAAACGGCTTGTATTACTGAACTACTAAAAAATGACAAAAAGTGGGAATGGGGATCGGAACAACAGGACTCCTGTTACAGGAGGCTCGTAATTATGTAATTAACCATCTGACAAAAGAACCTTTATTAACGATTTTTGACCCCGAATTGCCGACGGAATTGCATACTGATGCAAGTTCAATAGGTTATGGCGCGATACTTCTTCAAAAACATGACGGTTTAAATAAAGTTGTAGCTTATTTTAGCAAAAGGACAAGCCCCTGTGAATCACGATACCATTCCTACGAATTAGAAACTTTGGCTATTTACAATGCATTAAAACACTTTCGTGTTTACTTGTTGGGGATTACATTCAAAATAATAACTGATTGTAATGCAATAAAATCTACAGTTAACAAAAAAGATTTATCCCCACGAGTGGCACGATGGTGGAGTTATATGCAAGATTTTACGTTTGACGTTGAGTACAGGAAAGGGCAGTATGTTAGTCACGTGGACTATTTTAGTCGTAACCCTGAACCAATTGAAATATCAGCAACCGTTTCTCAAAATGTAAATTTAGTAGTTGAAACTTTAAATCCGGTTTCCGTTAATCTAATAGACTTACCTCGTTCGTGGTTAGAGACAGCTCAGGATCAAGATTTAGAGACTCAGTCTTTAATAGAAAGGGTGCGATCAGGTGATTTGGACAATAACCATCAGTACATGATTCAAAATAATATTTTATATTACAAGAGTGAACTAACAGCGGAACTATATGTGCCTAAAGGAAGTAGGTTAAGTATTCTTCGTTTGTTCCATGATGACAACTGCCATGTTGGTCCCGAGAAAACGCTACAAAAAATATCAGAGTACTTTTGGTTCCCAGGAATTTCTACATTTGTGAAAAAGTACATAAATCACTGTTTAGTTTGCGTCGAGAAAAAAAGTCATTGTGGACCAAAACAAGGAATGCTGCATCCGATTGATAAAACTCCCATCCCGTTTCATACTATTCATTTGGATTGTACCGGACCCTTCCCTATATCTAGTAATGGCTATAAATACTTGCTAATAATAATTGACGGCTTTACTAAATTTTGTATCTTAAAGCCGCTTAGATCACTGGGTGCTCAAGAGCTAGTTAACAAAGTACGTGACTCTGTCATTATGTTTGGAACGCCTTCCTTAGTTATAACTGACCGTGGCACCAATTTTAATTCTCGGCCAATGAGAGAACTATTTGAAGAATGGCAGATTAGGCACCATTTGATCTCCACAGGTACTCCTCGTGGAAATGGCCAGGTTGAACGATATGTATCTACAATCACTAACATGTTAAGTACCTCCTGTGTTGACGTGTCAGACTGGCCGAGCGTTTTGAGTAAAGTCCAACTTTCTTTAAATACGACAATCCAGAAATCAACCGGATTTTCACCAATGCGTTTACTTATTGGTAAAAATTCTAATATTCCCACCGTACAGGCTCAATTAGACGAGGTGTTAGATAATAACGATGAAATAATAGATGTTAGGAATGATAGATTACTAGCACAACAGCGTTTAAAAACGGTAGCGGAAAAATCAAAGGACCGGTTTGATTCAACTCGTAGAGACAATATTGAATATAATATAGGAGACACTGTGTATGTTAATCAGGAACATAGACGGCATAATAAGTTAAGTGCTAAATATAAAGGTCCTTATGAAATTATTAACATAGAAGAAAATGATAGGTATTCATTAAGAGGTATTGGCTACTTAAGGAACATAACCGTGGCGAAAGACAAGCTGCGGCTATGGCCTGGTGAATTTGTTGATGAATAAATAAACTAAATATTTATGATCCTATGTATAAGTATAATTAATATGATTATGATTAACTATATGGATAATTGATATTTGTGTGATATGGTTTATATTATAAATTATTATGATAAATTATGGTAAATTATTATGATGAGAAAATTATGATGAGAAATTACCTACTATTATGAGATTATTACCTTGGCTGGTGTCCGGGATCACTGTCGCGGGTGATTGAGCTTCATCGACAGCGGGTGTTTCGCCGCACACAGCAAGGTGCGATTATTTGTTATTACATATTAAAGGCTAACAAGTTGATGATTATTACCTGTCATAATTTCGACTCTGACTGATATTAAAATAACAAAGTACCTATTAAATATTGATGATACAATGTGTAAACTGATTAGTATTCGTTGAAAATTTGATACTTCGAGAACGAAGTATCTATCAGTATGGCCGTGTTAGATAATACATTATAAATAACATATATTTATATGTTATTTATAATGTATTATCCATTATTGCTTAATTATTATGTTATGCGACTAGAAATAAAAAGTAGTTATACGTAATTTGAATTACTTTTTATAACCGGAAACATGTCTTGTTTCGTATAGTTAAAATGGAGTAAATTCATTAATAAATTATAAACACCAGTTAGTTATATTTTAAATTCATTATTTTTAAATATTAATAGCAATCAAACATAATTATAAGTCACTGTAATGATTATTGATAACCGGAAACATACCTTGTACAGATTTGTTCGAATGGAGGTGGGGATTTTGCATAAAAAGGAATGCCTACCAACGGTCGGGGCATTTTTGCTCGAGCGCTAGCTGAAGGATTACGTTGGCTAAACTCCACACCTCCAGTCGATTTATTTTAAGTCTCAGTTGAAATTAATTGTGTTAAGGATGGTTCACGGTGTACATTCCCGGGTCCGATCCGACACTTCCGATACTTCATTTTGTATAGAAAACATCACGTGACCTCCGAGTACCTATCGTAAGAGACTCGTTCCGTACCCGGAACGTCGACGGCACGGTCACGTTTTGTTGTTTGACGCCCGTTACTAGGTACAAACAACGCTCGGACCTGACTCGCCCCGTGCACGGTCCGTCGACCACCCGGAGATGACCCGGAGACTATACGGCAACGATGTGTCGGAATATATTTGCCAAAATATGTAGGTTGCAAAATGTCAATAAATTGTATGTCAAATATGAGGGCATAGCTTTTTCGCTACTCGGTCAGTTTATAATTAAAACAGCCCGGACTCGGCTCGCTTCGTGCCCGGAAGCTCGACGGAAGCTCTTATATATAACAGGGCGGTATCGGAAGGCTCGGGCCCGGAACCGACCCGGTCACTGATCGTTTAGTGCCCGGAACGCCCGGTATCGGCCCGTCGACGTGGTGGACCCGGGAATGGACACCGTGAACCATCCTTTATACAAATAAATTACAACAAAAACTTCTGCATTGTATGGTGTGATGTTAATTTGGAAGTGTTAATATACAAGTAAGTAACTCAAATAAATTCCTTTTATTTATACTACATCTTGTCTTTCTATTGTGTAACATTATTCTCCCAATTAGCAGCCTAAACAAGTATACATCTTTACTTCATTACTAGCTAACAGTAAAGGTAACTTATAGTAATCTAACAAATTTTCTATCAAGCTCAAAGAGGACCCAGTGTGTTGACGACGTGGGACCTCTCTTGTTCCTTTAGCCGTCAACACAGTGAATCCTCCTGTTTTTAAAGGGTCGGCAACGCGCATGTGACACCTCTGGAGTTGCAGGCGTCCATAGGCTACGGTAGCTGCTTACCATCAGGTGGACCGTATGCTTGTTTGCCACCGTCGTTGTATAAAATAAAATAAAAAAAGTTGTAAAATGTTCAACACTTTAGAAGTGGGTTTTGGAGCCAAGAGGACGTCCAACTGACGTACATACCATGGATTTACACTTGTAAGTTTTTCTTACGTAAGTAGGGACGAAGCTATTGGCAAGAATGAGATAGTGATATTCGTATCTCATTCTAACCCATAGCTGCGTCCCTACTTACGGAAGCAAAACTTACAAGTGTAAATCAGGCCTAACAACAGATGTAATTTGAATCTTACTTTATTAGTAAGATTGTCTACGGTTGCCGCGATAGTTATTCATGAAATAAAACAACTTTGAAACTTTGAAACGTCGGGATGTAATTAAATTCAGTATACGCGATATAATCCGTTCAAAGTTGTTTTATTTTATTAGTAAGGTTGAGTTTCCCATCTGGACTGGAATTTGGATGGAATAGAACTTCCATTCCATTATGGAAGATTGCGAACTAGTCTAGCTCTCGTCTGGGTAATCAAGTCTTAAGCCAGTAACAGGAGAAGTAATAGCGTAAGAAAATAATTGTTCGCTCTGCAAGTCTGTAGTGAGACGGGCTATGGATTTTGAAATTTCCCGGCTTTCCGATGAAGTAGACGAAAAAAGACATGCCATCTCAAAGCAAGTATTAACTAGAGCTCGGACACGTGTACCCCCGTAAGGGATAGATATATATATCCCATAATAACTTCTACAGTACAAAACAGAACAATTTACCATTGTTTTCCTAAGCCAACAGAACTTTCTAGGGAAAATAACAGCTTTTCTCGTAGCAATCACAGAAATTCTTGTAGAAATCGGGAATTATATCTGTTTGTTACCCTCCACTGCTAGAAGTAAAGCGTGGAGGGTAATATGAACAATGACTAGGACTAGGACCAACGATAATAGCACCTCTCTGCCGTACCTATTGAAAGTGTGATAAGACCATCCCGTTCTATCTTGGTATTACTATTACCATGCCCCGTCTATACCTTTTATCCTATGTCTATGCATGCCATCCGGGCGTTTTTAAATTTAGCTTAAACTTTAATGCCAAACCTGATCGGAAGTATACAAACCGTTCAACTTGAAATTTCATATCTGCTTTTTCTCTGATATCTGTGGTACCAATTCATTTGAGGCGATCATTTTATCAGAGACTATAGAGATATAGACCACCAAAGCCTAAGAACTTTTTGAAGCTCAAGTCAATTGCGCCGTCTAAGTCAAAGCCACCTAAATATCCCGAAAATGTAAGAGGAAATGTCACCTGCACTGCTACTCCACCTAGTAACAAATAGCGTACTAGTAGTAGGTACACTAGTAGCTACTAGGTGGAGTAGCAGTGCAGGTGACATTTCATCTTACATTTCCTCTTAAATTTGACTTGAGCTTCAAAAAGTTCTTAGGCTGTGGCCGTTCGCTGTGTGCGTGATTGTGGCGCCATCTCTTGGGCAGGTGTTCAATCTCTTATTCTTCTTTTTTATAAATAGGTTGTATTCCTTGCTTATATGAAATGTCACTGCCTAATTCACTATTTTGACAGCTAACAGGGGCTTTTGCAGTTTCATTTCTTGTCACATTGTGCACTGCGATCGTTCTCGTTACCCCCACCATGCACTTCGCACATAGCGAATAGTCTCAGTCTCTGATTTTATTAATAACATTTACTTTTCATGTGCACAAAACATTCAAAAAAATAAAAATAAAGCAAAAAAGTTGACCTAAAGTCAAAGAACATGTTTTCTTTCTTTTGGTCTCACAAATGCATGGTTAAGATCTCTCAGGTTTTATCAGCCCTCGATGTACAGTTGTACCTAATAATTTAATTTAACCCGTAGAACGCTATCCGTCAATTGTCAAAGCCCTACATTCAAGAAGGACAGCCAGGGAACAGAACTGCCGTGGTAAATGAGACCATACATTTGACTTGTCCAACAACTTCAGATCTTGAACCGTATCTGTATTGGGTGAAGGCATATGATAACTTTACAATCACGGATGAATATCAACCAGGATCGCCAGCATACGAGATACAGGTCGGTCAGTTGATTGAATGCAAAAAATATAGAGGTTACCATACCATTTAAGTTTATATTTAACATTAAATTTAGATTTACTTAGCCAATATACATAGAGTTATTATCACTGCGGCTGTACCCACTTGTGTTTAGTCACTACACTACGCGCGTCACTAAGGCGAATGTAGTGTAGGGGAGTGCAGTGATAATTGTGTTAATATGTCTCACGAAAGTTTAAATTCAATAACATAGAGTTATTTAGAAGAGATAGCTTATAGCTTTAGAATTAACTATGATGTTTGAAAGTAATAATTTTCAACACGAACAAGCGCCTATACGCTCGCGTATACGCCATACGTACGCTATTGGTCCCTAGAGGTCGCTGCGACGCAATGTCATTTTTCTTGCTATTTTTATATTGCGTCGCAGCGACATCTAGGGAAGAATAGCGTAGCGTTAGCTAGCTTTTTTCCTACTTACGAGCTACCTTTTAGGTGGATCTCGAGTAGATGGCGCTTCAGACATGAGCTTCAAAAAGTTCTTAGACTCTACTGCTCTATTATATAAGTTACTCTATGCTAGTATATAAGCTAGCGCTGGTCTTCCGTAGGACCCACTTGGTGATATCGCGACAGATAACAAATACTGAAGGGCATCCATAGGCTCCGGTAGCTGCTTACCATCAGGCGGGCCGCTAGTGTGCTACCGTCGTAGTATTAAAAAAAAGTTTTTGCTGTGCACGTCAGTATTTTTTGATGTGCGGAATATTTTTTCCCAAATTAGATCACTTTATTATATTCTAGAGTGACAACACTGCAGACGAGCCTGGGACGCTTACCATAGCCAACGTGACCCTGGAGGACGGATGGTAACGCCTGCGTGGCCTCGAACAATCTTGGAACAACCACTGCATTTGGCTACCTAACTGTCTTAGAGAAAGAATGTAAATGTGGCGTGTGATGCTGCGTGTTTTAACTAGATATGCAACAAAGCAAAATAAAATAATTACATCTAGTACCTAATGTTAACTATTATGTACACTTAAAAATAAGTACGTACGTAGCTCATTTTATAGGAAACAATGAAAGAAACATTAGGTATAGGATGGGTACTATACTAGGTACTAAAAAAGCAAAGCAGAGCGGCGAATTCCCAAAGGTTATCAGAGTTCTGGGGGCCTATCGGTAACTTTTTAACGCCGCTCAGTTTTCCGGTGAGGTAAAAGTGCGCTGAATTGCTTTTAAGTTAACGTTACGTCCCTATTGCCGCTCAATAGTCGTTCAACTTTGACTGGTTTTGTCGTAAGCTCAACGAAAACTCCCCGTTTTGAGGTAATGTATTGTCTATGGCTGGAAAAAAATAAATTGAGGGTTTGTTCTGAAACTAAATAAAGTTTATAGCGATGCGATAACTTATGATGGTGTCTTATTTAATGCGAAAAACATAATATCTGAAATAAATATACCTTTAATAGATAGGAAGAAAGGAGAAAGAAAGTTTTGTGTTTTGCGAGATTTTTTTAACGTTACACTACAATGAAAAAAGTTACGAACGCTCCTCATCGTCACATTTCACGGTTCCTTTTCACGAATCATTGCAAGTTATTATTTTTCCAAAACCATAAAAAAATATTGCTTTTAAAATAATCAGCGTAATTTTGCTTTAATTTTTTTTATATTTTCAACAAATTTAATAAATCAAGCAAATCAAAAAAATATTATAAAATATGTTGAAAAAATGCCAAATGACAATAATGACATCGACCGTTAAAGTTTGAACTTGATGTTTCGTCTTTGTTGACTGAAGTAATGAGGTTGTTAGATAACAAAGAGAATTTAATGTAGTGTTTGATAATAATGATTTCATAATTTAAACTTGACCTAAACGCTGCTATTTCTCTTTAAATAGTTAAATTACTAGAATATGCTGGTGAAGTGCTAAATTTTCAGCGCATTGCGTTTCTTTTGTGGTTTTTAGCAAAGTTTCCAAATTCTCCTTCATTATTTCGTACAACGATGCCGTGCTGTTTTCCAACTTCTCGTCAGTTTTTCACACACGTGGAATTCGGCAGTTTCAACTGGTAAATACCTATTTATAAGACTCTTTTATCTTTTAGAATCCTTGGTTGCCGGTATTTCTTTACAAAGACCGCCGCCTCGAATGTGAACATGCAAGGTAGTGTTAATATTTGGTGTTCAGTATGCAATAAAAAAAGACAAATTTTAGCAAAAAGTGTAAAAAATATAGGGGAAGGCTTGTGCAGAAACATAGGTGTAAAAGACTTTTCAAGGGCTAGTATTTTACAGCTCAACAAAAAACCATATCCTAATTATTATTGTGACTATTTTTGATTTAAGAGAATTTTTTATTTATTGTCCTGTTAAAAATGCTTATTTTAGCACAGAGGCGGCCTTAGGGGGTGGCGTCCCTGGACAAATTTTTACAAGGGCCGGCCGGAGGCCTCGCGAAGGCTAAGGCCACCCCTCTTTTAGCATACATATTCTCTACTATAACATAATAACAAATCTAGGTGTGATAATGACACAATACCAATTTTTTTGAATTCGACATACCTAGCCTTTGCTACACCCCAGCCCATGTTTATGTTTTAACTTCTATTGAAAATGGATAGTGTTTAAATTAAATGTTTAACCCAATTTTGTTCTTGTACAATGTTTTACTAGAATTAAGTTGTTAAGGCAACTCGGGATATCAACAACTTAATATTTTTTTATCTTACAGTGTAGTACAAGGCAAATAATGCGATAGTATTGGTGTGACCTGGATGAATATCACTGCAATCCCTGTTGCTAAAATAATGAAGAAGTTACAATGGAAACCAGCCATTGGAAAACCAGGTATATACCCGTATATAACAATTTAAATACATAAGATAATAACTATGTGTAACAAGGGTCAGCTGCTGCCAAGTAATGAACTTTTTGACACCATCTATTTGGAAATTGGGCTTTTTCTTCTCTAAGATACTTGCTGTCCATTTTATATGTTTGTTGCCATTATGTATGTTGATCATAAGTTATGACTGACCCTGACCGGACCCAATTAGTCTGGACCATGCTGGTCCAAATCGGGCCATATTAAACCTCACCTAACCAAACTAACCAAATCAGACTAAATGATAATATGATGATTAGTCGCTCATTATCCTCAACGGTGGTTTGAAAAACAGTATGTGAGAACAAAACTGTTTTGATCTCGGGTGTTAGCGCTTGAATGAATCACTACGCTATGGTACCCCAGATGCTGCACATGAAGTTCATAAGTCCATTCATTACTAAGATGGAAAGATATTAATCTGAACCTGGGGCCATACTGGATTAGGGTTACTGTAGATAGAGTCCAATGGGGATGGGGACAGTTGGAGAAGGCCTATGCCTTAGATCAGCACACTGAGCTTAGATACATATTATAGTAACTAAATTAATTGTAATTATTGATCGAAATAAATGGATTTCTTAGTATTATAAATTATGGGACAAGGGTTGTGTTGTGATTATTCAATATTATTTATGTGCTTTTTTATACCATGACGGTGTCAAACAGGCATACGGCCCGCCTGATGGTAAGCAGCTACCGTAACCCATGGACGCCTGCAACTCCACAGATGTCACATATGCATCTCGTTGACCTATATGTTACTCCCAGAATCGAACTATCGTCACACCAAATTCCATCTAAATCGGTAAAGAAAGTGGTTTAAGCGTGAAGAGTTACTTTCGCATTTATAATATTAGTAAAGGAGGTCTCGACTCTAGTTTGAATCTTGGAAAAGGAGTTTATTTGTGTGTTTACTACGGATATGTAGTATGTGTGTTAGTAGTTAAAGGTGTAGAGGTAACAGACAGACGAAATTAATGTCGTATTTATAATTTTGCTTGTTGGTTCTTCGATTTAGGCACTTTACATTTACAATGCCATTAGGAATGTAAAAAAAAACTAATAATTATGCATAATAACTCCACAGCCGGATTCGGTCCCAGTTGAAGAGCGCTGACTGCAGAGAACTCTGCTGAGCTGTAGCTGATGAGCTCCCGTGGCTATGTCAAGCCATTATTGCCAATCTTGTTCTCAAGGTAAGTGAATATTGTGATCACACCTTTTATTTCATTACATTTGGCATGAATTTGGATGGTCTCAAATTTCATCGAAATCGATATAATAGTTTTTTAAGCGTGTAAAGGTAACCGACAGACGGAGTTACTTTTACATTTATAATATTAGTATCGCTTAGAGAAGCCTCGTGGTAAGAGCGCTAGTAGCCTGGCGGTAAGACATCCAACTTTCAATCCGGTCTTGGGTTGAGTTTTCCAGTAGTTATGTTCGGAATGTCGTTTGATATTTACCAGTCGCTTTTCGGTGAAGGAAAACATCGTAAGAAAACCGGACCTCATCCCGATAAGACCTTGTTTCTCCTCTGGTTGAAAGGTCAGATGGCAATCGCTTTCGTACAAACTAGTGTCTACGCCAATTCATGGAATTAGGTTGTCTAGCGGACCCCAAGCTGGGTCAAACGCTATGAGGAAGAAAGAAAAAAGAGAAGCCCTGCGGTCTTTGGTCTCGGAGGCCAAGATCCACTTTAGGTTGTTTGGCCACTGTAGTAAGTACCTAAGTATTAGTGAATTAAGCTGTATGTCCCAGGTTTGAATCCTGGTAGGGGCGTTTATTTGTGTCTTTATCATGAATCTTTGTTCCCGAGTTATGGATGTTTTCTATCTGTGATATATTATTATTGTCACCGACTAGTACCCATAGTAACAAGCCTTATTGAGTTTACTGTGAGGCTAGGTAGATTTGTGAATGATTGCCCCATATTTTTTTGTAACACGACTATGGCAAACAAGCATACGACCCGCCTGATGGTACACACTAAGCAACTACGGTAACCTATGGACGCCTGCAACTCCAGAGATGTCACATATGCGTGTTGTCGACCTATATGTTACTCCCGGAGTCAAACTATCTTCACACCAAATTTCATCAATTTCATCGGTAAAGTGGTTTAAGCGTTAAGAAGTGACAGACAGAGTTACTTTCGCATTTATAATATTAGTAAGGTCTCAACTCGAGTTTGAATCTTGGAAAGGGAGTTTATTTGTGTGTTTATTACGGATATGTTCTAGAGTTGTGGCTGTTTTCAGATTTCATCCAAATCAATATATTGAATTTAAACTTTCGTGAGACATATTAACAGTTTATCACTGCATGCGGCTGTACTCACTTGTGTTTAGTCACTACGCGCGACATGTTTCGCGCGTAGTGACTTAACACAAGTGAGTACAGCCGCATGCAGTGATAATAGTACAAATCAATATAGTAGTTGAATGTAAAAAAAACTAATAATTATGCATAATAACTCCACAGCCGGATTCGGTTCCAGTTTAAGAGCGCTGACTGCAGAGAACTCCACTGAGCTGCAGGTGATGAGCTCCCGTGGCTGATATAGCCATTATTGCCAATCTTGTTCTCAAGGTAAGCGAAATGGTGATAATGTGAGTACACCTTTTATTTCATTACATTTGGCATCAATATGGATGGTCTCAAATTTCATTGAAATCGATATACTAGTTTTTTAAGCGTGTAAAGGTAACAGACAGCTGGAGTTACTTTTGAATTTAAAATATTAGTATCGCTTAGAGAAGCCTCGTGGTAAGAGCGCTAGTAGCCTGGCGGTAAGACGTCCGACTTTCAATCCGGTCTCGGGTTCACACCCCGGCTCGTATCACTGACTTTTCCATAACTTATGAACGGAATATCATTTGATATTTACCAGTCCATTTCGGTAAAGGAAACATCGTAAGGAAACCGGACCTAATCCCGATAAGACCTTGTTTCCCCTCTGCTTGCAAAGTCATATGGCAGTCGCTTTCGTAAAAACTAGTGCCTACGCCCATTCATGGAATGTGGTTGTCAAGCGAACCCCAAGCTGGGTCAAACGCTATGAGGAAGAAAGAAAAAAGAGAAGCCCTGCGGTCTTTGGTCTCGGAGGCCAAGATCCACTTTAGGTTGTTTGGCCACTGTAGTAAGTACCTAAGTATTAGTGAATTAAGCTGTATGTCCCAGGTTTGAATCCTGGTAGGGGCGTTTATTTGTGTCTTTATCATGAATCTTTGTTCCCGAGTTATGGATGTTTTCTATCTGTGATATATTATTATTGTCACCGACTAGTACCCATAGTAACAAGCCTTATTGAGTTTACTGTGAGGCTAGGTAGATTTGTGAATGATTGCCCCATATTTTTTTGTAACACGACTATGGCAAACAAGCATACGACCCGCCTGATGGTACACACTAAGCAACTACGGTAACCTATGGACGCCTGCAACTCCAGAGATGTCACATATGCGTGTTGTCGACCTATATGTTACTCCCGGAGTCAAACTATCTTCACACCAAATTTCATCAATTTCATCGGTAAAGTGGTTTAAGCGTTAAGAAGTAACAGACAGACGAGAGTTACTTTCGCATTTATAATATTAGTAAAGGAGGTCTCAACTCGAGTTTAAAAAGTAATATTATGAAAATAGATTTCAGGCAACAGTCGTTGGTACCATATGGTTGATAAGGTATGTATGTATGTATATATCACTTTATTGCACATAAACAAGTTTAACAATATTACAACAGTAAAATAAAAAATAAAAAAGATATGCACAAAGGCAAGCTTATCCCTAAGAGGGATCTCTTCCAGCTAACCCATGAGAGAATGAGAAAGGAATAAATACTAAATGATGAAAGACAAACTATGCACAAAAGAACAATAAAAAGTTTGGAAACACAAAAAGCTTTAGGTACCTAAACACTAATAAATACATATATCGGTACATACATGTACCACAAAAATACTCTTAAACTAAGTATATACATATATAAGGTCAAGTTCGTATATACATATACAAGGCGTTCCCACACCTGGCGCACTGCCTCGTGAAGAAATTGCCGCGCGGCAGCTCGGCTAATGTAGCAGTGCCTCGCCCGAGGCAATGCGGCCGCGCGTGCGTTTGCCTCGGCCGAGGCACGTCCACACTAGCCGAGTTGCCGCACGCGGCGATTTCCTCGCGAGGCGGTGCGCCAGGTGTTTTTTTATGACAATGTACCTTATTGAATACCAAAATATTAATATGAAAATGTCCTCAGACCTACCCCCAAACCTCCTGTAGATAATGATGGGTTAATTGGATGAGGAACAAGCCATTAAGATAAAGTATTTTTTTACGATTTCAACATTACAAAAGGAGGAGGTTCTCAATTCGGTTGTATGTTTTTAGGGTTCCGTACCCAAAGGGTAAAAACGGGACCCTATTACTAAGACATCGCTGTCCGTCTGTCTGTCTGCCGATCTGTCTGTCTGTCCGTCTGTCTGTCACCAGGCTGTATTTCATAAACCGTGACAGTTAATTATACAGTTGAAAGTTTCACAGATGATGTATTTCTAATGCGGCTTTAACAACAAATACTAGAATAAAATAAATATTTAAGGGGGCTCCCATACAACAGACATGATTGTTTTTTATAGATATTTTTATTGATGATGATTTTTATAGATAATGGCATGGAACCCTTCGTGCGCGAGTCGGACTCGCACTTGGCCGGTTTTTTGTTTGTTTGTTACTCCGTCATTTCTGAACACCACACCAAATTTCATCTTAATCGAGGCGGCGGTTGTTGATTCCACATACACTCCCTATACAAATACGGATGTACTACTGAACATTATTTAACAATTTCAGGTGAAGAGCTCCGTGAACGTCTTCTATCATTCTCACATAATCCAGTTCTAACATCCACCCGAAGATAATCCAGGTATGCATTTTTTAAAAGTAATATTATGAAAATAGATTTCAGGCAACAGTCGTTGGTACCATATGGTAGATAAGGTCAAGTACAATTTTTTTTATGACAATGTCCTCAGACCTAGCCCCAAACCTCCTGTTGGGTTAATTGGATGAGTCTTAAAAATTAGGCTCTGCATACAGAGCTCATGCTGGTTAACGAGGGCTGTTTTCCGCAACTCGACGTCTATATGTTGCGTCTATTTTTGCGTAGACCTCATACTGTCTCCATCCCAAATTTCATCTTAATCGGTGCAGCAGTTATTCATTCCCTCCCCATACAAACTTCCAGCCCGTTTCCACAAAGGGATGGTTTCTGATATAATAACTGCCCTATGTCTTCCCCGAGACTCAAACTATTTTTTTACCATTTTCATCTAAATAGGTTTAGTAGTTATTGGTTCCCTATCCTATGTCCTTTCCCTACACTCAATACCAAATTTCATTTCAATCGGTTGAACAGTTTAATCGTAAGGAGGTAACAGACAGACAGAGTTACTTTCGCGTTTATAATATTTACAACACCAGAACTCTTGACTATCTCTCTCTCTATACCAGATTTCATCCAAATCGGTTGAACAGTTTAATCGTAAGGACGTAACAGACAGAGTTACTTTCGCGTTTATAATATTTGCAAGGATCCGTCCCCAGAACTCTTGACTATCTCTATACCAAATTTCATCCAAATCGGTTCAGCGGTTATTAAATCCCCATACAAACATCCATCTGTTTTTCATACCCTTAAGGGATGACTTCTGGGATAAAAACTATCCTATGTCTTTAACCATGTACTAAATTCCATATTAATCGGTTATGCGGTTTAAATGTGAAGGCATAGCAACCGTTAGCTCACTACACAGATAGACTTTCGCAATTATAATACATGGGTTAGTTAAACATGAGGTCCTGGGTTTGAACCTGCTAAGGGCATTTATCTCGGATATTATTGTTCTCGAGTTGTGGATGTTTTGTATCCATTTTTTTACCCCACGACATTGGCAAACAAGCATACGGCCCGCCCAATGGTAAGTAGTTACCGTAGCCTATGGTCGCCTGCAACCCCAGAGGACTCACGTGCACGTTGCCTACCCTTTAAAAACTATTATGAATATTGTCACCTAGTAGTTCCTACCCGCAATACAAACCTTATTGAGCTTACGTTGATACGTGAATGATTGTACCATATTATTTCTTTCTTTTTTACACCACGACGGCAGCAAAGAAGCATACGGCCTACTTGATAGTAAGCAATTAGGTACTGTATTTAACCTATGGACGCCTGCAACTCCAGAGGTGTCACATGCGCGTTGCTGACCTATATTTTACCATATGATAGTATTTCGTACAGAAGGTTATCTTCACTACAAAATCAGTGTTTGACAGATGAACGGTGACAACGGTGGTCCATACAATTTTACCTTTCGACTTTCTAGGATTGACTATAGTACGCATAGTATATATTATTATTGCTGGACCTGCCCAAACTGCCTCAGCCTACCTAATCTATCAGTAATTTTAATACAAAACTAGATAAATGTCAGATTCATTACAATTTACAATCGAATTCATATGTTGGTACAAAACGATTACTATAAACTACTCAAATACTTATTTTATCTTATCTGTGGTCATTCCGCAAATAAACGAAGGCGATTTTAATAACCCGAAAACGTAGGTATCCGATACGTTCCATGGCAGTAGCTATCACTTCGTGGAGATGGACACCCTTGATCTTACCCCAGGGCTAAAATCTTTACACTAAAATTCTTATTAATGGGTTCAGCGGTTTAAGCATGTAGAGGTAATTAACAGACAGATAGAGTTACTTTCGCATTTATAATTTTAGTGTTGGTAAGTTTATGAGTGTATGTAAACTCTTTAATGTACAAATACAATGTTACAATAGGAAAACGCAAGTACAGTCGCAAAATTGTCGCTTTAAGGGATCTCTTCCAGTTAACCTTTGAGTAGATGAGTGAAGTGAAATGAGGTAGACCAACGCGGCAACATGTATATTATACATACATTGTATAACGAGAAACGGGAAAGATAGATAAGTACTGCTATATACAAAATTTATAGGATGAGCATAGTGTAATATACATAACACACAGTTTAACAGGAGGTCCCGGGTTTGAATCCTGGTAAGCGCATTTATTTGTGTGTTTCTTATGAATTTATTTATTCTTGAGCTGTGGATGTTTTCTATCTAATATAAATAGTGTCACCTAGACTAGGTGAGCCTTATTAAACTAACTGTAGGACTAGATTGATAAGTGAATGATTATCCCATATTATTTATGTTCTTTTTTTTATACCGCGATGGACGCCTGCAACTCCAGAGAGGTCGCATGCTCGATGTCGACATATTCGCTGTGTCCATGATTGTGGCGCCATCTCTTGGGCAGGTGGTCAATCTGTTTTTTTCCTTTTTTATAAATAGGTTGTATTCCTTGCTTATATGAAATGTAACTGGCTGATTCACTATTTTGACAGTAGACAGGGGATTTGCAATTTCATTTCTTGTCACATTGAGCACTGCGATCGTTCTCGTTACCCCCACCATGCACTTCGCGCATAGCGACTGTTAGTCCCCTCCGTTATGGGAGAGGGCCTAAGTGATAGTTCAGATCTGGATACGGTTACCAACTTTTAGTATGTTGTTGGGCACGACACTAGGACCCCAAAACTGCCGAGAGACGGGGACGTCGATGAATGTCTCCCGTGTAATGACGTCATCAAAATGGCTACCGCTTTGTTGCGAAAAGTGTAAATTTCATCCAAACTGTGCATTGCACCTATACGTGTGTAGTATCAAACGAAAGAAGATTAAATGTGCTATATTGTTGTAATACATTATATACTACTGTATATTACAGTTTGACAGCTATAAACGAAAACCCAAAATCAGGCTAAAAAATAATTCGGATATTTGCATTTTACAACAAAATTGTAAGTCCAACTTTAAAGCCGAGTGCTACAATAACAAAACAGGCTTTTTAAGCTATACATTGCTATAAAAAATATTAAAATCTGGTAATAATTGTGGCAGCTATGTTAAAAAACATGTCGGCACTGCCGAGTTATTTCCTTAGAGTGAAAAAATAACAATTTTCACAATTTACAGAATATCCGCAGAAGCTTCGAGTATATTGTTGGTCAAATAATTTGGAGCCCCTAAATGTCGGAAAAATATCTCTATAGTGACTGAGGTCCAAATAATGACGTCATGAACGTGACCGCTACCGAAATTTGTAAAACATAAATTAAAGCTATACCATGACACATACACACATGTGTGTAGCATCGATCGAAAGCTTATTGAATTTACTACAATACATACATACATTATTTGTGAAAATAATGTATAGTTTAGGAGTTGTTGACAAAATAAAATATTTATTTTTAGGAAAATAAAATGTATATGTTAATTCTGTGGCCAAATATGTTAGAATGATTATGTATTGTACTCGTTGCATCATGTTGTTTGTAGAGTCCTTAGATATTTAATAATAGTAACACCGCTTGTCTATGAATATGTTACACATGGTAACTCCGTCTCTTCCTTTTCTGTCAGCGACTGAACAACTAGCCTTGTTAATTATTTTAATTAATTAATTATATTTTAATGCTTTGACGACTGTAAGTACATGTCTATTCTGAGAAATACACAGCGTACTTCAAGACCAACAAGTGAGTTATCATTTACATCAGCCTGTAGCTCTATCCAGCCCTTCGCTCTCCTGACTTGGTGTCGTGCGGTACAGATCGACACTGCTTAAGATCCACCCCAACAACAGATTATGGGCGCAGCAGGTAATGATATTTGAATCCAGTTACATCCAGGATCTGTAATATCGGCGCGACCTGATTTTGTGTTCGAAATAACCTAGAAACATGCCACCACATGGTGATGATGGTATTAATGTTCTGCCTGCTACGAGCGCAGCAACAAATACGTCGGCGGCGGTTATGTTAAATGGCACGAGCACAATGGAGAAGCTGCAAGGGGCTGAGAATTTCCAAACCTGGAAATTTTCGTTGAAGATGCTACTCACGTTGGAAGGATTATGGGACCTTGTCGAGAAAACTGATGAGACACCGCTTACAGGCTCGGATGCTGCGCGCGATCAACGTGCGCTGGCTCGCCTATGTTTAAGCTTAAAGCCGGGACTATACCAGTATGTTCGTGAGGCTAAATCAGCACGTGAAGCTTGGAAAAAGCTGTCAGATGTCTTTGAGGATCGTGGTCTATATAGGCGTGTTCTTCTATTGAGACAACTGCATCGCATTGAGTTTAATGACTTCAGTTCCATGTCTGCCTATATTGAGAAGGTAATGTCTTTAGTGCACCAGTTATCGGATATAGACAAGACTGTGGAGGATGAAGAGATAGCGGAGATATTGCTGAGCGGTCTACCACAAGAATATGACTCTCTAGTAAGCAATTTGGAGACCCTATGTTTATCGTCTAAGCTTTCAAGTGAGATAGTAAGGACTAGGCTATTGCAAGAAGCACAGAGAAAGGATGGCTCCGTCAATGGTTCTTCAACGACTACAGCGTTTGTGAGCAAGAAGCAGATCACCTGCAGATACTGTGGAAAATCGGGCCACGTGAAGGCCAAGTGCTTCAAGCTTCGACGTGACAAGATGGTCAAGAAGAAGGAGAATAAGGAACCACCTATTACTGCTTACCTAGCCCATGCTGCCGCTGAAGTATACTTAGACTCGGGCTCATCAAACCATTTAGTGAACGACAAGAAGCTTTTATGCAATGTTAAGGACACTAATGTGCAAATGATATCAGCTGCTAACAAACAAAAGATGACCAGTGCATGTGCAGGCGAGCTGAACCTCTTAATGAACAATCAGGTTAGACAATTAAAAAATGTTATGTTTGTCCCTAGTTTATCAGTAAATCTCTTGAGTGTCTCTAAATTATGTCAAAGTGGCTATGTTATAGAATTTAATTCAGATGGTTGTTTCATATTTGATAGGAATAGTAAAAGTTCTGGCAATTATTTAGCGAAAGCTCATTGTACTAATGGCATTTATAAACTAGATGGTATTGTATGTGAAAGTGACAGTAACATGCCCAATAGGATGCACTCTTTGCTCCTGCAAGAGAGGCAGGAGGCACCGAGTGCAGCAGTCGCTACCTCTGTTTCATCGAACTTATTTCATCGTCGTCTTGGTCACTTGAACATCGCAGGTATGAATAGGTTAAGAAAGCATGGTTGTGGTGTCGTGTTTCAGGGTGAAGATTTTGACAAGTGTGAAGCTTGTCTTAAGGGGAAGATGGCTACCAAGCCTTACCCTAAAGCCAGCTCCAGCAGGACTACCCAACCGCTGCAACTCATACATAGCGATGTATGTGGACCACTACCAGAGGCAAGCTGGGGTGGGGCGCGTTACCTGGTCGCCTTCACAGATGACTTCACAAGGAAGACTTTTGGATACCTCATGAAGAATAAATCACAGGTGATGACTTATTTTATTCAGTTTAAAGCCTTAGTTGAGAAACAATTAAATTTGCCTATTAAATGCTTACGTTCAGATAATGGTAAAGAATACTGTAATTTAAATTTTAGTCAGTATTTGCAAAAACATGGAATAGTTCACCAAACCACAGTTCCATATTCCAGTTCTCAAAATGGAACCGCAGAGAGAAATTTTCGTTCTTTGTTTGAGAAAGCGCGTTGCATGCTACAGCAATCGTCCTTGGAGAAGCGTTTTTGGGGAGAAGCTGTCATGGCAGCTATATATTTAAAAAATAGGTCTCCCACAACTGCTCTTTCCGGACAGATTCCTGAAGAAGTTTGGTCTGGGTCTAAAGTCGACCTCAGCCATCTCAGGGTTTTTGGCTGTGTTGCTTATTCGCTTGTTCCTGAAAATAAAAGGGATAAGCTAGACGCTAAGGGGAAGGAATATATATTTGTCGGTTATAGTGAGACTTCAAAGGGATATCGCCTAGCTGATCCCTTATGTCCTACTAAGGTGATTATCTCTCGCAACGTAGCATTTATTGAGAACAAGTTCAGAGGTTCCTATCCTCAACCATCAGACGCTGACAGTGAAGAGCTAATAAATGTTTTTAATTTTGACTGTGATATACAACAGAACTGTGATAAAAACATTAATGAATCCAATTTTAATATATATGATGAATCTAATTTTAATAATGATGGATTAAATGTAAGTGATAATGAAATAAATAATGAAAATGAAATTAATATTGAAAATAATTCAATTTCAGATGGAGAGTACTGTACGGGGAGCGAGGACGAGTCCAACCCCGCTGGTTTGTCTGCAGGCGAGTCGAGCTGCGAGTCTTTAACTCCGCCGTGCGAGACTACGGCTCGGGATGGTGCCGCGACTGGTCCTGCGACTGTCGCTCCGCACACTGGTCGTCCAATCCGGTCCACACGTAACGTACAACCATCGAGATTTTTAGACTATGACATGTCAGGTACAAGTCTTTTGGTCTATGAAAATCCTCTTATCTCCGAACCACTTACATACGAGGAGGCGATGAATTCTGCACACTGCAAAGAGTGGTTGCAAGCTATGAGGAGTGAGTACGACGCTCTGGTTGCCAACAATGTGTGGGAACTAGTTGATAGACCCGTAGACAAAAATATTGTTAAATGCAAATGGATTTATAAAATCAAATACGATGCATCTGGTAAATTTGATAGATTTAAAGCTCGTTTAGTTGCCAGAGGTTTTACACAATGTAAGGGTATTGATTATCAGGAAACTTTTTCACCCGTCGTGCGTCATTCTACAATGCGAATTCTGTTCTCAATTGCTAATCAATTTGATTTAAACATAGATCATTTAGATGTCGCCACAGCCTTTTTGAATGGCGATCTTAATGAAATTATTTTTATGGAGCAACCAGTAGGTTTTAGCGATAAAGATCCTAATAAAGTTTGCTTGTTAAAGAAAAGTATTTATGGCCTTAAACAGGCGAGTAGGATGTGGAACTGTAAAATTCACAATTTGTTATGCAAACATAATTTTGTTCAATCTAAATGTGAACCGTGCGTCTATATGAAGTGCTCTGGTAATGATATTGTGATAATTGCTTTATATGTAGACGACTTTTACTTGATCCATAGTCCAAACAGCCACATTAAAAGTGTATTGGTTTCAATTCTTGAAAATGAATTTAATGTAAAGAATTTAGGTGAACTCAAAAGCTGTTTGGGCATCAATGTCACTAGGGATAGAGTTAAAGGCATTTTGAAACTCGACCAAAGTGAATATATACGTAAATTGCTTGCTCGCTTTAATATGCAAAATTGTAAGGCCGTATCTACACCAATGGAAGTCGGCTGCAAGCTACTGAAGTCTAAAACTAATGATAGTTTGCAGGATGACATTTACGACTATCGTCAGCTGCTTGGATGCCTGATGTATCTGTCCGTGTGTACGCGACCAGATATATCATATGCATGCAGCCAGCTAAGCCAGTTCAATAACTGCTTCGATAAAACTCATTGGTTGGCAGCGAAACGCATTCTGCGTTATTTGGCAGGAACAATTCAGTACTCTTTATGTTATTATAAAAGTAGGAATTGGTTTTTAAATGCCTTTACAGACGCAGACTGGGGTAACGATGTAACCGATAGGAAAAGTTATACTGGTTTTGTAATTAAATTAGGCAACGATACGGTCAATTGGGAATCGCGTAAACAAAGGTGCGTAGCGTTATCTTCTTGTGAATCGGAATACCTAGCTATAAGCGATGTATGTAAAGATGTCACATTTATTCAAAATTTTCTTTCTGAAATTTTACCTAAACAGGAAATTAAATATGTAGTATACAATGATAACCAGTCCGCACAAAGATTACTGCATGTTGATGAATATTGTCATAAGCGTACAAAGCATATAGACTTAAGATTTCATTATGTTAAGGATCTTATCGGCAAGAAACTGATTGATGTTAAGTATATGCCTACTGAAAAGATGATTGCAGATGTATTAACTAAACCGTTGTCTAAGGTCAAGCATGAGCGTTTTGTGACTGCAATTAATTTGATATGAGAATGTTAATGTGTATTTCATTTATGATTGTGTTTTTCAATGTAAAGTTACACGGAGCAATGTCTTGTCAAATGTAGTCACATAGAGTACTATCTATCAGATGTAGAGTCATAGTAATATGTAGAGTCACTTTGTAGAGTTTTCTTTTTGTGATTGTTTTATATTCTGCATTTGATAATATGTCTTGAGCACAATAAGGGGAAGTGTTAGAATGATTATGTATTGTACTCGTTGCATCATGTTGTTTGTAGAGTCCTTAGATATTTAATAATAGTAACACCGCTTGTCTATGAATATGTTACACATGGTAACTCCGTCTCTTCCTTTTCTGTCAGCGACTGAACAACTAGCCTTGTTAATTATTTTAATTAATTAATTATATTTTAATGCTTTGACGACTGTAAGTACATGTCTATTCTGAGAAATACACAGCGTACTTCAAGACCAACAAGTGAGTTATCATTTACATCAGCCTGTAGCTCTATCCAGCCCTTCGCTCTCCTGACTTGGTGTCGTGCGGTACAGATCGACACTGCTTAAGATCCACCCCAACAACAAAATAAAATACAATACACTAATGTTTTGTATAGCATTAAAAACACCAACTATTCAGCTTTAAAACACAGTTTGAGTTTATAAAATTTGATAAGAACTATAAAAGTTGTGCTTACAACTCTAAAGCACACTAACTATTTTACCTACAATGCACTCATACTATGAGAAGCTTGGGCCTAATTATTGACTAGTTTTTTCTAAATTTTGTAAGGATTTAGGGTTCCTTGTCATTAAAAAATCGGTCAAGTGCGAGTTGACTCGCGCTCCGAGGGTTCCATATACATCACACAATTTTAACAATTTGTATTTTTAAGACCAACTTACGCTTGATCGCAGACTTATTAGTGTTTTTTTCTGTAATGTACAGGTAAAGAACTATATTACGTATTTTTTTCTAAAATGTAGGTTCGTCGGTTTCCGGGGGACAGAGAGCAAAGGAAATTTTTTGCCTTATTTCTTAAATTACTTACAAACTATACCTTGTTATATATCAAATGAAAGGATTTGATGTGAAAACTACAAATATATAACTTTTATAATTTAAATTTTAATAGTTTTGAAGTTATTTAAGAAATAAGGCGAAAATTTTCCATTGCTCTCCGTCCCCCGGAAACCGACGAACCTACATTTTAGAAAAAAAAACCTAATATACTTTTTGCCTGTACATTAAAGAAAAAAACACTAAAAAGTCTGCGATCAAGCGTAAGTTGGTCTTAAAAATACAAATTGTTAAAATTGTGTGATGTATATGGAAACCTCGGAGCGCGAGTCAACTCGCACTTGGCCGATTTTTTTATTTACTTTAATGACAAGGAACCCTAAATCCTTACAAAATTTAGAAAAAACTAGTCAATAATTAGGCCCAAGCTTCTCATAGTATGAGTGCATTGTAGGTAAAATAGTTAGTGTGCTTTAGAGTTGTAAGCACAACTTTTATAGTTCTTATCAAATTTTATAAATTCAAACTGTGTTTTAAAGCTGAATAGTTGGTGTTTTTAATGCTATACAAAACATTCGTGTATTGTATTTTCTTTGGCCACAGAATTAACATATACATTTTATTTTCCTAAAAAAATATTTTATTTTGTCAACAACTCCTAAACTATAAGTAAGTAAGTAAGTAAAAATTCTTTATTGCACCAAAACAGAAATCGTTACAGAGTACAGTTACATACAATTTAGGTAACAACAGGCGGTCTTATCGCATACTACACATTATTACTACACATTATTTACACAAATAATGTATGTATGTATTATAGTAAATTCAATAAGCTTTCGATCTATGCTACACACATGTGTGTATGTGTCATGGTATAGCTTTAATTTATGTTTTACAAATTTCGGTAGTGGTCACGTTCATAACGTCATTATTTGGACCTCAATCACTATAGAGATATTTTTCCGACATTTAAGGGCTCCAAATTATTTGACCAACAATATACTCGAAGCTTCTGCGGATATTCTGTAAATTGTGAAAATTGTTATTTTTTCTCTCTAAGGAATTAGCTCGGCACTGCCGACATGTATTTTAACATAGCTGCCACAATTATTACCAGACTTTAATATTTTTTATAGCAATGTATAGCTTAAATAGCCTGTTTTGTTATTGTAGTACTCGGCTTTAAAGTTGGACTTATAATTTTGTTGTAAAATGCAAATATCCGAATTATTTTTAGCCTGATTTTGGGTTTTCGTTTATAGCTGTCAAACTGTAATATACAGTAGTATATAATGTATTACAACAATATAGCACATTTAATCTTCTTTCGTTTGATACTACACACGTATAGGTGCAATGCACAGTTTGGATGAAATTTACACTTTTCGTAACGAAGCGGCAGCCATTTTTATGACGTCATTACACGGGAGACATTCATCGACGTCCCCGTCTCTCGGCAGTTTTAGGGTCCTGGTGTCGTACCCAACAACATACTAAAAGAAGGTAACCGTATCCAGCTCTGAACTATATTCCCATAAGGGAGAGCACTATGTCTTAGTATTTACCACAGGACTCAAACTATCTCCTCGCCGAATTTAATTTAAATCGGTATGTGGTTTTAGCTTCAAGAGATAACAGACAGATAGATTATTACTTGCGCATTTATCTTTGTATAGAAAGTTCCGGGTTTGAATCTTGGTAAGGGCATTTATTTTTGTATTCATCAAGGATATTTGTTCCCGAGTTGTGGATGTTATCTATCTGTTATAAATATTGTCAAAGTGATCGTGGAGAATGATGAGATAACGGGCGACAGAGATGTGTGGAAGAAAAAGACTTGCTCCGCCGACCCCAGGTAAATGGGACAAGGGCAAGCGAATGGTGATGATGAGTGGCAGTGGTAGTTACCTACAATACAAGATTTATTGATCTTACTGTGCTGTGGGACTAGGTTGACACGCGAATGATTATCCCTTTTTTTATTTACCACAATGGTCGCACGCAAACATTTGGCCCACCCCACCTGCTAAGCTGATAGCAGCTACCGTGACTTATGGACGCCTGCTACTCCGGAGGTTTATTTAATTTAATGATATGGCATTTTGTCACTCGTTTAGAGTGTTATGTTTAAATTCTGCATTCATTGGATTACGTCGTTGTCGAGGGTAAACTAGTCTGCTGGATCGCCGTCCTATTTGCGGAGTGCACAGTCCCGGACGATATGCGCGACGTCCTGATGTGAAGGTGGCACATGCGCTTTTGCGACCTTTTAATGTTAAGGAGTATTCACCGTATTATATTTATTATTCAATATTTTACATCATTGGATTTTAATATTTAAACAAATTCTGTCTTTTTTTGAGATATAATAAATGACTTGAATTTACTTAAAATACCATGCCGATGAGGTAAGGCACCCGGAATATGAATGCCTTGTGCGTTGTTTGAACTTTTGTCCTTATAAAGTATGATTTCTGGTATAAAACAACTATCCTATATCCTACCCCGGGACTTAAATTCTCTTCATAACCATACGTCGTTATCGCGGGTGCAACTACGATTTGACAGAACTCAAAGATTATGATAAACAAGAAATAACAGAAGTGTCAGTAGTATCAAATACGTTTGTACCTACGAGATCAAAATTATTCAATTTTTTTTTCTAATATCGGATATACCCATTCGATTAAAAAAAAATTTTGAAAATCGGTTCACGATTCACGGAGATATCGAGTAACATACATACAAAAAAATAATAATGATAAAAAAATTCTGTCGAATTGAGAACCTCCTCCTTTTTTGAAGTCGGTTAAAAAGATTAGCCACGCAGTCCTAACGGCAACATCTTCTGTCACCTGTTATTCGAAACATTTTTCATTCTTGATCGATTTATGTAGACTTGTAGATAAACGATTATTTTAGAAGCAGTAGGTTGTGCACGGCTTTCGTCGAACTCAATTCTTACCGGCTTGCTTAAGCACTCGTATAAAAACTATTGTGTGCAACGGTACATAATAAGGGTTCTTAAAATTCTCGGGTCTGTTTTTACAAAATTCGGCTTCGCCTCATTTTGTAACTTCGACCCTCGAATCTTAAGAACCCTCATTATGTAACTGTTGCACAAAATACTATTGTATGTGTACTGGCCGTATTTTCTTTGTATTAAAATTTTTAACAACGAAAACGAATGTCCGACCTAAATCTGTACTACTAGAATGCCCATGCCAAATTTCGTGGTTCTAAAGTTTGTCGTTTTCAAATGAGAGCTAAACTACGTTTGTATGGGAACGCGAGCGTCCTGGCGACTCTTAAGATTGTAAAATGTGTATTATACCTGGAGCCCCTGGGGCGCGAGTACGACTCTCCCTTGGCCGGTAAACTTTTACTAAGTCTTGGATTTCTTTTTCAGTTTTATGACTATCCGGACAATTCTGCAGTATCATATCATAAGAAACGGTTGGGGTGTTGGAGTTGCGAGCAACGACCATTGAAGATGGCTGGAGAGTGTTGAAGGCCATGCGCAATCACCAACGTAAGTTATGGATTTATTAGCCTTTTGAACACCAAGAACACCTAAAGGTGTTAAAGTTCTCATCTTCTCGTGTCTATAGCAAAAAATCATTGGCAAAAAGAGTATGCGTCAGTGCCTGCTGTGTCACTGAACGGAGTTCCTCTTAATAGAGTATTGCGGCTCAAGTATCTTATAAGTATCTTGGGCACTGGATAACCGAGGACCTCCAGGATGATGCCGATATAGAACGGGAGCGCAGGGCATTGTCGGTAAGATGTATTATGCTGTCGCGCAGGTTCCCACGTTGTAACGGGGATGTCAAAAATACCCTTTTCAAGGCTTTTTGCCAATCCTTTTATACGTGCAGCCTGTGGATGAACTACACAAACAAATCCTCAATACCCTGCGCGTCCAATATAACAACGGCTTCTGCTTGTTGTAGGGACTGTCACGTTACGGGATGTTTGCGGGGGCTAGAGTTGACGGTTTTAGTGCAATAATCCGGAATCGCACCGCCGCCTCATGCGCCGGGTACGTGACAGTTCCAACAGCTCGCTACGTATCTGGGAGAATCCTGCTTGTGCTCTCTGGAACTGTAATGACCTACATGTGGGTTCTAGGGGCATGGTTTATGACCTAATGTAATTGACATTTGAATTTATGGTGGAGTTTTTAATGTTACTGCAATGTTTGACATAATTTAATTTTTAACCGACTTCAAAAAAAGGAGGTTCTCAGTTCGACCCGTATGTTTGTATGTATCAGTGGCGGCGCGTCCATAGAACACGATTCCCGCCGGCTTACCTAGTTTTCGGGCACCTGAGTAGTTTTCTTACAGCTTATGAAGACATTTTAAGCCAAATTAAGCTCCGGCTTGCCTAAAAAAATTTTTAACCGCCACTGGTATGTATGTATGTATGTTTGTTTGCGATTATCTCGCGTTTGGCTGAACCGATTTTGATGCGGTTTTCAGAATAGTATTTGTTACACTCTGGAGGTTTTCTTTTTTTGTGATAGTGTTATTGTACATAATTTAATTCTTATTTAGTTATAATTTATTTCTTATGTAATTGTGATTGTTCATATTTTTTTTAATTTATTCTGAAACTATAGGCAATTTTAAGATATCAATTTGATTTATTTAGCTTTAAACAGTTTCGTTATTTAATTATAATTAAAATAAAAAATCTGATACGATGTCTTGTAAGTTAACAGTTGTAGGCTGAATAGCATTGACCAAGTCAATAATTCGTATAAAAAAACCCTTGCTTGTCGTCAACTGTCGCTGTCACGTCAAGATTGAAGTATTGAAACAAATTCAAATATTTTATTTTTTATTTATTTTCACAAAATAACTAACTAACTCAAATATACTATACCAGTTCAAATTTATTTGTAAAGCGCAAGAAATAATACACATAGCGATTATTTTGTAAAAGCCATTGTTTATTGAGTATAAACATCCCAAAGTTATAAAATATCTGTATACTTACTGGAGTAAATTGCATCAAGTTCAAACTATAATTTGATTGAAATAAGATGAACCAAAATTCTTATTATGTGAGACAGGACAAGAAGATTGCTTTTATATGTTTTAAAAGACTAGTAATTGATTATTATTGCTTTATTGGCTTAATTTTTGTGTGTAATACTTCTTTTTCACATAAATACGTAGGGGCAGTGTTTGTTTACAAATTTCTGTTGACATATTTGACAATGTCGTAGCGTTGATTTTATTCTTTTAGGAATGCTTATTAAGGTTTTACACAGAGGTTTTACATGGTGGTTGTGAGGACAAGGTCAAACAAAGGTCATTAATATTTTTGCGAAAATATCCGAATCCACTCATTAATTTCGCGAAATATTAATCAATAGTTGATCGATAAACCAAGACCTCGAAACCGTTTTGGAAATATACATTTCCAAAAAAAATTTACAATCCCAATTCTATGGATATTTGAGCTGAAATAATCAATTTGAATTTGAATAGCGCCTATAGCAAGTTTGATCTAAAAAGTTAAAAACTCTCCATGTCCATACAAATTTTGAACCTCCATTTCACCCCTTTAAGGGTTGATTTTCGGGATGAAACATAATTCTATGTTCATTACCAGGACTCTCAACTATCTATATGCCACTTTTTATCTAAATTGGTTCAGCGGTTTAAGCGTGAATAGGTAACAGACAGACAGACACATTTTCGTATTTATAATATTAGTTAGAATAGTTACAATTATATTTCATATGATAGTTTTTGCACTTTGCACGCGACAAAGTCGACAAACAGCCAACCACCTTTGACCCTCTTAAGGGATGATTACTGGGATAAAAACTATCTTATGTCCTTCCCCGGAACTTAAACTATCGTCATATTAAATTTCATCTAAATCGGTTCAGAAGTTCAAAAGCGTGAAGATAGACACAAACACACTTTCGCATTTATAATATTAGTATGGATATGGATACAATATATTATTAATATGTCTTTCCCGACCACGGAACTGGTATTCCGGACCTTTGGGAGGCGTATGCGGAGCCGAAGCCAACGCGCAGAGGCCCTTTCGACAATTTAATGAAAAGTGAGGGGTACACTAAGCGGATGCTGCCCCTGCCCGTGTCATGGGACGCACGCAGAGCCAGCACCCGCCATGGTGTAAGGACTATTGAGTATTAATGGAGTCTAAAATGTACTAGGCTATTGGGTGAAAAGTAATGGACTGATTAATGGGCTATTGGATGAAGAACCGGACGCCTGCCTCATAAAACGGCATCCAATTTTATTTCCGGCAGACGGTGACTCGCCGTCCGCAAGATGGGCCCCCATAAAAAGCGACATCAAAGATGGCTCAAGGGCAACACCGGTGCGGGAGCTGGGGGTAGAGAGGTGTCACTGGACTTTAAACATATAGCCAACTCGCCACTTAGGTTTCCACATCTACCCTCGAGACACAGCTCTAACGACCCCACTCTGGACAGCCGGCTAAGGCAAGCCAGAGGCAGGGGACCTGTCCTACCATCCGACAGGGCACCCCAGGGGCACTCAGGTACGTGGAGTCGCTACTCTCCAACAGCTCGCCACAAGCTGCCCTGCGTTGACTGATTGCGCTGGTGAAAACCAGCGGGCCATGGGGTCGTCACATCCCTACGCCTATATTATTCATATTATTATCTATTGAAAACAAAGTATTATTAGTATTGATTTGAGTGATTTAAAAATGTCCTATCACGTAATAGTATTTTATACAATCGTGACATAATAAAGAGCTTTTCAGTCGAGTACCGTGTTTAGGCCACGAAGCTTGCTGAGTGGCCTAAGTAAGGTACGAGATTGAAAAGCTTAATTATGTCACTATTGTATACAATACTTTTTCTACGAGTGCTCAAACTAGGCAAGCCGGTAAGAATAGAGTTCGATAAATGCGTTAGTCTGCTGCATACATATAATTGAGCAACTGCCGTCTCTCGGTGATTGTGCCGACGCCCGCACGACCGGGGCGGCGTGGCCGGGCGGGCTTCGGCACCTGAGAGAACTAAAATATTGTATGAAAATCCATTTTAGTTTAGTCGACGATGCTAAAATCTTGACATTACTATGTCTAGAATTGACACACTATGATAAGATATGTAAGAATGAATAGAGTATGGTTATATGACATCTAGAACGTGGATATATATGAATTCACATAAATTAATGATCTAATTAGAACAAATTATGTTCGCTATATTTGGCGGTTGATAGCTGTGAGTGAATCAAAGAGTAGTAGTTAAGTTTAGTTAGACTTAGACTTTAGACTTAGTGATTTTCATTACAACTTTTGGGACAAAAAATTCCTTAGGGATATAATTTCCTGATACTCAATGTTTTTTAACCGACTTCAATTCTATTGAGGAAGGAGGTTCTGCATTCGGTTTGGTGTTTTTTTTTATGTATGTTCACCGATTACTCCGAGACCCGTGGTCCGATTTGAGTAATTCTTTTTAACCGACTTCAATTCCATTGAGGAAGGAGGTTCTGCATTCGGTTTGGTGTTTTTTTTTTATGTATGTTCACCGATTACTCCGAGACCCGTGGTCCGATTTGAGTAATTCTTTTTTTGTTTGAAACGATCTACATCCAAGGTGGTCCCATATTAATATGGTGCTGTTCTGATGATGGAATCCATGAGGAATTGAGGGAACTCCTAAATTTTTAAAGGCACATGTATGGTGATTTGGGTGTTTTCTTAAGCAACTCAAGCATTTTCTCACGAAAACTACCATTTCGATGCAGTAGACCTGATGATGATGATTGTTTTGATGATAATGATGAAGATTTTTTTATGCAGGTTGTTCAGCGATTACTCCGAGACCCGTGGTCCAATTTGAATAATATTTTTTATGTTTGAAAGGAACTACCTTGAAGATGGTCCCACATTTATCTGGCGCTGTTCTGATGATGGGATCCATGAGGAATTGAGGGAACTCCTCAATTTTTAAAGGCACATGTATGGTGATTTGGGTGTTTTCTTAAGCAAATCAAGCATTTTCTCACGAAAACCACCATTTTGATGCAGTGGACCTGATGATGATGATTGTTTTGATGATAATGATGAAGATTTTTTTATGCAGGATGTTCAGCGATTACTCTGAGACCCGTGGTCCAATTTGAATAATTATTTTTTTGTTTGAAAGGAACTACCTTGAAGATGGTCCCACATTTATCTGGTGCTGTTCTGATGATGGGATTCATGAGCAATTGAGAGAACTCCTCAATTTTTAAAGGCACGTCTATAGTGATTTGGGTGTTTTCTTAAGCTACTCAAGCATTTTCTCACAAAAACTACCAATTTGATGGAGTGGACCTGATGATGATGATTGTTTTGATTTTTGATGATAATTAAGAAGATTTTTGAAATGTAGGATGTTCAGCGATTACTCCGAGACCCGTAATCCAATTTGAATAATTCTTCTTTTGTTTTAAAGAAACTACCTCGAAAATGGTCGCATATTAATCTGGTGCTATTCTGATGATGGGATCCGTGAGGAATTGAGAGAACTCCTCAATTTTTAAAGGCACATGTATGTTGATTTGGGTGTTTTCTTAAGCAACTCGAGCATTCCCTCTTGAAAACCACCAATTTGATAGAGAGGACCTAATGATGAAGTCCACATATGATACTTGGACCTTTCCTGAGATAGAATGGGTGTATTATGAACTTTTTTATATATCATTACCGATTAATCCGAAACTTTTTGTCCGATTTTGATAAATATATAAGCACTAAAAATGGAAAAATAAAAACTTTTTACAAAAAAAAAGATAAACCGACTTCAAAAAGGATAAAATGAATCATTATATTATTTATATGCGTTACCAACTGATATGTTTGAAGTCGGTGCCAAGCCACAAATTACAAAACCGGTCAAATCAGCTTCAAGTGTGAACATCACAAAACATCGGTACTAATAATGCAAAGGTGAATGCGATTTCATGTGTTACATTTTCATGTCTAAACTACTAATCCTATTCTGATGCAATGCGACAACGTGTATCAGAATATATATATCGATATTCTGATACACGTCTGCTTTGTCAATAATCAGAAAATAGAAAAAAAATGTAGACGCGTAAGATTGACCTTCCATATAAAGTTTGAATATCGTGACTTTTTTCTTACTGACACGGCGTGTGTAAGGTACTGGGTATATGTGCGTATAGAAAAATGTATCTAGCAATTGAATTCCTTTATACTTCGGATTTAACCTTAGATGAAGAAGGATAAATAATTCAAAGCGAACCACGGGCTTCGTTCGACATACGGATAGTCCCAACAATGTGTTAACAAACAAACATAGGACCCATGATTATACTTTCTGTCCCTACTTGCCTAACAGTTAACGCATGGTCGAAACGAATGTATATCTACGTGCGATTCATACTGTATTAGATTAGTTATATAGGAAAAATAACAATTCACTGAACACATCGCCTCGTTCGTATTAACTCTTCCAAATTTGGCTTGGCACCGACTTCAAACATATCAGTTGGTAACGCATATAAATAATATAATGATTCTTTTTATCCTTTTTGAAGTCGGTTTATCTTTTTTTTTGTAAAAAGTTTTTACTTTAGTTTTCATTCTACAACTTTGTTGCAGTTATTGATCTATAGGTATTTCCATGCCAAAATTAAATATCAACTTCTTAGCACAGACATTTTGGCTACGGAACCCCAAAAACTAGAGTGCCATTCAACGTTTACACTATTTATACCTAGAACTAATGTTTATAACTTTACTGTTACAGGTTGACCCGTGAAATCTTTGCTGATGTTCTGCGTCGTCAAAGAATCAAACTGCACACATGAAAAATCACCTTGAAACCTCCCCTCACAGCCCGGTGAAGACATCGCTGCACGAAGCAACTCGGGCTATGTAGTACACCTCGGCTTGATAAAAGTGAGGGTGGAGAGGAAACTACCACTGTAATGCGCCTGAACGTCTCGAACGATTATGAACGTCTCGCTCGATACAGAGTGGCGGCCAGCGGCGGGCTCGCGCGACTCTATAGGCTTGAATAGGGACGTTTTGGAAAACGGCGCCGGCCTCCGGTCATGGCGGCATGTTTAGTCGGAGCGAGTGCGCACTCCGGGACAACTTCGCTTGCCGTATACCTACATATAAAACTGTAATTAAAGGATTAAGTCGCAACCAACATTTCCCTTGTCAAACTGGGAAAAATGCAGACATGGTGAAAGGCGCCTTTTAATTACGCGGTTGTATTTAGGGTGCGCGCGATTGCCCCATTATTAACGCACTTAACAATATTATTAATTAATCTCTTTTCGCTAATAAGATACATTTATTGTCATTTAATAAGAAGGTACTTCAAGTGACAAGCACATTTATATCCTTTTTCCTAATAAAATACCTAAAAGCGGGTCCTTTGTAAACTTATACTTACTTATTTGTATATAGTATCTTTAATGTATTTGTAGTACTCGTTGCTACTTTCCTCACTCCAGGGAGTGCAATTTTGTTTCTAGAAGCTTTTCGTCATAATGATGATGCCTTTCATTCGGGAATGTAATTAAATGTGTTTTTTTAACTTGAATATGTTCTCACTACTGAGGTGAAAAGTTGTATGTGTCACACGAGAGGAAAGATTTTTTGCAGCTCGTGTTCTTGAGATCCCTCGCTACACTCAAGATTCAAACTTAGAATCACTCGCTTCGCTCGTGATTCAAAATCAACACTCGCAAAAAAAACAACTTTCCTCTCTTGTTACACAAATAACTTTTGTGTTAGTGTTGTTGTGATTTAATTCTTATTTAGTTATAATTTATTTCTTATGTAACTCTATGGACATCTGAGCTGAAATAATCGATTTGAATTTGAATAGCGCCTATAGCAAGTATCATCTAAAAAGTTAACCCCTTTAAGGGTTTTTTTTCGGGATGAAAAGTATCCAGGACTCTAACTATCTATGTATATACCAATTTTTGTCTAAATTGGTTCAGCGGTTTAAGCATGAATAGGTAACAGACAGACATACACAGTTTCGTATTTATAATATTAGTTAAAATAGTTAGAATTATATATATGTTAGTTTTTGCACGCGACAAACAGCCACTCCCCTTTGACCCCCTTAAGGGATGATTCCTGGGATAAAACTATTTTATGTCCTTCCCCGGAACTTAAACTACCTTCTTCATACTAAATTTCATCTCAATCGGTTCAGAAGTTTAAGCACGAAGATAGAGGTAACAGACAGACACAGACACACTTTCGCATTTATAGTATTAGTATGGATATGGATACAATGTATTATTATGTATTGAAAACGAAGTATTATTGGTATGTAATTGATTTGAGAGATTTCTAAAATTTTCTATCATGTAAACAAACAATTCTCAAATACATTGTCCCACTTTTCTCTGGGATTGTCACTCAAGTTAAGATGTTGTTGTATACTTAAAGATACTCATAAAGTATCAACCCAGTAACCACCGAAAAATATAATTTCTAATAAGAAATTTTTCAATAATAGAATAAGAAGTAAGTAACGAAAGAATAACCGCCAAAGTAACTGACATTACTATGTCTAGAGTGGCATGTAAGGATGAATAGAGTATTGATATGACATCTAGAACATGGATATATATGAATTCATATAAATTAATGATCTAATTAGAACAATTTTTGTGCGCCATATTTGGCGGTTGACAGTAAGTAGTAGTAAGTATAGAATTTAGTAATTTTCAATACAACTTTTGGGAGAAAAAATTCCTTAGGGATATCATTTCCTGTTACTCAATGTTTATTGCCTTCATTCTACAACTTTGTTGGAGTTATTGATCTATAGGTATTTACATGCCAACTTCTTAGCACAGACAGTTACTGACCTAAGTCAGTGACAAACAGGACATTTTGGCTACGGAACCCCAAAAACTAGAGTGCCATCGTTTACAGTATTTATGCTTAGAACTAATGTTCATAACTTTACTGTTACAGGTTGACCCGTGTAATGTTTACTGACGCAATGCCTCGGGCGAGGCACTTCCACACTAGCCGAGCTGGCGCGCGCGGCAACTTCCTCGCGAGGCGATGCGCCAGGAGGAACCACGCCTAATAATCACAGTTTTCAGATAAAAATATTGTCTGGAAGAAAGTATTTTAAGCATACATGTAGCCTATGTTTGTGTACTTATTGGATTTATTAGGGTAATTTCGAAAGGCGGGTAATTCCGAAAATCATTCAAATATTTCTCGTATCCTATTGTAATAAGAGTCAACTTTCGTAATTACCCGCCACTTTTTTGTATCGAAATTCACCCAATACACTTAGATAAAAACAATGTTTAGTGGAAACGTCCAGTGGTTGTTTTCTCTCTTCGACTCACTTTCATGTACCATTTGCAGTTTTCATATGTCTTTTTCGTACACTGAAAAAGATTTGTACAACCAGATTAGTAGATCTACCACCAATTTTTATTTTTGATACCTATTATTAGCAACATTACTACCACATAATTCGTTCTCATACCAGAACAGTAGATCTACCGCCAAATAAATAAAATATGCCTTCTAAATTTATGAAAAAAGATGGCATCTGTAATATGATCACGGAAGACTGTTTTTTGACGGAGTTAAGATAGGTGCGACGACCAGCGAAGCGTGGAGTAATGTGTCAGGCTAACTGCGAACTACCAGTGCGCGAAGTCGAGCGAGCGAAGCGAGCGTACCGCGGCAACGGCTAGCAACTGGCGCTTGCTTATAAAAATAGAGCAAATTATTATTAATCCTCTACATGATGGGCCATCATAGGGACGCAGCTATACAACGGAACGAGATCGCAATATCGTTAGCTCCCTCTAACGCATAGCTGCATCCTTATGATGGCCCATCGTATAGAGGAGTAATTATATTTGTGGTCAATATGTTTTTAAGTTATCTATTTCATACTGTTTGGTGATCCGATTTTGGTATCAGATATTTATTTTGGTGATACATATATATGTAATTCTCGGGAAATTTTAAGATATGTTTTTGGTCATCGTTTTGATATTATTAGGTGGTACAATTTTGGTGGCAGTCTACTATTCTAGTGGCCAATATTATTTATTAGGAAATCGACTTAGCATTTATTTAGTGAGTGATTAAATTATACCCTTTGTTTAATAAACAAGTTCAACAACACCGAATTAGTCTCGTAAATGCTGAAATCCGTAATAAGTATCGAATATTTTTGTAAAGATATGGTAGTTTAAAAATGAAAAATTCAAGCCAATCTTTTTGTGGACTCGAAATTCACGACAGGCGAGCGGCCGCCGCTGTACGGGTCCATTCAAGTCTATAGATTTTGGTCGTCTCGCTCGATACGGTGGCGGCGAGCGGCGGGCTCGCGAGACTCGATTAAAATCTATAGATATGAATAGGGCTGTTTTGTAAAACAGCGGCGGCCTCCGGTCATGGCGGCATGTTTAGTCGGAGGGAGTGCGCCCTCAGGGACAACTGTGCCTACCGTTTACCTACATATAAAACCGCCATTAAAGAGTAAGGTGATTATCACACTGGCGCCGCATGCGGAAAGCACATAAATTTTGTTTATACAAAAAAATATATATTTAAATATAAAAAAATCAACCGTTTTTTTATTTGCAAGAATAGATACCTATCTTATTTAAGCTAGTTATGAAAGAAAATTACCAAATAATCACGACTAATCATCTAAACATACATGGCTATTTGTATTGAAGGAAACCATGGGTATAAGAATGCCCACCATCCGCCATAACCGTTGCCAGGATAGAGGCTAATTGGCATTCGGCGTGTTTTTGAGGTTCACTAGCAATCCTAAAGACAGGTGCCATTTATTGGTTTTGGGCACCGCCCTCGTCATTAAGTTGGGTGCCTACTCCATGCGCTCTACCCTAAAAGCGGTATTACACATTGCAACCTGCAGGGCCCAATCTGTTGTGTACCCTGCCTCTTCCTACCCCTCCTTCAGCTCCCTACGGGCCCTACCTTCAATTACACCTTCCAACCTGACAGATTGGGCCCTGCAGGTTGCAATGTGTAATACCGCTTTAAGTCTGACCACACGTGGACCTTTTAAAATTGGGAAATGCGAGCGTGAACAATGGCTCACTATTTGATTTTTACCACTATCTTAGCTTAGTTTAGTTATTCTTTATTGCACAATACAAAATGGTACAAATGGCGGACTTAATGCCATAAGGCATTCTCTACCAGTGAACCATACCATAGGTCAAACAGGTTAATTAGGTGCAGGGGTGGTATCTTAATAGGTATTCTTAAACACGAAATTTTACACGACCTAGAAATTTTCATAAGAAACCAAAACTTCGAAATTAATTCAAAGGTAGGTACTTATATGTTAAGTCCCTCAACTCTCAACGCATCCGTGAGTAGAGTTAAAGCCTACTTTATCATAATAAATAAGAGTCCACGACCCATCATGGTGTCATTATCGACATATACCCATAAATATATGATGATGTAATCATCATCATTATCATGATCATCATCAATCCTAAAACAATTCAGAAAAAAGCTACTCCAGAGGAACTTTTTAGTGAATAGTGAAAATGACAAGTAATCCTGGCAACTAAACGTCAAATACCACCGGTGAGGTAGATTTTATTTAGTTTATGGTTAAATTGAGATTAAAATCCGCGTCCAAAGTCACGTGACACGCTCACAATCGCATTATTGCCATGCAGTTCAGTTTCCGTCGTAATTTGACAGGAAATTAGACCTTATGATCGATAAATTTGACAAGTAATCCCGGCAACTAAACGTCAAATAAACACGTCCCGATAAGGTTATTGACGCTGAGCTAATTTGAACGACTTATTGACAGCTGGGTCGCTCAGCCGGAAACTGACCGTTTTTTTGCCAAGCATTAAGAGCTTGTAATAGGTCTAAAGCAATGCAGCTCAGTTTCCGCCCAACGTTGCATGGAGTTTAAGAGCTACCGATAGGCCCCCTGTACTTGTTATTATTCGATAAGTTTGGTTACTTCCAATGTTTATCGTTATCGTTTATTGTATTATTGATTATGCCTTCTTGAAGAACTATGCGTTATTGTATATGTTATGGACCAAGTGATAAATATGTCATTATACATAATGCCCGGGCATTATGAATAATGCCCAATATGATTATGCAATTTGATAATAACAATGAAAATAATTAAATTGCCCGGGCATTATACATAATGCCCATCACCTATTTGGCAGAGTAATAAACCTTCGATAATAACTATTCAAACAATGAAATTGCCCGGGCTTTATACATAATGTCCATCAAATATGGGCAGAGTAATAAAAAAAAACCGGCCAAGTGCGAGTCGGACTCGCGCACCGAGGGTTCCGTACAACTACAAACCTATAACAATTGCTATTTCTTAGGATTGCGTGGACATGAAAGTTTCGTTTTGCTACAGCAGAAAGGTATTATAGACCTGAGTATATGATATTAATTTCAATTTAATACCTCTACGCGTTTACGAGGAAACAGGTAGTAAGTTCTGTAAGTTTAAATTTTAAAAATATTTTATCTACACCCATATCATAAACCCTCCATAATGCGTTCAAAAACCGCACGTTATGACCACCATAAAAATAGTTTGTTTCGTTAGAAGTTAGAACAAATGTCTTATCTGTAACGATGTTATTATAGCCAAATAATAACATCGAATTCGATATCATTATGAAAATCCGGCCTGCTACTTTTTATTTTATACAACGACGGTGGCAAACAAGCATACGGCCCACCTGATGCTCCCCGACCGCCGACACAATCGAGTTGGCCATGGCGTTCCAATAGCAGTCATTCGTTTCAGAACGCGTCATTTTGGGTTTATAATATGAGTGTAGATAAAGCAGTGTATGCAACTGTACGTAATTGGGCCTTAAAACACTCGTGTGATCTTATTATGAAACTCACTTCGTTCGTTTCATAAAACCAAACTCGTGTTTTATGGACCCCTATTACGTAACAGTTACATAAACTACTATTATGCATGATTTTTCCTTTGTCTGTGCTATATGAAGTTTCTTCGTGCCAAGTTTCAGGTTTCTGAGTTTACGGGAAGTACCGTAAAATGGGGTGAGTTGGGTGAAATTTAACTTTCAAACCTCGATAAAATTTTATTGCTACATGTGAAAACTGAATGGTGTAAGTATATAATAAGTGAGGAAAACCCACCTCATCCCGTAGTGCCTCGTATTTGGGGTGAGAGGGTTTTTCATACAAAGGTGATTTTGGAAGATTGTTGGATCGATTTTTTTTATTATGCGTATTACTATAGCCCCTTTTTAAATTGGAATACATTATTTTTGTAGCAGTAGCCTTAAAATGCCTTCTCACCCCCCTCTCAAACCTCCTCTCCCCATTCATAACCCAACTCTCCCCGCGAAACCTACTCACCCCGTTTTACGGTACCCATTAGGTTTTGAGTTTCTTGCGAGTACTCAGCTCCAAAATATGCAACTTAAATTGCTATTTCTTTTGATTGCGTTGACATAAAAGTTTGGTTTTGCTACAGCTGAAAGGTATTACGGACCTGAGTATTTGATATGAATTTCAATTTAATACCTTTACGCGTTTACGGGGAAAAAGGTAGTAAGTTTAAAATTTAAAAAAATATTTTTTGTATGATTCTACTAAAAATATCTACTTTTTATAATTTTTCCTATGTTTGTGCTATATGAAGCTTCTTCATGCTAAGTTTCAAGATTCTGAGCTTACGGGAAGTACCCTTTAGGTTTTGAGTTTCTAGCGAGTACTTAGTTTCAAAATACGCAACTGAAATTGCTATTTCTTTTGATTGCGTTGACATAAAGATTTGGTTTTGCTACATCTGAAAGGTTCTATAGCCCTGAGTATTTGACATGAATTTCAACTTAATAACTTCACGCGTTTACGAGGAAAATGGTAGTAAGTTTAAAATTTAAAATATATTATTTTGTATGATTTTACTAAAAAATTCTACTTTTCGTAATTTTTCCTTTGTCTGTGCTATATGAGGTTTCTTCGTGCCAAGTTTCAAGTTTCTGAGTTTACGGGAAGTACCCTTTAGGTTTTGAGTTTTTTGCGAGTACTCATTTTCAAGATATGAAACTTAAATTGCTATTTCTTTTGATTGCGTTTATATAAAAGTTTGGTTTTGCTACATCTGAAAGATCCTATAGCCCTAAGTATTTGACATAAATTTCAACTTAATAACTTCACGCGTTTACGAGGAAAAAGGTAGTAAGTTTAAAATTTTAAATAAATATTTTTGTATGATTTTACTAAAAATGTCTACTTTTTATAATTTTTCCTTTGTCTATGCTATATGACGTTGCTTCGTGCCAAATTTCAAGTTTCTGAGTTCACGGGAAGTACCCCGTAGGTTTTGAGAGTTCCGAAAACTCTAAAATTTGCAGCATAAACGACTGTATCTTTTGATTGCGTTGGCTTTTAAGTTTGATTTTTTAACAGCTTCAAGGGACAATAGACCTGAGTATTTGATATAAATTTCAGCTTGATACCTCCACGCGTTCCTGAGAAAAATGGTCTTGACAGACAGACAGACAGACGGACAACAAAGTGATCCTATAAGGGTTCCGTTTTTTCCTTTTGAGGTACGGAACCCTAAAAACATAAAAAGATTAATAAAATCAACCTACAAGATCGTGAAAATAAGTAATTATTTTTATATTTTTTTATACCGCGACGGTGGCAAACAAGCATACGGCCCGCCTGGTGGTAAGCAGCTACCGTAGCCTATGGACGCCTGTAACACCAGAGGATTCACATGCGCGTTGCCTACCCTTTAAGAACCTATAAACTTCTTTTTTGAAGAACCTATCATACTGTTGACCTCTAGGAAAACCTCGGCAGGGAGTTCATTCCACAGCCGGAGCGTTCGCGGGAGGAAATTCATCTTAAACCGTGCATTGCGTGACCCATAAAGCTCCAGGGTGTGAGGAAGAACACCCTGCCGACGACGAGCGTTGCGGTGATAAAAAGCAGCCGTGGGCATCATGTCAAACAGCTCTTTGGAGCACAACCTTGTACAAGCGATAGAACACACATAAGGAGGCAAAGTCTCTCCTTCGACTAAGGGGTTCAATATTGCTCGTGAGTTTGACCTCGAAGACGATTCGCACAGCGCGCCTTTGTACCGAGTCAAAGGGCCCAAGCTGGTATATAGGTGCTCCCGTCTAAACGTGACAGCTCTAGTACACTCCCTATGGAGTCTGGCTTGCGACTTGTACAGAAGCAGTCTCTGCCCCGGAGTGAAGTATCTCTTCGCTCTATTGAGCAAACCGAGCTTTTTGCGCCTTGAAACTGAGGGGCCACAGCAAATGAGGTTTCTTTAACGGTAAACGCGCAAACTTATGTCTTTATGGGGTTGAATCGGACCAAGTTGTCCTTACCCCAAGCCGAGACTCCAGAGAAAGTGTTCTTGATATCGGACACAAATTTTTCGTTACTCTCTACCACAACGGAACGAGGGATATTGGCATTGGCACGGCCCGTGTAGCATAACAATGAATGTCGCTGATAGACATCATATCATTGATATGCAGCAAAAATTGCGTGGGGTAGCACGCAGCCTTGCGGGACACCAGCGTTTATGACCATGCTTTCAGAGCAACTACCGTCGACTAATGTTCGTATGCTTCTGCCGGACAAAAAGCTGGCAACTGTAATGATCGCTAACCTAAGAGCTTCCTAAAGCTTACTTACCTAAAGCTTCAGCCTGAAACTTCTGTAAATATAAATAGCTAAGTAAAGGAACTTACTACAGGGAAAGAAAATCAAACAAAAGATTGAAGTTTAAAAGGAAAATTATTTATTTACGAATTAAGTTTGGATTTTTGTTATTGAAAAGCGAAACACGGACTATTTACCCCTAATGCTGTCCTTGATGACGTCATTAGGTATCTACTTCGGTTCCTAGGCTTTTGCATGATGGAAAACCAAGTAGACAAACGAAAAACCACCATGCGCCGTATTACAGTAAAATGAATAATATAACTATAATAATCAATACATTAGTTAATAACTTAAATATACAGTAGCTTGCTCTGTTACGCAGTTTGGCCTAGGTGATCGTGAAAGCTAGAGTAGACCCATCGTTGTGTATGTAGTTACCGCAAGTCCTTTTCGATAAGGTGAGAGAGTTAACCGCAATATATAACTACTTATTTCCTAACATAGATGTATCGAAGTATAAATACAATAGACATAGATTAGTTACTGTAGTTACTGTTGACGTTAAGAGAGAGACTAAAGTATTGTGTGAATAAATACAATAGAATTATTATGGTTAAGTAGATATTTCGTATAACGAAGAATATATTTATTTGTAAAAGGATTTGCTGGACTCCTAATGTAGTGGTAGATGGCGATGTACGCCAGTACAAAATATGTGGTATGTCAGAAATAACAACTCCGTTTTCCAGCGGTGGGACCTTGGTCGTAGCCTACGGTCCAGGAGCTTGATGGATCTGGTGATATGGTTTTCCAGGGCCATTAGCCTACGGAAATCATGAAGTTTGTATGATCACAGCCATTGGCCTACGATCTACTCTGGTTGTGCTTTCTGAGCTTTGTAAAGATCCAAGTGTGCGATGGGACGTAGCCTACATCTTGCTCCATACATCTATGTATAGTTGACAGATAACCGCCATTTCCTCCACACCACATATGCAATTAACGACTGGTACATTTAATAATTAAGTAACCGAATACTTACCATTGTTTATGACGAATGGTATATAAATTTAGGTAGTAAATAAACAAGTACCTATCATCGCTAATGAGCACTATCTGAATGGTATCCCGATGTGTAAGACCCTCACCGCCTCGATAACATCGCTACTAGAGCTTCAACGGACTTTACGAACACTTTGGAATGCTAATGGCGTTCCTACAGTGGTCAAACCTCCTGTAGGAACATGCTAAGCAACGCATCATATGTTCAGGTGACTATGCGTGATACATTAAGCGTTGGAACCTGCCCGAAGGCCATCCGTTGCCACCCGGTTACCATCAAACACGCATGCTACATAGAATAAACCTCTACGCTAGAAATCCAGCAGTAAATACTTTATATAATTACTATAGCGTTACATAAAAGAACCTATAATATGATATCGTTTAACAGTGGCCATTTATTAACCAACATCAACATGTAAAAGGTTCAAAGATAAAATAAACAACAAACACGAATGATATATTGTTAAGAATCTGGGCAGAATATAAGCTACCAGCCTTGCATAATAAATAGGACATATCTTCAAATAGTTAAATGGTTTTCTCACGAAAGTATGTTTCACATAAATACAACATGCTAGCTATGTTACGTATTCGAAAACCCAGTGAAATAGTACCCTATATTCAACAATAAGTCAAATATTGTCAATGATACAGTTTAACCCTATATTGTAACATACATACAACTTACGATTCGATAATAATGATGATAGATGAAGGCTGCTTCACTTGTATTTAAACTTCATACTCAATGTATAATTAACATGTATTTAAGTACTTATTTAGACAGACGGACGGCTTTTGGCAGAGCGGAATATTTATTTATTTATTTATTTGTTTAAACTTTATTGCACAGTAAAAAATATACGGTTACAAAAGGCGGACTTAATGCCGTAAGGCATTCTCTACCAGTCAACCTATATAATATTGCTTCGCATCGTTCAATAAAATTATGAACTAATTAAACTTAAACACAGAAAGATCCCTACTTGATTGTAAGTATTGTAACCCCTTAACACAGCTCAAATATTTACTAATGTAGTTTAATTAATGCGAGCATCTTTATTCTAACACTCACTGCTGGTAGATAATCATTGAGCGTAATGCATGAAACATTAGTACCCCGGTAATATAAGAAAATATTGTCCATTATTATAATATTCGCACTGTGAAAGTATTAAAATAAAAGTGAGATGTTTAAAGAACTCACCCAGGAATAAACGTAAGTGTAGACTAGCCAACCAGGCTCAGGTTCTAGGTCTTCTATGGGAGCTGTTTACTGGCCGACGATCTCGTTCAAACTAAGTTCTGGCTACAACCTAACAATCGCTTTTATAATTTTACGTACCCTGGCTCCCGCATTCGTCCGCCTCCCCTATGCAGCTTCAAGCCAAACAAATCCCTTATCAGTCGTACCAATGACTCACTTAGTTTCATTATTGAACCTAATTATCTATGATATAAGGGCGATGAGTCATACTCCGGATACCAAAACTACGTGTATGGTTAACAGTCAAGGTTCAAATTCGCTTGAGCCTAGCATCCGTCGCCCACTCGCTGCTTCTCGAAACCTGCGAAAAACTAGAGCAAATATGCGGGTAGATGAACGTAAGCCTCGTTGGCCCCAAGATTATTTCCACCCGCATTTAAACAAAATTATTAATCGAAATTACAATTTTAGGATTTCCTAATTAATTACTGATTAGAACTTATAATCTTTATTTGGATAAATAAGATGAAAATATAGGGAATATATATATGATAGTTAAAATTACATATAATAGCGTTCCTACAGAAAACGAACGTAAATTCATTACAACCGCATGGACTATTTTTACCAATTCTTATGAAAATACATATATTTCCAATAAAACTTGATAGCAATGCTAAGAGAGCTATATTGTTTAACAAATATAGATATTTGTTTGTACCCAGAAGTAAATATTAACGTGTTCATGAACCTATAGTGTTTACAACAAAACCTTCCTAAATAACGATTGGTTTTAATTTATAACATAAAATATAATGTTATTCTAAATGCTTATTTCGACCTAGGAATTAGATTTTATGTTACTATTATATTTCTGTTGTTTTTCACTAACATTACGATTTAAAGGTTAGATTTTATATCCCAAAATTTATTTCCAAAATACTATTCTATGTACTCTAAATGAACTCTTATCTTGATATTTAAATGATAATGCATATTATTTTAGAAAAGCCACTTGAAATAAAGCTAGTTTCCAGTATTTCTTTTAACACTAAATATTGCTTCATAGTCTGAACTAAAGTTATGAAAATTAAGATATTACTACTGGTTGATTTTATGGTACTCCATATTCTCCTGGTTATTTATAACTCGAGCTTTAATATTACAGTATGATTTTAATGGAAACTTAATCGGGAACTTGTAATTTTCCTCTGGAAAGAAAAAAGGAAAAATACGCCTGCACAAACATTTATAGCAAGGTTACAGTAACGAACTTTTCCCAACCAATGCCAACAGGCTCGCTATGGTTCTATTACAGAGCAATGTTTTCAGTAACAAACGACTTTTACCAACCAATGCAAATAGGCTCTACGGATTCATTACACAACCCATCTGCATAATCCCTCTGGCAGTCCGTAAGCTGGCAACTTCGATAGATGACCCTGATGCCAGACCCGATCGAAAGCCTCTTAGCTATATCAAGGCTGACTGCCAATGCCTCTACCTGACTCTCAATGGCTGAAGCCCAGCGGTTAGTGAGATACACTAGAAGATCACCAGTCGAGCGACCGTGGCGAAAGCCATACTGGCGGTCACTCATCATGTCGGTGCTCTTGAAAGTATCCCAGAAACTTCGCATTGAGTATGCGATCCATATCCTTGGAGAGAAGGGAGGTTATAGCGATAGGCCTGTAATTCGACGGATCTGAACGATGACCCTTTTTAGGCATAGGGTGCAAGACGGTAGGTACTTGCCGTTTGTGGTACGAGAGTGCGAAAAGGCGCTTAGCACGGGACACAACTCAGGAGCACGCCGTGTGAGCACAACTGCTGGTATGCCGTCTGGCCCATTCGACTTCTGGACATTTAATGATAGCAGATCCCGCCGGACATCATTTTGTCATATGAATACAAAAATAAAAACAAATTGAACCAAGACCAGGAAAAGGCACATGAAATCAAAAGTATATCATTACATCCATATATTTAGACTGCCATTTATTCTATATTTTGGTTGAAAAAATACCTTTCATCGCCAACCATGATTCCATTTGTTTGGGACAGATTAAAACAAGAAATTGGTTAAATACTTATGTTTTATTTGTTGAATATCGCTTAATTACGATTCTCGAGGGCAAAATAGTGAAAATATATATATTTTTTTGTATGAAGAAGTAAAAAAATAATTTCAAAAATAGATTCTTTACACCCACATTATACGAACATCATATCGAACTCGCCCTTGCAGCTAATGGTCGCCAGAAATATAGCACAACCTGGACCTCGGAAGCCGACCATTATCCCTTCTTTTTTGGGGGGTAGCCGCCGCTCAATCTCGCGGCTAGGGAGCTTAATCAGCTTTGTTTGACCGAACAAACAATCGTATGTATGTATCATTTTCTTGCACATAAACAAGTATAACATTAAAACAACAGTAAAATATACAAAAGATATGCACAAAGGCGAGCTTATCCCTAAAAGGAGATCCCTATTCAGGGATTTTCCAGCCAACCCATGAGAAAATGAGAAAGGAATAAATACTAAATGGTGAAAGACAAACTATGCACAAAAGAGATCAATAAAATGTTCAATCGTGCCAAGCGGTGTCACCTGAGAGTCCTGAGACAAAAGTGCACACTCAAATATCTAAACTTCCCCAGTATATTATCAAATTGCCCAATGGTCAGGTAGCATTATACGTAATGACCAGACAATGTGATAAATAATGAAATTTAGATGATAATTAATCACTTTATTGCGATTGATTAATGCGGGCATTATTTATAATGCCCGGGCATTATGAATAATGCCCAGCCGTATTGGGCAAAGTGATTAATTATTATCTAAATTTCATTATTTATCACATTGTCCGGTCATTATGAATAATGCTACGTGGCCATTGGGCAATTTGATATTATACTGTGGAAGTTTAGATATTTGAATCTGTACTTTTGTCTCAGGCGACGCCGCTGCTTGGCACGATTGTTTGTTAGGTCAAACAAAGCTGATTATAGTGATTATTATAAAGTGATTAAGCTAGCCGCGAGTTCGAGCGGTGGCTATCCCCCAAAAAAGAGAAGGGTATTGCGGAATTTCCGAGGTCCAGGTTGTGCTATATTTCTAGCGACCATTTGCTGCTAGGTCGAGTTTGATATCATTTTCGTGTAATTTGGGTGCAATCTATTTTTGAAATATTTTTTTTACTCCTTCATACAAAAAAAATTACTTATGCATAAATGTTTAAACTGACCTTAAAATTTTGTCACTAATTAGTGATATTCACAAAATAAAATATAAGTATTTAAGTAGACAATTTCTTTTTTTATTTGTTTAGTATCACTGCAATGTACCATCGGGTTCAAAAATGCATGGGCATTTTATGAATGAATTCATTGATAAATTGCCCACGCAGTTATGAACTCGATGGTACATCTTCAAACGTTTTGTTTGTAAAAAAATATATATCGTGCGGTGAATGCGATTCCCATACAAATGGAATTATGGTCGGATGTGAAATGTATTTTTATACAAAATATGAAATAAATGGCAGTCTAAATACTATATAATCTCATGTGACTTTTCCTGTTCCTGGTTCAAATATGTTTTTATTTTTGCTTTCATAGTACAAAATGATGTTTGGCAGGAGCTGCTATCATGTCACAAGTCGAGTGGGCCAGACGGCATACCAGCAGTTGTGCTCAAGCGGTGTGCTCCTGAGTTGTGTCCCGTGCTAACGCGCCTTTTCGCACTTTCGTATTACAAACGGCAAGTACCATCTTCATGGAAGACTGCCCTCGTGCACCCTATGCCAGAACAGCCAGAAAAGGGTGATAGTTCAGATCCGTCGAATTACAGGCCTATCGCTATAACCTTCCTTCTCTCCAAGGATATGGAACGCATAATCAATTCGAAGCTCCTGGGATGCCTAGAACAACACGACATTCAGTGACCGCCAATATGGCTTTCGCCACGGTCTCTCGACTGGTGGTCTTCTAGTGTATCTCACTAACCACTGGGCATCAGCCATTGAGAGTCAGGGAGAGGCATTGGCAGTCAGCCTTGATATAGCTAAGGCTTTCGATCGGTTCTGGCATCGGGGTCTTCTGTCGAAGTTGCCAGCTTACAGTGCCAGCTTGCCAGCTAAAGTCTTTTTGTCCGGCAGAAACATACGAGCCGTAGTCGACGGAAGTAGCTCTGAAAGCATGAACATAAACGATAGTGTCCCGGAAGGCTGCGTGCTATCCCCAACGCATTTTTGCTGTATATCAATGATAGGTATATTGTCTATCGGTGACAATAATCATTATTGTAATGCTACACGGGCCTTGCCAATATCCCTTGTTCCGCTGTGGTAGAGTCACGAAAAACTTGTGTCCGGTGCGATATCGAGAACACTCTTTCTGGAGTCTCGGCGTAGGCTTAGGACAACTTGGTCCGATTCAACCCCAAAAAGACACAAGTTTGCGCGTTTACCGTTAAGGAAACCCCAATTTCTGTAGCCCCTCAGTTCCAAGGCGCAACTCTTACAATGTCAGGGAGTATTGGGATCCTCGGTATCGACATTTCCAGTAACGTCCAATTCCGTAGTCCGCTTAAAGGGAAGGCAACGCTGGCACCCAAAAAGCTCGGTGTGCTTAATAGAGCGAAGAGATACTTCACTCCGGGGCAGAGACTGCTTCTATACAAGTCGCAAGTCAGACTCCATAGGGAGTACTAGAACTGTCACCTTTGGACGGGAGCACCTAGGTATATATCAGCTTGGGCCTTTTGACTCGGTACAAAGGCGCGCTGTGCGAATCGTCGACGAGCCCAGACTCACAAGCAATATTGAACCTCTAAGTCGAAGGAGAAACTTTGCCTCCTTATGTGTGTTCTATCGCTTGACGGCCGCTTTTTATCACCGCAACGCTCGCTGTCGGCACGTCGGCAGAGTGTTCATCCTCACACCCTGGAGCTTTGTGGGTCACGCAATGCACGGTTTAAGAGGAATTTCCTCCCGCGAACGCTCCGGTTGTGGAATGAACTCCCTGCCGAAGTTTTCCCAGAGGTCGACAGTATGAGGTTCTTCAAAAAAGGAGGCAGGCAACGCGCTTGTGAATCCTCTGAAGTTACAGGTGTCCATAGGCTACGGTAGCTGCTTACCACCAGGCGGGCCGTATGCTTGTTTGCCACCGTCATGGTATTAAAAAATATAAAAATAATTATCCTATTTTACGACCTTGTAGGTTGATTTTGTGATTTTTTTTATGTTTTTTTATTACTCTGCCCATAGTTGATGGACATTATGTATAAAGCCCGGGCAATTTCATTGTTTGAATTGTTAATATCGAAGGTTTATTACTCTGCCAGATAGGTGATGGGCATTATGTATAATGCCCGGGCAATTTAATAATTTTCATAGTTATTATCAAATTGCCTACTCTTATTGGGCATTAATCATAATGCCCGGGCATTATGTATAATGACCTATTTATCACTTGGTCCATAACATATATACTACTTATCTTTAAGATTTAATGTATTACTGTTTTGAAAAAATAAGTCCCGCCGAGTTTCTTGCCGGTAATAAGTAATAATTCTCGATCCGAGGTGTAGGGTTAGAAGTGATAGAACCGGTGGTACCTAGTTTCTTTTTTCTCTTTGACATTCATAAGTGCATTGTAATGTCCCTAAATCTAAGAATAAATATATTTCATATTTTATCATTTCATGTAACTACCAAAATATAGAATATAATACCTATTCATTTAGTTACTCGTGTTTTACTTCATGAAATAGACCACCCCCATACTGGACTGACGTCGAAGGTCGGCATCGCATAAGCGGCTCCGTTGACGTTGCTTATGTCCATGGGCGACGTTGACCGCTTCCAATCAGGCGGCTCGTCTGCTCGTTTGCAACTAGTTTCATTAAAAAAAATGTCGGCCAATCAGAGACGCACCTATACGAAGGAACGAGATCGCTACATCGCTTGGTCGAACGCATAGCTGCTTAAATGCATTCCCATCTGGCACGCCGAGGACAGGATGGGAGTGGTGGTTGCCATAGTAAACATTCCAATTCGTCTCCGCTTTTGCAATACTGCGCGCAATCCAGAGTCTGGATTCCAGACACATGGGAATGCACCCGTCCCTTAGGGGGCCCACCGACTATCAGTCCGCCTGACGATATCGGCCTGTCAGTTAGAACAAAAATTTGACAGCTCCGAACGACAGGCCGACTGATAGTGGGTGCGCAGGGTGGGCCCCATTAGATTTGCCGATATCGGCCCTGTGTGTGGAAGGTTAGACATCGCATCATAAAAGCTATCGAATGGTCGCAATTAGCCGATTAAACATTTCCGTGGAAGTCCACGGTACGAAAAAACTCTTGTTCCTCTCTTAACTAAATTTTGTCCGGATAGAAAAGTGTCGTAGAATTCATACATTCTACGCTGATTCTACGACACTTTTATATCCGGACCGGACAAAATCTAATAATCACGACACTTCCTTCCGGACAAACTCTATACTCTAATTACTCTATGTTCAGAATACCTTCTAAGTAGTCTATCGATCTTTCTTCTAGTGAGTAGCAAGCAGCAAGTGTGTATTATATTCTTTGTTCTGAGATCTGTCTAGAAACATCATCCTGACATATATATGTTTGACATAAACTTTCACCTGTCATTGTCCATTATCGATTTTATACAAAATTATAGAAGCAAAGCCCTCTTTTACGCCAGAACACAGAGAACCTCCCATAGAGTGATAATCTTGGTAATTTTGTTCGCGACCGAAGTCACTAAAACATGCGGGGAGGCCTGCGGGGCGGGTGGGTTATATCGGCGCTGCGATTGGTCGCTTCAAGGACGGCACGCTGTCCGGAGGATGCGTAGTGATGGGAAATGTTCATTACAAATGTAACCCGTACCGAAACGTACTGTACCGTAATTTACTTACGGTTTACTAAATCAGTAACCTTATGAAATATGTATCTACCTACATACATGATAAAAAAAATATGTATCTATCTGTAGGTACCTACTTTAAAAATGTACCTTAGAATTTTACTTCGGTTTCGGTTACCATAGATAAGATTAAATATTTAACCCTTTGACCGCCAAAGCCGTGATATCACGCACACGGAAAGTCGTGCCGTCAGCGATATCACGACCAAAATATAACCGGTTTGCCTAGCGCGCTCGCGCGCTGGCGCTAAGGGCACGATTTTTCCGTCCGATGCTTGGCGTTCAAATGGTTAAGTATCTCATCTCACACCAGCTCTGAGTTCCCTCGCATTTCCTCGAAGTTCATCATCAGCGTGATCTTGTGACTGTAGACCCAACTGCTCACCAAGTGGATTCTAAAAAGCCCACACAACATATACCTATCTCACACCAGCTCTGAGTTATACTCATTACTTGTCTGCTTATATATATATATATAAAACGAACAACTACATTTATACGTAAACTTTCGAGTAATATTTATTTATCAAAATACAAACAAAAGGACAAACAACAGTACCTATATAGAAAAATTACACTAATTAATACTACCTAGCCCAGCCTACGTTGCTAAAACAACTACATTAAACTACAGATACTACATATTCTACACATTAACTACTCAAGCTAAAATAAAATTTAATAAAAAAAAGATAATATAACGCGAAATCTATGTTTTCTAATATATTTCTTAAAATAAGTACGCACGAAAGATCGTGGTATCGGTAAATCCGGTACTTATTAAAGATTTCAAATGCGCATCACTAGTTGAACACGTGCTCCGCCAGAAAGGAATAGCACATTGTATTTTCAATTCGAAGAAAAGGGACAGACTAACTAACTACGTCTTAGCGACCAGAATTCGATGAACTCCGCTGGCCAGAAACAAATTATCAATCAAACGATGATTTTGACTTACCTGTGGAATGTTATTCCATTTTTTTTAAAACTTGAAGTTCTGGAAGTGTTTCCACACCACCTTACACAACAATATCCCATGATTACAACAATTTCCCATACGTATTCAATTTGTTTCTCGCATAAGACGCACACTACACACAGGTCTAAAACTTGGACGCAACTGAACGGCTCGGCGGACGACGCGAAGTTTATGAGCGCAGGGGCACCAACGAGTGGTGACTGCAAGTCACCTTATAATACTTATCTAGTGGTTGTCTTATCTGTGCGCCAGAATAATAATGATTATATCCATATAAAAGGAATTTAAATTTCAAAAACGTAAGTAGGTCATACATATAGCAAAAATTAAGAAACTCATGCACATAGTTGTACGGTGTACCAGTTGATTTTGCCCTGTAAAAGACCTAGCTTTTCAAAACAAGCATAACGTTTTCGTAAAAAAGTAGTAAGTATAGATTCAGAAGTATAGCGGGGGTATGTGGTATTTACCAGACGCTTGGTAGGGGTCTAATAGGGCAAACGAAACGATAAAACAATTTGTTTAAAACTACTTACTTATATTAAATTATAGTACGCAATCTGAATACTCTGAATCTTTAGTGGCGCAGAATAGGGCAGAGTGGCGTTCTCTTGTGTCAGAGGCCAAGATCCGTTTTGGGTCACTGAGCCAGTGAAGTAAGTAAATACGCAATCTGCATTTATTATTATTAAAGTGATATCCAAGTTATATTATGTGTGCTATAGTCATAACAATCATAACATAATACTATAAATGTGCGTGGCTAAAGTTCTTCTTCTACAAAGTAACCAGATACAAAGATACCAGTTTTTTGACGATCCTGTATATACAATTTGAATCAGACACTTACCGATGTTTTGTATGGGGCGTGGCGGTTGGTCAAAATGTCTCTTAGGTAAGCCGGTGCTGAATTTGGCTTAAATTTTTTCAAGAGCTGTAGGAAAACTGTTCAGGCGCCTGAAACTTAGGCAAGCCGACGGGAATCGTGTTCTATTAATGCGCCATTTTTTTCGCAATCAGCTCTTAGGCAGCCTTTCCACCAGTGATGAGGATTCGTTGCGAGGATTGAGTTTTGTTAAAAACTAAAGTGTGTGGTTACAGTTTTTTATGCAAATCCAGTACCAGAACCGCGATTTCCCGGTTTTCGCCATACAAACTCAAAACGGGAGCATTATGAACCAACAGGATCACTTTATGTAGCCTCGCACAGCGCAGCTCCAGGATTGGTTCTTAACAGATTCCTCGCAACGCATCGCTCATCTCTGCTGGCAACGTAACTTAACGTAGGATCCATAATTCCGCGAAGTGATTTGGCACCCAACTAGCAAATGATATTATATAAAAGTCACCAGCACCTTTAGACGACTAAATTTAGTCATCATCATTTAGATCTTACCAAAAACCAGTGCCATGGAACATCTTGTATGCTGATGACGTTGCCTTAATATCGGAAAGTGCCGATGATCTCCAAAACCAACTAAATATGTGGATTGAATCATTAGAGAAGAATGGTTTAAGAGTAAGCCGCAAAAAGACAGAACAGATGTCATGCTTGTTCGACGGCACAACAGACCCTGACTCAATCATAAATTATGTTCTTCATAAATGATGACCCGCTACCTACAGTTAGAGAATTTAAATACCTAGGTCGATTATCAGCAACGATGGCAAAATTGATAGAGACGTAACCCATAGAACCTCAGTAGGCTGGATGAAGTGGAGGCAGCTGACCGGTGTCATGTGCGACAATAGAATACCTTTAAAGATAAAGGGTAAATTGTATAAAACGGCAGTACGACCCGCCATGTTGTATGGAACCGAATGTTGGGGAACAACGAAACAACATATCCAAAAATTACATACAACTGAGATGCGCATACTTCGCTGGTCAGCTGGAGTCACTCGCATGGATAAGATCCGTAATGAATATGTAAGAGGTAGTTTTAAAGTCGCTCCTATTGAAGAAAAGCTGAAGGAAAAGCGACTACGCTGGTACGGTCACGTACTCAGACGGCCTGCTGCTCACATGGTACGAGTGGCATTGGATCTACCAACGACGAAACGTGGCCGTGGAAGATGCCCTGCTACTTGGCTGACAACGGTCGAAAAAGACCTGAAAGACACAAACGTTGACGCCAAAACCGCAACAAATCGCGTTGTGTTGTGTGGAGAATGCGGACAAGGAGAGCCGACCCCAGATAACGGGAAAAGGCTTAGGCAGAAGAAGAATCATCATTTAGATATTGTCATTTTAGGTATCAGGTGTCTGTGTAATATTTATTTATTTAAACTTTATTGCACAAAAGTAATAGACAATCGTTCAACAGGCGGACTTAAGGCTTTAAAGCATTCTCTATAATCGAAAAAAATAGTAATAAGAGAAATCACTTTTTAGCGATAAGACCGTCTGTTGTTTACCTCTAATTTATTTAATTTTTTCCTGTACTGGTATTTTTTGAGGTGTTCAATAAAGAGTATTTGTATTGTATTGTATAATCGTATAATAATATAAACTCTAAATAAAGCCTGATCGGTGAGAACTGAAAGAGAAAGGTTGCCGGTAGAGCGAAGCTGACAAACACGAGAGACACCATCTTAGAAGTGGAAGAAGGTTTTAAGATAATCAGGGGATTTAGGATCGTTAATAACAATAATTTTAAACAAAAAAAGAACCGACTTCACTTAGTATCCGCTTATCCAAGATGTTTTTTATTTATGCAGTAACGACCACGATCTCACCTGATGGTAAGTGTGGATAATTCGATAGAGGACTGTATGTTATTATAGGAATTGAAACAGTCGACCAACTCGTGCAAAAATATATTGACAACTGAAAAACAAAAGATATACAAAATAGACAATATAGAGGTATAAAAAACTATAACTACTTATACACAACCTCGTCGACATCGTCCCCCCCGTGTAGCGAAGCTACACAACTTCGCCATTTAATCGGGCTAGCTTTCTAGCGGGCCTTCTTAGGACTCCTCCTTTGGTGGCCACGTCAGCCACTCTTACCACTCCGTCTCTGCCCGGATAAACATTTTCAATTCGGCCTATGGGCCACACACCTCTGGGCATACTGGGGTCTACGATGAGGACGACATCATCAATTTTTAAATTGGTAAACTGAGATCCGGTCGTTTTTCTTGGTTTTAAGTTTGGCAGGTATTCTTTGAGCCATCTGGTCCAAAAATGCTCAGATAAGCGAAGTGCCTTTTGCCAATCTTTTCTCAATGAAAATACACCGTCATCTAAATCGGCCGGTAGCTGTTGATAGGAAGATGTCCCAATTAGGAAATGGAAGGGCGTAAGGCTTTCAAACTCTCCATTATCCGTGACGTAGGTGAGGGGTCGTGAGTTGACGAGGGCCTCCGCTTCTAGAAGAAGGGTATGTAGTGTTTCTTCTCTTGGAGTTCTCTCCTTTAACGTCGCGAGAAGCGCTGTTTTCACAGTTTTCACTAGTCTTTCCCAGCAACCACCCATGAATGGCGACGCAGGAGGAATGAAGCACCATTCTATGCATTTGCTGGCGGCAAAATCTTGGACAGTGGCGTTATAGAATTCACAGAGTTGTTTGTTAGCTCCAACGAACGATGTGCCATTATCGGACAGGATTTTATTTGGAAGTCCTCGACGTGCGGCGAAACGGCGAATGCTCATGATGGCAGAATCTGCTGAGAGGCTTGAGACAATTTCAAGATGAACTGCTCGTGTCGTCATGCAAGTAAAAAGGGCTACCCATCTCTTTTCGTGCCGTCGACCGATCGATACTTCAACTGGGCCAAAATAATCTAAGCCAGTGTTCGTGAATGGGCGTTTGTGGTGATCTAGACGCACATCCGGCAAGTCGCCTGTTGGAGGGATCTGAGGCATCGCCTTTTTCTTAATACAGTAAGCGCACCTCTTCGCAATCACCCGTACTTCGCTACGGCACCGGAATATCCAAAACTTTTGTTTAAGCTCGTTGATCACTGTTTCGTTGAAGGCATGTGCGGCATGGACATGATAATGTCGAATAAGAAGCCGAACCGCAGGGTGGCGCCCATCGAGGATAATCGGAGTTCTGATGGCGTCATCCATGTGCTTTATGCGACTGTCTATCCGCAGGAGACCATCTTCGTCGATTATCGGGCAGAGAGGATTCAGTTTGCTAGATTTGGGTAATGGCTTGGCACTACGAATCAAAGCGAGTTCTTCGCTGAACAAATCCATCTGTATTCGGCGAAAAATGGCAACTTCGGCTTTCTTCATTTCTATGCCGGACAGCGGCGGGACTTTGGGTGAAGAAATATTAGAATCTTTTTTGGAATTTGGATCATTACGTGCCAAAAGAGATCGAAACTTATTAACGCACTGAAATATACGTGCAGTTGCACGAACAAGGCGTAACCATTCACTGAAACGTGAAGGGTCTGGTACAACCGATGAAGGTTTATCCAGATTGATGACTCCTACATGCACCTTAGAGGGTTTTAACTCTTCCAAGGTGGATGTAGTTACAGGTGCCGATGGTTCTTTGGGCCATTCGCTGTGCGGCAGCAATAAAAAATCGGGTCCGGAGAACCACCGCGATAAGTCGATATTGCGATCCTTTAGTCTCGTCGCGTCATCTGCTACATTCAAACCACCTGGTACAAACTTCCAGTTATTTACGTTGGTTATTTCAGTGATTTCACCTACACGGTTTGCAACAAATGGCTTGAAAGTCCGTGCGTCATTGCGAATCCAACTTAAAATAGTGGTTGAATCGGACCAAAAATAGGTCGAATCAGGGCTGATGTTATGACCAGCACAAACAGTATTGGCAAAACGAGCAGCAATCAGGCTTGCTTGGAGCTCAAGTCGTGGTATAGATGTGGGTTTCAGAGGGCTAAGACGCGCTTTTCCACCAATGAGGGACAGCTTCACGGAACCATTCGCGAATGTAAAGCGCCAATACGCAACACACGCGTACGCTTCCTCGCTTGCATCCGCGAATGTGTGGAGCTGTATGTGTGTGATAGTATCACCTTGAAAACCACACCTATACCAACGAGGAATTTTGACGTCTGTAACCAGTTGTTGAGACCAAGCTTGCCATTTACGAATAGCATCTGGTTGCAGCTCAGTGTCCCAATCAATACCAGTCCGCCATGTCTGCTGGAATAAAATACGTCCTTGAATGACAAGTGGAGTTAAAAGACCGAGAGGGTCATATACGCACATCAAATAGGACAATACTTTGCGCTTAGTTAACTTGTCTTTTTCAGGAATTGGAGAACCACTGCGGAAGGAAAAGGTGTCGCTTTTAGGATGCCATATTAATCCTAAAGTTCTAACAAAAGCCTCAGGTCCTACGTGAACATTCTCAGGTAGAGGAGCTCGTAAGTCCTCTGGTACAGAATCGAGTGCAGTAGGAACGTTAGAAACCCAACCGCGCATCTCCATGCCAGCTGCTTTGTGTACCGTTACTATATCCGCTGCAAGTTGTTTAGCTTCGCGCACGTTGTCAAGGCTACCTAAATAATCATCCATATAGTGATCATGAACGTTCGCCTTTGCAGCGGCGGGATGAGATTTCTGAAATTCTTCAGCGTTACGATTTTTTATATATAGGGCAGTGCTCGGACTGCACACAGCACCGAAAATCACAGAAGTCATCCTATATTCTTTTAACTCGCGGCGAGGGTCATCCCTCCAAATGTAACGTAAAGCGTCACGGTCTTCCTGCCTAATCTTAATTTGTGGAAACATTTCTTTCACATCAGCCGTCATTGCAACATAACCTTCACGAAAACGGAACAATATATGTAGCAGTGACTGCAGAAGATCAGGCCCTGGGAGCAGCAGAGAGTTTAAACTGACACCTGAAGTCTTTGCGGCCGCATCATGGACCACGCGCAGTTTTCGTTTTTGAGGATGTATAACAGGAAAATGAGGTAAATACCAACGTATAGATTTGTGTGTATCACTTGTGTTCATCACTGTATCGTGGTATGTTTTCTTTGAGCACTCTTCAGCGTAACCTTTTGACATCATGTTATTAATGAAAGTACAATAATCTTTTTTTTAATTAGGATCTCGTGCCATGCGTCTTTCCAACCCGTGGAACCTCGAAAGCGCATGGGGATAGCTATCAGGTATATTTGGAATATCTTTGCGCCATAATAGACCGACTTCGAACCTACCTGACGGCATACGATTGGCCGTGGTTTCTAGAACCTCTAAAGCGTATTTGTCCTCCTTGGAGCACAAATCTTCAGGCTTAGAAATACCTATGGCATCAAGGCGAAAATATTCCTTGACAAGTTTGTCTATGGTGGAGTCACCATCATCTTTAGTTGAAATATGGTTTATAAAATATACTGGTTTCGTCAAAATGACAGATTTTCCATGTAATACCCAACCTAAAGCAGTACGTGTGGCAATCGGTTCAGTTTTGGTACCTTCCCTAAGCTCACGAGAGACAGTAAGATACCAGTGTTCCGCACCAAGCAAGACTCTAGGTGTAGCATCTGATAGTGTAAGAACATCGACAAGATCAGTCAAATGTGAATATTTCGCAATGTCGCTTTGGTTGATAGTTTGTGTAAACAGTGCCAGTGATTCTATGGCCTTAGCGTTGTTGACATGGAATGTTTCAGAACATTGTTTACCTTTAATCGAAAAGCTTACATGTTGAACAGGTTTGTGTGTTGTCATTCCACAGGCTCCGTCAACTTTTATTGACTGCATGGGGCCAGTCGCCCCAATATGGCGGGCCACCTCCCAGTCGATCAAAGTTGACATGGCTCCGTCGTCAAGCAAAGCATATGTGTCATATTTTCCTTGAGGTCCACTTACTTCAACAGGAATAACTTTTAAAAACACCTGAGACTGCGAACTTGACCTTTGATCATTTGAGTGTGATTCGGTAACGTTAGAAATTGCCACAGTTTTATCAATATTTGTATTATGTTCAGTTGTATTGTAAGAAGACGACGGATTCTCGTCGGCAGTTTTCGAAACCTGGGGCGGCGCCGCCGCCTCTGAATGCAGTAGCGGGTGATGGAAACGTACGCACCCGTCAACGCCACATAGTCCGATCCTACAAGACTTCCAACGATGTGTTTTACTTTTTAAACATTTATAGCATATTTTAGCTTTACGCAACCAAAGCCACTTATCGTCTAGTGTAAGTGTTTTAAATTGTTCACACTCGGTTAGTTTGTGTTTTTTGTCACAGTAACGACACAATTCAGGATTTGTATTACGCACAGATGTCACGTGAATATTTTCACTTCGGATAGGTTTGTGTGTGAAATTATTCTGGCTGACTGTACCAGAACGCCTACCTGACCCTGAAGCGAAAGCACTGGTTTGCCTACCTAAATCGGGCGTGAATGTGCCAGACCGTTTGGCGTAATCAGGTATCAAGCCGAAATGGTTGTGTTTTAGGGCTTCAATATTAAGAAACTCCGACAATAATTGTATTTTTGGTATGCCTGTATCACTTTTGTATGCAAAATCTTTCCACTGACTGTACAATATCGGTGTCAGTTTGCTTAATACAGAGTGAAATAATTCTACAGAATAAATATGCTCTATCTGATCTAAGTTTCTAATTACCGCTATACAATTGCGCAATCTACAAGCGAAGTTACCAAGATCTTTTTGATCAAAGCTTATCTTTGGGAGATTCCGTACGAGAGCAATCTCGTGAAGCACGATCATTTCAGGGAGCGCAAACGTTTCCTCCAGCACGTCTAGCACTTGTTCAGGGCGCTCCGCCGTGTACAGCAACGACGACACACTTTCCAGCGCTTGGCCGCGCAACGCGCCGCTCAAACGCACAAGATTCTCTGTAGGTGTAAACAAATGTTGAGTATCACGATAAATGCGCTTGAACATCAACCACTCTGTAGTCTTACCCAAGAAAGGAGTAAGTTGCAACTTATGCGAGCAACGCTGTGAATAAAAATACGGTTGGGGTTGTTTTGACAATGACGACTGACATTCTTTATTTTCGTTAGGCGGTTGCGTAAATGGCATCGCCATATTAGACGCAGAGGTTTGCACTAAATTAGAATTGTCATTTATTGGTATATGAAACGTCACCGGTTTTTTGAAAACATCACAATGACTTTCATGATTGTGATTGTGACTTTCGTGATTGCGATGTGACGCAATCAAAGTATTCGAATGAAAATCATGACGTATATTATTTTGGTCTTGCGAGAAATATGGGTTAAATGGTTTTTTAGTATTTTGCGGTTGATCATAACCAGTTTCTAAATGTGAACCCATATTTGTCTCTTGCACGGGAACCATAGTAGCTGCCACCTCCGTAGGCGGAAAATTTACCATGTCCGTATCGATATCAACATTGTTGACAGTCGGGTGGTAGCCGCTATGGTTCACGTCGTGAACCCACGATGCGGTACGCAAATAAGATTGACTGACCGTTCGAGTTGTGGATCGTTCGTCAGCTCCTTGCGCTGCCAAACTTGCCTCTATTTCGAGCTCTTCCACTTGTTTAGTTTGCTCCGAAAGCTTACGTTCGAACTCGAGTCGCCGACGCACGACCTCTTGTTCGCGTTGTAGTTGTAGTTGTGCGAGCTCCTGCTCGCGTTCAAACAGTTGTTGCTCACGTTCCAGGCTGCGACGAGCCAACTGTGCCTCCGCGGTCAGTCTCAGTGCCTTTATTGTGGCTGACGACCGCGAAGACGACACGCGCGACCTGGTACTGGGAGAAACGGCATTAGGCTGCTCACTACTAGTTGTAGGATGCTGACAAGGCGTTCCAGGACCCTCAGGGGCGGAGGCTGCGGGAGTTTCAGTGGCTTTGGTCGTGATAGTGCCTATTGAGGCCCGACCAGGCCCTCCCACACCCTCAGGGGCAGAGGCTGCGGTTTCAGTGGCTCTGGTCGTAATAGTGCCCAACTTTGAGGCCCGACCAGGCCCTCCCGCAGCGAGTGCAACCGAGTCCGAGTTCGCTTTGCCAGCACTTTTTGCTGGTGTGGTCAACCGTTTTCCTTTTGATCGCGTAATCATGGTAGTTAATAACGGCGAGAATGGACCATAAATGTGGATAATTCGATAGAGGACTGTATGTTATAGGAATTGAAACAGTCGACCAACTCGTGCAAAAATATATTGACAACTGAAAAACAAAAGATATACAAAATAGACAATATAGAGGTATAAAAAACTATAACTACTTATACACAACCTCGTCGACAGTAAGTGATGATGCGGTCTACGGTGGGGCACGCTTACCTATGAGATACCTATTTACTCTTGCTTTGAAGAGACCCAAATCGTACTCATGTAATAGAGTCTGTGTGAGTGAAAACACAGACTCAGGCACCCGAGTTGCTGTAAAAAATACTGAAATCACTATAGGTGTGCCTATAATACTTAGTTGAAGAGTTCACTCGATTTCTCCAGGATCCCATCATCAGATAGAATCACAGAGAACCTCCCATAGAGTGATAATCTTGGTAATTTTGTTCGCGACCGAAGTCACTAAAACATGCGGGGAGGCCTGCGGGGCGGGTGGGTTATATCGGCGCTGCGATTGGTCGCTTCAAGGACGGCACGCTGTCCGGAGGATGCGTAGTGATGGGAAATGTGCATTACAAATGTAACCCGTACCGAAACGTACTGTACCGTAATTTACTTACGGTTTACTAAATCAGTAACCTTATGAAATATGTATCTACCTACATACATGATAAAAAAAATATGTATCTATCTGTAGGTACCTACTTTAAAAATGTACCTAAGAATTTTACTTCGGTTTCGGTTACCATAGATAAGATTAAATATTTAACCCTTTGACCGCCAAAGCCGTGATATCACGCACACGGAAAGTCGTGCCGTCAGCGATATCACGACCAAAATATAACCGGTTTGCCTAGCGCGCTCGCGCGCTGGCGCTAAGGGCACGATTTTTCCGTCCGATGCTTGGCGTTCAAATGGTTAAGTATCTCATCTCACACCAGCTCTGAGTTCCCTCGCATTTCCTCGAAGTTCATCATCAGCGTGATCTTGTGACTGTAGACCCAACTGCTCACCAAGTGGATTCTAAAAAGCCCACACAACATATACCTATCTTACACCAGCTCTGAGTTATACTCATTACTTGTCTGCTTATATATATATATATATATATAAAACGAACAACTACATTTATACGTAAACTTTCGAGTAATATTTATTTATCAAAATACAAACAAAAGGACAAACAACAGTACCTATATAGAAAAATGACACTAATTAATACTACCTAGCCCAGCCTACGTTGCTAAAACAACTACATTAAACTACAGATACTACATATTCTACACATTAACTACTCAAGCTAAAAGGAGCAAACCTTTGCGCTTTAACGAAAAAAGATGGCGGTATTCGGCCCATTGCCGTTGGGACAACGCTCCGACGTCTTACCGCCAAGATTGCCTGCCGCTCCATCATTGATCAGCTTGGTTCGGAACTCCAACCTATTCAACTGGGGTTTGGATCTAAAAGTGGATGCGAAGCTGCAGTGCATGCCGTGCGAACGTTCCTCGAACATGAAGCAGGAGAGGTCCTGCTGAAGGTGGATGTTTGCAACGCTTTTAACTCTGTAGACAGGGGCGCCTTGTTGACACAAATAAAAGAAAAAATTCCCCAGACTTATAAATTCCTTTGGCAATGCTATAGTTCCCCGTCCAAATTATTATATAAAACCAATGTTCTAGATTCATGTGTAGGTTGTCAACAAGGCGACCCTCTCGGACCAGCAATTTTCAGTCTCGCCATACACCCCATCATTAAGGAACTAAATTCTAAATTAAACGTGTGGTATCTGGATGACGGTACCCTCGGCGGTGAAGTGACTTCTGTTCTCGAAGATTTCAAAAAGATAATTACAGACTTGAAAACAATTGGCCTCTCACAAAATTTTTCCAAATGCGAACTTTTTATTACCGATTCCTGTCCAAACAAGGAGAATACAATAGACCTTTTTAAAAATCTGGCTCCTGGTATCAAAATTATAAATAAAGAATCACTTCACCTCCTTGGCTGTCCCATTTTGGACCAATCATTTGAAAACTTTGTAGACTCTAAAATTCAAAATTTCAAAGGTACATCACACCGTTTGGCAAAAATTAACATTCACTCCGCTTATTCAATTATAAAACATTGCCTATTTGTGCCAAAATTCACATACATTCTCCGCGCATCCCATCTTTGGAAATACCCTGATTTGGCCTTAAAATTAGATACATTAATAGTAGAAACATTGACATCCATATTTAACATTTCATTTGACGACAGAACTTGGACCCAGGCTAGCCTACCTATTAGGTTCGGCGGCATGGGTATCCGCAAAATCACCTGTGTGGCACTACCTGCGTTCCTGTCCTCGGTGCATGGTGCTCAAAGCCTTATAGGAAAAATACTGGCCCCTTCCATTGGGTCCCTGGAGGCTGCACACTGCTCCGAGGCCAGGAACGTTTGGTCTATAACTTGCCCGAACACCGACCTACCTGACCATCCCTGCTCGCAGAGGCGATGGGACGAGCCGCTCTGTCGACTAGTACGGAAACATCTATTAGATACGTCACCTAGTTCGACAGACCGCGCTCGTCTCCTCGCTACTGCAGAGTGGGAGTCGGGTCTCTGGCTAACAGCACTACCGTCTCCCAATATTGGTACACTATTAGACAATACCACCTTCCGCCTCGCAACTTGCTTACGTTTAGGGGCACCAACGAACCACCCGCATCGCTGTCAATGTGGCGTCATGGTGAACAACCTTGGCCACCACGGTCTTTCATGCGTCCGAAGCGCTGGAAGGATCCCCCGCCATGCCAGCATTAACGACGTCATCCGAAGGGCCCTTGTCAGCGCCAAACTGCCGGCAGTCCTGGAGCCTAGCGGTTTGGCCAGGGACGACGGCAAGAGGCCCGACGGCATGACACTGGTGCCTTGGAGTATGGGACGGCCGCTAGTTTGGGACGCTACTTGCGTTGATACCTTGGCACCGTCCCATATTCCAGACACCAAAAATAATGCTGGCTCTGCGGCATCCTCGGCCGAAAACCTCAAGCGCCGCAAGTATGTTGCTCTAGGAAGTAGCTACATATTTGCGGCGTTCGGGGTTGAAACTTTGGGGCCGTGGGGGCCAAGCGCGCGCCGGCTGTACAAAGACCTGTCGGCGCGCCTAATAGAGGCCTCTGGTGACCAGAGGGCTGGCTACTATTTTGCGCAACGAATAGCCATCGCGATTCAGCGTGGCAATACGGCCAGCCTTCTGGGCACCCTGCCCGTTGACAGTGATCTGGGCCAAATTTTTTATCTCTAGTTTTAAGTAGTTTAGATTATTAGGGTAGGGAATTTGTTTATAATGTTTTTATTTTATTTACTGTTATTAATAAATGCCTCAAGCTAAAATAAAATTTAATAAAAAAAAGATAATATAACGCGAAATCTATGTTTTCTAATATATTTCTTAAAATAAGTACGCACGAAAGATCGTGGTATCGGTAAATCCGGTACTTATTAAAGATTTCAAATGCGCATCACTAGTTGAACACGTGCTCCGCCAGAAAGGAATAGCACATTGTATTTTCAATTCGAAGAAAAGGGACAGACTAACTAACTACGTCTTAGCGACCAGAATTCGATGAACTCCGCTGGCCAGAAACAAATTATCAATCAAACGATGATTTTGACTTACCTGTGGAATGTTATTCCATTTTTTTTAAAACTTGAAGTTCTGGAAGTGTTTCCACACCACCTTACACAACAATATCCCATGATTACAACAATTTCCCATACGTATTCAATTTGTTTCTCGCATAAGACGCACACTACACACAGGTCTAAAACTTGGACGCAACTGAACGGCTCGGCGGACGACGCGAAGTTTATGAGCGCAGGGGCACCAACGAGTGGTGACTGCAAGTCACCTTATAATACTTATCTAGTGGTTGTCTTATCTGTGGATAGAATAGAATAGAATAGAACTTTATTGCATTCATGTTAGTGTACAGGTCTTACAATGTATTTTCACAGTTAAACATGATACCGTATAAGGGTATTGCAAATTAAATCTAAAAATCTAGCACAATTAAATAACAATTATAAGTTTCTTTTTCACTTAATAATTCTAAGACTAAAATTTAGGTATAATGTAAAGATAAGTATGAATGAAATTTATTTGCGTCGAAAAATTCTTGCAAATAATAAAAACAGTGTTCTATGAGGTATGTTTTCAACATATTAACAAATTTGGTGTATTTTTGTACTTCGCTTATTTCCTTTGGAAGGTGGTTAAAAATTATTATACTCATTAGATACTGTGAAGACTCTTTCAAACAAAAAAAGAATTTTCTAAATCGGTCCAGCCGTCTTCGAATCGGTGAACATACATAAAAAAATAGCAAAAAAACAAAGATTCCGACGAATTGATAACCTCCTCCTTCGAAGTCTTGAAATCGGGTTGAAAAAGAGAGTGCAGAGCATGCGAATGTTTCGACGAATTCGTACAGTAAACCAGCCAAGCTTAGGCACTGTAGATAAGCACTCCCGTGTAAATAAAAGAGACACGGCGATATTTATAGTTACTCGCCCAGCGATGAGCTATAAATATCGCCGTGTCTCTTTTATTTACACGGGAGTGCTTATATATATCTTTTGTTTCGTGTTTATAGCCGATAGCTCATAGCTTACTAGCTCGCGGTGGGACCAGTGCCTTAGAGCGGTACGAGAAGATGTGATCCTATTTGAGGAAGCAGATAAAACAAATGCAGTTATTTAATAAACTATCTTACTTATCAAAGAGTTCTTCGTTTAAGCATAGAGTAACTTATACAATAGAGCAGCACAGCCTAAGAACTTTTTGAAGTTTAAGTCTACCACGCCATCTAGTTGAGAGCCACTTAAAGATACCCAAAATGTAAGAGGAAATATCACCTCCATCTAGTAACGAATAGCGTACTAGTAGTACACTAGTCGTCACTAGATCGAGCTGATATTTCCACTTACATTTTGGCTATATTTAGGTCGCTCTCAACTAGATGGCGCTAAATACTTGGAGCCTCAAAAAGTTCTTAGACTATGGCCGTCTATTATATCTTTATGTCTATGGTTAAGTCTGGGTAGCACACGTCGCCGTAGAAAATTATATATTGTACTTAGTCAAATATAGTGGTGAAGATACCTAACCCTTTATAGGGCAACGGTCTCAAAAAAGACCACCTGTAACATCATCTTTTTGTAGATTACCATCAGAATTTTTAGGACTATAGATTGGCGATGAGGCTTGAATTGAGGATTTTTTTCAGTCTTGCCCGTTAAAGGGTTAAATTCTTCTACCGTATGATATTAAGGAAAGATCATTCGGGTATTAAACCTTTTGAACGCCAAGCATCGGACGGAAAAATAGTGCCCTCAGCGCCAGCGCGCGCGAGCGCACAAGGCAAACCGGTTATATTTTGGACGTGACATCGTCCTGGCGCTGACGGCACGACTTTCCGTGCGCGTGATATGACGGCTTTGGCGGTCAAAGGGTTAATACGAAAATTTACTCGTTTCAGGGATAATGCCGCCGCTGCTGGAGCATTGCTGTTACTCGATCAGTTTAGAAAATGGCAGTCTTTTGATAGCAGGCATAAATGTCATAGCGCCGGTACTGGCTTCTGTGTACCAACATATGGTCGTCGGGCCCGGTAAGACTGCCTTCACAAACGGTAGAAATATGGATGGTATAAGGAAGTATCTCTTATAGGAGAACGGTCTAAAAAGTGTCCAGCTGTAAACAGCAAATAATAGTTCCAAATCTCTCCGAGTGGCGCTAGTATAGCTATAGCACCTTAGCAGTTATTGACGGAGTGAGGTGCGCTGCATATGCGCTCACATATATTCTATAGCTATTGTGGCGCCACCAATTCAACGCCTTTTGACGGACACTTTTGTAACATAGATATTGTTATCCTTACCTTCTACCATCCATAGATAGAAAGAACAAGTAGCTGACAGATTATCGGAGCGGCCAAGGTGACTGGTGATCACTAATATCGGAACAACGCCTATAATATTGTATATCACAGAAAAAAGATATCTTAATCCAAGATGGCGCTAGATGGCGCTGAACGCAATCTGCGCGGTGGTGTTGCCGCAAATTGGCTGCGTTCAGCTACATTATAACAGGGTCGTGTCGTACAGCTGGGATCGTGACCCTCAAATGGTCCCGCCGGAAGATCAGCGCTGGCTTTCGGGTCAGCATTATGCTGAGACGGGCCCATTTCGTGGTAAACTCAGTACTCTTCTAAATTTATACTGTTTTTTGTTATACTTCTGTATGTAATTTAAGTTTATCATGAATATACAATTGATTCTGAAGATATTCATTCTTGTATATAAGGAAAATCGATAATTTCTTGAACCAAGTATGATTCTGTTGAACCAAGTATGATTTTGTTGATCCAAGACAGAACTTACTTGGTTCAAGATATTTTTTACTTGATTTAAGAAATTATCGATTTTCCTACAAGAATGAATATCTTGGATTAAGATATCCTTTTATCTGTGTAAGCAATAAAGTGCATGTTCCGTTATTTCTGAGTACAGTCAGCAGCAGAAAAAGGTAGCTAAGCGGGTAGGCTCTCCAAAATTACCTACACACGCTCTTGTTCTCTTAACAATAAAATGGTGTCCAGTTCATTTTGCCCTACCCCCTACCTGCTTAGCTACTTTTCCTACTGATTGTATCTAAGTAAGTAAGTAAATCATTTATTGCCACGTAAAAAACACATTACAATTAGGGTCTTTTACACCATGTTAAACTTAACCTTGACATTTACAACTATTATTGTGTATGTAAAACTATAACAAATGCGTGACAAAAGGACAGTCTCAGCTGTAGGCTGGAAGCCTCGCCTTTACGACGCGGTGATTTTTGAGATTCGAGTACTACTGTATATTACAGTTTAACTGCTATAAACGAAAACCCAAAATCAAGCATAAAAATAATTCGAATATTTGCATTTTACGACAAAATTATAAGTCAAACTTTAAAGCAGTGTACTACAATAACAAAACGGTCTAGTTAAGCTATACATTGCTATAAAAAATATTAAAATCTGGCTATAATTGTGGCAGCTATGTTAAAAAACATGTCGGCACTGCCGAACTATTTCCTTAGAGTGAAAAATAACAATTTTCTCAATTTACAGAATATCCGCAGAAGCTTTGGGTATATTATTAATCAAATCATTTTGAGCCCCGAAATGTTGGAAAAATATCTCTATAGTGACTGAGGTCCAAATAATGACGTCATGAACGTGGCCACTACCGAAATTTGTAAAACGTAAATTAAAGCTATACCATGACACATACACACATGTGTGTAGCATCGATCGAAAGCTTATTAAATTTACTACAATACATACATACATTATTTGTGAAAATAATGTATAGTGTAGGAGTTGTTGACAAATGAAAATATTTTTTTAAGAAACTAAAATGTATATGTTCATTCTGTGGCCAAAGAAAATACAATACACTAATGTTTTGTATAGCATTAAAATCTCCAACTATTCAGCTTTACAACACAGTTTGAATTTATAAAATTTGATTAGAACTATAAAAGTAGTGCTTATAAATCTAAAGCACACTAACTAATTTACCTACCATGCACTCATACTATGAGAAGCTTGGGCCTAATGATTGACTAGTTTTTTATAAATTTTGGAAGGATTTAGGGTTCCGTGCCATTAAAGTAAATAAAAAAACCGGCCAAGTGCGAGTTTGACTCGCGCTCCGAGGGTTCCATATACATAACGCAATTTAAACAATTTGTATTTTTAAGACCAACTTACGCTTGACCGCAGACTTTTTAGTGTTTTTTTCTGTAATGTACAGGTAAAGAACTATATTACGTATTTTTTTCTAAAATGTAGGTTCATCGGTTTCCGAGAGACGGAGAGCAATGGAAAATTTTCGCCTTATTTCATAAATTACTTACAAACTATATCTTGTCATATATCAAATGAAAGGGTTGGATGTGAAAACTACAAATATATAACTTATATATTTGTAGTTTTCACATCTGACATAAAAAAATTGCATGTGAAAAATAAAAGATTTAATTTTCATACAAAATGTATGGGAAAATGTTTCCTCGATTTGTGGCTTTTCTAGCCGGAAATTTTTTTTTGGTCCCATACAAGCTTTTGATCCTGGATAGGAATGGGATAAAATGGCAACATAAAAAAAGTTCGCCAAAAATGACCTTTTTCTCGCACCCTGTATGTTTTTTCCAAAATCTGTAAATGCGATCCTTCATCAATTTGAAATAGAGGGAAGGTCTTCTAAGACCATTTTCACGTAGCAGCACGGGATCTGGTAGCTGCCCTCACTGACCCTAAAAGAAAATCCACCCTGTATATCCACATTATGATTCAGAATGTATAAGGCCGAATAATGAATAGACTCATTCTAGCCTGCTCTACTCTCTCACTCTTGCCGAGCACAGCCGATGTGTGCGTGCTGTCCCTTTCAATTCTACAAGAAGTTTAGAAAGAATGGCACAAATGTCTCGATTGTTTTCGGCCATAGTGAATAGCGGGCACTAACCTGACTTATCGAGTCACCTGTCAGTTCATACATTTTCTCACCCGCAGGCCATAGCCAACCTCTACAACAGGAACCGAAAGACCGCAGGGAATAGCCCTATTTAAAATTTAAATGCAAACTTATTTAGAGTTATTTGCAAAATATAACTACTTAACATGAAATTTGCTTCGTTAAATGATGCATTCCTGAAATCCACTCGAACTAAATAAGGCCCTTGTAAAATATAACTAACATGAAAATTTGCTTTGTTAAAGTATGCGTTCCTGAAATACGCTGCAACTAAATAAGGCGTTTGCAAAATATAACTAACATGAAAATTTGCTTTGTTAAAGTATGCGTCCCTGAAATACGCTGCAACTAAATAAGGCGTTTGCAAAATATAAGGTACATGAAAATTTGCTTCGCTAAAAAATGCGACTTTAAAATTTGCTGCAACTGAATAATGCGTTCGCTATATTCATCTAACAAATCTACAGTAGTATATAATGTATTACAACAATATAGCACATTTAATCTTCTTTCGTTTGATACTCAGCTCGTCCCAGTCAGCTGTATAATTATATTGTGATTTATTATAAATATCAAGTAAAACCCCAATAAAAGTGAGTTTTTCCTTTAATATTAAATGGAAGAAAGAACATTTAGTGTTATCGTTGATTAGTGAAAAGGCTAATTAGTGTTTTTTCAGTGAAAAGTTAAATGACCGTTGTGAGATCTAAAATTTTAAATTACTTGAATCTTTAAATGGTGATTTTTTAAGTATAAACAGACGGATATTAATTTAAAATGGCAGAAAATGGTATAGCACGAGGATCTGTTGCGGATCCTATGCAGGAGTCGGAGGTTAACAACGGATCTTTAAACAGTGGGGCAAGTGATTATTCCACATCAAATGGCTCCCATAATATGTCTTTTTATGAGATCAACAGTAAGTTCATTGAAGTGAGTCTTAAATTAGAACAGTTAACGCTAGAGCTGGATGGTGCTCAGATGGAAATTGAGTCACTGAAGGAAGAAAATGTCACCTTAAAAAGAGAGTTGAGTATCTGTCAAAAAACGATAGAACTTTATAGGAGTGTTACCTCTGAGGATTTGTCTCCGCGTAGAACTCCACGCTCGATCACGAAAATGCACTGTGTTGATGACACGGTTATTCAAATCCGCCAGGAGGTACTTGTGCGAGACGATGATAGAAGCACTAATAATTCCACTTGTTGTCTGCCATCTACACCAATAACTGTGCCGACACCCGTGAGAATACACATTACACCGGATAGTCCCACTCAAGTAACGCAACCATCGTCAGTGGTGGACATGCAGAGTGAAACCCATACGACCCCGCGTGTGCCGCAATCTACCGTCGTTGTTCCCGAGATTAATGTGTGCGCTGACCGGTGACCCCCTGCCCGTGCGCGTCACCGCATCCTACTGATAAGCGACGACCGTGGCCGTGGTGTAGGTAAAAGATTGTACCGGTTTAGGGACGACTATGACATTGTTACCTGGTTTAAGCCGGGCGCGAATTTAAATAATTTAATTGAGCCGGCGTTGGAAGTGTGTAAGTCATTTACGAAAAAGGACTACATAATTCTGTTTTGTGGTGTGAACGAAACTAATCCAAAATCATTTTTGGACCAATTAGGATTTTATATAGGAATGCTCTCTAATACGAATATCATTTTGCCAAGTATATCACATAACGTTACTCTTAATGATGATTTGACCATGCTGCTTGATTATGAGGTGAAATTCCTGGCATCTTATTTTGATTATGTTAAATACATTGACATCAATGACATATGTTTAGACTATAAGTTTCTGTTAGGTAAAAAAATTGCAGTTGTAATTTCGGATATAATTAGACCCTCTGAATCAGATGTTTATATATGCTCGAGTTTGACCCCCGAGACCTATGCTAGTATTGTTATGAAGACATCCGTAGGCACACAGACGGAAAATATATTTTTTCGTGGGCAATAGTACTATAATGGGTTCCAGGGTGGAATCAGTAAACTCTAATATAATTGTTAATGATAGAAATGTAAATTTGGTTAATAATGGTAATAATAAATTATGTTTTTTGCATCAGAATATTAGGAGGCTTTGCAATAAAGTATCTTCGTTGGAATGTTTCTTGCAGGTTCACAACAATCCAGATGTAATATGTTTGTCTGAGCATTGGATGAAGCATTATGAGCTTTGTCAAATAAATATATTTAATTACTATTTGGCTGCAAATGTATGTAGAATAAACCATGACAATGGAGGAGTTTGCATTTTCTTGTCAAATAATTTAAGAAGTAAAGAGTTGCATTTTGTGTCTGAAATGTCAAATGAAATGGACATTGAAATATGTGGCGTTGACTTGTATGAAAGCAAGACTGTAGTAATTTGTTTGTATACGTCGGATTTTACTAGGTTTAAGAAGTGTGTAAATGGGATTGAGTTGCTGTTATATGAACTATTCCAAAAATTTCCTGTTGATTACTCAATAATAATAATGGGCGACTTTAATTTGGATCTGCTTGGAAATACATGGCAAAAACGATACTTATTGGACTTAATGCGTCAATACAACCTGCAGCCTATGCACATGTCACCTACTAGAGTGACTGAAATGACTGCAACGTGTATTGATCATGTTTACTCGAATCTCCGTAAAGATACCTGGGACATACAGCTTATAAGAAGTCACCTTAGCGATCATGACGCTCAATTGTTCAGGATTAATACCTCTTGTAATATTAGTAGTAAACCACCGGTGATAAGGAGGAACATATCGGCACTTAAGACTCATAACTTTATAGAGGATTTGTCTAACCGCTCCTTTTATAGTTTATTTAATTCTGACATGACACCTTTTGAAAAAATGGACAATCTAATTTCAATAATTAAGAATACTTTTGACATTCATTTTCCTTTAAGAAAGTACCCGCAAAATCAGAGTATGAAGGTCATGTGGGTTGATGATGAAATTATGCTTAAAATGCAATTTTATGATGATATTAAGAGCTTAGTTGAACGGTTTCCGACGGATCAGGATTTATTAGATTTTGTTACTAGGTATAAGAGTATGATTGACAAAATGAAGCATGAGAAGCGATGTTTATATATAAATAAGAAGGTTGAAAATTCAGGGAATAATGTTAGTAAAATGTTATGGCGTATCATAAATATTGAAACGTGTAGAAAATGTGGTAAACCTGATCCAATTGGAATTTTGCTTCTGTCGAATACTGGATCTTGTTGTGGGCAAAAACAACTGGCGAATCAAATGAATGATTATTATATAAATATAAATAAATCGGAAACTAGGCGAACGGACTTGGAAAAGGCAGTAAACTTTCTAAATGTAGCTACTAGGTCAGTGAGTTCTAAGACTGATACTTTTCTATTTACTTTTCTGGAGATAAAGCAATTGTTAAAAGCAATAAAATCAAAGCACTCCACGGATTTTTATGGCATGTCAGCAGACCTTATAAAGAAAATACCTGATAATGTGATAGATATTTTTTGTGCCCTTCTTAATCAGTGTGCCATAATTGGAGAATATCCTGACTCTTTAAAAATAGTTAAAGTAAGTCCAGTATACAAGGGTAAGGGTTCTAAAGAAGAAATAAAGAATTTTCGTCCAATATCATTAGTACCAGCATTATCGAAAGTTGCAGAGTTGGGCCTTTGTAACAGGTTAATGGACTATTTTGAAACTAATAAGTTACTACATGATCGACAATATGCTTACCGCCATGGTAGGTCGACGGTGGATGCTGCACGTGCGGTTCACCAGCGTGTCCTTCAGTATATGGACAAGAAGAAAATGGCTGCTGCAGTTTTCTGTGATCTGTCCCGTGCGTTTGATTTAGTGGACCATGAATTACTTTTGATTAAGCTACAAAGATATGGTGTACAAGGAAGTCTTTTTGATTTTATTAAATCGTTTTTAAAAAACAGGGAACAGATTGTCTCGGTCGATGGAGGGGCTACAAAGTCTGAGATGAGGACCCTTGATGACTGTTCAGTCCCTCAGGGTTCAGCGGTTGGAAATTTCCTCTTTTTAGTGATGGTAAATGACCTAATAAGTTTGTTCCAAGATGGTGATTTTATAATGTTTGCTGATGATGGGTGCGCGATTATTAGCGGTGATACTTTTGATGATCTTAAAAGGAACGTTTTTGATGTAGTATTTAAATTGACATCTTGGTTTCAAGTAAATGGTTTTATTGTTAACCTTGATAAGACATTAATAATGCATTTTTGGCTAAGAGGACTATATCCAACTCCCCTTGACATTACAATAAATAATATAACACTGCCACAGGTTCAGAGCACGAGGTTTCTTGGTTTTGAATTTGATTGTGGCTTAAAATGGGATAGGCATATTGATGCTCTTACTAGTAGGCTTGCCAAAGCATCATTTGCATTGTCTAGGCTTGCTCCCGCACTTTCAAGTGAGAATCTCCGTATGGCATATTACGCGTATGTTAACTCAATACTTTTAAATGGTATTGACCTTTGGGGGCTGGCAGCTGGTAGGGATAGGGTATTTATACTGCAAAAAAGGGCTGTAAGAATGTTGTCTGGGGTGCCGCCATTCACTCCTACTAAGGAGTATTTTCGCAAGTTAAAAATTCTTACGGTGCCCTGTTTATACATCCTTGAGGTTGCGAAGTATATGTGGGAGCACAAGAATGAATTTAAAATGCGCCGACCTGATCAGAGAAAAACGTATCGTGACATGCATTCGGTCCGTGCCCGGCTAGCGAAGTCGTCCAACTCTTTAAGGGTAGTTGGTATAAAAATATATAACAGTTTGAGCGACGATATCAAAGAGGCTGCTTCTTACGAGCTGTTTGTCAAAAAGTTGAAGGTATATTTGATGGATAAAGCATTTTTTACAGTAAGGGAGTTTTACAGCAGATTTAATGTTAAATAATTTTATTTTATGTACTAGGTGCCCAATAGTTAGGTACTTAATTATTGTAATTAAAATGTTAATAATAATAACAATATTTTTATAATATATTATTATTATTAATCTTTGACATCTGTATATATAGCATAAGATAGATTAAGTTATGACATGTGTTGTTTTTTGACATTAAAGATTTTGATTTTGATTTTTTGATTTTGATTTTACTACACACGTATAGGTACAATGCACAGTTTGGATGAAATTTGCATTTTTAGCAACAAAGCGGCAGCCATTTTGATGACGTCATTACTCGGGAGACATTGACCTAAGTCCCCGTCTGTCGGCAGTTTTGGGGTCCTAGTGTCGTGCCCAACAACATACTAAAAGTTGGTAACCGTATCCAGATCTGAACTATCACTTAGGCCCTCTCCCATAACGGAGGGGACTATATAGACTGTGGCTGTCTATATTATCTATAGTCTCTGATAGGTATAAGCCGTATAAGTTTAATACAAAAGCCGTATAAGTACAAACGGCTATACGGATATTACCCATACATGTATCCATCGTTATTTGTCACAGGTATGGTCGGATTCCATACACTAGAGACTAGGCGAAAACTACTACATATAGTGCACTACTACCAGTTACTTCACAATAAAGTAGATGGCGCGATTAAGCTTGGGAGCATGGGATTGCTCGTGCCTCGGGCGAGTGGCGCAGCAGGCGTGGCGAGCGGCGCGGGCGCGGGCGGCGCGGTGGCGGCGCGGCGACGTCGGCGCCTGTTCGCGGTCGCCGACGTGCGCACGCGGCGCGGCGCCAACGCTCCCACCGCTAGGGCGCAAGCTACTCTGAACCAGATAGTACTGGAGCCGGCGGAACTGTTAATTTATCAAAATTATTTACGGTTGGCTTCCATATAAGGTTGTAGAGCCCGTCTCGAAGATCACGAAAACATAAGTCTTAAAGGTCTTAAATGGGCGCTAGTATGTATGGCGTCAAGTTGAAAAAACGAAAAAATGACGTTAATTTATCAACGAGCTAACAGCTCCAAATTTTGAGACACGGTAGAGCCCACCTTAAATGCCCTACATACCGAATTTAAGACCATTCCGGTGGGCGCACTAGATTTTAAGACCATTTGAAAATACGAAAAAATGGCCTTAATTTATCAACCAGCTAACAGCTCCAAATTTTGACACACGATAAAGCCCACCTCAAGTAACCTACATACCAAATTTAAGACCATTCCGGTGGGCGCACTAGATTTTAAGACCATTTTAAGAAGTAATCGATTCCATACGAAAAATAGTAAATTGCTTTAAATTCGGTTCAAAAATACATTTTAATGGTTTGACATAACGGCATATTCATATTCAAGGGTCTCATAGTTAAATATGCCGTAAAAGTATACTACATAAGTCTAAAAATTGGAAAATTCGTCATTGCAGTTAGTCAGGGTGTTTTGAATCACAAAATTCATTTTTAATTTTTTACTTAATGGTAAAATCTCGATTCAGAAAATCGGACGTAATGCTTATAGGCATTTTCTAACAGTAACTCATAACCCAAAACAGACAAGCGTCAAGTTAGGTGCTCCTAAAATATGTAGCTGTCTGAAGAAAAAAAAGAAATTTAATTATTCATCTTAACGCTCTAAATTTTGAGACGTGGTCGAGCCGACCTCAAATAACTTACATGCCAAATTTAAGACCATTACAGTGGGCGCATTCGATTTTAAAACCAGTTGAAAATACGGAAAAATTGCGTTAATTTATTAAGGAGTTTACCGCTCCAAATCTTGACACACGACAAAGCCGAATTGAAGTATACAGTATACTGCATACTAAATATTAGACCAATTCGGTGGGCGCGTATAATTTTAAGACTTTAAAAAAACGATTCCATACGAAAAATAGCAACTAACTTTAAATTCGGTTATAAAACTCTTTAAATAGTTTAACATTAACTGCATATTCAAATTTAAGAGTCGCCAGGACACTCGCGTTCCCATACAAACGTAGTTCAGCTCTCATTTTAAAACGACATACTTTAGAACCACGAAATTTAGCATGGGCATTCTAGTAGTACAGATCTATGTCGGTAATTTGTTTTCGTTGCTAAAAATTGTAATACAAAGAAAATAAAGACAGATACAGATTTACATACAAAACTTATTTTTGCTATATTTTCTGGTGGAGAGAGTCAAGGTCGAGCTCAGGAACCACGCGGCAGAAGAATGAGAGACCCACATCGCAAGCATAGGCGATGACGTGCCCTCAATCCATCGTCTATGCAGGCAACTGGGAACAACCATAGAAGCCATAAGACCACTTTACGACGAGGGAGAAACGCTGCGCTACAGAGCAAAGGAGAGAGCCGAGCTGTTCGCGGACAGTCTGGAGGCTGCGTTTACCCCGAACCCCGCAGCAGACGAGGCCCACACCAGGGAGGTGGAGCAACGACTAAGGGGGTACTTTGAGCAGCAGCTGGATCTTCTTCACACCCGGCCAAGTCAGAAGAACACTGGCAAGATCCATCCCCAAGAAAGCCCTGGGCGCCGACTCGATCCCGAACATGGCGCTCCAACATCTGCCACAGCACACCATAGTGGCAGTGACCAGCCTGTTTAATGGGATCATGCGCTCGGGGCACTTCCCGAAGACCTGGAAACTTGGCCGGGTCATCATGTTGCCTAAGCCAGGGAAGGACAGGAGAAGACCGGGCAGCTACAGGCCCATCACCCTGCTCAGTACCCTCTCCAAGACTTTTGAGAAGCTCCTGCTCGGAAGACTCCAGCCGCACATAGAACGGAGCCTAGAGCAGTTCGGCTTCCGCTCAGAACACTCCACAACGCTGCAACTAACCAGAGTGATCTCCTTTATGGCGGAGCACATGCAGAAGAAGGAGCACGTCGTCGCGGTGTTCCTGGATATGGAGAAGGCGTTTGACAGGGTTTGGCATGAGGGCCTGCTAGCCAAACTGTCGACGTCCTCGGCCCCACGACGAATCATCCGCGTCGTCCGCTCCTTCCTCGCTGAGCGTCGCTTCCAAGTGGTCGTGGAAGAGACCCTATCCACAGAGCGCCCGATCCTCGCGGGCGTCCCTCAAGGGAGGCCTGTCACCAGCATGCTACGCCTGGTTCACCGACGACATCCCGGTGGTCGGCGACGTCAAGCTGGAACTATTCGCGGACGATGCTGCATACTACGCATCGTCCATCACACCTGCACACGCCGCGCGCAAAATCCAGCGCCAGCTTGACGTCCTACCCGAGTGGCTGACCAAATGGAGGCACACGCCATCTCCACTCCGACTCCTCGGCGAGGAGATCGAATGGCAGTACACGGCAAGATATCTGGGGGTCACAATCGATCGGGGCCTCACTATGAAGCAGCACATAGATGAAGTGATGCGCAGGGCGAAGACCGCGCTAGTGAAACTTCGCCCGGTACTAAGTAGCAGTATCCCGTTCCGTCCAAAGCTGGGGATCTACAAGGCTTACGTCAGATCTAGACTGACTTACGCGGCTCCCGCCTGGTACGCCAGGACGGCAGAGTCAAACAGACGGAGACCCAAGGCACAGGAGTCGCTAAGCCTAAGGACCATCGCCAGAGCCCCACGCTACGTACGGAACAGAACAATTTACAAGGACTACGAGATCCAGAACCTGGACGAGTTCATCGGCCAACTCGCGCCAGATATTCACCAGTGCCGACAACTCCTGACACCAGCTGCTTCAAGGGATAGCCCCCTTGCACGCCCGTCCCCCAGATGCCAGCCGAGCACGAGCCCAACCACGAGAGCTCGTACCCACAACTGACCCCTAGTATGCTCCACAGCACATGCAGCCGCAGACAGGCCATCATGTCCTCCAAGCCAAGATGGCCAACAAAAGAAGATGGTCAAGAAGAAAAGAAGAAAAATGCCAGTTTAAAACTGTGCATTCAACAGACCGAGCCGTTGTCACGGCTTGCGACAGCTGCAGCCACAGAGAGCTAGAAAAGCTCTGAAATAGCCTCCTCACGCCCTAGGGGAGTGTAAGAAGACACTGGACTGGCACTCGCAAGACCGGCCGCGTTGGTCAATATCAGCTAAATACGCCGCTTCCCCCCTGCCTGCCTTCAGTCCCGCGAGCGCCCTTACAGAGAACACACGTACTGCCTATCTGCGGCACAGACAAGTCTGTTTCTGCTTTATTTACCTATGTTATCAATCTAATAGGTAAACTTGTGTGTACCGCGTACATATGGGGTGAATGAGTACAACAGGGGTGAATTTTTAGGGTTCCGTACCTCAAAAGGAAAAAACCGGCCAAGAGCATGTCGGGCCATGCTCAGTGTAGGGTTCCGTAAACTGAGACCATTAATTCAAAAGGTCGTTTCTTACGGGAAATTTGGCGGCGCTTACGTCATTTTTACTTACGTCCTTTCACTAGGGTTTTGAGTGATAACTCAAAAACGGCTCAACCGATTTATTGCAATATAGTTTTCATTGAAGTTACTCATTAGGCCTCAGTATCATGAATTTTTTCAAAATTTTAGGACCCACGATTCAAAAGTTAGATGGGGGGGACGCCCTGTTTTAAACTTTCGGAGCTAGTATTTCCGAAAGTATTAGTTTTATCCAAAAACTGTTTTAGAAGACCCTAATTATTTTTAAAAGACCTATCCAACGATATCCCACACAACTTGGTTGGAACGAAAAAAAAATTCGCCCTCCACTTCACGTGTACGGGAGGTACCCTAACAAAATATATTTTTCGCGTTTTTATTCTACCGTTTTGTCGGCTTGGTTAATGCACATATTCAAACCAAATTTCAGCTTTCTAGTGCTAACGGCCACTGAGCTAGACCGCGGACGGACGGACGGACGGACGGACGGACGGACGGACGGACATGGCGAAACTATAAGGGTTCCGTTTTTGCCATTTTGGCTACGGAACCCTAAAAACGGAACCCTTATAGGATCACTTTGTTGTCCGTCTGTCTGTCTGTCTGTCAAGACCATTTTTCTAAGGAACGCGTGAAGATATCAAGCTGAAATTTATATTAAATACTCAAGTCTATTGTCCCTTGAAGCTGTGAAAAAATCAAACTTAAAAGCCAACGCAATCAAAAGATACAGTCGTTTATGCTGCAAATTTTAGAGTTTTCGGCACTCGCAAAACCTACGGGGTACTTCCTGTGAACTCAGAAACTTGAAATTTGGCACGAAGCAACGTCATATAGCATACACAAAGGAAAAATTATAAAAAATAGATATTTTTAGTAAAATCTTACAAAAATATATATTTAAAATTTTAAACTTACTAACTTTTTTTCCCGTAAACGCGTAAAGTTATTAAGTTGAAATTCATGTCAAATTCTCAGGGCTATAGGACCTTTCAGATGTAGCAAAACCAAACTTTTATCTCGACGCAATCAAAAGAAATAGCAATTTAAGTTGCATATTTGGAAACTGAGTACTCGCAAGAAACTCAAAACCTAAAGGGTACTTCCCGTAAACTCAGAAACTTGAAACTTGGCACGAAGAAATTTCATATAGCATAGACAAAGGAAAAATTACGAAAAGTAGATTTTTTTTGTAAAATCATACAAAATAATATATTTTAAATTTTAAACATTTTACCATTTTCCTCGTAAACGCGTGAAGTTATTAAATTGAAATTTATGTCGAATACTCAAGGCTATAATACCTTTCAGATGTAGCAAAACCAAATCTTTATGTCAACGCAATCAAAAGAAATAGCAATTGAAGTTGCATATTTGGAAACTCAGTACTCGCAAGAAACTCAAAACCTAAAGGGTACTTCCCGTAAACTCAGAAACTTGAAATTTGGCACGAAAGAACTTCATATAGCACAGACAAAGGAAAATATACGAAAAGTAGAATTTTTTAGTAAAATCATACAAAATAATTTATTTTATTTTTTAAACTTACTACCATTTTCCTCGTAAACGCGTGAAGTTATTAAATTGAAATTCATGTCAAATACTCAGGGCTATTGTACCTTTCAGATGTAGCAAAACCAAATCTTTATGTCAACGCAATCAAAAGAAATAGCAATTTAAGTTGCATATTTTAAAACTGAGTACTCGCGAGAACCTCAAAACTTTAAAGGGTACTTCCCGTAAGCTTAGAATCTTGAAACTTGGCACGAAGAAGCTTCATATAGCACAGACAAAGGAAACATTATTAAAATAGACATTTTTAGTAGAATCACACAAACAATATTTTTTTAAATTTTAAACTTACTACCTTTTTCCTCGTAAACACTTAAAGGTATTAAATTGAAATTCATATCAAATACTCAGATCTGTAATACCTTTCAGATGTAGCAAAACCAAACTTTTATATCAACGCCATCTAAAGAAATAGCAATTTTAGTTGCATATTTTGGAGCTGAGTACTCGTAAGAAAATCAAAACCTAAAGGGTACTTCCCGTAAACTCAGAAACTTGAAACTTGGCACGAAGAAACTTCATATAGCACAGACAAAGGAAAAATTACGAAACTAGTTTTTTTTTGTAAAATCACACATATTTTTTATTTTATTTTAAACTTACTACCTGTTTCTTCGTAAACGCGTAGAGGTATTAAATTGAAATTCATATCATATACTCAGGTTTATCACAGACAAAGGAAAAATTACGAAACTAGTTTTTTTTTGTAAAATCACACATATTTTTTATTTTATTTTAAACTTACTACCTGTTTCTTCGTAAACGCGTAGAGGTATTAAATTGAAATTCATATCATATACTCAGGTTTATAATACCTTTCTGCTGTAGCAAAACGAAACTTTCATGTCCACGCAATCATAAGAAATAACAATTGTTATAGGTTTGTACGGAACCCTCGGTGCGCGAGTCCGACTCGCACTTGGCCGGTTTTTTTTTATTTAGGTAGGGATGTAGGCTGTCCGTAACAGCTATTTTTCCGTATTTTCAAGTGGTCTTAAAATCGAATGCGCCCACTGTAATGGTCTTAAATTTGGCATGTAAGTTATTTGAGGTCAGCTCGACCGCGTCTCAAAATTTTGAGCGTTAAGATGAATAATTAAATTTCTTTTATTTTCTTCAGACAGCTACATATTTTAAGAGCACCTAACTCGACGCTTGTCTGTTTAGGGTTATGAGTTACTGTTAGAAAATGCCTATAAGCATTACGTCCGATTTTCTGAATCGAGATTTTACCATTAAGTTAAAAATGAAAAATGAATTTTGTGATTCAAAACACCCTGACGTGATTCAAAACACCCTGATGTGATTCAAAACACCCTGACTTAAGTACTGCTATGACGAATTTTCCAATTTTTAGACTTATGTAGTATACTTTTACGGCATATCTAACTATGAGACCCTTGAATATGAATATGCCGTTATGTCAAACCATTAAAATGTATTTTTGAACCGAATTTAAAGCAATTTGCTATTTTTCGTATGGAATCGATTACTTCTTAAAATGGTCTTAAAATCTAGTGCGCCCACCGGAATGGTCTTAAATTTGGTATGTAGGTTACTTGAGGTGGGCTTTATCGTGTGTCAAAATTTGGAGCTGTTAGCTGGTTGATAAATTAAGGCCATTTTTTCGTATTTTCAAATGGTCTTAAAATCTAGTGCGCCCACCGGAATGGTCTTAAATTCGGTATGTAGGTCATTTGAGGTGGGCTCTACCGTGTCTCAAAATTTGAAGCTGTTAGCTCGTTGATAAATTAACGTCATTTTTTCGTTTTTTCAACTTGACGCCATACATACTAGCGCCCATTTAAGACCTTTAAGACTTATGTTTTCGTGATCTCCGAGACGGGCTCTACAACCTTATATGGAAGCCAACCGTAAATAATTTTGATAAATTAACAGTTCCGCCGGCTCCAGTACTAAGATCGTATTTAGAGTCGGACGATATCGACATTTTTGCAGACAATGCTGGTGTATTTTACAGGAAGGTTTTAAGGTGCATACATAATATTGTATAATTTAAGATATGATCTCATTGTTATTAGTTTTTATTTTTTAATTTTAAGTTTAGGTACTTTTCCAAAATGTTGTAAATTTTTGTTTTTTTTTTTGTTTTTATATTACCACGTAAGTGCTTTGGTGTAATACTGTTAACTTATGTGTAAATAAAGAAATATAATAATATATTTTGTGTTTTACAATTTCAGGTGGCTGGCGGAACATGTTTGTATCCGTGATTTTAGTGTTCATAGCAGTTTGCAGCGGACTGTTTATCTTTTGTGGAGTTATGCGGGTATATTTTTAGTATAATAAACTACCATACCATACAATATTACCGTCAAATGGGGTAAAATACGACTAACGGGGTAAAGACAAGGAATTAAGGCACATTTCAAGAGTGCTGAATTGGCAATACTGTGATGTTTACTATCTTTTCATTTAGAACAATCTTCTTTAAAAAATGTCCTCTTTAGTTATCCCACCTGTTTCAAGGTACTCCAGTTGACGGTACCAAAAATTACATTATCTGACAGATGTATTTAAATTTATCAGAGTTTGAATTTAATAAGCGGCTCAATATAATAAATACGAGTTCCTAAAGTTCTATACTGTAATATCTTTTTCAAACTCAGGTACTTATTTCCGTAAGAGGTACCGCAGATGCTTACCGCACTGGTGCCACAGTACGCGAACAGTTTTGAGCTTCGATAACACACATGTGCAATTTTCTTTTTGTAAGCTATAAAAAGAACCTTCAGGTTTTAGAAAGAGACGTCGGCTATCAATCAACAATGACACATGAAAAAGCAAAACAGCAATATTATTACCTTCGTGTGTCATCGGATTCCCGGAGGTTCTTCTTAAAGCTCACGGACTGTATAATTTGAGTCCTAATAGCGATTGTTGCACTAGTGCGTTATCCTGAATTACTTCACGATTTTGTAGGCATTGTAAGTCCAGACAATGTATGGTTCTTGGCAGGGATATTGATTACCTATTGTCTTTTTTCACAGAATAAGCAATGGCCGAAAAACTATTACGCAACACTACTCGGAATAAAAATCCCTGCAGATTTGATAGTTTGTGTACTACTATTCATAAAATTACAGGGCCCTGCCCCTGGTAAATTATTGCCGAATGCTGATTATCGAATCTACACAGGTTTTCCAATTCTCTTGACAAGTAAGATTTATATACATTTATTTACATAATTAAATATACAGAGGCAAGGCAAGAGTACAAATATTAGACTAAATTAATAACTAGCTCAAATCTAAACTAGGCCCTTGCGGCATTGTACCAAGGATGCTGGCGGCATTTCCTCGTTGTATCGCAAAGCTGATACGTTGTGCGAGGAAACCGCCAGCTCTTCGGTCACCAGTTACGTCAACCAGACGCTTCGCGATTTCTGCAAAAAACTTGTGTGCGCTGGGACCCCATGGACCTATATTTGAAAGTTTCTTGGATTTATTAGGTAATATTAACTAATAACATAGAGTAACTTATAGAACAGTACGTCTACGAGCTTTTTGAAGCTCATGTCTGAAAGCGCCATCTACTCGAGAGCCACCTCTTACCTCGTAAGTAGGAAAAAGCTAGCTTTACTACGGTACGCTACTCGCCCCTAGATGTCGCTGCGACGCAATGTAAAAAAGTAAGAAAAAATGAGATTGCGTCCCAGCATCTAGGGACGAATAGCGTACTATTAGTACACTAGTAGCTACTAGATGGAGTACCAGTGCAGGTGACATTTACATTTTGGGTATCTTAAGGTGGCTTTCACATAGATGGCGCGATTGACTTGAGCTTCAAAAAGTTCTTAGCCTGTGCTGCTCTACTATATAAGTTACTCTATGGATATAGGATCTCTACAAAATTGCATTGGCCCCACGGTTACAAACATCCCTGACCTGGGCCATTAGTCTGTCATTTTAACTAAATTTTATTTCTTTTTCAGTGTACAATCTCTACTGTTTTGTGGTAGTTTACAGTTATTACCAGTGCGATGACTTTTATTGTTAATAAAATAAGACACGCCTCAAGAGGACAAAAGAGAATGTATAGAAAATAATGTTTTTTAATACTACCACGACAATGGCAAAGAAGCATATGGTCTGATGGTAAGCAGATGCCGTCTATGGACGCCTATATTTCCAGAGGACATGCGCATTGTCGACCATAAGACATTAAAATAGCAGTGTTTTTGCGGTAGCTTAGAAAAAGAATGCCCGAGAAGCGTGGTTCTATAAATGCACAGAATGCCTGCCGGGGACGGATGGGAAAGGTACTTTTTCTCGGGAATTATCTGATTTGTACCCACCATAACGAAGCAGAGACAGATAAGAGTACACCGGCCTGTTGAAACTTGAAGTCGAACGATTTTTTCCATGTCTTTCTGTTATTTGTTTTGAACTGAAGTTGCAAGTGAAAATATACGGAAATCTTGTCGAAATGACATAGAAAACGGACAATTCGTATGCCAGTACTTTGTATGCAACTATAACTGGTTGGATACGCATTAGAAACCCCTGCTCATGCTTTTATAATTAAGTGGCGACTGAGGTTATAAAACTTCTCTTTCACACTTGCACCGACCACGGCAAGAGAGAAGGAGACAGCGTTATGAACTCAGTCGCCACTTCATTCTGCGGATACTTTGAAAAGCACATCCAGCAAAGGTATAATGGGACGTGTAATGTGGTACCTGCCTGCGACTGAGCAAACGCACATCACAGCTTCATTTTCGCTCTTTACATGTTGACAATTGAAGGGATGTTTACAAAAACAACATAACTGCTTAGAGCGGTTGACACTTTTTTAAGAACATTCTTAATCGTTTTAGGTGTCAACCAGTGTAGTCAGTTATGTTGTTTTTGTAAACATCGCTTCAATTGGTTGGGTATAAAAAGCAAACATATGCGCTTTTTATAACCAACCAATAGGGGATATTACTGCAATGTTCTGCAGCCAGAGTGCGGCACTAGCACATCGGCAAACCATAGAGTTCTTAATACATACTAGGCCTTAAACTGTTTTTTTTTTTACAAGTTTCCATAGATAATTTATAGCTAATAAATATGTAATTTTTGCACCAAGGCGGTTTATTTATTTTATTTTATTTTATTTATTTAGAAACAAACAGTCGTATACATTTACATTGACATAAAGAGGGTTCTTAAGTTATAGACTTACAGTTTCCTCAATGAGAATACGTTAACCATAACACAAATAGGTACTAAGTAGCTTGACTATGACAATACTAAATATAGATTACTGATAATAGAAACAGTGCCAAAAACAAATAAGAACAAAAAAAAAAACTAAAGAGAAACAGTTATAAAACGTCAACCTATGGATCTTTAATACAGTGAAAAGATAATTGTTTGAACCTACATACACATGCATACACATTTACAGAGGGCATATCGTGAAGGCACGGGTCCACCGCGAGCTAGTAAGCTATGAGCTATCGGCTATAAAAATAAACAAAAGATAAGCACTCCCGTGTAAATAAAAGAGACACGGCGATATTTATAGCTCACCGCTGGGCGAGTAACTATAAATATCGCCGTGTCTCTTTTATTTACACGGGAGAGCTTATCTTTTGTTCGTGTTTATAGCCTATAGCTCATAGCTTACTAGCTCGCGGTGGGACCAGTGCCGAAACGAGAGAATCGAAATTTTGACATCTGCCTCTCTATCGCTCGAATATGTAAGAGTGACAGAGAACCAGGTAACGACATTTTTATTTTCTTCTTTCGCGGTAGGCCCTCTGGTTGTGCTAGTGCCGCCCCCTACGCAGAGTTTTACGTAATATTCCCTATTGTCAACCGCATTGTAATTTGTATAAATGACCCAATGTATAATTAACCAATGACATTCACAATCAGCAAAGTAATTCAAATGAAATAAATACAATAAAAACATTTTTTACATATTTATTTAACTAAAAATCAAGCATAATAATGTAACTTTTGAACATTTGGGTACACTACTTACCATAGAGTAACGTAGGGAAAAAGCTAGCTTTACTACGGTAGTAGCGACTCGTCCCTAGATGTCGCTGCGACGCAATGTAATTTTTTCTTACTATTTTTATATTGCGTCGCAGCGACATCTAGGGACGAGTAGCGTACCGTAGTAAAGCTGGTTTTTTCCTTACTTACGAGGTACCTTTAGGTGGCTCTAGAGTAGAAGGCGCTTTCAGACATGACATGACCTTCAAAAAGTTCTTAGACTGTTCTGCTCTATTATACAAGTTACTCTATGCTACTTACAAATAATTACTCCTTACTAATTTTTTCCTGTCCAATCACATTGTGGGGTGGAGAACAGTCGTTGGAGTATTCTTCTAGTGACTGCTTCTGGCAGTTGTTTTGCTACCAACAAGGCCCAAGTTGTTTATCTGAAAAAAAAAAAGTCATGATATTATTTGTAAGTATGTCTTTCCCATCACCGAACTATTGTGTTCTGGATCTTGGGCCTGATGTTTGCACGAGGAGCCCAAGTTAACACTTTCGCGACCAGGAACCCGCTAGGCGGGATCTCTGTTCGTAGGCGCTTTCCGCTACAAAGCGGGGAAACGCTAGGATCGGCTACGAGCGTAGCGCGTAGCGAACTCCGGTACGGAAAGTGTTAACACGCAGAGACCCTTAATGATAAAACAAGTAACTCCCAAAAAAAATTTTTGGTTCACAGTTTTATTGCCGACTGTCTAGGTGTATAGCATTTACATCCATACCCCGGGGTTTTCGGTGCGGGAATGATTTCGTGTATTTATAACTTTGTTTATTGTAAAGTAATTACCAAACTATGAATTAAAAATAGGCGTTGGTAGTAAGGTCCAAATGTGCTAAGAAATGTTAAATTAGTATCGTTTTTTACAGTTTTTACCTGTTATTTGGCTAGTGAATAACATTCCCGCACCGAAAACCCCGTGGTATGGTCATGTAAACTACAGAATTATACCAAATTTCAGCTCAATCGGACACCGGGAAGTGGTTGAAATTGAACTTACAAGATTTGATGCATATAATGCCATAAACAAATAAATAAACAAATATATGGGGTCTAAATAACACTGTGTAATAAGGGGTCTAACAGCTGCTGGCCCTGCCAAGTCAGTGTCATGGGAGGCACGTAAGGCAGGGTTCGAAAGGATAATTATCAATGATAGTTATCTCGATAATTATCGCGATAATTATCTTGATTTTTATGTCTGATAATTATCGATTTGATAATAACCCAAAATTTGTAAAGGCAGAACATACAAAAAATATCAGGCGATAACTATGAATGATCATAATTATCTGGATAATTTCGAACCCTGACGTAAGGACGGTTGAGAGTCAGAGAGAAATCTAGTACTAGCAGAGACTATAGAGATATAGACCGCCACAGCCTAAGAACTTTTTGAGGCTCCGAGTATTTAGCGCCATCTAGTTCAGAGCCACCAAAATAAAGAATATATGTATGAGATGAAAACAGCGCCACCTATAACGACTAGTGAACTACAGGCTGTGGCGGTCTATATCTCTATAGTCTCTGGTACTAGGCTATTACCTATTGGGGTGACAATCATAAGATGGCTATCCAGTTGATTTAATAAAAAAACGGGACACCTGCCTAATAAACCGGTATCCAATTTTATTTCTGACGGTCACGCGCCCTCATAAGATTGGCCCACAGGAGGAAACAGTCAAGTGTTTTCTCCGTGTTAAGAGTCGCCAGGACGCTCGCGTGAACTCGCGTCCCCATACAAACGTAGTTCAGCTCTCATTTTATAACGACATGCTTTAGAACCACTAAATTTGGCATGGGCATTCTACATAGTTGTACAGATCTAGGCACCTATTCTAAGCACGTCGTTTTAAAATGAGAGCTGAACTACGTTTGTATGGGAACGCGAGCGTCCTGGCGACTCTTAACCTTTTCGACGCCATGTCAAACGCAAAACCTACCACTAAACTCGCCACGACAACTAAATGTCAAAAATTAAGTTAAACTTTATGCGTGTGCATTAGACATGTAACGAATGTCGGTTTTGGAACATTCGCGAATGCGAATGCGAATATTTGTAATTAATATTCGCGAACGCGAATGCGAATGCGAATATTTGGGTTTTCATAACTATATAACTAACTATTTTGGCTCAGCGATCCAAAGAGAATCATGACCTCCGAAATGAGAGCACGCCACCTATCCCGATCCTGCGCAACTTCTTGCCAGTTGTTGGCTCGAAGCTCGATCCGCCGCCACACTGATATTTTTTTATATCGCTTCAAACTGAATACCTCCACATGAAACGATATAAAAATACACGTGTCCAGCGTGATAGTCTTCATGTTGGGGGTACCTTCTACCAAGGAGTTGACTAGTTTCGGTACCTTGGATGCACTGTTACCGACACAAACACCACAGAGGAGGAGATCAAGATACGCATCCAAAACGCCATGCGGTGCAGTGCAGCCCTCCATAAGGTGTTGGTGTCCAGGCTTCTCAGCAGAAACACTAAGTTACGGAGATATAAGACCGTCATAAGACCTATCCTTATGGGTTTTCATACGTTTCGTAATTTCACCACATTTTGCTTGTATCGCGGTAACATTTTATTGACGCAGTTCATAACCGGGCGGTGTATCTTAGGCGATTATCACACTGGCGACGGATCCGCATGCGGCGCCGGTGCGCGAGCGAGACAGCGCTATACACATTGCAGGGTTTTAAATGTAAGCCAACCGACATAGCGGTAGATAGTGAGATACTTTCTTCCATTTTCGGCACAAATAAGGTGCTAAAATATTCACAAAATATTCGCATTCAATTGTGCGAATGCGAATGCGAATATCTAAAAACATGCGAATATTCGCGAATGCGAATGCGAATATTCGTTACATGTCTAGTGTGCATGTAGGTCTATTTTGCTCTGTGGTTGGTGACCGATATATCGGTCTTTGGGGTTGGACCTGTGGTGCCGATATATATGTCTTTGGCGTGGAAAAGGTTAAAGAAAGCGCTACACCTGGCGCACCACCTCGCGAGGAAATTGTCGCGCGCGGCAGCTCGGCTAATGTGGTAGTGCCTCGCCCGAGGCATTGCGGCCGCGCGTGCGTTTGCCTCAGCCGAGGCACGTCCACACTAGCCGAGCTGCCGCTGCGGCAATTTCCTCGCGAGGCGGTGCGCCAGGTCTAGACACGGCTAATAAGAAAGTTCGTACGCAATGCCAGGGCAGAATTACTCTGCCCTGTTAAGCCGAATGGCTAAGTATCATTCATTCTCCTAGCGTTTGTCCCGGTCATGCCACGGCTCAATTGAGCCTGGGGTCCGCTCGGCAACCTATTCCTAGGAACTGATGTAGACACTAGTTTCTACGAAAGCGGCTGCCATCTGACCTTCCAACCCAGAGGGAAAACTAGGCCTTGTTAGGATTAGGTCCGGTTTCCTTACAATGTTTTCCTTCACGGAAAAGCGACTGGCTAAGTATATTACTTAAAAAAATGTAAACCATAGATTACACTTACTTTCCTCTGTGCTTGGGCTTGAACCCGATGCTTCAGTTCTTCATTTATTTCTATTTATTTATTTAAGCCATTTTTCCTTTAATAGTTTTGCATTAGTATTGTTATTCAGTTTATATTAAGGACCCCTGTTGGGTATAGGCCTCCTTCATATCTTTCCACCTTTCTCGGTCTTTAGCCTTGATTAGTCAATTTTCTCCAGCGGTAGCTATGATATCCTTGGACCATCTTGATATGGGTTCCCACCTTCCTTTTGCCATGAGGTCTTGGCCACTCTGTGAATTTGTTGGTCCATCTGTCATCTGTCAATCTTCCTATGTGGGTGTGGGTAGTTCTTCAGACGACGTTTCAGTTTTTAACTCTGGTATCATTAAGCATGTCATTTCAGTTTAAGAGTCGCCAGGACGCTCGCGTGAACTCGCGTTTCCATACAAACGTAGTTTTGCTCTCATTTTAAAATGACATGCTTTAGAACCATGAAATTTGACATGGGCATTTTAGTAGTATAGATCTAGGTCGGAAATTCGTTTTCGTTGCTAAAAATTGTAATACAAAGAAAATATAGCAAAAATACGTTTTGTATGTAAATCTGTAACTGGCTATATTTTCTTTGTATTACAATTTTTAGCAACGAAAACGAATTTCCGACCTAGATCTGTACTACTAGAATGTCCTTGCCAAATTTCATGGTTCTAAAGTATGTCGTTTTAAAATGAGAGCAAAACTACGTTTGTATGGGAACGCGAGCGTCCTGGCGACTCTTAAACCTAAGACAAATAAATAAAATCATATTCAAAGTGTTGTAGATACAGTGTGTCTCTGTAATAGGAGCAATAAATTAAAACGTAGATTCTACTCCTCAAATCAGGAAACGTTTGTTCAGCGACTTTTAAAAATAACGTATGGTTTGATTTTTAGGCCACTTTAAAGTTTTTGCTTGTCACCCTACAGACATAGTCAATTTCGAATACATTGCGACGGATTTTAACGTTCATTGAAAATACTATTTAGTTTGTATGAAAAAGAGACGATCTACAAAATACAATCTCGTTTTTGACGTGATAACGTCTTGTAAATCGATGAACTAGGTGGCATGTCCAATAAAATGTAGCGTTCCGCTGGGACCACGTGGTCAAAAAATTTACGTTTGCATTGTACTAGGCTATCATAGGAAGTAGGTGTAAGACCGTAACTCCGCTTGATATCTATTCAAATTTCGTCATGTGCAGTCGCCATCAAATATATTGGAGCGGCCAGGGTACTCAAAAATATCTGAACATGCACTTTATCGCCTTGACAATAAAGGCGTTGTTCAGATATTTGTGACCACCTTGGCCGCTCCGATATATTTGATCGCCATCAAATATATCGAAGCGGCCAAGGTACTCAAAAATATCTGAACAAGCACCTTATCGCCTTAACAATAAAGGCGTTGTTCAGATATTTGTGACCGCCTTGGCCGCTCCGATATATCTGATGGCGACTGTACAACCGATAGTTGGTATTTGTAATCAGTGTTAATAAGTGAATTGTACAGCCACCGTCAAATACTTACCAGGCGATCATAGATTGAAAGACGTCAAATCGTTGACTTGATGATGAACTTTGACTAACTTGACCAGAAACATTACTAAACATTTTATCGTTGGACTAGGGTACCATGGTTTATGAGAGGTTGGTTCGTATTTTACTCTATTTCATTTCTTCAGGTGACAAGCAAAACTCACTAAGTCACACAATCACAAGTTCATAGCCATAATGAACCATACTTACAACATAACAAGGTTGATTTTCGTTTATTTTTTTTTGTAATTAGTGAGTTTTGCTTGTCACCTGAAGATTTTAAGTATTTGATTTGATTTTGTGTATAAAGCCTACCAGGGACTCAGAAATTCACTAGCAATAGACGAAGATTAATTTTGTTGATAGATTACCAGAAACAGACTGTTCATTTTATCGGGGTAAGTACTAGGGTGCCATGGTCTTATAAGAGGTGGGTTGGTAATGTGGGTATCCTTGGGCCCTACCGCGAAGTTCAAAATTCGACATTTCGTTATCCCCGTTTCTATCGCTCTTGCATATTCGAAAGAGAGTGACGCAAATAAACGATTTGACGATCGATCTGGTTCGCGGTTATATGTTTGACAAGATGATCATATACATTTACCGTGAATTCAATTCACAGCTTTAGTTTGTTGTTCAGCTTGAGAAAATGTTAATTTTGAGTCGGACACATATGAATATACACTAAAAATAATCAAAAGAATACATATAATAGTTTTACGGTTTGTTTACAATTATTTGACAATAAATAAAGAACTGCCAACTGATTGACTATTGATTGACGTGTCAACTTTCAATTTACTTTTTTACTTCAACAAAGTTGATATACAAACTCTTTCTCGCGTATTATATGTGACCATATTTCACATGATAGTGGGTTACTCCGAACATTGAAATTTTAAGTCGATCTCTCACTCTCCTGTCAGAATACATGCTATTTTCACGAAAGAGAAGACACCGAAGTTCAAAACTGGAATTTCGGAATAGGCCGTTAGCACGCCGTCACCTGGAGTTTGTTCGGAAAGAGGAGTGTTGTGGTTTATATGGGAGCTCATACATTCTACGACACTTCTCTTTCCGGACAGACTCTACAAATTATTTTCAATCGATTACAAATAGGAGGTGGTTATACGTTGGGGAGTAGCTATGTACAGTCGTCTACACAAAAAACTGCTAACACAATAGGTTAGGTTAGGTTAGAGCTGCGAACCTCTACACAAAAAACTGCTACCTACCAGAATAGGTTAGGAAAAATTGGCTGTTATAGGGACTGCCGATGGAAGTGAAAACATCAATGTTTTCTTATTACGTTATCACGCAAAATTATAGTCCGTAAACCGCCTTTACAGACAACCATTTTTTCTGTAAATAAAATACAACCATTATTTGCAGCTTTTATACAATGAACATAATACATGTCAATATTATTGAACATACATTCTTTACCATTTGGCCATCAATGCTTTAGAATATCTAAATATAAAAAGGCAGTTTTTTGCCAATGCAATTATTATGCATACATACCACTGCATTCTTCCTTAAGTTTTGCCAGAATGTGTCCCTGGTATATATGTTATGGACCAAGTGATAAATAGGTCATTATACATAATGCCCGGGCATTATGAATAATGCCCAATATGAGTAGGCAATTTGATGATAACTATTCAAATAATTAAATTGCCCGGGCATTATAAATAATGCCCATCACCTATTTGGCAGAGTAATAAACCTTCGATAATAACTATTCAAACAATTAAATTGTCCGGGCTTTATACATAATGTCCATCAACTATGGGCAAAGTAATAAAAAACATAAAAATTTCACAAAATCAACCTACAAGGTCGTGAAAATAGGGGTATTTTTTTATACCACGACGCTGGCAAACAATTATACGGTCCTCCTGATGGTAAGCAGTTACCGTAGCCCATGGAGGCCTGTAACTCCAGAGGATTCACATGCGCGTTGCCAACCCTTTGAGAACCTATACACTCCTTTTTTGTAGAACCTCATACTGTAGCCGTCTAGGAAAACCTCGGCAGGGAGTTCATTCCACAGCCGGAGCGTTCGAGGGAGGGAGTTCCTCTTAAACCATACAGTGCGCGACCCATAAGGCTCCAGAATGTGAGGATGAACACACTGTCGACGGTGAGCGGTGCGGTCATAAAAAGCAGCCGCAGCCGTGGGCATCATGTCAAACAGCTCTTCGGAGCACAACCCATTTTACAAGCGATAGAACACACATAAGAAGGCAGTCTCTCCTTCAACTTAGAGGTTCAATATGAGGCACAGCGCGCCTTTGTACCGAGTCAAAGGGCCCAAGCTGGTATATAGGTGCTCCCGCCCAAAGGTGACAGCAGTACCTACTCCATATTGAGTCTAACTTGCGACTTGTACAGAAGCAGTCTCTTTTTGGATGCTAGCATGGCCTTCCCTTCAAGGTGACTACGGAATTGGACGTCAGTGGAAATGTCGACACCGAGGATCCTAATACTCCCTGACATTATAAGAGTTGCGCCTTGGAACTGAGGGGCCACTGCAAATGGGGTTTTCTTAGTGGTAAACGCGCAAACTTGTGTCTTTTTGGGGTTGAATCGGACCAATTTGTCCTGACTCCACGCCGAGACTTCAGAAAGAGTTTTCTCGATATCGGACACAAGTTTTTCGTTACTCTCTACCACAGCGGAACGGGGGATAATGGCACGGCCCGTGTAGCATAACAATAATGTCGCCGATAGACAAACAGATCCCTAGAGAGAGAACCTATCAATGATATGCAGCAAAAAATGCGTTGGGGATAGCGTTAATTTCCATGCTTTCAGAGCAACTTCCGTCGACTACGGCTCGTATGCTTCTGCCGGACAAAGAGCTGGCAACCCATCTGCACAATCCCTCGAGCAGTCCGTAAGCTGGCAACTTCGACAAAAGACTCCGATGCCAGACCCGATTGAAAGCCTTAACTATATCAAGGCTGACTGCCAATGCCTCTCCCTGACTCTCAATGGCTGAAGCCCAGCGGTTAGTGAGATACACTTGAAGACCACCAGTCGAGCGACCGTGGCGAAAGCCATAATGGCGGTCACATCAAGATCATGTCGTGCTCTTCTAGGTATCTTTTCACATTGCTTATGCGTTCCATATCCTTGGAGAGAAGGGAGGTTATAGAGATAGGCCTGTAATTCGACGGATCCGAACTATCACCCTTTTTAGGCATAGGGTGCACGAGGGCAGTCTTCCATGAAGACTGTACTTGCCGTTTGTGATACGAGAGTGCGAAAAACGCGTTAGCACGGTATCAGGAGCACACCATTTGAGCACAAATGCTGGTATGCCGTCTGGCCCACTCGACTTGTGAACGTTCAATGATAGCAGCTCCCGCCGGAAATCATTTTGTACTACGAGTATGAAAGCAAAAATAAAAACAAATTTGAACCAGGAACAGGAAAAGTCTAATGAAATTAAAAGTATAACATTACATCCATTTATTTAGAGTGCCATTTATTCCATATTTTGTAAAAAAAATACCTTTCACATCCAACCATGATTCCAATTGTATGGGAATCGCATTCACCGCGCACTACAAAATTATTTCTTTTTTTACAAACAAAACGTATGAAGATGTACCATCAGGTTCATAATTGCATGGCTAATTTATCAATGAATTCATTCATAAATTGCCCATGCATTTTTGAACCCGATGATACATTGAAGTGATACTAAACAAATTAAAAAAAGAAATAGGGAAGATGCAGTTATAATATTTACCATTATTTTGTGATCAAAATATTGAAAAAACATAATATAATAGGTATTGTAACGTTTTTTCTTTAGTTTATACTAATTTCAAACAATAATTACGATTTGAAGTCACGTGAAACGGAACGTGTTTTAATCTACCAATCAGCGTCTTGTGACGTCACAGGTCACACCGGTACGAAAACTAATGGCGTTGGCAACTGTTACTAGTTTTGTTCTATGGGATTTGGCTTAAAGGGCCACCTGGGTAAAAAAAAACAGAATTTGACACTTTTGACACTGTTGGTAGGTTTGACAGGGACAAACCAAGGAAGAACAAATATGGTGAGTGACACACACATGAGTGACGTTACAGGAACTGTAGATCCGTTTAGGCGCGAAAATTTAAATCGTCAGTTTGAAACAGAATTTTTAACCTATAAATTATAGTATTTTAATTTTTTAACAGACTCGTGGTCTATTCTACGTGCGGTTCTTTCAAATGAAAGCATAAATGAAAAGATTGCATCTTGTCTATTGGCTAAAATAAGGCTTAATACTTATAATATTTTATTTAGTGAATATAAAAATTAAAAGTAATGAAAAAAAATTAAGGTCAGTTTAAATTTTTATGCATAAGTAATTTTTTTTGTACGAAGGAGTAAAAAATTAATTTCAAAAATATATTGCACCCAAATTATACGAAAATGATATGAAACTCGACCAAGCAGCTAATGGTCGCCAGAAATATAGCGCAACCTGGACCTCAGAAACCCGCCAATACCCCTCTCTTTTTGGGGGACAGCCACCGCTCGATCTCGCGGCTAGCTTAATCAGCTTTGTTTGACCTAACCAACAATCGTACCATGTGGCGTCGCCTGAGACAAAAGTGCGGACTCAAATGTCTAAACTTCCCCAGTATATTATCAAATTGCCCAATGGTCACGTAGCATTATTCATAATGACCGGACAATGTGATAAATATTGAAATTTAGATAATAATTAATCACTTGGCCCAATACGCGTGGGCATTATTCATAATGCCCGGGCATTATAAATAATGCCCGCATTAATCACTTGGTCCATAACATATATATACTCTTTATTGTTAGGCACCAACGCCAACGATTGTGCCAGGGCATGCATACTTTTCCATGCACTTACTTTATCAGTCTTTGTTAATGTATCTGAAATGTAAAAAGATAAAGATAAAAAGATAAAAGATATTTATTCTTCAATTTAGGCACATTACAATGCACTTATGAACGTCAGAGAGAAAAGAAACTACCACCGGTTCTAACCCTACACCTCTGACCCGAGAAGTATTACTTATTACCGGCAAGAAACTTGGCGGGACTTATTTTTTCAAAACACTAATACTAATACATTAAAGATAGTATATACAAAAATGCGTAGTTCTTCAAGAAGACATATCACAGCTTGAGAGACAAACATGTACCTACCTATTGTGTAATTAAAATGAAAAATAAAAATAAAATCCAAATCGGACTGCTTCGCAAAACGTTTGATATGCTTTCTTACCTGAACTGTGTCCTCTAAATGCTAGATGATTTTATAGTTTCTGGTTTGGGCCATGCATATATGTCCATATGTATGGGCCATGTAATGTATAGTAAATAGGAAATAAAGTGACAATATGTTTGATATTGGTTTTATGGTGATTAATGATTCGTTTATTTTATCTACTAGGAAACGGAAAACGATTGGTGCCGATATTGGTCGTGGTTTTATAAGGATTAGTCTCTTTATTTAGGTACAGTGCATTCACATTATACACAGCGTATCATTGATCCGCTACCGAAACGATACATTTTAATGTAATGGTAAAACATACTTATTTACTTAGTAGGTAAATATTTCATTAATTCTATCGTGCTTTACCTGAAAACGGCCCGAAAAGTGTTTTCTTGGCATCGAACACCGCTCTCAACCACTCGATTTTCCCTTGATTTCTCGCCATTATCGTTTTTCCATTAATTTATTGAAAACTTCAAACAGCAAAGCAAACACTAACAGAACTTGAAATAATTTAAAAATTCAATGAGTAACCGGTATTAGACTTTGCAATTTTTAGGGCCCAATCTGTCGTGTACCCTGCCTCTTCCTTACCTTCCTTCAGCCTTTTATTACACGTCCCAATTTGACAGATTGAACCCTATAAATTGCAATGTCTAATATCAGTTTAACTATGACAGACTTTTTTTTTAAATAGTGATGTCCTTCACACATGTAGATGTCACTTGTAATCGAGATTGACCGTGGTTCTTTAAGTGGGCATTACATTATCCAATTTGCAGTGCGCTAACTTAGCGTGATAAAAAAGAGCTCGCTCATTACACTTACACTAGTTAGCGACGCTAGTTAGTGTCTTCCGTTCATTTCGGTAGTGATCGTCGTTTGAACAACATCTAAATATTCTGAATATTTAAGTTGGAATTGGTTTAACATTGGTCTCTAGTTCATTTTCATGAGTAAAAAGAGACGCAGGAAATGCTGGTCAAACAATATCTGTTGTTTATATATAAAAATGGCATGTCTTTATAAAGTTAATTCATGTTTAGCAGTATTTCCTTTTCCCTAACCTGTGACTGCGTCATTTTGAACTGAAATGCACTTACCGATGTAGTGCATAATTTTTTTCCATTGTATTTTTTCGAAAAAGTTTGTTTTTATCGTGCTCTCTCAATTAGCTTCAGTACATGTATAGAACCTAATAGAGAGAGCACGATGAAAACGAACTTTCCGAAAAAATACGATGGAAAACTATTATGCACAACATTAGTACAAATAAACATCCGTACGCTCGAGCGCGTGGCGTGCCGACGACTGACCTTGCACAGTAAGCGTTAAGCGCGCTAAGTCCATTTACACTATGCGTTCTAGTGCGCTAGATAGCGTTAGTGCGGCAGTGCACATACGATCGCGCTAGATTGGATCACTAACTGGCTAACTGCCTTTACACTATCCAAAATTAGTGCACTAGCTCAGCTAGTGCACTGCAAATTGGATAATGTAATGCCCACTTTACAACTGTAATTATCTGTGTGTATTTATTGGTATTTATAAAACACCTGTAGCCGTTCACAGTGCATTACAGGTGCCTGTAGCCTGTACTCTTGTAACCTGTAACTTGTAACTTTATAAAACTGGACCCTGGGGGGCGATTTTTGGCAGCCGAACGCGTGAATTCAAAAACATTAAGCTCGAAAATTATCGCACACAAAAGTTTGTCGCCAATTTTTTTGCATGGATTTAATAGTTTAAATAATCAAGATTTAAAATTTCCATCGCTGTAATTTTTATAACATAATTTCATCATTTTATTCAGAGTTTTAAATGTCACTTTCGAGTGCTCGAATCTCAAAAATCACCCCCCTGGTCGGGCTCTAAGACCTCTACAAACGTAAGCAACTAGTCACCTACGATTTTTAATACATTGCGGTTTTTGATCCATCGACTTATTTCGGTGCACCTTGCTAGACGGCAACGCATCGAAATCGCCACCAATTTTTGAGTCGAAATTGCGCCGTGTGTAGAGGCCATTCTCTGGAGAGTATGTATAGTATGTCTATTGTCTTTGTCTATGCCTGAAACAAAAGACTGCTAAAACAAGGGAAGAAATGGCCTTTGGGAATGGCTGTCGGTCGGCGTTTGATACTAAGGAAAAATACTGCACAAGAAAGCAGAATATTGATAATTAAAATAGCTTGAGCTAGACCTAGAGCAATATTTATGATCGCTCGCTGGACTTTACCGAATGGTATTCCATCCGGCGGGCTTGATCTGCATGGGAAGAAGCTAATATTGAAGATCGCGTCGGATGTTTTATTTGGAGTCCGTGGCTTGGCTGTCGTGGTTGAGTGAATCAAGTCTAATAGCAATGTACTTAGACGTCGCGCGAACGCGGCGTCGACGCTCGAAAGACGCTGAATGTGGGATCAGCCGTCAGCCTATGAAGAATCTTGTTATTTTTCAAAGAACCGGTTTAAATAATACCAGTTCGTCCTATCTAAGTCGTAGTCCTAAATTTCATTCAATTTTTTTGAAATTTTAAAAATTATGGTTCTCATTAAAGGTTTGTTCTGGGTCGGTAAAATGGCTTAAGTTAAAATTGTTTCGTTTGGCAAAACCTTCTGATGTATCTGGGCGTTTTAGGAAAAATCGTGATTAAATTAAATTTATTAGTTTTACGAATATTGTCTCATTTTTGTTGTATAGGTGTCGGTGAATAGTGAAAAATTTCTTGCATCATAAAATGTTTATGTAATTAATTACATAAACATAAAATATAATTAATTAATTACATAAACATTTAATTGCCTACAAAGGTACCTTGTCGTTTCAGATTGTGGATTTTTTTCTTGAGGGTCTATCAATTTTATCATAATTGCTCAAAAAGAGCCCAAATTATCTTGCAATTGTACATTTCTTAAAGATAAGAAAGTTAATCAATTTCAGGTTTATTTGTTAACGTTGCAGAGATTATATTTCGAAATTTCGAATGATTTTGTTATAATCATAGATTGTTGTTGAAAAAGGCAGGAAATTTTATTATTGTTTTTTCACAGATAAACTTCTCAATAGTGCATATATTTATACCCTTGACTGTAGATATTCTTATAGTCAGATCACAATATTTCATATTGCTCTCCTCGATGCAATAGGCAAACTATATAATAAAATTGCTGGTAGGTATCTGAAATTGCCAGTTGCCAGCAAAGATGGATGGAGGAATAGGGTAGCCAATCATTTGGCAAACAACATTTCATAAAATATTCATTTCACAAACAACGTTAGGCAAACTACAATTCCCAAATTAGACATTGCATAAAATTTTGTTTCACAAATAGTTCAAAAGACAAATTATTTGCTTGCAAAAACACTATATTACAAAACATTATTTGGCAAATTATTCATTTGTTATTCAGGTCAATTAACAAAGTAACGCATGTTAAATAACGTTAGTAAAATGCATTACTTGGTAAATACTTCTTTTAATAATATAAACCACCATGGTTTGTGTGTGCCATTCATACGTGTACGTGTATTATCTACGAGTATGATAGATGTTTACTTTTTGTACTTTAAAAGTTAAGTTTGTTTTTGTTAAATATTATCACGGAAGACTATTATTTGAGAGAGCCTAGATAGGTGCGACGACGAGCGAAGCGAGGAGGAGCGTGTTAGGTTAACTGCGACCTAACAGTTCTAGTACCTAACTTATGTCGGGGTTAATAGAAACGTAAAATACTCGTAATGTAAACATACCCATTTACCTTCATTGCTTCGCAATCACGTACTTTTAAAAAACAGCCACGGCTTCATTGTAAATTTATACACATAAAATTACCATTTTCATTTAGTTTTAGTAAAAATATCCATGAATTACTTATATTTCAGTGAAAACGAAACTTTTTTATAATATTTTGTCTTGTGAAAAATGCTCTTTTTGCCTCGAAATACAGTTGTCAGTCAACCATTCTTGTTAACCTTATTTTATTGTCCCTAAATTTAACCAGAACCGACTTATTAACCGACTTCAATTAAAGGAGGGAGTTCTACATTCGTTTGCATTTATTTATTGCACGTATTATATTCAGTAAAAAACAATAGTTTATCTATTGACATTTTGCAAAATAACGCATTTTAAAAACGATTTATTCGCGAAATTAACATTTGTTAAATAATAATTTGTCTTACAACATGTTTATAAAGCGTCCAAGTTACTAAATGTATATTTGTGTAGTAATGATTTATAAAATGAACATATTTAGCAATGACAAGTTTGTTAAATGAATAGTTTGTGAATCGTTGTTTGTTAAGTGATTATTTGCCAAATGTTGTTTATCAAATGATGATAAACCGGAGGAATAGATATTCAGAATGGCGGCCAATATTATTTATTATTATATTATGTTCCTTATATGGTGAAGTTATTACTTATCTCCAAAAAACTACGAACTTAGGCAGATACGACCTTGCGATAATAATTGATTCCATGAATTAGTATAGGCGTTTTTGAGTTAGGTATCTCTAAAAAACTACGTACTTAGGCAGATACGACCTTGCTGATAATATGATAATAATTTATTCGATAGTAGCTAGTGGCTGGTTTTTGTAAATAATGGTACGGTACGGAACCCTTCATGCGCGAGTCTGACTCGCACTTGGCCGGTTTATTGTTTTTGGCATGTATTTAACCGGGCTGCTAAATAATTGTATTTGGGCAGCTATAGAAAATAAAAATGGGTACCAAAATTATTAGGTAGGCGACTAATTCGAGGCAACTAATAATTTCAATATGGGCTGCATTTTAATGCTTTTACAGGTATTGTTTAAGTATAGCCAGGGTCGCGTTTTATAAAGTTAAAATTTACAATTTCGCTGTTTGCCTCTCTTTCTATCCAATATGTGTGCTAGAAAGGGTGTCACACTCTTTCATAGACAGAAATTTCATAGAATTTCGTTTCCCAGAAATTATTTCATAGATTATTTGGTTCATGTACTTTCTGTTCCAATATTGTTGTTTCATAGACTATTCAATTGGTAAAAACATATTTCACAGACTTTCATTTCCATGTATATTGCTATCAAACTTTTTTAATTTACAGAGTGATCAAACACTAGAATCATATTTCATGTATTTTTGTTTCGTAGGCACAGATTTCATAGATTGTTGTTTCATAGTTATTGTTTTATATGTATAATATTTAGTTCCACTGTTTTCTTTTCCGATATTATTATTTTAGGGGTCGTATCTGGTGGAATACAAACTATTGTCATATTTTCGATTTACATAACACTTTTCGCATACCCTTTTTGATGACCCTAAAAACGTAACTGCTCCCAGGGATAGGTAGGTTAGGGCATAGATTTAAATAATTAATCAGATTACGCACTGCTAACAACAAACTGTGATTCCATTTGTGCCCGTGCCCACGTAGTTACACGCTACACACACATACGCACAGCAATTTTGTGCCCATCCGACGCCAGTCGTATCCAAACGTCACTGCAGTAAAGAGCGGACAAATAATAATTAAAATATGCCGGCGTACGTCCTCAAATGCTGCACAAATGCCACCGGTCGTAAGAGAAAACCGGATGGAGTCACCTTTCATCGATAAATAAACATTTTAATGCGTAATCATATTAAAAATCTGTAAATTCGTAAACTATTAACTTCACGACAGCAGTGTTGCCAGATGGTAGAGCAGGGAAACTTCCCGAACGAAAAGGGGTCTACAATAGCCACGATATGTTGTCAACACGATGTTGACGTCCCGCTCCCAACTTGATGTTTTATTTCACGCACGTTTTAAACTAATATTAACACATTGCCTAAGAGCATAGATAAATGAGTAGATAGATTGCTAACTCCATACATAGCAAAACTACTAATTAAATAATAAGTCGTATGGGAGGTATGGTTTACCTCATTTATACTAAGTTTTAAGCACACTTAAATCGTAATACGTATTAAGCTATTTAAGCTGTAATCTTTTGAATAATAACTTTTAGCAAAGCTCGCTTAAAACTTATTACATATACGCATTTAGCCATGTATGGAAAGAACACTCTATAGGTACTTAAGGGTCACCACACACCTAGCGGAATTCCTCGCGGAATTAGCGGAAGTAGCGGAAATTTGTCTATGGTAGCGGAAATTTGTCTGTGGTAGCAGATTTTTTGTATGGAAGCCATAGACAAATTTCCGCTACCATAGACAAATTTCCGCTACTTCCGCTAATTCCGCGAGGAATTCCGCTAGGTGTGTTGTCACCCTAATTCTCTTTGCTAAGAGCTAATAACTTTTATGTCTTTGTAATCAAATTATATTCTTTAGTACCAATTTTTTTTCCATTAAAATTTATAAATAAGCATTAAAAATTGTATTTGTATATATCTTTGTTCGCGATAATCTCGCGTTTGGCTGAACCGATTTTGATGCGGTTTTCAGAAAAGTATTTGTTATACTCTGGAGAAGGTTTTAGTATAGAAGTCGTCCATGTTACGTAAGACCATTTTTGCGCACAACTTATATCTGTTTGTTACCCTCCTCTGCTAGAAGTAACGTGGGGAGGTAATAGGAACTATGACAAGGACCAACGATAATAGCACCTCTTTGCCGTACCTACTGAAAGTGTAATAACACCATCCCGTTTTATCTTGGTATTACTATGACCATGCCCCGTCTATACCATCCTATGTCTATGGGCCATATGCACTCAACGGTAGTCGTATACTTTTAATAAGTTGTAACTTTAGATTAAAAAAAAAATCATTTATCCGCCTCTTCAGAAATATATTTCATCAGATTTATTAAGGCAGGTGCATGTTAATTATATTTAAGAACATAAATTATAATCTGTTTTATTTTTCCTTTCAAAAATATGTTACACTTAATCGGGAAAATTTGTATTACTGGCAACACTGGTCTCTACGCACACATTCAACTCGGGCGCCATTGTTGGATCACAGTTGGCTGTACGGAGATGCCTAGTCCTTATCCTTTATTAGTCCAAGGGTTAGGGTTATTTTTTTTTATGACCCTAAAAACGGAACTTCTCCCAGAGATAGGTAGATTAGGGTTTTTTTTTTTTGATGACCCTAAAAACGAAACTTCTCCCAGTGATAGGTAGGTTAGGGTTATTTTTTTTGATGACCCTAAAAACGAAACTTCTCCCAGAGATAGGTAGGTTAGGGTTATTTTTTTTTTGATGACCCTAAAAACGAAACTTCTCCCAGTGATAGGTAGGTTAGGGTTATTTTTTTTTTGATGACCCTAAAAACGAAACTTCTCCCAGAGATAGGTAGGTTAGGGTTATTTTTTTTTATGACCCTAAAAACAAAACTTCTCCCAGAGATAGGTAGGTTAGGGTTTTTTTTTGATGACCCTAAAAACGAAACTTCTCCCAGAGATAGGTAGGTTAGGGTTATTTTTTTTGATGACCCTAAAAACGAAAGTTCTCCCAGAGATAGGTAGGTTAGGGTTATTTTTTTTTTGATGACCCTAAAAACGAAACTTCTCCCAGAGATAGGTAGGTTAGGGTTATTTTTTAAAAACGAAACTGCTCCCAGAAAAAGGAAGAATAGGGTTATTGTGGCTATTTATCATTAGGCTCTAAAATGATCTGCATGAAAATTATATGATAGGTGCTAGTTCAATTATCTTTGAACAAAAACGTATAGGATGTAATGTATATTACAATAAGTATTGAGTTACTGAGTCTTCTATGAAACAAAAATATTAAGTTTGATAAAATGAGAAACAACATACTATGAACATGCAGGCTTTGAAACAAGTGTTATACAAACTAAATACTATACAGATTAATAATATTTGATTTAAAACGTTATGAACTGAAATTCGAAAAAGTAATTATCTGAACAATAAAAAATATACAAAACCAGATTCTACAATGTAAGAGATCTGAAAAATGATCAATCTATGAAATGAAAATATGAGAAACATTTTCTATGAACCAATATTCTGCGAAAATGTAGTCTATGAAACAACGTACAACCGCTAGAAAGAGAGGTAAACAGCGAAATTGTAAATTGTAACTTTATAAAACGCGACCCAGGTATCAAATAATTATATTGACAACTGAATTAGTAACTGGGAAGCAATTTAAGAAGCCTTTTTTAAATAGAAAACGATCACCTATTAATTTAAAAATCAGCATCTTTTAAAATATTTAGGAAGCAATTAAAATGCGTTAAATATTCAATATGTACAACGGGCAACTTTACACGAGCAGTAATTATAAGATATATATTATAATAATTTTAAACAAAAAAGAACCGACTTCACTTAGGAACCGCTATTCCAAGAGGAAGTGGCCGAGTTGCTGTAAAAAATAGTGAAATCACTATAGGTGTGCCTATAATAGTTGAAGAGTTCCCTCGATTTCTCCAGGATCCCATCATCAGATCCCGACTTGGTGACAATGGGACCATCTAGGGGTTATACCTGTTCGATTAAAAAAAAAATTTGAAAATCGGTTCAGGATTCACGGAGATATGGAGTAACATACATACAAAAAAAAAATGATAAAAAAAAAACAGTCGAATTGAGAACCTCCTCCTTTTTTCGAAGTCGGTTAAAAAGGAAGGAATTCTTAAAAAGTAACTGGGTTCTATGAATATTGGTAGGTAAATACCTATAAGTAGGTATCTACTGTCAGACTGTCAGATAACTAGTACGAAATTTCATTGATTATATAGATTTTGTATAGGTATTACCTAAATACCTACCTAGTTAATAGAAAATGTGAATCAGTCATTTTTAGGGTTCCGTAGTCAACTAGGAACCCGTATAGTTTCGCCATGTCCGTCTGTCCGTCTTTTTTGCTGTCACAAATCAAATAATAATTTTTTTTTTTTTTTTTTTCATTAGCCTGATTTGGTGTCCCACTGCTGGGCAAAGGCCTCCCCCCTTTTTCTCCACTCGACCCGATCGTATGAATTTTGCCACCATTCTGGGAAAAATGCGTCCAAGTCGTCCCGCCATCTCCTTTTCGGTCTGCCTGCACCCCGGGCTGCTTCTTCCATGGTGTGTCGTGGGTCCCACTGGGTAACCATATTAGCCCACCTGTCCGGATGCATACGGCAGACATGCCCAGCCCAGTCCCATTTCAGCTTGGCGGTCTTGACACCTACATCCACAACTCGGGTTCTGGAGCGTAGTTCCGTGTTTCTGATTCGATCAGTTCTACGAACACTTAGTATACTACGCTCCATTGCTCGCTGGCAAACCTTGAGTTTGGACTTTAGAGCCTCAGTTAATGACCATGTTTGCGCACCGTAGGTTAGGACGGGCAAGATACACATATCAATGAGTTTGCGCTTGAGACACAGTGGAAGGTCACCCTTCAATAGCGCCTTCATGGACCAGAAGCTCCTCCAGGCATTTTCGATACGTCTATTGACCTCCTTGGTCTGCCTGTTTTCGAAGGAAGCTATCTGGCCCAAGTATATGTACTCATTGACATATTGTATATCCTGTCCATCTACCGTGACCCTACGTTTTGTTCTATTAGTCATTAACTGAGTTTTCGCTCGATTCATCGTAAGTCCAACCTCGAGGCTCGCCGTGCTGAGATGTTGTAGCATTTGTTGTAGTTGAGATGCCGTGTGGGAAAAGAGGACAATGTCGTCGGCAAAGCGCAGGTTTGTTAACCTTTTGCCGCCAACGTCAATGCCAAACTTCTCCCACAGGACCGCCAGCTTTTTAAATATTTCCTCTAGGCAACTGGTGAACAGTTTTGGTGAGAGCGGGTCGCCTTGTTTAACGCCTTTCTCTATATGAAAAATAGGACCTGATGCATGTAATTTGATGTTGGCGGTGCTGTTCCTGTAAATTATGCCAACGAGTTCAACATACATCAGGTCTATGCCTTGATTTTGCATGGCGGAAAATATAGCGGAGTGTTTAACGCTGTCAAATGCTTTGCTATAGTCAACAAATGCAAGGTATAGGGGTACGCTGAACTCGTTGGATTTTTCTATTAACTGATTTAGAGAATGGAGGTGATCTGTAGTGGAGAAACTCGGGCGAAAACCAGCTTGCTCGGGTGGCTGATGTCTATCCAGCAGTGGGGCGATTCTATTTTCAATTACCTTTATAAACAATTTGTAGATATGAGATGTAAGACTGATTGGTCTGTAGTTATTTATATCTGTCTTGTCGCCTTTTTTGTGCAGAAGTACTATATTTGAGTGACATAATGAGGGAGGGATTTTTCCGCTATATAGAATGGAATTGAAAAAATTAGTTAAATGAGGCAACAGGGTAGTTTTTCCCGATTTGAGTGCTTCGGTTGTAACACCATCATCCCCGGGGCTCTTTTGGTACTTCATGCTTTTGAGAGCAACGTTAACTTCATTACCTGTAATAGGGGTGACGGTGGTAGGACAAGAGTAGCTATTGCTGGATGGTGAATGTGAAGAGTCGGAGGAATATAGTTTTTTATAGTATTTGGTGCAAATATCTGTAACGTGATCCCTACTGCTGTATTTTTTCCCTCTCTCGTCTCTAAGGCTGGTTATCCATGGTTTTTCTTTATTTATGCCTTGTTTGGCCGTCCGGAGCGATGAGTGCGTTGTTAATGCTACTTCGACGAGCTTCGTGTTGAAATTTCGTATATCGCGCCTGATACTTCTCTTTACTAGTTTATCTATGGTATTATATTGTCTCCTGTTATGTTTATATTGTTCGCGCTTTTCTATCAACTGTAGTGTGTCTTCTGTAAATTTATTAATGTTTTTTCGTGTTGGTTTGATCGTGTTGCTCGCTATTTTTATACTATTTATAATGTTGTTGTATTGGGTCTGAGTGTCTGCCTGTGCGATTGTGTTTTCTCTATTAAGTGCTTCAAAACTATTTCTTAGCTCTATGTTAAATTGGTCATGGTTGGATATAAGTGTGTCTCTGTTTAAGCGTTTTATTTTTCTAACAAATAGCTGCTTTCGATGGATTTTTATATTAAATTTTACTTTTACCCTCACTGGTCTGTGATCGGAACTAAATTTGATCTTGTTTATTGTGGATACGTCTCTTATCAAATTCTTGTCGGATGAAAGTATATGGTCAATTTCATTTCTGATGTCTCCACGAGGTGAAATCCAGGTCCAGCGACGTTGAGGTTTCTTGAGAAAGAAGGTATTACTTATGCTCATGCTTTGTCCAAAAGCGAACTGGATAAGCCGAGCGCCACGATCGTTTCTGTTGCCAAGTCCATGTGGTCCAAGGATGTCGGCATTATCCAATTCCGTCCTTACTCCGACTTTGGCGTTGAAATCTCCGAGGACCATGGTCCATGTTCCTCGGTTCTCATCGCAAGCTTTGTTTAGGAGATCGTAATACTCTTCTATCTCATCGTCGCTATGTGAAGACGTGGGTGCGTATGTCTGAATAAGGGTCAGTGTGTGTTTTTGGGAGATACTTAATTTCAACACAGCCACCCTGTCGGAATAACCGGAGAATTCGACAATGTTGTCCTTCCACTTCTTTTTGACGAGAAAACCTACCCCGTACAGTCCGCCGGCTGTTCCGAAGTGGTAGAACACATTGTCTTCGCGCTCCACTGTTTGTTCGCCATCCCGTCGAACTTCTGCCAGCCCTACAACATCCCACTTGATTTCTCTTAAAGCGTGTTCAAGTTCTACAAGACGCTCTTCTTTCATCAAAGTGCGGACGTTGTAGGTTAAAAAGTGAAGCGTATCGGAGTCCGTTTTTCTTGCAGGGGTCGTTTTGTTATTTTTGTGGGTGATCTCCGCCCGGGGATTCTTAGCACCCCTTTTGCCGGGCACTCGGGGCCGTAACGGGGAGTCGTACATTTCATGGGAGGGAATTGGACCATAAACCCACCACGCTGGTCCAGTGCGGGTTGGTGGGTCGCCAGAGCCTCGTTCGTTATTTAGCAGGGTGACCACGTGCAGGGGAGGTTGGCTTGGGATCCGTGAGATGGAATTTGGACCCCTTACACCCCAAATAATAATAATAATAAGCCCGCAGGGCAGCTTGTGGCGAGCTGTCGGGGAGTGACGACCCCGCGGACCCGAGTGCTCCAGAGAGTCGGTCAGGGTCTCCGTCTCCGGCGTGTCTTCGTCGGTCGGAGTGGACCCCAAGGGGACCCGCAGGACTCTCGGCTCTGGCTTGCCTTAATTGGCCGTCCAGAGAGGAGCCGTCAGAGCTATATGGTCGCAGGGTGGAAGTGAAATTTGCATAAGTCGCGAGTTGGTACAGTTGGCTGGGCATCCTACAGTCACTGGCAGAAAGCGGTGCACACCTCTCCACACCCTGAGCCGCTCACACCGATGTTGCTCCTGGTCGTCTTTACGACGGCAGTTTCAGGGGCCCATCTAGTCGGCGGCGAGTCACCGCCTGCCTCGATAACAGTGTAAAACATTGTTATGGCAGGTGTCCGGACCTTTTTGCAATAGCCCAATCTTAAACCCAGCCCAACTTCAACACCATAGCCCTTTATTCTTTCCATTTTGATTTCCATAGCTCCAGTGCCTGCTCGGACCGGTTCACGGGTATCTATTCATGTACCCGTGAATGGGTTCCAGCAGGTGTACTACATAGCAAAATTCTCCAAAGGGCCTCTGCCTGTTGGATCTGTATCCCCAGGTAAGCCTATCAAAAGACCGGGATTTTTAGGCCCGTGAAATCCTCAAGGAGAAACAAATAATAATAATAAAAGTAATAATAATAATAGTAATAATAATAATAAAAAAAAAAAAAAAAAAAAAAAAAAAAAAAAAAAAAAAAAAAAAAAAAAAAAAAAAAAAAAAAAAAACGGCTGTCAACGTCAGACGTGTTTTATAAAAATATTAGCTTCTTTATTTTGTAATGATGTATTTTCGACGTATTTTTTCTTACAAACGTGAAAATTTATCAAATTCGTCACGAAAAATGACCCTGACATATATATCGGTCTGTCATAACAACTGACAAAGAAAGATACGCGGAATCAGCAAGGATGATTACTAGAAGCAAAGCACGTCAAGCACAAGCCGACACAACAAACGCACGCCCACCACCTTCGCCCACACCGTCTGACTCCTCGCCATCATCGTCGTCGGACGAAGCATTCGCAACCGCCGCCGACACCAGCGAGTCGAGCGATGAGTGTGGGCTGCCGTCGCCGCCACCACGACCACCTGCGCGACGGGGACGGCCACCGCTGCCGGCACGCTTGGGGCTCGCGGGACACCCTGTCCCGCCCAAGGCCCCCGCTGCCGGTGGTATAGTGCGTCGCATGCGATGGACTCAAAAAATGAACGAGAACTGCATGCGCGCTTACTATGGGGCTACAGAGGGGGGGACAAATCTATGCGCGTACCGTGTTCGTTTGCTTCCTCTGTTTCGGGCCCTTGAACCGACTATCAACGTGACTGCGCAGCGACTATCGGATCAGGTTCGAGTCATCCAGCGGGATAAACGGCTGGATGACTCGACACTTGATCGGCTTCGCCTGGAGGCTCTATCTGCTCGCGCGGCCTCCACCTCGGCGCGGGATCCACCCGCCACGTTGCCGGATCCGATACCCGCACCCGACCTGGCATCGGGGGCGCCGCGGGTTGATCCCAGCGCCGACGAGGAGGAGATCGCGACTCAGACTGTGAGTAGTACAGCCAATGAGCAACTGAGGAGGACTTTGGAAGAGGCAATTACGCAGTATCGCTCCACAAATATCCCTAGGCCACGATTACCACGCTTGCCTATGAATAGACGCAATCTAGCGTTAATGGGAGCCCTAAATGATTTGCTAGATCCGATCCTGCGGACTAGTAAAGACTTAGATGATACGCACTCGATCATGTACTGCGGAGCCATCGCGGCGTGCCGTGTTGCACGAGTCAAGTTTCCGGACGCTGAACGTGCACCTAGGACCGCCGGGGGTGTCCCCGCATGGCAAGTGCGGATCGAGCGTCGTATCAACTCATTTAGGACTCTCATTGCAAAGCTGATCTGCTTCAGGGGGGGCAACAACCGCCCCCGAGTAATGCGCTTTGTGCACCAGGCGTTCGCGGGGACGGGTATCGAGCCCCGCGACTACATGGCCAACGTCACAGAGCGCATCGACTTTCTGAAGCAGAAAGTTTATGCATGGGCAAGCCGTATTCGCCGCTACAGAGAACGTGTGGACCGATTCAGGCAGAATCGTCTTTTTCAAAGTGACCAAAGGAAGGTATACCGAAGGTGGGAGGAAGCCGACCCCCGTGTGTCCGATGCGCGACTGCCGGATGCTACTGCCATGACTGATTTCTGGCGTAGCATCTGGTCGGCGCCTGTTGAACACACGGAGGGCGAGTGGATGAGCGTTGTCGAACGTGAGTGCGAGTCCATCGAACCTATGGGGGCTATTACCATCAGCCCCGATGACGTAAGTTGTGCAATCCGTACGGCTCAGAACTGGAAAAGTCCTGGCCCGGATGGATTGCACAACTTCTGGCTAAAATGGTTTCGATGCTCGCACTCGCGGCTGGCAACGCAATTCCAACAAGCTCTTGAACTTGGCTCCCTCCCGCCTTCCCTAACAACTGGTGTAACCTTCCTGCTCTACAAGTCCGGTAGTACCACGGAAGCGAAGAACTACAGACCCATCACGTGCTTGCCTACACTCTACAAGCTCCTTACATCCATTTTGAGAGCAAAAATAAACGCGCACATAGTTGCAAACAACATTTTGGCCTCTTCTCAAAATGGATGTAGGGTTGGGTCCCGTGGTACTAAAGAGCTCCTCCTCATAGACATGACCATTTGCCAACGAGCCCGGCGGAACAGGGGAGCCCTCTCGGCCGCTTGGATTGACTATAAGAAGGCCTATGATTCGGTGCCTCATTCATGGCTGGAAAGGATCTTAGAGCTGTATAAAGTTGATGCAGCTTTAAGATCCTTCCTTGGCGCATGTATGAGGCAGTGGACCACAGTCCTTCGTCAACCAGGAGGCGGGGATGACCCCCCTGACCCGCATGACTTTATAAGGATCGAGCGAGGAATATTTCAGGGCGACAGTCTGAGTCCCCTGTGGTTCTGCCTAGCTCTAAATCCGCTCAGCACCCTGCTGAAGGATTCGGGGCTAGGTTGCCGGCTTCGGAGAGAGGGTGAAGTCATATCTCACCTTCTGTACATGGACGATCTCAAATTATTTGCACCAAATAACCGGGACCTGATGGAGCTACTGAAAACCACTGAAGTCTTCAGTAGTTCTATCAAGATGGAGTTTGGTGTTGATAAATGTGCGGTTATGCATGTACAGCGGGGGAAAGTAGTAAATTCAACAAATTTACAGCTTTCTGAGACAATGACGTTCAGATCTATCTCTGAATCAGAAACCTACAAATACCTTGGTATGTCACAGTCGTTGGGTATTGAGGATGCGGGTATTAAACAGGCGTTGAAGGAGCGCTTCTTTGGTCGGCTGACAAAAGTACTCAATAGTCTTTTGTCAGGTGGCAACAAGGTGCGCGCCTTCAACGCCTGGGTAATGCCCCTACTCACATACTCCTTTGGCATACTAAGGTGGACACAGACCGAGCTGGATGCCCTGGATCGGAGGGTCCGTCTATTGCTCACCACACACCGTATGCTTCACCCACGCTCGTCCGTTATGAGATTGTACATCCCACGGAAGTGTGGAGGTCGCGGCTTTTTAAACGCCAAAAATCTCCACAACCGTGAGGTGTACAATCTCAGGAATTATTTCCTTAACAACGAGTGTGGGATGCATCGTGATGTGGTGGCAGTAGATAAGAGCCTCACGCCGCTCTCCTTGGCGAACGAGAACTGGCGCAAACCTGTGGTGCTAAGCACCGAGGATCGCAAGGCGGTATGGAAGAGCAAGGAGCTACACGGGCGGTTCTACGGGGCCCTCACGGGACCCGACGTAGACCTGCTCGCGTCGGTGAACTGGTTACGATTCGGGGACCTCTTCGGAGAAACCGAAGGTTTTGCCTGTGCAATTGCGGACGAAGTTATCATGACGAATAACTACCGGAGATATATCCTGAAGGACGGTACGGTCGACATTTGTCGGGCATGCCGCCGTCCCGGAGAGTCACTCAGGCATATCATCTCCGGTTGTTCTCATCTTGCTAACGGCGAGTACTTGCACAGACATAACCTCGTAGCCAGGATCATACACCAGCAGCTTGCTCTCCTATACGGTCTTGTGGACCACGAAGTGCCGTACTACAAGTACACACCTGCGCCAGTTCTCGAAAATGGTCGTGCCACGCTCTATTGGGATCGATCTATTATCACGGACAGGACTATTGTAGCCAATAAGCCTGATATAGTGATAATAGACCGATCGCAACGCCGGGCCATGCTCGTCGACATCACCGTTCCATGTGACGTTAACCTCGTGAAGGCTGAGAAGGACAAATCCAGCAAGTACCTAGACTTAGCTCACGAGGTAACCGCCATGTGGGAGGTTGATTCGGCGATCATTGTGCCGATAGTTGTTTCTGCGAACGGTCTCATAGCGAAGAGTCTCGACCAACATCTTGAGAGACTTTCGCTACGGGGTTGTGGTTGGATCAAGGGTCAGATACAGAAGGCGGTAATTCTGGACACGGCGCGCATAGTCCGAAGGTTCCTCTCTCTGCGGCCCTAACCACCGGCAGCCTGGGCCTTGCTCCGTTGCCGGCGGCACCGTAGGTTAGGTTTTTTATAATGTTTTTATTGTTTTTGTATGTTTTTGATGTATTTTTGTATTTTACTTTTGTAAAAATATTATAAAACAACCTAACTTGAATGAAAATAAATAAAGTAGTAATAATAATAATAAAAGACGTTTATTCAATAAGTTCGCATAAGTACATAATAAGTATGAAGATCTGCTGGACAAGCTTACAGAATGCATGCATAAGATTTATCTTTGGGTTAAAGAAATATGATCATGTGACCTATTACCGTAATCAATTGAAGTGGCTTCCCATCCGACGTCGTAGAGATTTACATACTCTTTCCCTCCTATTCAATATACTTTTTACCTCTTCTTCTCCCCAGTACCTTTCGGGGCAATTTAAATTTTTGGCTGAAGGCAGTGGCCACCGTCTGCGGTCGAGTGCGAACCTGTCACTTGCCATACCCCTTATAGTCTGAGAGTTATCTGGTCTCGCTCAAAGAAAAAAAAACAATATATAGATAACAGCAATTTTATTTCATCAAAAAATAGGTTACCACATTCGAAATAGATTATTAGATGAATCCACCAATATAAATGACTGCGTTTGCAGAATAAAGTTTAAAATAAGTTATTAAAATTCCTAGAAAATCAGGCGAAAAAGGTATCAACATTGAAATCAACAAAAAATACTTTTATTTATTATCTTCTTAATAATACAACTAATATCCAATTACTTTTGTTACAGAAACTCAAAAATATAATTCATTTTTGAAAATTTTAAATATAAAATTTCATTACGACACAGGCATTGAAGATATCAGGCCAATTATGGCCAATATGTATTTATTTTACATGTCTTTAAACATTTCACACCGAGTCCAATAAAGAAATAATATGAATCTTGCTATTCATTTTTTTTTTCGAACTATGTAAATAAAAGTCGCAGCAAAAAAATAACAGAAAGAAAAACTTAGTAGACTTGTCGTTGAGGTCAAGTGGAAGTAGACTAATAAATAATAAACCCATAAATATTTACAAGAGAGTGTTAAATGTATAGTTACTTAGTATGGGCGTGAGAGGGGCGTGTGGAGGGGGGAGTCCAAAGCGCTCCACGGCCCGCGCGGCACAGCGCGGGTCGTTGACCGTGAGAGAGATATTAAGTACAATTTCGATGTCTCGATGTGCGATGAAGGTCGCGTACGGCTGGTTTAATTTTCTAATTAAAGGCGAGTGTATGTATTTGTATTATTAAATTCCCGAAATTTCGCCACAGTTTCTTCATGACTGAGTAAAAGCCATGGTATAATATACATGCTGGGTATATTTATTATACATATACAGGTTGTAACAAAAATACTGGTGATCCGTTTAAGAGCATAATTGGTATCGTATTACGACTAAGAAAAAGTAGGAGAAAAAAAATTTGGACGCAAAATTTTTTTTTCTTCTATGGGACAGGTGGTCCCAGCCGGCCGACCCTCCATACTAAACCAAAAAAATTTTTCGCGCGAAAAAATGTTTTTCTTACTTTTTCGTAATAAGAATACGATACCAACTATGCCCTTAAAAGGATCACCAGTATTTTTGTTACACCTTGTATATGTGTGTACCCGTTTTTATAATATTTGAAATATTGGTGGCCAAGTTACAATATATGGCAAACCAAAAAGCGGAGTAACTGTTTTTAAATCAATTCTTAGGGTAGACTGGGGTCAATTGTACTATAAGGCAAAAAAAAACTATCTAGTTTACTAAGGTAGGCATTTATGTATTTATAATTAACGGCCTCCTAGCCCTTTGGGTAGTTACTCTGCCTACCAAGCGGGATACTTTTCGATAGGAAATGCGACGGGGAACAAAACATTTGGTATACAATTTTTCAAAATAAGGTACATTTTAGGCAGATTTTTATTTATTTGTATTTTGAATGGGACTCAAAATTAGGTACGTCAGTATTAGTAATAAGCAATGCGCAACTGAAAATTCAACTTTTTAAAAACAAAAGACGCGCGCTGGCATCGGCGGCTGCAACACCCAGGCTGCCAGCCCGCGTGCACTGAGGAGGTTGGTACTGTTGGTAGGCCTGTCGCCTACATTCCCCACCCTAGTGCTGGCACAGCACTCAATAACCAAAGGTACTTCGACCGTTTCCTCTGCATTCTGTAATGAGATAGGCCTAATACGAACAAAGCTGAGTGGGACTTGGCGAGGCCCTGCCAATGCCCATGCGGTGCGCTAACCACGATGTTCACGCAACTGCCCCAAATCAGTTCACTGACACTACATGTCTCATTATGCACACTATTATTTACACTCGTGATATATACACTTGCCACTGTAGTGTCACACATTTGTAGTCTCAGTGTAATTTGTAGTCTGTGTGTGTGTGTGTAGTCTCAGTGTCACAAACTCGAGCACTTTCGATACTTCGAGCGTAGACTCGGACTCGTTGTCAATGTCATTGAATTTATTTGTGTCGGCAGCAACCGACGACTGGTACAGTCTGGTCGTATAATCGCAGTCGTGACCAGATTGTTCCTCGTTACATTTTGTAGCAGCGACGCCTACATTATGTATACATATTAGCCTAGAGGTTGAATGTACTACTTTAGTCCGCCTTCGTAAGCCTAATATAACATACTTTTTGAGCATGAGAAGTGAAAAATACTTAACTATCTTAGGTATCTACTCATATCTACATGTCTGTGATAAAACTGATAAACACAAATATATGCCCTTACCTGGATTCGAACACGGGACAATCGGATAGGAATGGAACCGATCAGCATAAAAATAGTTAGTGAAAAATAAAAATTATTATTTTCATACAGATTTGTGGCTTTCCTAGACGGAATTTGTTTTGGCCCTTTATTATCTTTAAAAATCCTGGATAGGTGTGGGGTCGATCAGGATCAACAAAAGTTTGTCAAAAATTAAATTTTTCTCGCATCCTGTTTTTTTCCAAATTCTGTAAACGCCAATCTGTATTAGGTAATTAAAATTTGAGGGAAGGTTTCCTAAGACCTTATTCGCGTAGCACCCTGAGCTGGGATATAGTAGCTGCCCTCACTTAAAAAGAAAATCCCGCACCAATGATGCTTCTCTGTTTGGCCTAACGGTTGACTGGTAGAGAATGCCTTACGGCATTAAGTCCGCCGTTTGTAACCGTATATTTGTTACTGTGCAATAAAGTTTAAATAAATAATAAAATCCATTCTACCTATATATCAAAAATGTATTCGTCATGTCTGTTATTTATATGTAGGTAAGTACTTGTTGCATACCAAAACGATACTACAACATGACCCCTAGCGGCTTTAATCATATTAGCAATATTAGCATACTGAAAGTGACCCCTCCTTTTATATCTGACGGTATTTTTTTTTATTGAGTCCACATAATATACAGTGTGTTTCTGTAATAGGAGCAATAAATTAAAACGTAGATTCTACTCCTCGAACCAGGAAACGTTTGTTGAGCGACTTTTAATAATAACGTATGGTTTGATTTTTAGGACACTTTAAAGTTTTTTCGAACACGCAATGTATTCCGAAATTGACTATGTCTGTAGGGTGACAAGCAGTGTCAATTAGACGGATTTTAACGTTCATTGAAAATACTATTTAGTTTGTATGAAAAAGAGACAATCAAGTTGTTGAACAAAAGTTTTGTAGTTTGAGGAGTAGAATCTATGTTTTAATTTATTGCTCCTATTACAGAAACACACTGTACATCTAAAAATAGTCACCGTGGTATACACGGTGCCCGTGAGCATTGCGAGACATTTTAACCACGAATTCCTGAGCGCATAAGGTGTAATAAATATTATATGAATTTAAGTCAATTTCACCAAATATTATTTTTGCTTTTCTTTCCGATTTTTTAATGCTTTGCGAATTAAAAAAAAAACAATGTTAATGGTAAAACTATATGGACTAAAATAAATTGGTTTGGTACATTTTTAATTCGTAAAAAATGGTTCACGCAAAGTATTCCTTGGCATATTTGATATCTGTCAATAAGGATGCCTAGACTAGATTCCATAAAGAGTGAAATCGCCATCAAAAAAGCGTTTTGCACCGAGTTACAATAATAAATAAATAATTGTTTCATTTGCAGTAACTCTGAAACTAGGCGAAATTTAGAAAAAAATATACGAGATTTTAGTCTCCAATTATAATCAGGAATACACTGTTAAAATCTCTCGCATCACTCACGGGCACCGTGTATGTATGATAAAAAATTCACAAATTTAACGCGACGCGCACAAATTTTCTTTTTCGTATAAATAACTTTTATGATAATATCGCCGTTTGCAAACTGACTACAGAAAGGAATTAGGGATGAAATGGGTAGGAAAGACAGACTCAACTGGTTGTTTCAGTTCTGCCTGTTTCCGCGGCGGAACCAGGCAGCTAACGGGCGGCAACCACGAGAAGGATAACAACCAGTTTTGCCCCGCGGTTCCTTGCAACTGTGAGCTCCGCGCGAGGCCGTTCACCAAGCCAACCCCCGGACAGGGAGCTAGCTTAGAGAGAGCCCCAAAGCAAAACGACCGGTCGTAACTTGTTGCTTTGGGTCTGTCTCCGCCCGGGTTTAACACTCCTCCTCCTGTGTGCATTCGCCACGGGAGGAGGCCTGTTAATGAAGATTGACTAGTGTATTACCAGAAAGTAGCAACTTGGACTTGCGCATGTGTAAACCATGCGCTTGCGCGTAGTTATCGATTTAACCGAGGCTGGTTCAGTACAGAGTTGGGCAAATATGATTGAAACTAAGATTGAAAATGACAACGTAACTCTTTGAGCGTGATTACGAGTACATCAAGTACATCGTTAGCTTGACTCAAAAGCTGTCTAAATAATGTAATCATTTCATTTAGTCATGATTGAAACTAAAATATGTATAATTCAATCATGTCGGTACTCATGCAATGCATAAAGCTCCTGATATTCATGATTGAATTCTTAATCCAGTTCGTATGATTAAGGGTAACGCTAATTTTCAATTTGAGTTTAAATCATACAAATTTTTACCCAACCCTGCACTAAGCCAGCCCCGGCTAGCTCGATAACTACGCGCAAGCGCGTGGTCTGCGCATGTGCAAGTCCAAGTTTCTAGTCAAAATCTAGTCAATGCTCATTAACAGGCCTCCTCCCGTGGCGAATGCACACAGGAGGAGGAGTGTTAAACCCGGGCGGAGACAGACCCAAAGCAACAAGTTACGACCGGTCGTTTTGCTTTGGGGCTCTCTCTAAGCTAGCTCCCTGTCCGGGGGTTGGCTTGGTGAACGGCCTCGCGCGGAGCTCACAGTTGCAAGGAACCGCGGGGCAAAACTGGTTGTTATCCTTCTCGTGGTTGCCGCCCGTTAGCTGCCTGGATCCGCCGCGGAAACAGGCAGAACTGAAACAACCAGTTGTATCTTTTTACCCTTTCCATTCCCAATTCCTTTCTGTAACCAATTTGCAATCGATGATACTTTCTTATATCCAAAAGCATAAAGTTTGCTTTCCAAACAAAAATGTCTGCCAAAATCTGAAGGGGACGATTTGTCTGCTGTGCTGTGTGCACATATCAAATACGGTGTCTTTGAGCAATATACTTAATTTAAGCTCAGAAAGCATTCTTACAGTTACAATAAAAGAGAATCTAAAAAAACAGGATGTATATTTTTTCTCCTTTGTGTAATTTTATATCTTCATATAAGTATAAGGTTCAAAAATTTTATTATTTTTAAGAGCTATTTTGTAAAAAAAACATCTTAGTTTTTTCCCAAACTTAAATTCATTATACCCGAATTGGGTGTACCTACTGCCTTTTTGCCGAATTATGTTTCGTCAAATTTCATTTAGCAACCAACTTTTCGCCGAAGTTTAATTTCGCAAACCAATCCTTGGCATAATTTTACGTCGTAATTTTTTATTTGGTAAATAATTGTGTAGCAATTCGTGCTGCTCCCAGAGATAGGTAGGTTAGGGTTATTTTTTTTATGACCGTAAAAACGAAACTGCTCCCAGAGATAGGTAGGTTAGATTTTTTTATGACCCTAAAAACGAAACTGCTCCCAGAGATAGGTAGGCTAGGGTTATTTTTTATGACCCTAAAAACAAAACTGCTCCCAGAGATAGGTAGGTTAAGGTTAATTTTTATGACCCTAAAAACAAAACTGCTCCCAGAGATAGGTAGGTAGGTTAGGGTTATTTTTTTTATGACCCCAAAAACAAAACTGCTCCCAGAGATAGGTAGGGTAGGGTTATTTTTTTATGACCCTAAAAACGAAACTGCTCCCAGAGATAGGTAGTTAGGGTTTTTTTATGACCCTAAAAACGAATCTGCTCCCAGAGATAGGTAGGTTAGATTTTTTTATGGCCCTAAAAACGAAACTGCTCCCAGAGATAGGTAGGTTAGGGTTATTTTTTATGACCCTAAAAACAAAACTGCTCCCAGAGATAGGTAGGTAGGTTAGGGTTATTTTTTTTATGACCCTAAAAACGAAACTGCTCCCAGCGATAGGTAGGTTAGGGTTATTTTTTTATGACCCCAAGAACAAAACTGCTCTCAGAGATAGGTAGGTTAGGGTTATTTTTTTTATGACCCTAAAAACGAAACTGCTCCCAGAGATAGGTAGTTAGGGTTTTTTTTATGACCCTAAAAACGAATCTGCTCCCAGAGATAGGTAGGTTAGGGTTATTTCTTTTATGACCCTAAAAACGAAACTGCTCCCATAGATAGGTAGGTTAGGGTTATTTTTTTATGACCCTAAAAACGAAACTGCTCCCATAGATAGGTAGGTTAGGGTTATTTTTTTATGACCCTAAAAACGAAACTGCTGCGAGAGATAGATAGGTTAGGGTTATTTTTTTTACCCTAAAAACGAAATTGCTCCCAGAGATATGCTAACGTAATTTTGCACCATAAGTACTACAAGATTAGGGTATATTAGTATTATGCATCATAATATTATGAGAAAAATGACTTACGCCAATCAATACATTCGACAAAACAATAAAAGAGATTTTGAAACATGATCAAGTAAATATTTTGCCAATAATAACATTCTAAATAATCATTTGCGATATGTTATATACAATGATCGGCCGGTGGTAGCATTTTATGTCATTTTGACGTCCAACGTAATGACTAATATGGATAAGCCTTTGTTGTTCAAAATAAAACCATATGTTTTTATGGATTCACTGAATTTAATTTGTTATAGTAAATTATCAGTCTCAGCTCTTTTCAGTCGATCCCACGGAATATTACATACAATCAAAAATGTAATAAATCAAAATTAAATTGTTCTTGATCTATTTCCTACATTTTTCACCCACATGTGTATTTGATTTAAGGTGTTTTTGAATATTAGTTTTGCGTTTAGCAAACAAACTTATTTCACATTTTGTACATCATTAAACCTTTCGTTTTGTCGTATTTAAGATCCGGTTGATCTTGTAACCAATAACGAATGGTAAATTCGTTAGGCATATTTTACGTTCCACCAAACATTATAACGATATATACCTAATGAAATAAACAACTCAGTTATTCTGTTTTACGTGTTCAATTGATGGATAAAATAATGATGGGAACGTCAATGAGACAAGTGCAAGACAAGAGTTGACGTAGACTCATTCGTTCGATAGATAATTTATGGCCACTTATAAATACTTCATTCATAATCATAATAGAAATGTTAAAACCTCGATAATAAAACGCGATAAAAAAAAAAATAGGTATATAAATTCTGTACAAAATAAAATAAAATCATATCCATGTAATACTTTCGTCGGAAAAAATGCTACCAGTGTCCGATCATTGGTTATATATGCCAAAAATTGGTTTGCCATCTGATGATTCTGCCAAATGAAACTATGGGAAAAATAGTTTGGGAAGTGATAATATGCCATAAAGTTTTCGGCCACATATTAGTAAACCCCCGAATTGATTGAAAACTGATTGATTGATTAATTTTTTTGTATTTTGTGCATTAAAGTTTAAATAAACAAATAAATAACTACCTATACCTGTCAACGCCTAGTAATATTTGATGATGAACATTGATTTTGTGTGTGAGCCTGTACGGGCTATGCGCAGAGTGGCGCAGGGGACCTATTCATTTGGGTTATTAATATTAAGGAATAACACTATGGTAAACACAATAATTATAATACACAAGAAAACATTACAGGCGTCAAACTTAGAATATGTCAACTTCATAGTAGAGCGACTAAATGTAGCTTAAGCAGCCAGCAAGCAAACTTGCTTTTGGTATAAACCTTAATACAACTCCTCAAAAGCAACAGTTTGTTATCTCGCATACACCAACATAAAATCACTTAATAAATAGAAAAGATAACACTTGAAAAAGGTCATAAGAACTAAAAGAACAATTCTAACCAAATACATAGCAGTATGCATTAATAAGGTTTAAGACCCAGACCAAATATACATTTGTTATGTTTTACGCTGGGCAGTGGGTTTTGTTAACACATCTGCCAGCATTAATTCCGTGGGTACATGTCCCAATACTATTCTTTTGTTATCTTTCAAAACTCCCCGTATAAAATGAAATTTTATATCTATATGTTTGCTTCTACCATGAAACACGGGGTCCTGCGCAAGAAACATGGCAGATCGACTATCGGTGTTTAGAGAGATATCAGCATACCTTGGTAGGTCCATCTCTGTCAGCAAACTTTGGAGATATAGGCCCTCTTTCATGGCCTCCGCGAGGCTATAGTATTCGGCTTCACAGCTTGAAGTGGCTATGGTTCTTTGCTTTTTAGAGGACCAAGAAATGCTAGCTCCTAAAATGAAAGAGTATCCAGAATAAGATTTCCTGTCTATAGGACAATTTCCCCAGTCTGAGTCACAGTAAGCTTGAATTGACTTACCAGTCTTACTGTACATAAGGCCATAGTTTGCCGTACCTTTGAGATATCGTAAAACCCTTTTCGCAGCATTCCAGTGACTCGAATTCGGATCATTTACGAACTGAGCGAGCTTGATTATCGTATTCGTAATATCGGGCCGAGTCGCTACCGATAAATACATAAGTGACCCTATTAACTCGCGGTATGGCCATTTTTCCTTGATTTTACTTTCCCTAGTCTCACTCGGCATAAGTATAGAGGATAACTCACACGGAGTTTTGCAAGAATTACAATTTGATAAATTGAATTTTTCTAATAAAGTCTTGACATATCCCTGTTGTGACAGCGTTATGCCATTACCATCTCTCTTTATATCAATTCCCAAAAAGTATTTAACCTTTCCATAGTCTTTAAGGTCGAACTCTTGTCTCAATTCACTTTTAAATAGATTGATCCGATTTTCGCATTCGGATGCAATCAATACGTCGTCAACGAAAACCAGGACAAAAAAATGTTGGTTTTCTACATTTCTCACATAAAGACATGGCTCGTTGAGGCTTTGCACCAATCCCATTTCTTTTAACTTCTTGTCAAATCGTATATGTTCCATTGTCGACCGGCATGTTTTAAGCCATATAAAGATTTCTTTAGCAGACACGTGTCACCACCGCTTTCCATACTTTGAAGCATATTCTTCGCATTCTTCATTACCAATCTTCATTACCAATCTTCATTATTGTTATACGCTAGTTTTATTAAGCATTCTTTTAACAGACGGGGGACACGCATATAAATTTCCTCGTCTAGATAACCGTTCAAGTAGGCAGTGTTAATATCTAATTGGTGAATATTTAAGTCCATCTCCACAGCAAGAGCCATCAATAGTCGTACTGTTTCTAGTCTGGCAACCGGCGCAAACGTTTTTTCGTAATCCACTCCATATCGTTGGCTAAATCCTTGAGCCACTAGCCTGGCTTTTTTCTTAGTAGTTTTATCTATATTAAGTTTAGTAGTCAGTACATATTTACAGCCAACGACGTTTACATTTAACGGCTTTTCCACGATAATCCAGGTCTCTTTTTGCACTAGGCTTCTTATTTCAGATAGTATTGCATCTTCCCATTCTTTTCTTTCTTCGCCGCGTAGGGCGTCATCCAACGATATTCCGATAGCTACACCTGCAAAATCTATGCAGTCACTGTACTCATCTGTGTCTTCTTCGTCTAACTCCCTGTTAGATACTTCTGTCTCAATAATTGTAGACTTTTTTGGGTCGTCCCGGTTGGCCAGTGTGTAAGAGTTTCGGTCTGCCAGGTCCCCTTTTCAAGATAACTTCATGATCTCTATCTGGCGTTACTGTTTCTCGGACAGGTTCACTTTCTCCTTCATTATTTTCTATCATAATTGGCAAATCCATATCTTCCCCTGTTTCTCTAGTGAATTGTTATTCCCTCTCAACATTCTCTGGCATAACTGGTGAATTCATATCCATTTCTAGCATATCTTGTGAACATTGTATGAGATCTCTTCCTCTTTCCACGTTTTCTGCCATAATTGGCAAGTTTATAAAATCATTATGCACTTCTGTCTTTTTGGAAAAGGTAATTTCGATCTTATTTTGCTTTTCATCAGTAGTCTTAGCATCATGAGCCTCTACAGCATTTCTTTGAATAACAGTGTCAATGAAGTCCTTCTCGCCTTTTGATAACATTGTTTCATGGGACACATTTTCATTGAATTTGATATCCCTTGAGACTATAAATTTTCTTTCTTGTGGAACCCACACTCTAAAACCTTTATTAGTCTTTGGATAACCCGTAAATACACCAGATATCCCACGGGCCTCAAATTTGTCTTTATTTGGGTTTTTATTCAAAAAATGAACCTTCTCCCCAAATTTTCGTAGATAGTGGATCTTTACCTGTTTGTGGGTCCATTTTTCATAGGGTATCTCACCTCCTAGACTAGATGTTGGGCAGCGGTTCCTAATGTAATGTAACATGCCGTATCTAGATCTACAGCTTCAGCCCAAAAACCAATGCTCAACTCGCTGTTTAAGAGCATGCACCTAGCCATCTGGACTAAGGTGCGGTTCATTCTTTCCGCTATTCCATTTTGCTGAGGTGTGCGCGGCACACTTAATCTTCTTTGGATTCCTTCTTGGTTTAAAAAGTCATTGAAATCAGAGTTACAGTATTCAAGCCCGTTATCTGACTGAAAATATTTGATCTTTAAACCTGTATAGTTCTCAGCGTAATTTTTGTAAAGTTTAAATGCTTCCAGAGCTTTACTTTTAGACTTAAGGAAATATACTTCGCACCAACGAGTACAGTCGTCGATGAAAGTGATAAAATATTTAGCGCCAGATTTTGATTCACACCTCATGGGCTCTACAATGTCAGAATAAACGATGTGTAACATCTCATCACATGGGCCACTCGATTCAGAAAACGGTAATACAGACATCTTACCCCTTGCACAAACATCACAGTCGCGCAATATGTTAATGTTAGTTGATTTATGATCAATATAATGACCAGTTTTCTGTAATAATGTAGTGACATCTTTTGCATTAAGGTGTCCTAAGCGTTCGTGCCAAAGATGAAGGTCTATCTTGGATTCCATAGCTGCATTTGCAGATTCATATTCTTGAAGGCAATACAGATTGCCTCTACGGTTCGCAGTAAGTCGAACGTTGCCACTTTTGTCTAGTACTTTGGCCACTTCACGCGTAAAATATACATCGTAACCATTGTCCGTGACTTTTGCCACGGACATCAAATTGGTTCTTAATTCTGGTACATATAAGGTATCCTTAAATTCAATATGTTGTGCTGAACTCTCTGCTAATGCCGATAGTCTAACTAAGCCCTTACCTTGAACCTCCGCGCTCGTGTTAGTAGCCAACTTCAATTTACCATTGTACTCTGTAAGTGTACCCCCAAATAGGTGGACGTCATTGCATAAATGGGACGTGCACCCGGAATCAACCACCCACTGTTGTCTCAAATTATCAACAACGTTGCATTCCTGTAAACCTGAAACGTTTAAAGACATTAGTCCCTCATCTACATTGTTGCCATAATGCCTTGGTTTCAGGTTGGTTTCCCGACAATCAGCAGCTTTATGGCCAAGGCGATTACAGCGATAGCAATTCAGTGCTCTCCTTTCATTTCCATCGGTCCTGTCGTTCCATGTGTGATCGTGAGATCGAGACGCACCTGGTTCGTTTTTAATATTAACTCTCCGATTGTTCCAAGTTTTCTTTCTGTCGCGTACATACATTACGTCATTTTCGGCTGTATTTACCTTCCTAGACTCATATTCTTCTAGGATTTTTACCTTAAGAATCTCTGGTTTTGGTAGGTCATCGCGGCTTTCGATAGCACAACGGAAATTTGTAAAGCTAGATGGCAAGGTATATAACAACATTATGGATAGGAGATCATCAATATCATCATGGATCTTCACATCCATCGACTCCAGTTTGTCTACTGCATCAAAAAAGTTGCCAATCTCGTCGCGAATATCACCAGACTCACCCATTTTGTGCATTAATAGTCGTTTTAACAACATCGCCTTTCTAGCAGGCCCGCGAGATGCGTAAATAGACTGTAGTCGTAACCATACGTCCCTTGACGTTTGGCAATCCCTAACATGGCGTAGTTCTGACGAACTGATACACAGTATTAGATCAGCCTTAGCTTTGGCGTCCTCGGTTAACCATTTTTCTAAAGCTTCCGCATTAGCTACAGGTGGTTTAGTTACATTACCGTTTGTATATTTCCACAAGTCATTTTTAATGAGAATAGCCTCCGCTTGCAGTTTCCAGCTTTCGTAATTTTCTTTAGATAAGGCATCAATACGTATGGTACTCATCTTAGTTCACTTCTTCTATAGTAGCTAAAATAAAATTGTCGTAGTCATTCACTTCAACCGACTTTGCAAGTTTTGCAATCTATCCCTGGGCCTCATAACCATTGTACGGGCTATGCGCAGAGTGGCGCAGGGGACCTATTCATTTGGGTTATTAATATTAAGGAATAACACTATGGTAAACACAATAATTATAATACACAAGAAAACATTACAGGCGTCAAACATTAAGTGAAGTATATATAAAATTAGAATATGTCAACTTCATAGTAGAGCGACTAAATGTAGCTTAAGCAGCCAGCAAGCAAACTTGCTTTTGGTATAAACCTTAATAGAGCCTACTACTTTCATCCCCCTCTATAAGCGCTTTAGGGGTGAATTCAACTTTCGAAATTATTTTAAAAGAATCATTATAAGGTGACAAAACTGTGGTAGAGCCAGAGACTATAGAGATATAGACGACCACAGCCTAAGAACTTTTTGAAGCTCAAGTAAATTGCGCCCTCTCATTTGTAAGAGAAATGTCACCTGCACTGCTTCTCCACCTAGTAGCTACTAGTGTACTACTAGTACGCTATTTGTTACTAGGTGGAGTAGCAGTGCAGGTGACATTTCTCTTACAAATTCGGTATCTTTAGGCGGCTTTCGGACAGAGGGCGCAATTTACTTGAGCTTCAAAAAGTTCTTAGGCTGTGGTCGTCTATTATCTCTATAGTCACTGCTTATACGTATTAATAAATGTTCAAATATCAGAAAATTGTACGAAATGCACCCGAAAATTTTACGAAAAATCATCAGATGGCAATATCGTTTCGCATAACTATTTTTCGCATATTTTTATTTGGCATATAACCTAACCTACCTTATATCTACCAAATGGAAATTCGGCGATATAAAACTACGCGAAACATTAATTTGGTAAACTTTGGTATGCTAACTAAACGTTATGCGAAAAGTTGTTTGGGGAGTGAAATTAGGCGAGAGCATTTCGGCGAAATGTTGCAGACTGATTTGACTCATGTGTGGTCTAGGTCTATAAAGCGGTGCCTACTGTACTACTAAATACCCTATAACCTAAACTTACACGCATAATAACTTAAAAGCTAAGTATCTTCAAAAATTGGCATTTAAAAAACGATTAAAACTCCATCATATATTTATTTAATTCATAACAAACACAATATCAAAGTGATCAAAAAATAAGCCTTAAAAACATATAACAAAAAGGCATGGTACGAGTTTAGCTGGATGTTGTTATTCTAACCTAACCCAGGAGTCTCCAACACAAGTCACGGCCCGTGGGCCGGATCCGGATCGCGGGCCTGCCAATCGGGCCGGAGAATAGAGTTAAATTTATACCATACCACCTGTGCTACCCTACTTCTTCGCGGGCCGGATGCTGTGGCTGTTCTAACCCAAAAGTACACTATTTGTATTCTGATGTGTAATCTGACAACCCCCTTCTTCATAAACGTCTCAGGCCTCAATAGTTTTTTCCTTATCTGTCACTTTGACTTGTGTTTGTTATATAAATTAAAGAACTAATTAAGGCCTGAGAGACGTTTATGTATAAGGGGATTAGTTTATTTTAGTATATGGCATAGGCCTACACAACACAAATGGCCTTTGATAACTAGGTAGGTACTCCAGCTGTTTTAGCCTTAAAAGTAGTGAAGTTGAGCTTATCCGTTGCGCAAGTAGGTAGGGTGTATTCGTGTAATTGCGAAATTCGGATCATGATAGACCGGTTTCCTCACCGAGTTTTTCCTTCAACATCTAAATATTATTTTACCAGTGCTCTACGATACTAGATACTTTTTATAATACCAGCACGTCGGTAGTAAATAAGCAAACAGCCCGTCTGGTGCTAAGCGGTCACTATAGCCTATACTAGGGTGTAGGTTAGGCTAGCTGCCTCTACATGATGGGCCATAATAGGGACGCAGCTATACGACGAAACGAGATCGCAATATCGTTAGCTCCCTCTCTAACGCATAGCTGCGTCCCTATGATGGCCCGTCATGTAGAGGAGCCACATGCGCGTTACCAACCTCACCACCACACACCTTTTTTTTGAAGTACCTCATACATATGCAAGACGCCAGGGCTCGTACCATCTACCTCAGGTTTTGACCTCTCGTATGCCGCGTATATTATTTTCTAATAGTTTCCTCATTCGCGTATAAACGTTCCGGTTTACAAAAGATTAAATTTTGCACGTCATCGTCACATATATTTAGGTACTCAACCATATTAAATGATATATGATAGGAAGGTACATGACGACTACGAAGAGTGATAGTTTAACATCGCATAGATTAGCCTTTAGACTTTAGAATTAGGTAAGAAATAATTACTAGTAATTAATTATAATCCAATAGTCTCTATTGTTATGTGTTCATTCCGTTTATTAACCTTTTCGCCGCCATGCCATGTCAATATAATAAAGAATTATCAAAGCTAAGGCATGAATACCGGAATTCCGGAATCTCGAAATACCGGAATCTCGGACCGATTTTTAGAATATTTCAATACCGGTATTGAACAGGCTCAATATCGAAATACCGGAATCTCGGTATTGAAATTTTTCGTACATTTGTATGTAAAATTGATCACATTAATAGTTAAAACTCCAAATTTGCGGATACTTAGCCTAATAACAGTAATTTAGCCTGTATACTTCATTATTTATCTTCGTTTGTTCAGTTTAAGTTTCGCTTATTGGTTGCGTAGGGAGATTTGCATTGATACAAAATCAGCAATCATTTTCTTATATTTAAGTGATCGATCGAAGGTTGAAGTCGCAAGATTCGAATAGTTTGGTTGATGATGTAATAACAGATTCACCGATATCTGGTTACTTTAGATGAAAAACGTTCTTCTTCTCTAAAATTTTAATTTACTGATTTTGTTGAATGACTTGAATGTCTGCTATGGTATGATATGAAATTATGTAAAACGTTATTCACCCAGTTTCTGGACCAAAAATATAAAACCATCAACCAAGACGTCGTCTGATTATGTTAAGGAATTGCATAGTACAACAAAATATGATTGACTAGAAAGCTTTATTGAGTTTTAATTGCTTTTAGCCTTTAAATAACTTTTTTTAATGGTCATCTCCAATACCGGTATTAATACCGGGATTCCGGTATTGAGGTAGCCCTAATATCGGAATACCGGTATTGAAAATTGTCCGATATTCGCATGCCCTAAATTCAAAGCCAAGCAAAAAGTTATACCTTAATAAAAAGTTGTACCTAAAAACAATGTCGTCGTAATTTTAAAGCAGCAATGGATACCAGATTTATAAATGTTTAAAATCGATGTTGTAAATTATAAGGGATTCTTAGAAAATATAAATAACTTGAGTATACGTATAAAACCCTCGACTTGATAATATAATATTGATTCGAAGGCGCGTGGGACACGAAATATACCTATATCAAGTCATTGGCGGCGAAAAGGTTAATGCCAAACAGATGTAGTCAATAAGTGTATAGATAGGTACATACAGTCGCATATACAGATATATCGGAGAAGCCAAGGTGATACACAAATATCTGAACAACGCCTCTATTGTCAAGGCGATAAAGTGCATGTTTGTGCTTATTTTTGAGTACCGTACTGTACATATATTATAAATCACTAATAATGTAATAACAATCTCATTTGAACTTGCTAATTGATTTCAATTTGATAACTAAATTATATGAATAGTACGAGTCTACCGCTCTAACTGTCTTTAAAAACGTCGCATAACATTCAACCGCGTCAAAAACATACCAAGTTCTCCCTAAAGAATAAACTGACAGAACTGACTCAAAAACGTAGGTAAGGCATTTTTTCAGAAAAATATTAATGGGCAGTAGGTACCTACATAAACATAAAAGTACCTAGGTAACTTTAAGTAAATTCATAAAACGTATCCAATTCATACATGCGTTAATCTCATTGAATAGACACTAGCTCTCTGGTCTGGATATGACTGTCTTTAATGGTGCGTTTCAATGCCCATAGCCATGATGTTTTGAAACAAGAGATCGACCTCGAGCCGCGGGTCCGGCCGGGGGCCCCGCGGCTCCTGGCCCGAGTCCCCGGACCCGGAGCCGCTCCACGCGTCGCACTCGCCGGGGGCCTGCTCGAACCTCACGGACGTGGACGGCACATTACAAGCACATGAATTCTTTACAGCTTCCTCTTGCAGCCTTTCTGACGTCTCCTTCTCTATTTTTTCCAAACGATCCATTGCGGTGCTAGCGTCCCCTTGTGGACGTGCTTCGAAATCGATCTCTATATCGATGCTGGAAAATACAAATTAAAGGTGGTTATAATGTGGAAGCGGTTTGCACTCCGGACCGTATGCGTACCTACTTCAACAGATCATCACTCATCAGGCCTTTGGGTCAGTTACGGTTAGGGATACTGTACGCTGTACTGAGCGCTCCTCTTAAAAGTCTACCCTTAACTCAGTCAATTGAAATAGTAAATTACGCACCCAGGGCGGTAAAATACAGAACGGCTCGAACTGAAGGTGAAGGCCATAAGCAAGCAATCTGAGATCTTCTTTCCTATCGGTCGTGGTGCGTACACGTGTCACTACGCGCGCGGGCGGTAAAAATGTCGCTAACCACCGGGAGAGAAGAAAAGAATACTGTGCCAGTGACTTGGTTTTCTAACAGTCTAGTAGAGTAGAAGGCAGTTGTAGTCTTAGAACTACCTAAATGTAACCTAGGTTGGGTATTTAGCACGCACTGATGTCTTCAACCACTCCGTCCTCAACATCTAACTTCTGATTAACTGCGTTAAGTGGTAGACCTCAATGGTTCCAATTACCCCTAGACGAATCAAAGTAAATTAAAAAACAAACGAAAGTAGGTAAATTAAATACCTGCTTACATGTTTGCTTTTCTTTGTTCACTCAAACCGAGAAGCAGTTAAGCAAATAAGCGACGGGAGAAACGGTTGACATAGTGAGAAAATACTACCAGTTCACCATCGCTCATCGTGACGTAACGTTGGGAAATCGAGTAAGGTACTTACGCTCAAACTTTAGGGCGGCCACCGACTATCAGTCCGCCTGACGGTATCGGTCTGTCAATTGTTCGGAGCCGGCAAATTTTTGTTCTAACTGACAGGCTGAGATCGTCAGGCGGACTGATAGTCTGTGGCCGCCTTTATACTCGCGGTCCATTGCAATGTTGACAATTGGAGTGAGATAGTATCAGTGGCGGGGTATCCATAAAACTCGATTCCCACCGCAACTTACCCAATTTCTAGGCAATTGAGCACTTTTCTTAGGTTACAATGAAAGCGAAAGCCAAATAAGATGCAGCTTGCTAACGAATATACGAAGATATTTTATTTTATATGCCTTAATCTAGAAATGTAGTACGTAGAGAACTTTGATAACGTTTTATGCAGATTTTCATTTTCATTGCAGATGCTGCGTTATTTGACGAAGGAAACGAACTCTTAGGGTCTCTCCCCACCTATTGACGCGGAATAGGAATCGGCTTTCGCCGATAGAAACTAGGCTCGGCTCGTCTCGGCCGACGGCTGCCGACGCGTCGATGTCTTTTTTTCGCTCTTATTGCGAAGACACAAAGCTTTTTTCTATTGGCGAAAGCCGATTCCGCATCGATAGGTGGGGGGAGACCCTTACCCGATTCGCGCATCTTACAGGACAGCAAAAAGGTTATCATGAACTAGATCCTAGTCTCAAGTCATTCTTTTTTCTACTAGTTCGCACTCAAACGACCATCAACTCATTCGAGCTGTTAGATGGATGTCGGCGCAGGTACTAACCCCGTGAGTTCCCTGAACTGCGCCCAGTCGTGCGCGCAGGGGGCGCGCGGTATCTCTCGTGCGACAGCGCGCATCGCGTTTTCCACGCTCTGCCCCACTAACAACTTTTCTTCCTCATCTGAAAATTTCAATTCATTTTTATCACTAATTACCGAATAGCTGAAAAAAGATCAAATTTGTTTTTAACTGATCATTAGGCTTGAAATAAATCAGCAAAAAGACGGGTAATTTCGAGGAAGTCGTTTGCGACATTATGTGAATATCAGAAAATAGGGATGTGAATATCCAAAATGTAGGTATTGAAAATTTCCGGATCCAATGGATCTTGCATACATTTCTGATCCCTCGCGCAGACCTTATCAAAACGCCTTTTTTATTTTAAGATTTTTTTATGCCTGCTGAACGACTTCATACACCACGTGTCTTATAAAAAAAATACTTGTTTTGTGGGGTGGTATGGGGTTAGTAGCACGGGGCCTAATTAGCAACTCGTCTATGGGGCAACTCGTCTAAGACGCAGGTTGTCTAAATCGCAGATCGTCTACATATCAACTCGCCTAAAAGCAACTGGTCTACACGATTTTTTAAGTAGCAGCTCGTCTAATTAGCTATTGGTCTATATAACTGAATAGTACTTTTCTGGCTAAATCCCTTAACCAGAAAATTCTCAAAATGTTGAATCCTCAACTTAACTAGAAGGAGCCCCGCTTCGCGGGGCTCCTATTTCTTGGCGGTTTGCCCTTCGGGCATCTGAAGCTACCTAACGAACCTAACCTACCTACCTATTGATTTAGTTTGATTTCCGTGAAATAATACACTATCGGGGAAAAAAGCGTAGGTAGGTAGGTAGGTTAGGTTCGTTAGGTAGCTTCAGATGCCCGAAGGGCAAACCGCCCAGAAATAGGAGCCCCGCGAAGCGGGGCTCCGTCTAGTTAAGTTCTCAGTTATATAGACCAATAGCTAATTAGACGAGCTGCTACTTAAAAAATCGTGTAGACCAGTTGCTTTTAGGCGAGTTGATATGTAGACGAGTTGCGAATTAGACAACCTGCGTCTTAGACGAGTTGCCCCATAGACGAGTTGCTAATTAGACCCCGTGCTACTAACCCGTGGTATGGTACCTATGATCTTTTATGGATTTCACTGTGACAAAAGTTGGACGACGAACGCAACGGGCGAAAATATAGCGGCTCCTTGTTCACCACGGAACCTTAAAAACGGGTATCTACCGTCAACTGATACAACTTTGCCTACGATACTCAACTTTGCCTGGCTTGAAAATCATGGCTTTCATCACCAAACAGCTATCTATATCTTACTCCTGAGATGGGAGAAAGGCGGCCATCTCAGGAATAGGATATAAATAGTAGCAGTTTGGTGAAGAAAACAATGTTTTCCAAGGCAAACAAAGTTGAGTACCGTAGGTAAAGTTGTAACAGTTGACGGTACCTATCAATCCTATCATAAAATAATAATAATAATAAAGCCTCTTTATTTCCATAATGAATGACTTACAAAACATTGAGTATTATTATTTGCATGCAAAAAAATAATTGATTTTACAATAATTATTAAATTGAAATTATATCATTAATTAACATTTTCATTGTATATAAAGATTAAATTTAACTATTATATCTCTATCCTAATCCTATATATCATACCTATACAAAATAAACATCAGTCTCTCATGGAAAAAAAACAGTGAACATATCTAAAATATAGCTCTGTACCTAACTCATTATGTTTTACCTTAACATATAGGTATCATTGTCAATATTGCCTCCGGCATTTAACGGCCTCCTAGCCTAGTGGGTCGTGACCCTGCCTATGAAGCAGGAGGTCCCGGGTTCGAATCCTGGTCAGGGCATTTATTTGTGTGCTAATCACAGATATTTGTTCCTGAGTTATGGATGTTTTCTATGTATTTAAGTATTTATCTATATATATCTATTATATATATCGTCGCCTAGTACCCACAACACAAGCCTTATTGAGCTTATCGTGGGACTAGGTTGATTTGTGTAAGATTGTCTCATAATATTTATTTATTATTTATTATTTATTTATTGCCATGACTTGTTATTCTATATCTTTAGCACACACGAGACACGGCTAGGTAATTAGATTCTAGAAACATACTACCATGCAAATTAGTATAGCGTAGGTACAGTTTATCTTTGTACTTTACTTTAGTTAGGTAAATATCGAGATAAATGCACGAGATAATGTTAATAGGAACAATGGAAAAATTCACGCCTTATGACGCGACTCCGGAAAATCAGCCCGCCGCCGCCGTCCTGTCTGCATGCCTGCCTGCCTACCTGCAGCCTTGAGCCGCGTCGCTTACAGTAGTTACAGTGTTAAGTTAGACATATTTACATTAATTAATAATAGTCATTGTATTATTTCATTAAAAATAGTCGTATTAGTTATCAAAATTACCTAGATATCATTGATTAAAGCCTTTTGCACATCTGTGTAGACTAGATGTAAAAGCAGATTACTTACTATTAAATTAAGCTAAATGCGAATTAATAATGAAACCTCAAAATAAACCTACCAAATTTTAAATTCGATTACCTACTGCTAATTACCATGAGGCGCGAATCGAAATGCAACTTCACGACAATATAAAACATTGAAAACTCCAAGCTCCTTCAATCTTCGTGATTCTGAAGAGCCAACTTAGCATAAATATGTTGACATTATGGTGTTGCAAAGGTTAAGGAAAGCGGCCGACGAAATCTTATTGGTTTATCGTTAAGTATACTAGGCAACGACGTCTTCAGATTCCGCAACCACGAAATTATATTTATATAGGCAGCTACTTACAATAGGCTCGTACGTATTATGCATATGCCTAAGTATGTTGTGTCATTTTCTCTTGCGACGACTGTAGTTACCTAGCGCTTTCGACTATTAAATATATTAGAATGTTGTGCCACATCTACAGAGTGAACAATAATAATTAGAATATTTATTTGTAGGTACCTAATTGTGTCGTTTCCTTTAGATCAGAAGATAATCTCGATTTCTTCCTGCTATATTAGGGACATACGGCGGCTCGCAAAAGAGTTTTTCAGATCAGAAGAAATGCAGGATAGTGGCAGGATAATACAAATTACATTTTTTTTCTCAATAAACATAGTATTTCACGCATCGTACAGTCAGCGTAAAATATTTTGTAACAGCCAAAGTGATCAAATAGTCCGTCACACCATGTATTTTGTATGATGTGACGAACTATATGGCTACTTTAGCTGTTACAATATATTTGACGCTGACTGTACGATGCGTGAAATACTATGTTTTTTGAGAAACAAGATGTAACAGCCAAAGTGATCAAATAGGTCGCCACACCATGTATTTTGTATGGTGTGACAAACTATTTGGCTAATCTAGCTGTTACAATATATTTGACGCTGACTGTACCAGCGCCGCATGCGGTAGGTAACCGCAGCAGTGTGAAAGCCGCCATACTGTGTCTGTGTCGCTCCAATAATGCAAAAGCGATAAAAAAGAGAATCTAACCGCCGATCTAACGTCGAGTCGAAAACAGTATCTACTAGTACAGGCGGGGACCGTATGATATGCTATCATACGTGATACAAAGATAAGCCCCATGGCACAGGTTTATAAAAGTGATGCTGAATTGTTTGTATCACGTAACGTAGCCTACGTAGCAAATCTTACGATCCCCGCCTATACCTACAACACTCAAGAAACTTATTTGTAAATGTAACGATTCACTTTAAATTTCTTGTAGTATGGTATAAACCTTTCAATCCTCATTAATAATACCTCTTGCCATTTGAATTCGTTTTACTTAAGGTCCTAAAATACTTTATTTTAACTAAACTAAATCAGCACTCGCAAAAAACATATACTACATATACCTACCTTGTAAATTGCGAAATCCCTAAACTTACCCATTTGGACAGTGCACCCTGTATAGACACAGTTATCTATGTAACGGAAAGCGGTTGAAAGTGCAGCCTGCAACGTTGAAAGCGGCCATTGCGCCTACATCTACACTGTGCAGATATTCTACTCATTCTACAGTTTCATCACTTTCATCAGACATCAATGCAACCACTCTCATACACGCTAATGATTGTAATAGGTAAACTTGAGCCGACCTACTCCGACGTACTCGTAGCGTTATACCAACCAACTACATAGAATAGGTACTTATACTTAGTATTCATTTCCCTTTGTGACGAAACTAAACAACAAATTTACCTTATTTATCTACACAGATGTAACAGATAGGTGCGATAAAGTACCTAAGCAATGATTTAAGGCTAGACTAAAGAAATGGCTTCTCGAACACACATTCTAAAGTTTTGATGATTTTTTAAATTAATATTCCTATTCCTATACTATATTCCTTACTTACCTAATTACCTATTGGTTACTAATATACAATATGTATATTCTGTCATTTTAATTTGAAATGACATGTAATATTATAAATATTGGGAATAAATAATATAGTACCCTCCGTTATGGGAGAGGGCCTAAGTGATAGTTCAGATCTGGATACGGTTACCAACTTTTGGTATGTTGTTGGGCACGACACTAGGACCCCAAAACTGCCGAGAGACGGGGACTTCGATGAATGTCTCCCGAGTAATGACGTCATCAAAATGGCTGCCGCTTTGTTGCGAAAAGTGTAAATTTCATCCAAACTGTGCATTGCACCTATACGTGTGTAGTATTAAACGAAAGAAAATTAAATGTGCTATATTGTTGTCATACATTATATACTACTATATATTACAGTTTGACAACTATGAACGAAAATCCAAAATCAGGCTAAAAAATAATTCGGCTATTTGCATTTTACAACAAAATAATAAGTCAAACTTTAAAGCCTAGTACTACAATAACAAAACAGGCTAGTTAAGCTATACATTGCTATAAAAATTATTAAAATCTGGTAATAATTGTGGCAGCTATGTTAAAAAACGTGTCGACACTGCTGAACTATTTCCTTAGAGTGAAAAAATAACAATTTTCACAATTTACAGAATATCCGCAGAAGCTTCGAGTATATTGTTGGACAAATAATTTGGAGCCCCTATATGTCGGAAAAATATCTCTATAGTGACTGAGGTCCAAATAATGACGTCATGAACGTGACCACTACCGAAATTTGTAAAACATTAATTAAAGCTATACTATGACACATACATACATGTGTGTAGCATCGATCAAAAGCTTATTAAATTTACTACAATACATACATACATTTTTTGTGAAAATAAGGTATAGTTTAGGAGTTGTTGACAAAATAAAATATTTATTTAGGAAAATAAAATGTATATGTTAATTCTGTGGCCAAAGAAAATACAATACACTAATGTTTTGTATAGCATTAAAAACACCAACTATTCAGCTTTAAAACACAGTTTGAATTTATAAAATTTGATAAGAACTATAAAAGTTGTGCTTACAACTCTAAAGCACACTAAATATTTTACCTACAATGCACTCATACTACGAGAAGCTTGGGCCTAAATATTGACTAGTTTTTTATAAATTTTGTAAGGATTTAGGGTTCCTTGCCATTAAAGTAAATAAAAAAACCGGCCAAGTGCGAGTTGGACTCGCGCTCCGAGGGTTCCATATACATCACACAATTTTAACAATTTGTATTTTTAAGACCAACTTACGTTTGACCGCAGACTTTTTAGTGTTTTTTTCTGTAATGTACAGGTAAAGAACTATATTAGGTTTTTTTTTCTAAAATGTAGTTTCTTCAGTTTCCGAGAGACGGAGGGGAATGGTCAATTTTTGCCTTTATTCTTGAATAACTTCAAAACTATTAAAATTAAAATTGTAAATGTTATATATTTGTAGTTTTCACATCAAACCCTTTCATTTGATATATAACAAGGTATAGTTTGTTAGTAATTTAAGAAATAAGGCGAAAATTTTCCATTGCTCTCCGTCTCTCGGAAACCGACGAACCTACATTTTAGAAAAAAATACGTAATATAGTTCTTTACCTGTACATTACAGACAAAAACACTAAAAAGTCTGCGGTCAAGCGTAAGTTGGTCTTAAAAATACAAATTGTTAAAATTGTGTGATGTATATGGAACCCTCGGAGCGCGAGTCCAACTCGCACTTGGCCGGTTTTTTTATTTACTTTAATGGCAAGGAACCCTAAATCCTTACAAAATTTATAAAAAACTAGTCAATATTTAGGCCCAAGCTTCTCGTAGTATGAGTGCATTGTAGGTAAAATATTTAGTGTGCTTTAGAGTTGTAAGCACAACTTTTATAGTTCTTATCAAATTTTATAAATTCAAACTGTGTTTTAAAGCTGAATAGTTGGTGTTTTTAATGCTATACAAAACATTAGTGTATTGTATTTTCTTTGGCCACAGAATTAACATATACATTTTATTTTCCTAAATAAATATTTTATTTTGTCAACAACTCCTAAACTATACCTTATTTTCACAAAAAATGTATGTATGTATTGTAGTAAATTTAATAAGCTTTTGATCGATGCTACACACATGTATGTATGTGTCATAGTATAGCTTTAATTAATGTTTTACAAATTTCGGTAGTGGTCACGTTCATGACGTCATTATTTGGACCTCAGTCACTATAGAGATATTTTTCCGACATATAGGGGCTCCAAATTATTTGTCCAACAATATACTCGAAGCTTCTGCGGATATTCTGTAAATTGTGAAAATTGTTATTTTTTCACTCTAAGGAAATAGTTCAGCAGTGTCGACACGTTTTTTAACATAGCTGCCACAATTATTACCAGATTTTAATAATTTTTATAGCAATGTATAGCTTAACTAGCCTGTTTTGTTATTGTAGTACTAGGCTTTAAAGTTTGACTTATTATTTTGTTGTAAAATGCAAATATCCGAATTATTTTTTAGCCTGATTTTGGATTTTCGTTCATAGTTGTCAAACTGTAATATACAGTAGTATATAATGTATTACAACAACATAGCACATTTAATCTTCTTTCGTTTGATACCACACACGTGTAGGTGCAGTGCACAGTTTGGATGAAATTTGTACTTTTCGCAACGAAGCGGCAGCCATTTTGATGACGTCATTACTCGGGAGACATTCATCGAAGTCCCCGTCTCTCGGCAGATTTGGGGTCCTAGTGTCGTTCCCAACAACATACTAAAAGGAGGTAACCGTATCCAGCTCTGAACTATATTCCCATAAGGGAGAGCACTAATATGATTAATAGATAATTCATTGAATCAGGTGTTACTTTGCGGGAGTCCTTATCAACAAGAATAATCTTAATTTGCTCTTCCGCGGTACAATAACGTGCTATAGTCGATTGCCAACTCTTTACGAAGTAATATCATTCTTGCTGATTAAAAATGATCTAAAATCTAATGATTGATTTACCAACGCCTCGTGAGTGCCCAACTGCCCACTTACCCTGATGTACCGGCAATCAGGGCACCGCACCGCACCACCGCTAGGCACTGGTCCCACCGCGAGCTAGTAAGCTATGAAGCTATCGGCTATAAACACGAACAAAAGATAAGCACTCCCATGTAAATAAAAGAGACACGGCGATATTTATAGTTACTCGCCCAGCAGTGAGCTATAAATATCGCCGTGTCTCTTTTGTTTACACGGGAGTGCTTATCTTTTGTTCGTGTTTATAGCCGATAGCTCATAGCTTACTAGCTCGCGGTGGGACCAGTGCCCTATGATTCCATCTTCCATCATGTTGGGTTGTTGGGACACCGGTGTTCCACAGACTGTACAGCACTTACCTAAAAGCGCCTGCTTGGCGGCGTTCGGGCGGCGCAGGGCGCGCGCTATGTTCCCACACACTGGTTGCTGCGAAGTTAACCTGCTCCCGCTGCTGCGCCATTCCTCATCTGTCAAAAAATACTTTATTTTCTTACATGTTTGAAAGAGTTATTAGCTTCTTTTTAGCGGGCATCAAGGGGAATGGAGTAGGTAATTAATAAAGGCGTGAAATCAATGTACAGAATAATCTTGGTTCGAGTTTGATAGATACAGATATTTAGATGGCGCTTATAAAGCTTTTGTGGTGGCTCTATTTTTAAACGTTAACTTTTCGCAAATGGATTTAAGTACAACACGATCCAATCCAGCTGTCCAATTGGCAGTTTTGTCTTAATCGGTACACATCTTAAATAGTACATTTCGATACTAGGTCGGAAAGGATGTCATTATTCCACGAGTTCCGAGACATTTTGCCATGAGCCGCAGGCGAGTGGCAAAACTCGGAACGAGTGAAGAATGACATTCCGTCCGTGTATTGAACGACGTTTTTTAATACAGTTGCGAAAAAATTATAAAATGGACGATTAGTCACTTTGAGGTTACTTTATCCGAACACTCGCGCGGTGCGGGGCGGCGCGGTGATCATGAATCCTGCGCTGTAATTGGCTGGAAAAGTAAAAAGCGCTAGTGCGAGAAATCCAACTTCCCGCACTATAAACTACTACTAGAATAGCACTTTTTTGAGCAACTGTGTTAAAAAAATCAATTAACATTGTGGAGCATACATTTGTTTGTTATTATAAGCTGTAAGTGTAACCGTGCTACGCATACCCATGAGCGTATTCAGCACATGAAGCCTGGTGGGTGCCCGCTCCCGCTCCCGCTCCCGCGCCGAGCTGGCGGTGGCGGGGCGCGGCGGCAGCTGCACGCGCGGCCGCGCCCCGACACACTCGGTGGTGGCGGGGCGCCGGCGGGCCCGCAGCCCCCGCAGGGGGCTCACCACGTCGGCCTCCGCTTCTAGGCTCTGCGACAGTCAAATTAAGAAAATAATAATGTACCCGTTAATGAATTCCTATACCTATATAGCTAATTTTTCCAAGAGGATTCTATTAACTTACTGAATTGTTAGGGTCCACACTACACGCACCGCACTGCAAGTGTATCTTAGAAAGACAATGGCCCCCGTGACGACACTTGCTCCAACCCACCTTAATTATTTTAGTATGTACCTCAAGATGCAATTTTGAGGGTCCAGGCTGTGGTTCCAACGACGCGTCAGGAGTCATAGAGGTGGCCGTGGTGTCGACCTCGCACTCGCTCTCCGAGTCGGAGCTCAAGTGCGGCAGGTTGGGCTCTGCTTCAACACCGTCTTCTGCTAAATGTATACAATTATGATTAAGTCCAAATTCAAATCTTATTCCAAAAAAGACCAGCGACAACGTGTCTTGACCCCAAGGTAAGGATACGTTTTTTTATTGTCGCTAATAAGTGTTGCGTGTGGTAGCTCTACGTGTTCGTTATGACCTGCAAAAAACAGAAGTATGTCTATTTCAGACAGCAAAATGGAGTGCCACGAGTGCTAGTAAGAAATCAGGATAAAAAAATATACCTACGGCGTCAAACACAACACATCATTCTGGCTCAGATTTTAGGATGTCTCGCAACATGCATTTGGATAGGCTATTCCTACAATCACCCTTCCTGATCAGTCGCTTAATATTATTAGGCAAGTAATCAACCAATTCATGGCCTTTACTGCGCGGTAACCCCACGCGGCCGCTAGCACGGTGCCTTGCAATGGCTCTATCCCACCCACCACTTACCTTCATCGACGTGCATCGGACAATCGTCTAGATACTGCAGGTTGGGAACAGCAGCCTCCACCCGCGCGCGGTAGTCCTCCTCGTCCGACAAGGGGGTGCCTTGCAGCGTCAAGTTGCGCAAGGAATCACACACGCCCAGCGTCCACAAGCGGCTTGACTCGGCTATCGGGTTACTAAGAGAAAGTGTAATAAATTTCGTATTACTAATTTTTATTTATGATGTCCACGAAAATCAGGCTAGTTACTCACTTTGCTAAGTTAAGCGTATGTAACTTCTGGAGGCCGGCCAAGGGTTGCAAGTCGCGCAAGCGGTTGCCCGCCGCGTACAGCTCCCGCAGGGCTCCCAGCCCCCACACCCCGTCGAGGCTCGTCAGACCACAGCGATTTATGCTCAGGACCTGGAGCATAGTTCATATGTGAAATACTAAAACATTTTGACGATGTATCATCGACTCAAACGGCAAAGTATCAACCAACTGTTTATTTTACACAAAACATAAACGTTGTGTTTTGTAAAAAAAAGCATAAACGGTTATCATATTCGATCGGTTATCATACCGATTCTTATCCAGTCCTTTGTGAAGATGTGATTCATAAAGGTTTGTTAAGGTTAGGCCAGCTCTTTAACTTTAACTTATTGTATCAATTTGACATGTACCTTCAAGCGAGCAAGTCCAATGCCAAGGTCCCGCAAGGAGGCGACCGCGCTGCCGTCGAGCGTGAGCTCACGCAGCCGCGGCGCCAGCACGGGCAGGCGGCGCAGCCCGACCTGCTCCGCGATCACGCGCAACTTCGCCTCGCGGATGCGCAGCACCTCCTCGTCGCTCTGGGCGCCGCTCGATTGTTTCTGCTCAAACAACATTAGTAAAGCCAGCAGCTGATTCAGAGATACACACAGCAGCAGCTAGGATACATTAGAACTCAATTTACACTGGTCTAATTTTCGATCGTTGAACACCTTATCAAGTAGGTCTAAAAAATAGCACACTTCTTTACATTTAAAACTCCAAAGCTTGGATAATTTCAATTGTAAATGCATATTTGACGCGTTTTTGTTATTATTCTCAATGTGAAATTTGAATTACGTCCATGGGCGGCGGTAATCAGTTACCACCAGATGATACGTCTGCTCGTTAGCTGCATAATACGCCTGTAGCCGGGCAGGCGGCGCTCCAACTCCTCATGCCCCGGCGGCTGCTCACGCTGACAAGGACACTCACCAACAACTCGATGAGCGTAAGATCCCGCGGTATCACGATACACCTGTAGCCGGGCAGGCGGCGCTCCAACTCCTGCCCCGGCGGCTGCTCACGCTGACGAGGACACTCACCAACAACTCGATGAGCGTAAGATCCCGCGGTATCACAATACGCCTGTAGCCGGGCAGGCGGCGCTCCAACTCCTGCCCCGGTGGCTGCTCACGCTGACAAGGACACTCACCAACAACTCGATGAGCGTAAGATCCCGCGGTATCACAATACGCCTGTAGCCGGGCAGGCGGCGCTCCAACTCCTGCCCCGGTGGCTGCTCACGCTGACAAGGACACTCACCAACAACTCGATGAGCGTAAGATCCCGCTGTATCACGATACGCCTGTAGCCGGGCAGGCGGCGCTCCAACTAGTGCCCCGATGGCTGCTCACGCTGACAAGGACACTCACCAACACCTCGATGAGCGTAAGATCCCGCGGTATCACGATACGCCTGTAGCCGGGCAGGCGGCGCTCCAACTCCTGCCCCGGTGGCTGCTCACGCTGACATGGCAAGGACACTCACCAACAACTCGATGAGCGTAAGATCCCGCTGTATCACGATACGCCTGTAGCCGGGCAGGCGGCGCTCCAACTAGTGCCCCGATGGCTGCTCACGCTGACAAGGACACTCACCAACAACTCGATGAGCGTATGATCCCGCGGTATCACGATACGCCTGTAGCCGGGCAGGCGGCGCTCCATCTTCTCCTGCCCCGGTGGCTGCTCGTGCTGACAAGGACACTCACCAACAACTCGATGAGCGTAAGATCCTGCGGTATCACGATACGCCTGTAGCCGGGCAGGTGGCGCTCCACCTACTCCTGCCCCGGTGGCTGCTCACTCTGACAAGGACACTCACCAACAACTCGATGAGCGTATGATCCCGCGGTATCACGATACGCCTGTAGCCGGGCAGGCGGCGCTCCAACTCCTCCTGCCCCGGTGGCTGCTCGCGCTGACAAGGACACTCACCAACGGTACAACTCGATGAGCGTAAGATCCCGCGGTATCACTATACGCCTGTAGCCGGGCAGGCGGCGCTCCACCTCCTCCTGCCCCGGTGGCTGCTCACTCTGACAAGGACACTCACCAACAACTCGATGAGCGTATGATCACGATACGCCTGTAGCCGGGCAAGCGGCGCTCCAACTCCTCCTGCCCCGGTGGCTGCTCGCGCTGACAAGGACACTCACCAACGGTACAACTCGATGAGCGTAAGATCCCGCGGTATCACTATACGCCTGTAGCCGGGCAGGCGGCGCTCCACCTCCTCCTGCCCCGGTGGCTGCTCACTCTGACAAGGACACTCACCAACAACTCGATGAGCGTAAGATCCCGCGGTATCACTATACGCCTGTAGCCGGGCAGGCGGCGCTCCACCTCCTCCTGCCCCGGTGGCTGCTCACTCTGACAAGGACACTCACCAACAACTCGATGAGCGTAAGATCCTGCGGTATCACGATACGCCTGTAGCCGGGCAGGCGGCGCTCCACCTCCTCCTGCCCTGGTGGCTGCTCACTCTGACAAGGACACTCACCAACAACTCGATGAGCGTAAGATCCCGCGGTATCACTATACGCCTGTAGCCGGGCAGGCGGCGCTCCACCTCCTCCTGCCCCGGTGGCTGCTCACTCTGACAAGGACACTCACCAACAACTCGATGAGCGTAAGATCCCGCGGTATCACTATACGCCTGTAGCCGGGCAGGCGGCGCTCCACCTCCTCCTGCCCCGGTGGCTGCTCACTCTGACAAGGACACTCACCAACAACTCGATGAGCGTAAGATCCCGCGGTATCACTATACGCCTGTAGCCGGGCAAGCGGCAATCCAACTCATCTTGCCCCGGTGGCTGCTCACGCTGACAAGGACACTCACCAACAACTCGATGAGCGTAAGATCCCGCGGTATCACGATACGCCTGTAGCCGGGCAAGCGGCAATCCAACTCATCTTGCCCCGGTGGCTGCTCACGCTGACAAGGACACTCACCAACAACTCGATGAGCGTAAGATCCCGCGGTATCACGATACGCCTGTAGCCGGGCAGGCGGCGCTCCAACTCATCTTGCCCCGGTGGCTGCTCGGGTTCGGGAGGCGGCATAGCCAATGCCCTGATATTAGACAGTCTATGTTTGTAGTTACGTTTCATTGATTAAATGATTCAATGGTTTGAATAAATGATTAAGTAGAGTATAGAATTTATAATATAAGAAGTATATTTTTAAGATGTCGGAATCTTACTAGAGATTTCTACCTACAATTCCGACATCTTAAAAAAATCATACTATATTCTAATTCAGTATAGGTATTTCATCATCGGCATGATAATGTGATCTACCTAATATTTACTATCGAACATAACTGTTTTTTTAAAGAGGCACAATGTTATAGTTATTTACCTAAACAACGGTGTTGGTCGCAAGTTCTGTGGCTCAGGAGTGCTGGTGCTTGATATTTCCGAAGGCGACGGCGAAGGCCCGATACTGGGCGTTTGTGGAGCGCTGCCGAGCTCCACGCACGGAGCTTCGTGGCCAGGCATCTTGGCTGCCCAGCTAACTCAAGACTACTCCATAAACTTTGCAAGAATAAGTATAGGTACGGTCGCCGTCAAATATATCGGAGCGGCCAGGGCACCCAAAAATATTTGAACATGCACTTTATCTTCTTGACAATAGAGACGTTGTTCAGATATTTATGATCACCTTGGCCGCTTCGATATATCTGATGGCGACTGTACATCGTTTTAATACGGGTAAGTTTTTTTCGTTTCGAACGCTGTAGGTACCGACTAAGCGGGAAAAGGGACTACATTTATTTTCGAATATATATGTTTTAAAACTATTTACTCTTGTGTATGGGACAAACCGAAACACCGCTGCTAAAAGTTAGCTCGAAAGAAATAAAATCCCAAGTCCTTTTTCGCCTTATGTTCCTTAGCTTACGTAAACTATAAGATATTAAGCAACGTAACTAATATAAGATAAGATTATGGCATTCGGGTTTATCTAAACACTCGCAGAAGCAAAATTACAACAAAACTTTATTTAATCGCGTTGGTATTACTCGTAATTTGTTCTAAATATAAGTCTGATTCTCTTTCTTTCGTGCACGGGAATCACGAAGGGCCTTATGAAAGTTGTAAATAAAATTGTGAGATATACAAAGAGGTATGTCAAGGTATGTATGAATAGATTCGAGGTACAGTCTAAGAAATTTTTGGGGCTTCTAAGTTCTAGCAGGAGTAGCAGGCCAACGAAACTCTCCGCGCGCCGCGCGCGAGCTTCTTTTGTATTATACCCACCTACGGATCGCGAAGTTACCGCAGCTACATACAGTATAATTATTACCTGTTGAAATTCTACTTACCAGAATGGAACGCTTAAATAGAATATTCTAATAACAACTTAACTATATAATCGTAAGTTTGAATGCTATTTTTACGCTGCTGTTTAAGTTCACAAGGCTTCGCCCCCCACTCCCCCCCAAATTGTACACGCCAAATTGAAAAATTCGTTACTGACCCCCTCAAAATCATCACATCGTAAGGATTCGAGAGTAGTAACCGACGCACGTATTGCCTCCAGCCAAAGATACAGGCTGTAATATAAACCACCGCTCATATCGAGCGAGGTCCTATCGAACGGTAGTTTTTATTTACCCAGTATTTTACTTAAGGTTAGATAAGAAAATGAATAAAGCATCTGTCTGGGTATATAGAGATTCTAGGCACTACAATACAAAGCACGTGAGAGACTCGAAAATTTCACACCCGGTTTATCTAGCTCAACATTTTCAGTGCCAACAACAACTCCCAAGGGAGTTCTCAAAACATAACTCATACCCGCATGAGTCCCAATTAAGGGGAGTTAATTCTAAACGACAAGAAACCATACCAACCAACTCCCCTATACCTTTCGGAGCATAGAGATTAATGAATAATGAACATAGAGGAGTTCTCAGTGTGCTGCGTTATTTACACAGCCACTGCGTCTGTAGATTCCCCCAGTCCCATGTGATGTAATTCAGCGATGGTGTTAAAGTGTTAAGTTTCAGCGTGGCAAAAAGTGTTAATGACTAGAGAGCTGTCAGGAGTTCCTTTGCATTGCATTGGAAAGTAGGCTACAGTGGCGGCGCGTCCATAGAACACGTTTCCCGTCGGCTTGCCTAAGTTTCAGGCGCCTGAGCAGTTTTCCTACAGCTCATGAAAAAAAATTAAGCCAAATTCAGCACCGGCTTGCCTAAGAAAAATATTGACCCACCGCCACTGGTAGGCTATATCACTACAGCTTTACTACGGCTGTGGAAGAAGTGACAGCCACTTTTATCAATTCGATTGTGCGTGCCTCGTCCTTACCGTTAAATTTCCTTATAACAAATACGTTATGTCCAGCTAATTCAGAAAATTATTTGTTTTGTATTCAATAGATTTTATTTACAATTGTTATTTCCAATAATAATCAGTTGCCATAGTGACAACCAAAGACAATAATCATAGGTATTATACCTACTTATGTTATACTAACATGAAGTTATTATTTTAAACTGGAGTAAGCTCTTCGGTCATAGATATTTGTATCTAAGCCCGCTGTACACATTGGGCCAACGTTGGCCCAACTAAAGGACGCAGCTATACGATAGAGGGAGCAAGAGATATCGCCGTTCTGCCGTATAGCTGTGTCCCTTAGATTGGCCGACGTTGGCCCAATGTGTACAGCGGGCTATAGACATACCACCCATATACCTGAAACGGAAATAACGATACCACGATTGAACGGGATGGTCTTATTACACTTTCCATAGATATGACAGAGAAGGCGCTATTATCGTTGGTCCTTATCATAGACTCACCCTTGTGATTATTGCTTACTTCCAAAAGGCCCTAAGTACAATAGAAACGTTAATCACCCTCCACCGCTCTTTGAAGAATAGGTATAGTACTATTATTTACCCTGTGATACTACGTCACGTAGTCTACGTGGTTACGACCATTACCACAGAGTAAATAATAGTATAATACAGAGAGACCTCTGTAATGTCACGTAATGTCACGAATCATGTTGTCCCTTCTTAACACATGACAAGTTCTCTTTCACACTTATGCAAACGTATCGGATACGTTCTGTCAAACTCAAATTTTTTGACAGATTTACACTGAGTTGTACCCCCCTGCCATTACCACCCATTACGACGTCAAACCAGGGGGGTACAACTCAGTGTAAATCTGTCAAAAAATTTGAGTTTGACAGAACGTATCCGATACGTTTGCATAAGTGTGAAAGAGAACTTGTCATGTGTTAAGAAGGGACAACATGATTCGTGACATTACGTGACATTACAGAGGTCTCTCTGTATTATACTATTATTTACTCTGTGGTCAAACTACAGATTGAATAAAATAAAATTTCTCAAATCCTGTTTTAAATCAGGTAAACAATTCACTTTTTTTTATATTAAAGCGGTATTAGACATTGCAACCTGCAGGGCCCAATCTGTCAGGTTGGAAGGTGTAATTAAAGGTAGGGCCCGTAGGTAGCTGAAGGAGGGTAGGGAGAGGCAGGGTACACAACAGATTGGGCCCTGCAGGTTGCAATGTCTAATAGCCGTTTTAACTTTACTAGAATCCACTTGAATCACTTAAATGCAATATCAAAACGTTGCGTATGTCATGTGTTGACTGCTTAGAGTATGGATAGTACTGGAGCCGGCGGAACTGTTAATTTATCAAAATTATTTACGGTTGGCTTCCATATAAGGTTGTAGAGCCCGTCTCGAAGATCACGAAAACATAAGTCTTAAAGGTCTTAAATGGGCGCTAGTATGTATGGCGTCAAGTTGAAAAAACGAAAAAATGACGTTAATTTATCAACGAGCTAACAGCTCCAAATTTTGAGACACGGTAGAGCCCACCTTAAATGCCCTACATACCGAATTTAAGACCATTCCGGTGGGCGCACTAGATTTTAAGACCATTTGAAAATACGAAAAAATGGCCTTAATTTATCAACCAGCTAACAGCTCCAAATTTTGACACACGATAAAGCCCACCTCAAGTAACCTACATACCAAATTTAAGACCATTCCGGTGGGCGCACTAGATTTTAAGACCATTTTAAGAAGTAATCGATTCCATACGAAAAATAGTAAATTGCTTTAAATTCGGTTCAAAAATACATTTTAATGGTTTGACATAACGGCATATTCATATTCAAGGGTCTCATAGTTAAATATGCCGTAAAAGTATACTACATAAGTCTAAAAATTGGAAAATTCGTCATTGCAGTTAGTCAGGGTGTTTTGAATCACAAAATTCATTTTTAATTTTTTACTTAATGGTAAAATCTCGATTCAGAAAATCGGACGTAATGCTTATAGGCATTTTCTAACAGTAACTCATAACCCAAAACAGACAAGCGTCAAGTTAGGTGCTCCTAAAATATGTAGCTGTCTGAAGAAAAAAAAGAAATTTAATTATTCATCTTAACGCTCTAAATTTTGAGACGTGGTCGAGCCGACCTCAAATAACTTACATGCCAAATTTAAGACCATTACAGTGGGCGCATTCGATTTTAAAACCAGTTGAAAATACGGAAAAATTGCGTTAATTTATTAAGGAGTTTACCGCTCCAAATCTTGACACACGACAAAGCCGAATTGAAGTATACAGTATACTGCATACTAAATATTAGACCAATTCGGTGGGCGCGTATAATTTTAAGACTTTAAAAAAACGATTCCATACGAAAAATAGCAACTAACTTTAAATTCGGTTATAAAACTCTTTAAATAGTTTAACATTAACTGCATATTCAAATTTAAGAGTCGCCAGGACACTCGCGTTCCCATACAAACGTAGTTCAGCTCTCATTTTAAAACGACATACTTTAGAACCACGAAATTTAGCATGGGCATTCTAGTAGTACAGATCTATGTCGGTAATTTGTTTTCGTTGCTAAAAATTGTAATACAAAGAAAATAAAGACAGATACAGATTTACATACAAAACTTATTTTTGCTATATTTTCTGGTGGAGAGAGTCAAGGTCGAGCTCAGGAACCACGCGGCAGAAGAATGAGAGACCCACATCGCAAGCATAGGCGATGACGTGCCCTCAATCCATCGTCTATGCAGGCAACTGGGAACAACCATAGAAGCCATAAGACCACTTTACGACGAGGGAGAAACGCTGCGCTACAGAGCAAAGGAGAGAGCCGAGCTGTTCGCGGACAGTCTGGAGGCTGCGTTTACCCCGAACCCCGCAGCAGACGAGGCCCACACCAGGGAGGTGGAGCAACGACTAAGGGGGTACTTTGAGCAGCAGCTGGATCTTCTTCACACCCGGCCAAGTCAGAAGAACACTGGCAAGATCCATCCCCAAGAAAGCCCTGGGCGCCGACTCGATCCCGAACATGGCGCTCCAACATCTGCCACAGCACACCATAGTGGCAGTGACCAGCCTGTTTAATGGGATCATGCGCTCGGGGCACTTCCCGAAGACCTGGAAACTTGGCCGGGTCATCATGTTGCCTAAGCCAGGGAAGGACAGGAGAAGACCGGGCAGCTACAGGCCCATCACCCTGCTCAGTACCCTCTCCAAGACTTTTGAGAAGCTCCTGCTCGGAAGACTCCAGCCGCACATAGAACGGAGCCTAGAGCAGTTCGGCTTCCGCTCAGAACACTCCACAACGCTGCAACTAACCAGAGTGATCTCCTTTATGGCGGAGCACATGCAGAAGAAGGAGCACGTCGTCGCGGTGTTCCTGGATATGGAGAAGGCGTTTGACAGGGTTTGGCATGAGGGCCTGCTAGCCAAACTGTCGACGTCCTCGGCCCCACGACGAATCATCCGCGTCGTCCGCTCCTTCCTCGCTGAGCGTCGCTTCCAAGTGGTCGTGGAAGAGACCCTATCCACAGAGCGCCCGATCCTCGCGGGCGTCCCTCAAGGGAGGCCTGTCACCAGCATGCTACGCCTGGTTCACCGACGACATCCCGGTGGTCGGCGACGTCAAGCTGGAACTATTCGCGGACGATGCTGCATACTACGCATCGTCCATCACACCTGCACACGCCGCGCGCAAAATCCAGCGCCAGCTTGACGTCCTACCCGAGTGGCTGACCAAATGGAGGCACACGCCATCTCCACTCCGACTCCTCGGCGAGGAGATCGAATGGCAGTACACGGCAAGATATCTGGGGGTCACAATCGATCGGGGCCTCACTATGAAGCAGCACATAGATGAAGTGATGCGCAGGGCGAAGACCGCGCTAGTGAAACTTCGCCCGGTACTAAGTAGCAGTATCCCGTTCCGTCCAAAGCTGGGGATCTACAAGGCTTACGTCAGATCTAGACTGACTTACGCGGCTCCCGCCTGGTACGCCAGGACGGCAGAGTCAAACAGACGGAGACCCAAGGCACAGGAGTCGCTAAGCCTAAGGACCATCGCCAGAGCCCCACGCTACGTACGGAACAGAACAATTTACAAGGACTACGAGATCCAGAACCTGGACGAGTTCATCGGCCAACTCGCGCCAGATATTCACCAGTGCCGACAACTCCTGACACCAGCTGCTTCAAGGGATAGCCCCCTTGCACGCCCGTCCCCCAGATGCCAGCCGAGCACGAGCCCAACCACGAGAGCTCGTACCCACAACTGACCCCTAGTATGCTCCACAGCACATGCAGCCGCAGACAGGCCATCATGTCCTCCAAGCCAAGATGGCCAACAAAAGAAGATGGTCAAGAAGAAAAGAAGAAAAATGCCAGTTTAAAACTGTGCATTCAACAGACCGAGCCGTTGTCACGGCTTGCGACAGCTGCAGCCACAGAGAGCTAGAAAAGCTCTGAAATAGCCTCCTCACGCCCTAGGGGAGTGTAAGAAGACACTGGACTGGCACTCGCAAGACCGGCCGCGTTGGTCAATATCAGCTAAATACGCCGCTTCCCCCCTGCCTGCCTTCAGTCCCGCGAGCGCCCTTACAGAGAACACACGTACTGCCTATCTGCGGCACAGACAAGTCTGTTTCTGCTTTATTTACCTATGTTATCAATCTAATAGGTAAACTTGTGTGTACCGCGTACATATGGGGTGAATGAGTACAACAGGGGTGAATTTTTAGGGTTCCGTACCTCAAAAGGAAAAAACCGGCCAAGAGCATGTCGGGCCATGCTCAGTGTAGGGTTCCGTAAACTGAGACCATTAATTCAAAAGGTCGTTTCTTACGGGAAATTTGGCGGCGCTTACGTCATTTTTACTTACGTCCTTTCACTAGGGTTTTGAGTGATAACTCAAAAACGGCTCAACCGATTTATTGCAATATAGTTTTCATTGAAGTTACTCATTAGGCCTCAGTATCATGAATTTTTTCAAAATTTTAGGACCCACGATTCAAAAGTTAGATGGGGGGGACGCCCTGTTTTAAACTTTCGGAGCTAGTATTTCCGAAAGTATTAGTTTTATCCAAAAACTGTTTTAGAAGACCCTAATTATTTTTAAAAGACCTATCCAACGATATCCCACACAACTTGGTTGGAACGAAAAAAAAATTCGCCCTCCACTTCACGTGTACGGGAGGTACCCTAACAAAATATATTTTTCGCGTTTTTATTCTACCGTTTTGTCGGCTTGGTTAATGCACATATTCAAACCAAATTTCAGCTTTCTAGTGCTAACGGCCACTGAGCTAGACCGCGGACGGACGGACGGACGGACGGACGGACGGACGGACGGACATGGCGAAACTATAAGGGTTCCGTTTTTGCCATTTTGGCTACGGAACCCTAAAAACGGAACCCTTATAGGATCACTTTGTTGTCCGTCTGTCTGTCTGTCTGTCAAGACCATTTTTCTAAGGAACGCGTGAAGATATCAAGCTGAAATTTATATTAAATACTCAAGTCTATTGTCCCTTGAAGCTGTGAAAAAATCAAACTTAAAAGCCAACGCAATCAAAAGATACAGTCGTTTATGCTGCAAATTTTAGAGTTTTCGGCACTCGCAAAACCTACGGGGTACTTCCTGTGAACTCAGAAACTTGAAATTTGGCACGAAGCAACGTCATATAGCATACACAAAGGAAAAATTATAAAAAATAGATATTTTTAGTAAAATCTTACAAAAATATATATTTAAAATTTTAAACTTACTAACTTTTTTTCCCGTAAACGCGTAAAGTTATTAAGTTGAAATTCATGTCAAATTCTCAGGGCTATAGGACCTTTCAGATGTAGCAAAACCAAACTTTTATCTCGACGCAATCAAAAGAAATAGCAATTTAAGTTGCATATTTGGAAACTGAGTACTCGCAAGAAACTCAAAACCTAAAGGGTACTTCCCGTAAACTCAGAAACTTGAAACTTGGCACGAAGAAATTTCATATAGCATAGACAAAGGAAAAATTACGAAAAGTAGATTTTTTTTGTAAAATCATACAAAATAATATATTTTAAATTTTAAACATTTTACCATTTTCCTCGTAAACGCGTGAAGTTATTAAATTGAAATTTATGTCGAATACTCAAGGCTATAATACCTTTCAGATGTAGCAAAACCAAATCTTTATGTCAACGCAATCAAAAGAAATAGCAATTGAAGTTGCATATTTGGAAACTCAGTACTCGCAAGAAACTCAAAACCTAAAGGGTACTTCCCGTAAACTCAGAAACTTGAAATTTGGCACGAAAGAACTTCATATAGCACAGACAAAGGAAAATATACGAAAAGTAGAATTTTTTAGTAAAATCATACAAAATAATTTATTTTATTTTTTAAACTTACTACCATTTTCCTCGTAAACGCGTGAAGTTATTAAATTGAAATTCATGTCAAATACTCAGGGCTATTGTACCTTTCAGATGTAGCAAAACCAAATCTTTATGTCAACGCAATCAAAAGAAATAGCAATTTAAGTTGCATATTTTAAAACTGAGTACTCGCGAGAACCTCAAAACTTTAAAGGGTACTTCCCGTAAGCTTAGAATCTTGAAACTTGGCACGAAGAAGCTTCATATAGCACAGACAAAGGAAACATTATTAAAATAGACATTTTTAGTAGAATCACACAAACAATATTTTTTTAAATTTTAAACTTACTACCTTTTTCCTCGTAAACACTTAAAGGTATTAAATTGAAATTCATATCAAATACTCAGATCTGTAATACCTTTCAGATGTAGCAAAACCAAACTTTTATATCAACGCCATCTAAAGAAATAGCAATTTTAGTTGCATATTTTGGAGCTGAGTACTCGTAAGAAAATCAAAACCTAAAGGGTACTTCCCGTAAACTCAGAAACTTGAAACTTGGCACGAAGAAACTTCATATAGCACAGACAAAGGAAAAATTACGAAACTAGTTTTTTTTTGTAAAATCACACATATTTTTTATTTTATTTTAAACTTACTACCTGTTTCTTCGTAAACGCGTAGAGGTATTAAATTGAAATTCATATCATATACTCAGGTTTATCACAGACAAAGGAAAAATTACGAAACTAGTTTTTTTTTGTAAAATCACACATATTTTTTATTTTATTTTAAACTTACTACCTGTTTCTTCGTAAACGCGTAGAGGTATTAAATTGAAATTCATATCATATACTCAGGTTTATAATACCTTTCTGCTGTAGCAAAACGAAACTTTCATGTCCACGCAATCATAAGAAATAACAATTGTTATAGGTTTGTACGGAACCCTCGGTGCGCGAGTCCGACTCGCACTTGGCCGGTTTTTTTTTATTTAGGTAGGGATGTAGGCTGTCCGTAACAGCTATTTTTCCGTATTTTCAAGTGGTCTTAAAATCGAATGCGCCCACTGTAATGGTCTTAAATTTGGCATGTAAGTTATTTGAGGTCAGCTCGACCGCGTCTCAAAATTTTGAGCGTTAAGATGAATAATTAAATTTCTTTTATTTTCTTCAGACAGCTACATATTTTAAGAGCACCTAACTCGACGCTTGTCTGTTTAGGGTTATGAGTTACTGTTAGAAAATGCCTATAAGCATTACGTCCGATTTTCTGAATCGAGATTTTACCATTAAGTTAAAAATGAAAAATGAATTTTGTGATTCAAAACACCCTGACGTGATTCAAAACACCCTGATGTGATTCAAAACACCCTGACTTAAGTACTGCTATGACGAATTTTCCAATTTTTAGACTTATGTAGTATACTTTTACGGCATATCTAACTATGAGACCCTTGAATATGAATATGCCGTTATGTCAAACCATTAAAATGTATTTTTGAACCGAATTTAAAGCAATTTGCTATTTTTCGTATGGAATCGATTACTTCTTAAAATGGTCTTAAAATCTAGTGCGCCCACCGGAATGGTCTTAAATTTGGTATGTAGGTTACTTGAGGTGGGCTTTATCGTGTGTCAAAATTTGGAGCTGTTAGCTGGTTGATAAATTAAGGCCATTTTTTCGTATTTTCAAATGGTCTTAAAATCTAGTGCGCCCACCGGAATGGTCTTAAATTCGGTATGTAGGTCATTTGAGGTGGGCTCTACCGTGTCTCAAAATTTGAAGCTGTTAGCTCGTTGATAAATTAACGTCATTTTTTCGTTTTTTCAACTTGACGCCATACATACTAGCGCCCATTTAAGACCTTTAAGACTTATGTTTTCGTGATCTCCGAGACGGGCTCTACAACCTTATATGGAAGCCAACCGTAAATAATTTTGATAAATTAACAGTTCCGCCGGCTCCAGTACTAGGATGGTAGAAGGACCTTCTACCATCCATAGCTTAAAAGCCTGTTACACTTGTCCTAGTTAGCTTCCTAAATGAGTTAGTTTCTAAATTTAGTCAAGTGTAACCGCATTTAGCAAGTAAATTTACTATTGAAAAAAGTTAGGATCCTAATTAGGATGCTAGTTAGGATGCTAAAAAAAGTAATGTGTAACAGGCCTTTTAGAGCTTTAAACCAAGCGGAGTAGCCATTGACAGGCGGTCCCCCCTGCCGAATGAGTATGACCAGTGGTCATACTCATTGTATGGACTGACGTTTATTTGACGTGGCTATTTTGACGTTTCTCATACATTTGACATTCCCCTCCCCCGCAAAAAACGGCAGACTTTTTCCGATAGAAATGAGAGTGCGTCTCGCATCCGGTTGGTTTAGTAATCAAAGGTTGACTGTGACAATGACAAATGACAGTAATGACACATGAAAAATGATGAAATTTTGGCGCGAAAGGAGTGACGAGACGAGAAGCAATGTGAAGTGCTAAATTCGTGCTAAATTACCATAAAAACACTATACATCTTCGGAGTTCTACAGTTCTAAGGATAATTAACCTGTAGTGCTTATCTTATTTTAGTTTTTACATAAACTATTACTTCAATAAGTAATTCACTAGTGTATCACAAGTGAAGTCATTATGGCAACCAACGGCTTTACTGATAACCATGATGAGTATCAGTATCTTAAGCTTGTTAAACAAATTATAGACACAGGTATGGCAGGTGTTCACGTATTTTTACGTCAAGCTTAACCGTACACATTTGACCGTGAATGTTACTACGTACCAGTCGCACACTTTTTGATCGTTTCAAGCATAGAGTTAGAATATATAAAATCATTGGTTACAGGTGATAAAAGAGTCGACAGAACTGGAGTTGGCACTCTGTCCATTTTTGGGGCAATGCAAAGATATTCGCTTAGAAACAATACATTGCCTCTTTTGACCACGAAGCGTGTCTTCACTAGAGGGGTTTTGCAAGAATTGTTATGGATGATCTCTGGTTCTACTGATGCCAAGGAGTTAACCTCCAAAGGGGTTCATATTTGGGATGCTAATGGCTCGAGGGCTTTCCTAGATAACCTGGGATTTACGGATAGAGAAGAAGGTAGAAGTTTATTACTTTATTATATTATAATACTTACAGAATATTTGTTAATCTTCTGCTAAATTTTAAATCATTAATATTTTTGTACAGGAGACCTTGGTCCAGTGTATGGATTTCAATGGAGACATAGTGGTGCCCAATATGTCAATGCCAAAACTGATTACAGCGGGCAAGGAATCGACCAGCTTCAAAACATCATTGATACTATAAAGTATGTTGTTCATTTTACCCACTTTTAAAACTTTGGCTGCCAGAGACGTCAAATCACGCGCACAGAAAGTTGTGTCCTCAGTGCCAGCCCATAACTAAAACAGGGATATTGCGAATTTTCGCATCCGCATCCGCATCCGCAATCGCGGATCTTCCGCATCATTTCAACATCCGCATCTGCCTCTGCATCAAATCGATGCGGGGCTTATGCGGATGCGAGTCTGTACAGGAACGTCGCGGCGACGGCGCACGTGTTGGGTAAAGTAGGTAATTTCACCATTACCCAATAGGAATATTGTTACATTTTCGTGATTAGTAGCTCGAGCTCTATGTCCTTGATGGATAGCGACAAGAACTGACGAGTTTGTTTTGTTTTTAATACAAAACTTTAATATTTGGGTTTATTTTGTGAGCCTTTTAATATCCGCATCCGCATCCGCGGATGTCAAAAAATCTACATACGTGACATCCCTGATCTAAAATATAACCGGATTGCCTTGCGTGCATTTTTCTGTCCAATGTATTTGCGGTCAAAGGGTTAATGAGCATTTTTCCTATATATCTATTCTAGCTCTACAATTGCTGAAATTCTTCATAAATTTTAGGAAAAATCCTGCAGACAGAAGAATGCTGATGTGTGCTTGGAATCCTTCAGATCTGGGTAAAATGGCCCTGCCGCCGTGCCACTGCTTGGCACAGTTCCATGTGGCCAGTGGCAGGCTCTCCTGCCTCTTGTACCAAAGAAGTGCTGACATGGGTCTTGGAGTGCCATTTAACATTGCCAGTTATGCCTTTTTGACACACATGATTGCTCACATTACAGGCCTGGAGGTAAAGTAATTGTTTTGTTGATCTACACTCATATTACAAATTCTCCATTCTGCATCTCTATTCAAAAACCGTATGTAATTACCAGAGCTTATGTCATATTAAGGCAAATAGCTCACCCCCACTGAGCTCTGGTTATTACCACCATTATTGCAACCAGTACTGTAACATCAGTGTATTATCTGTGACTGGGGGCTGATCTGTGGTGGCGCCACCATAATGAAAATCAATTAATTATATGGTGAAATGATGTACGTTGAACGTAGATTATGTACGTATACCTCGCGGCACGTAACTCTAGCGCTGACCTTGATTTCTGCGCATGTTCTTCCATAGCCCTTCACCCCCTGTATCCCCCCGCGCGCCCTATTTTCGACTTCTGCGCAATAACGTTCACCGCTAGAGTTACGTGCCGCGGCCTGTATTATGTGTATTGCTGTACCTGTACTGGGCAACGAAATAATGGGCATTGTTTGTGGCGCCGCTGGGGAGCATACTCTGTAGCGGCGCCACTTCAAACGCATAGATAGGAATGATATTCGCAATTTGTTTCTTATGGAAATTGATGTACGAATGCTAGTTATTGTGTACGTATTGAAAATAATGATTAATACTTAGTGATTTTACATACTTTTATTAATTCCGCGTTCTGTCTGAACAATACGAGCTGTTATGTAAGAGAGGCGCGCGGGTGAGCGAGAGATATATAAAACCTTCCTTTGCTGCCGCGCACCTTTCCTATTTTTAATAATAATCATTATTTTCAATACGTACGCAATAAACAGCATTCGTACATCAATTTCCATAAGAAACAAATTGCGAATATCATTTCTATCTATGCGTTTGAAGTGGCGCCGCTACAGAGTATGCTCCCCAGCGGCGCCACAAACAATGCCCATTATTTCGTTCCCCAGTACAGGTACAGCAATACACATAATACGTACATAATCTACGTTCAACGTACATCATTTCACCATATAATTAATTGATTTTCATTATGGTGGCGCCGCCACAGATCAGCACACTGTGACTGTGGTAAAAACGTATGAAAATTCATCACCTATACTACATAACATAATGAAAATCCGGCCTCCTCCCCGACTGTGGTCATGCGCCCCTCTGACCGCCAGCACAATCGTGTTGGCCATGTCGGTGCAATGGCGGTCATTCTAATGGTTTCCGAACACATCATTTAGGATTTATATGTTTAGATAGTGTATGCAACTGTATGTAATTAGGCCTTAAAAAACTCGTGTGATCTTATTATTGAAACTCGCCTGTGGCTTGTTTCATAAATCCACACTCGTATTTTAAGAACCCTTATTACGTAACAGTTACATAAACTACTATTTTAGTCTTTCTCATCTTCATGTTTGTCCTGGTTGCAACAACCGCTATCACTTTCAATAAATTATAAGAAGACTACATATGATTGTGATTACCTAATTACATACAGCTTATTAATTTGCCATGGCCGTGGAACTATGAAATAAAGAGGAGTAGATACATATTGTCAACCTTAAACAGGCGCGGTCATACGTGTCGAATTGAAAAAAGACCCACTCAAAAATTTTAAATTTTTTTTTTTGCTTTAGTGACCCCCCCCCCCCCCCCCCCAATTTCAGGCTGCGACCGCGCCTGACCATAGATTCACTTAAGGGAAGGAACATGGATATATGTTTATCCTGGCTGGCCATAATATACTAACATAGGCTATACAACTGATTATTTTTAATTCCAGGCTGGAGAATTTGTGCACACAACTGGTGACAGTCATGTTTACCTGAACCACATAGAGCCTCTCAAAGTGCAGCTGGAGAGGCAACCCAAACCATTCCCAACATTAGAGTTTGCACGCCGAGTAGACTCCATCAATGACTTTAAATATGAAGATTTCATTATCAAAGATTACAATCCACATCCTAAGATTGACATGCAGATGGCAGTATAAAAGTAATTTTTAGGTGGTATTCCTTTATTTTGAAAACAATGTGATTATGTAGGTATGAAACTGATCAGAGTTCTGTAACTTTATGCTTGCTGCTTTTAATTATAAATGTACTCACATATTTTAAAACTATAAATAAAACCCCAATTTTATTTTTACTAAATGGCAATGCAATTTATAAATAAGAAATAAGTGATTCTATTAAAATAAACACTTCGTTACAATGTTTTGTAAAAATTTCATTAATACCTAACAAATTCATAGTTTTTGTTGTCTTACAGCTACATATTCAACAATGGAGTCAAGTTCATTGTACAATGTAAATCACTATATATTCTATTCAATTTATATCAAGGTGCATCAGATCCCACTAGCAACATACACGTTGTAAAACTACCTAGGTCCCATTTGCTTTTATTTATTTTTTATATTTATCTTTTTTTCTGACAACCCAATTCAAACCAGCTCAATAAAATCCCTTCTGCATAATATTTGTGGACGAGTTTAGTGCAAGGGACCACTTTGTCGATTAACAAGGACACTTTTTTTCTTTCACTAATAGAGAGTGCATATTGCGTAGTTTTAGAAAGTACGTATCGACAAAGTGGTCCCTTTACCCTTAGGTACACATTTCCTTCTACATTTACGTTACTTTTATAAATAAAGAAAAAGGTGCAAAAAAAGTATTAACTCATTATGTAAGCACAGTTAGGGTAGCTTTCATTACATTAAATAAGTCAGCAAACTGCCATCCCAATTGCAAGAGATCCAGGAAGTTGGTAAATTTTTGTTGACAAGAGCAAAGCTTAGAAGTGTGTTTAAATTTGTACCAAAAGATATTCAGTGTTGTAAAATTAAGGGCCTTTACCAAATATAATATAACTCTAAAGTCACGCTAACTAATTCTTATAAAAATCATGGACCTAGAAAATATAGGGAAGTATACCCGTGAGGACGGTTTCCTGGTGTTTACTCGCGATGCGACATTATATACCTAGGTATATATTATATTATGTAGTTGAGTTTAGTGAAAGGTCCCTTTTTTCGATTTACATGGACACTTCATTCTTTCACTAATAGATAGCTCATATTGTGTTGTTTCAGGAAATATATAATAACTCCATATCGACAAAGTAAGGCCTTTTTCCCTGGACTGACACATATATAAAGAACTCTTGGATGAGTGGTGATTGGTTCAAACCAGACAAGTGTGTGTTGCACGAGATCGCGGCTTACATGTACCTAATCACAGTTTTATCTTTGCGGGATTACGTCCCTATATTTCTAGGTCCATGATAAATACTTAACGTTTTGCAAAAGGGACAAGCCAAACATTTTGCGAGTTTCTTACTAACTATATTACCTATTCCCTAAGCAGCCAATTTAATTTGTACATTTGTGGCACAAATCAATGATAATGGAATATGTAACAATAAAGTAACTTACCAAAAAATGCATTTTATACAACAAAAAAACTCCATTTAAATAATATCGTAATTATAATATGAGCGATAAAAGAAACCTAATGGTTTTTGTGATATAAGTATATGTAAAATTTTATTATAAATTTAAGTGTGTGTTCTTCACAATTTCTTATCAACACATCTGGTCATCTTGTGGCATCTGTAAATAAAATAAAAGACAAAATGTAATATTATATTATGAATAATTAAGTATACAGGGTGGTACGCGAAAATCTTAGGAAATATTCCCTCAATTTTTAATTAATGAAGATTATTAGCATTTACAGATTTTGGACAAACATAAAGAATGCGAGAAAAAGGTCATTTTTGACAAACTTTTTTTGATGCCTATCGATCCCATTCCAATACTCGTAGGATCTAAAGCTTATATGGGACAAAAAAAAACGGCTATAAAAGCCACAAATCGAGGAAAACTACATCAGAGGCCGGGAATCAGTCTTCACGCTGAGGCATGTAGGTATAGTGTTTTTGTGAAACATGGAATGAAATCATACATATCGTCATTATACTCATGCTCATAAGGAACTTCAGCAGTTCGTAAAACCTGCCGCCTTCTTTGACGCTGTATGGATAACGTTGGATGTTGAAAGTTATTTTGCAGGCTAGAACAGTATGTAGTTGTACTTCTGAGTCTATTTTAAGGAACGTAAAGAGAATATTTCATTGCATGGTTGAGATTCATACATTTACTATGTATGACAACCCCCTTCGCGTTGTGCGTACTTTTTATTATTAATTTAAGAGGCAAATCAACAGACGGCAGCCAAAAAATTTAATTGGTTAATTATACAGTCAGCATCTGAAGTAGCTAATGAGCGTGGTGTATAAAACGATCTCGGTAAATAGTAAGAAAGATAAAATCGATAGATATTAAGCAAAAGATTCTGAAATAAAATTTAATCCCGTGTAGTGCAAATGACATTTCCTCTTACATTTTGGTTATCTTTAGGTGGCTTTGACATAGATGGCGCGATTGACTTGAGGTTCAAAAAGTTCTTAGTCTGTGCTGCTCTACTAACTATATAAGTTACTCTATGCTGAGAGTTTCCAGCCTAAAGTAAGTAATGGACACCCTTTATGAGTAAAGTAACAAAAAACGGGCAAATCACCTGAGGAACGTTAGGTGCGGCGGTGTCATCTGTTCTACTACTTGGGACGGGTAGTGCGGCCAGTTGCTCCACCAATGCCATGGTCATCTCGGATTCCACCGTGATTTCCACCCACAAAGTATCTGCAAGGTGTAAAGGTACATGCTGACATATTATATATTTCAATACATAGTCATGTTGTGGAATTGCAATTATTGCAAAGCACCATCGTCCCACCCCTTCCACTTGGCACTCCCGTACTTTGAACCTTCATCAATCATCATCATCACACCTAGGCATCGCACCTTAGTGACTTATTTACAGGATAAAACAGTATTGTGTGTCCCATTCCAGGTTATTATAATCTACCTGGGTGCAAATTTTGCAACCAAATCCGTTCAACCATTTTTGCTATAAGAAAAATAACTTAAGTTCTAAAAATAATTTTAAACAAAAAAGAACCGACTTCACTTAGGATCCGCTATTCCAAGAGGAAGTGGCCGAGTTGCTGTAAAAAATAGTGAAATCACTATAGGTGTGCCTATAATAGTTGAAGAGTTCCCTCGATTTCTCCAGGATCCCATCATCAGATCCCGACTTGGTGACAATGGGACCATCTAGGGATTATACCTGTTCGATTAAAAAAAAAATTTTGAAAATCGGTTCACGATTTACGGAGATATGGAGTAACATACATACAAAAAAAAAAATTATAATGATAAAAAAAAAAAAAAAAATTCAGTCGAATTGAGAACCTCCTCCTTTTTTCGAAGTCGGTTAAAAACATAAAAACTTGGATTTATAGGTACTTACACCAAATTAAAATTTCCCAACATCATAACATAACATACGAGTGTCAATGAAGTTAGGTATCTGGTTTTACCCTCTTCAATTATAGAAAACCCTTGGGGAAAATGTATTAATACAATAATGTAGTATTGTCCTTATTGTATATTTTTATTAACCACTAGTTAAGTTATAATTAAAAAGATAAACACTACATCATGGGGCCGGGAAAACGGAGACGGCCAAGTAGGCATGGCCGAATAGGAATACGAGACGGGGAATTCGTTTTCATGCCGAGGTACCTAAATATACAGGGTGGATTTTCGTTTTGAGTCAGTGAGGGCGCGAAAATGGTCTGACAAGATCTTCCCTCAATTTCAAATTAATGAAGATTGGAGATTACATATTTTGGAATAAACATACAGAGTGCGAGAAACAGGTCACATGAAATTTTATGCCAATCGATTCCATTCCTATCCTGTATCAATAGTTTCCTAGGGGTTAACTTACGGTAATGTACTAAAAAGCCACAAGTGATGTGAAAAATAAAAGTTTTCATACTAATTGTATGGGAAAAGTTTTCCTCCATTTGTGATTTGGTATTCGAAATTTTTTTTGGTCCTATACAACCTTTTAATCCTGGATACTCTGGATTGGAATGGGATTGACTGGCAATAAAAAGTTTGTCAAAAATTACCTTTTTCTCGTACCTGTATGTTTTTTCAAAATCTGTAAACATAAATCTTCATAAATTTGAAATGGAGAGGTCTTCTAAGACCATTTTCGCGTAGCAGTACGGGATCTGGTAGCTGCCCTCACTAACCCAAAAAGAAAATCCACTCTATACAGGTATAGTACAGTTCTCAAATACATATGCAATGAAAGATACTTAAAAAAACTACTCTCGAACTTCTATTATTATTCAATAAATAAAATTAAAATCAGCTGCTCATAAAACTGCACTAATCTTTGATGGCAAGATTACTTTGAGAATTTTTGTGTATACAATACAACTCACCTCCTATTTGGTCTCCTTTTTCAGTCAGTAAATGGAAATATCCCCTATGCATACCGGGCCTGCTAGGCGCTACTAGTTTTAACATAACAGTGGTGGAGTGGCCCGGGGGCAGGGGAGGCACATACACAGGAGTGGCACCCAGGGGCTCTCCCCCAGCTTGTACCAATCTACAACTACCGGGCCAGCTCTCGGCCCCTGTATTGGCAATGGTCCAATTTTGTTCAAAACTGAAACAGAAAGCAATCATACTGTCATTAAAGGTATTAGTCATGTTTCGAGCTTAACAATGACTTTGTTCACACACAAAGTGTGGCAAGAACTGGAACAAAATAGTCAGGTTCTTCTTTTCATGAAATCTTTGTCGAGAAGCAAACGATATTACTTTTGGGCAACCGGGCTTTTTACCTGGTTTAGACCCTGCTGTATCCGAATTGCCGGTTGCCATCAAAGAAAATATGACCAGAAGTGAGATATTCAAGATGGCGGCTAAAAAAATGACCCGTTTTTTAGCTTTTCTTAAATAACTCGTAAACAGTGGCCCCTATCAAAAAATGTTCTTCCACTTAAGTAATCTACATAAAATTATCTATAAAAAAGGTTCTATACAGTTTTTTGCTGGGATCAATGTTTAATGAGATATTAAGGGACTAAGATAGACAATAAACATATATACTAATTAGCTTTTTCCCGCGAGTTTGTCTGCGTGGGATTAACATTCGCCACAATAAATTTATGAAACACCGTAGTGAAATCTTATAGCAAATATAAATTTAACGTATATGCTTTTTTACGTCTACAGTGAGCAACAATTCCATACAAAGTTCCACCCCCCTTTTCACCCCTTCAAAAGATGATTTCTGGAATAAAAACTATTTTATGTCCTTTCCTAAAACTAAAACTATCATCACACCAAATTTCACCTAAATCGGTTCAGCGGTTTATGCGTGAAGAGTTAAAAGACACACTAACTGTTTAAAGATAAAATTATATTTTAAATACTCTGGTTAAGGCTGCTGGGGTTGTGTGGTATCATTTCTGTATAAAACAGACATGCACAATTTATTTTGATAGAAAAAAATTATAAATCTGTATTAAAAAAAGTTCTGCGAAGAGGGAAAACTCTCAAATCAGATCAGAGGGGATTTTGACGTGAAGGTCCAAAATATTTACGGACCTCCAACAGTAAAAAATATTCATCGTGGGGCACTCTATCCATGGTCAAAAATTCAAAACTTTTTTTCGATGCGCACAATTTTTTCATACTAATATTATAAATACGAAAGTGTGTCTGTTGCCTCTTTACGCTTAAACCGCTGAACCGATTCAGATGAAATTTGGTATGATAATAGTTTGAGTTACAGGAAAGGGCATAAAATAGTTTTTATCCCAGAAATCATCTTTGAAAGGGGTGAAAAGGGGGGTGGAACTTTGTATGGAATTGTTGCTCACTGTAGACGTAAATAAGCATATACGTTAAAATTATATTAGCTATACGATTTCACTAAGGCGTTTCATAAATTTATTATGGCGAATGTTAATCCCACGCAGACGAACTCGCGTGAAAAAGCTAATTAGTATATATGTTTATTGTCTATCTTAGTCCCTTAATATCTCATTAAACATTGACCCCAGCAAAAAACTGTATAGAACCTTTTTTATAGATAATTTTATGTAGATTACTTAAGTGCAAGAACATTTTTTGATAGGGGCCACTGTTTACGAGTTATTTAAGAAAAGCTAAAAAACGGGTCATTTTTTTGGCCGCCATCTTGAATATCTCACTTCTGGTCACATTTTCTTTGATGGCAACCGGCAATTCGGATACAGCAGGGTCTAAACCAGGTAAAAATCCCGGTTGCCCAAAAGTAATATCGTTTGCCTGTCGCATGGAGAAGGAGAGCGAATCTGAGATTTTGCGCCCAGTCTAAAACGGATATAAATAATTTTAAACAACAATGAACCAACTTCACTCAGGCTCTACCTTTCCGAGAACAAATGCTCGATTTGCTGTAAAAAATACTCAAGTCACTATAGGTGTGCCTGTGCCTGTGCCATTTATAACAAAAAATAATTTTTCCAAATTGGTCCAGCCATCGTCAAATAATCAGTGAACCTAAATAAAAAAAACAAGTAAAAACAAAGATCCCAATGAATAGAGATCCTCCTCCTTAGAGTCAGTAGAAAATTGACAAGATGACACACAAAGGGCAATCTTGGAGAACATCACCAAAATGTTGCTTAGACAATGCTGCTCTTTGGGTTCTAGGCATGTTTTCAACTGAAGATTTCACCAATTATTCAAAGACTGCTGGACTGATTTAGACAATTATTTTTTTGTTTTAAAGAGTATTATACTTCATAGTTGGTCCCATTGTTATCAGGTCAGGATCTGATGATGGGATCCTGGAGAAACCGGCACACCTATAGTGATTTGAGTATTTTTTACAGTATCTCAGGGTTTTGCTTGTGGAAATGGAAACATGGAGGATAAGTGAAGTCTGTTCTTTCTAGTTATTATTATGTATTTAACACTGTTAAACCATAAATTGACTTTGAACTATAATAGTGTTAAAAGAAGCATTTTGTAAGTAACACTGGTGAAATGCTGTACAGTCGACGTCAAAAATATGACCACATCGACTGTACCATTACTACATAGTATAAAACAAAGTCGCTTCCTGCTGTCTGTCCCTATGTATGCTTAGATCTTTAAAACTACGCAACGGATTTTGATGCGGTTTTTTTTGATAGATAGAGTGATTCTTCAAAGAGGAAGGTTTATAATTGTATAATTGCACCCGTGCGAAAGCCGGGGCGGGTCGCTAGTGAGATATAAAAATAAATATAAAGGTATTTTATGTATGACTCAAAATGAGGATAAAAGTGCAACAATATGCATAGATGGCATAGTGATTGAAATGAAACAAACCACTTGTTGGTTATGGTTTGGAAATGTCAAATTCATACAGTCTATGGTAGAGTCTAGACTCTAGGCCTAAACATCATCATAACAAAGGTTCCACTATGGTGGATAACCCTTTGACCGGCAAAGATGTCAAATCATGCGTACAGAAAGTCATGCCAGCAAGGGAAATCACATCAAAAGATAACCGGTTTGCCTTATGTGCTCACGCGCGCTGGTGCTGAGGGCATGATTATTCCATCCGATACTCGGCATTCAAAAGGTTAAAAAGCACCATGTATGATTTGTGGGTTTTTATCCACATTATGCATATTATGCACTAGTCATTGAGTAAGATTTAATCTAGGTTACTAATTCACCTCCGAAACTGCACACGACCTACAACGCATGATAGAGAAATTGTATGCTGCGTCACTGAGTGTTGGGCTCAAAATGAATATGGATAAAACGAAAGTCATGGCGACTGTAAACCTATCTGGAAGCCCCATATCGTTGGATAACCAACCTCTAGAACAAGTGACGGAATACAATTACCTCGGACAGCAAATACGGCTTGGAGCGGACTCGATGGTGGCGGTGATAAGCCGAAGGATTCAGTTGGGTTGGGCTGCGTTTGGTAAGCAGAAGCATGTTTTTCACGCCAAAATTTTAATTAACCAACCTCTAGAACAAGTGATGGAATACAATTACCTCGGACAGCAAATACGGCTTGGAGCGGACTCGATGGTGGCGGTGATAAGCCGAAGGATTCAGTTGGGTTAGGCTGCGTTTGGTAAGCTGAAGCATGTTTTTCACGCCAAAATACCTCAATCACTCAAGACCAAAGTGTTCAACCAATGCGTGCTGCCCGCCATGACCTACGCGTGCGAAACGTGGACACTGAGCATGTGCGGAATGAGGAGGCTCAAAGTTGCTCAAAGAGCCATGGAACGCAGCATGCTCGGTATATCTCTTCGCGATAGAATCCGGAACGAGGAGATAAGGCGACGGACCAAGGTAGTAGACATCGGGCAACGGATTGCTACTCTAAAATGGGCCTGGGCCGGACACGTTTGCCGACGAGATGATGGGAGATGGAGCCAGCGTGTCCTAGCATGGAGACCTTGGTCAGTAAGACCAGATCATAGACCTCCAATCAGATGGGAGGACGATATAAAAAAGGTGGCAGGCCCGCTCTGGAGAACAGAAACCGCGAACCGGGCTTATTGGAGGAAAATTGGAGAGGCGTATGCCCAACAGTGGGCGCATACACGCTGAAGAAGAAGAGAAGAAGAAGAAGACTAATTCACAAGTTTTAAATTTCACTACTATTTGTGCAAACATTGAATTCACACATACAAAAAACAAAGAAACATTATTAACAAAGCTTTTACCACACTCCGGGACCAACAGCAGTCTCCTGACTTTGAGAAGCCTTCAATGACATTGATGGAAGTTTTTGAGGTAATGTATAGTCTAAATAACAACATATTGCAGTCTGCAAGTTCCTGAAACATTAAAAAAAACTATTTATACCAAAACAGAAATGTGAATATGTTTTGCACAACAAAAAACAAACATTACAATTTCAGAAACTGTAATAACGTGCATAAATAGAAAATAAATACTTAAATAACAGTAAAATTATTACCAATTACTCATATCCAGAAAGAAACTGGCGGTGTTGTGGGTCAAGCTAGGTCCTAAAAGCCTTTGCATTTGGCCTATTAATTCTTCCCTGTCAGTGGTATTCATACAGCTAAACTGCAAAAGTAAATTTTGATCTATTTCCCCAATATTTTGGGGATTTGGCATAGATGAACCATCAACATCCATAGCTGCTACTCGGATCACAATGTATTTTGTAAATATTTCGCCAACTTCACAGAATATTCACATGCCCTTTGTTTACGTTCGTCAGCTGATTCTTGTACTTATCGTCGTAGATATTTAGGCGTAGACATATAACATATTACAGTGTTATTATTAATCAATTAAAGAGCTATCACAATGGAGCCAACTAATCACTACAAAATTTAGAACAATTAAAATGAGACCCAGTGAATCTCACTCGAATCTCGAATCACGTCATTATTTATCATGTGTCATGTCATTTTTTACCACAGAGTACAAAAATATGGGTTGGTAGGAAGTCAAAAATTAAAGGGGTCTATAGATGTCGCAATTTTGACGTGCAACTTTGATACATTGCTATCTAGCGAATTTAGGGACATACTTGGTCTGAATTAAGAAAATTCATAGAGAAAATGCTTACATTAGTCTATTATATAGCCTCCACACAAATAATCAGCTACCATAGACGGATTTAAGCAACCATAGACAAATTTAAGCATTTTGTCTATAAATTTCATATGAATTTTCTTAGTTCAGTGTAAATCTGTCAAAAAATTTGAGTTTGACACAACGTATCCGATACGTTTGCATAAGTGCGAAAGAGAACTTGTCATGTGTTAAGAAGGGACGACATGATTCGTGACATTACGTGACATTACAGAGGTCTCTCTGTATTATACTATTATTTACTCTGTGGTTCAGCTCAGGTGTGTAGCGTCCCTTAAGGCCTTACAACGTAAGCAACTAGTCATCTGCGATTTTTGATACATTGCGGTTTTTGATCTATATCGATTTGATTTCGTTGCGCCTACCTAGACGGTAATGTTCCGAAATCGCGCGCGAATTTTGTTTCAAGATTGCGCCGATTGTAGAGGCCAGTATATTTGCGTTTATTAGTGTGGCTTAAACAATCTCGGTTTTTGACAGTGCCATGCAACTGTCAAAAATTTAGAGGTTATTTTAATTTTACTCTAGTGTTCCAGCACTTCCAGCATGTATGTGAGAAGTTTGAAAATGTACACAAAGAAATTGTAAAATAAATCTGTTCAGATAAATTAAACTTTCTTTATGCGATGATAGAAAATCCAAACATGCAAAGTAAACCGAAAACTGTACATCGCTGCACTTTTGAAGGTTGCGATTCCGTATTTAATCGACCCTACAGATTAGCACAACATTTGCTAGTTCATAATAACATTGTAAGTATTTAAACTGGGCAATTGGCATCTAGTATAACCCCCAGAACAAAGTAAACAGACCCTTATAATATTAATAAGTTAGTATTGTCCGCATTCGAAAGTTTCGAAATTGCGGAATCCGGTTTATGCCCACCCTGATAAAGTAAATGAAACCAGGAATCCGCAGCCAACATTTTAGTACAGAGCATTTGATTTGATATTCGTTAAACTTGTTTTCAGAAAGGTTTTCCCTGTCCTGAAACTAACTGCGGCAAAGCTTACACGAACAAGAGCCATCTGGATAGACATATTAATAATGTACATAAAACTCCTGACCATGATATGTTATTCAGGTATCATAGTAACTATTGCATATATTATGTGGACGAGTTTAGTGCAAGGGACCACTTTGTCGATTTACAAGGACACTTTTTTTCTTTCACTAATAGATAGTGCATATTACGTAGTTTTAGAAAGTACTAGTAACTCCATATCAACAAAGTGGTCCCTTTGTCCACACACTGACACATATCTTTATGTAAATTATTTGTAGAACTGCAAATAATACTAAACAATTTTTTTATAGCTGTCCAACATGCTTAAAGAAGTATGCCAACAGACAAAACTTGAAGAGGCATATTAACATTACACACAAGGTGAAGATACAATTTTCCTGTGATGTTTGCAAGCTTGATTTTCAGAAGAAACATCAGTTGACTGCTCACATGTACCTGCATACTGGTGTTATGTCATTCAGGTACACTTGAGATTATATTTTACACAAAAAAAGAACATGTTCAATAATTTTAAACAAAAAAAGAACCAACTTAGGATCCGCTATTCCAAGAGGAAGTGGCCGAGTTGCTGTTAAAAATAGTGAAATCACTATAGGTGTGCGTATAATAGTTGAAGAGTTCCCTCGATTTCTCCAGGATCCCATCATCTGACCCCGACTTGGTGACAATGGGACCATCTAGAGGTTATACCCGTACAATTAAATTTTTTTTTGAAAATCGGTTCACAATTCACGGAGATATTGAGTAACATACATACAAAAAAATAATAAAAAAAATTCAATCAAATTGAGAACCTCCTCCTTTTTTGAAGTCGGTTAAAAATGACTATGACCCAGATTTGATACCATTTTAGTTTATATTTTTGAAGTTTGTCTAATAACAATAATATTAGCACATGCACAGTATGTAATTTTCTAAATGATTTACTTGTGTCCCATTTCATAAAGTAACTGGTACCTAATATAATAATCATTGTAATAAATAGAGACAAAGAACAAAATTGCAGCTTTGTAATGGCTCCTCCACATGATGGGCCATCATAGAGACGCAGCCATGTGTTAGAGGGAGCTAACAATATTGCGATCTCGTTCTGTTGTATAGCTGCATCCATATGATGGCCCATCATGTAGAGGCAGGCTCAAACATGACCCTGGGGTCTTAATGTTAGTTATAAACTCATACTGTTTAATTCCATCTATCAACACTTCCCAAAGATTTTGATCTGTCTTTATAAAATAGCTTAACTAAAACCATATTTTACAGCTGTGAACTTTGTTATAAAGAATTTGTGAGCCTCAAAGAAAAGAAGAGACACGCTCGAAGACACAAGACATTCAGGTGCACCGAGTGTGACGCCACGTTCAGCCTGTGGTCTGTATATCAGAAGCACATTAAGTCAGATCACATGGGGAGAGGTAATTAAAATAACATTGTGAAAAAGACTAAGAGTTATTAGATTATTTAAAAAAAGTCATTTTTATACTTATAAAAAACTAGCGACCCACCCCGGCTTCGCACGGGTGCAATTATACATATAAACCGTCCTCTTGAATCACTCTATCTATTAAAAAAACCGCATCAAAATCAGTTGCGTAGTTTTAAAGATCTAAGCATACATAGGGACAGACAGCGGGAAGCGACTTTGTTTTATACTATGTAGTGATTAAATAAAAATTAATATTTACAATGTTTACTTTTAGGTATCTGTGTATCATTATAAAAGTTCTTATTTCTTGTTTTCAGCATTTATTTGCAGTGAATGCGATAGACATTTCAAACTACGTAGTCACATGGTGCGGCACATAAAAACACATTCAAAAACAAAAGTCATAAGATTTTCTTGTCCATATGAGAACTGTGAAAGGTGATTTTTATATTTTTCTGTTGATTTGGGAATTGGATTTCTTCTTAGTAATTTTTAGTAAAGATTACTATAATAATGTGGGAATTTCAAGATTCAGAATTTTCTATTGCATGCAAAAATTACCTAAGTAACTATGTCCAGTCTGTCCATCTGGTATTCTTTCATGTCTATGCTATTTAATGCTTTATCTTGGATGGAAATAAGCTTATATTTTAAATGTTTCCTAAATAAAAAGTAGGGTGAGTCAAAAAAATTTTTTTTTGTGTTTTCTCTCTACAGGGTTTATTTAGTTCAATAATAATAATAAAATATTTACACCGAATTTGATAATAATCAAGCATCATTTCGAGGTCTCCCAAAATTAAGCACAAAAATGTATGAAAAGAAATGAACTAATCAATAATTCTTATTTGGAGTAAAATATTGACAGTTTTTATGCATTATATCAACTGAATTTAACTGAATAAATAATATACCGCTACGAATTTTCATTTAGGGAGGGTTTGTTTTTTTTGTATGAAATTACAATATTTAGCCACTGTCTGGGCGACCACTAAATTGTTACCAAATGAGCTCAATTTTAGAATAGGTATAGATTACATTTTCATGATAGAATAAAAGGAGCCCTGTGGAGGTAAGACTTATAATGCTTTTTTTCTCCATACATTCGTGGACCACCCTAATAAAAAGGTATAATGACTACATGTAACATGGGTGGAGCCGCTGACAGAGTTAATCAGTAATGTTACATACACTACATTAACTTATTATTGTGGAAACATTTTTTTATTTAATTTTAACCTGTGATGATGATGATTATGTGATAGAAATAGCCTCTGTTTTGTTTCAGGGTATATTCAAGGAACAGTAATTTGAAACAACATATATTAATGAAACACGAAAGAATAAAACATGAATGTAAAATATGTGGCGCAGGATTGAGTACGAAGGTAAATATTATTACTGATGTCATTGAACTTAGCATTATCATCTCAGCCAAAAGACGTCTACTGCTGGGCATTGGGTTCTCCCAAGGATTCCCTCAGCAATTGGTCCCATGCTGCCAGCATCCAGTCGGGTACCCGCGACTTTCACCATGTGGTTCTTAGATTATTCAACCAACCGGACCGGCCATGTCTGTCATTTTCTATACAAAAAAAGTCTGCCGATTTTTGCGGGAGAGGGGAACGTCAAATGTATACGTAACGTCAGATAAACGTCAGTTAAGTATGACCACTGGGCATATATTTTCGGCAGAGGGGAACGCCTGTCAATGGTCGCTCTGGTTGGTTAAATGCTCTAAGGTGTGGTTGGTCCACCAAACTTATGTTTTATTTACTTTGACGTTTTGAAGTGTTGCATTGCTCATAGTCCAAACTTAAAACCCACGGGAAATAAATCTGGACTGGGACCGTAGACGTTATATCAGGTTTGTAGAACATCCATGTCAGTAGGTACGGTCAAAGGAAATTACAGTACCCACCTATTTCAATAACACCTCGTTCCGGAAAGTTTGACATATCGTCAAATGCTTACCTCACCGGATGTTTCGGTACGGATAAATCCTGATTTATATGGTTATGCACTTATGCAATCTGCATAGTCCTACACATATCTACAGGTTTTTTTGTTTTTATTTTAGGCCAAATTGGTATTGCATTTGAAGCTGCACAGTGAGCCAAATAGTAAAACGAAGCCTCCAAAGACGAAGCTGACCGGACGTAAAGAGAGAAAGGACGCGGGTAGTATGAAAGTGTCTACGGCCGTCAAGCTTGCTGGAGTCACAGAAGAATTAGAACCAGTAATTATTGATGTTGTTACCTGATTTTTTTTAATTATAAATGATTAAAAATCTAACTTTTACATTATTTTTACAAGCCTATATAATGTTTGTTTAGTAACAGGCGGGGAGATTCGGTTCGGCCTGGGCACTGATCGATAAGTACGCTGCTGTTTGTTAGAGTGAGATAGGTATATTATATAACTTATTTTCGTGTCGAGGTTCCCTTAAGTTTCATACTTGAGATGCCCAGTAGGCGGCGTTGACCGCCCTGGTATATAACTCATTCTAACAAATGGCAGCGTCCTTATTGGTCCGGCCCAAACCAAATCTCACCCGGGCCAGGGGGGTAGAACTCAGTGTAAATCTGTCAAAAAAATTGAGTTTGACACGTGCGAAAGAGAACTTGTCATGTGTTAAGGGACAACATGATTCGTGACGTTACAGAGGTCTCTCTGTATTATACTATTATTTAGGTACTCTGTGCCTGGGCCCTAAAAGGCCTGTTACACATTACTTTTTTTAGCATCCTAACTAGCATCCTAATTAGGATCCTAACTTTTTTCAATAGTAAATTTACTTGCTAAATGCGGTTACACTTGACTAAATTTAGAAACTAACTCATTTAGGAAGCTAACTAGGACAAGTGTAACAGGCTTTTAAAGCAGAGGGGTGCAACTCGAGTGTAAATCTGTCAAAAAAATTGAGTTTGATACGACGTACCCAATACGTTTCCATAAGTGCGAAAGAGAACTTGTCATGCGTTAAGAAGGGACAACATGGTTCGTGACGTTACAGAGGTCAAATTTTTTAACAGATTTACACTGAGTTACACCCGCCTGGCATAACTGCGCATTCAACCTATACTTGCTGTTCAAAACGGGTGTGAAAAGATCAAAGGAAACGACAAGCGGAGACGACTTGACCTTGAAATGTCGCGGCGTCGTGCTGACGACAAATCTAGACGTGAGTAGTCGCCCGAAACAGTTTATTGCAGTGGACGGAAAAAAGTAACCTTCATATAATGAGTGAAGGTTGAAATTACTTTGAAGTTGAAGTTTCGAACTGTTTTCTGACAGTGACAGTGACACTGACGTTTCATTTGAATATGGTTATTGCATTGCATGGTGGAAAGGAGCTATTAACTAATGGAAATAACGTAACTTATATTTTTAACATAGAATTGCTTGTTTTCTCCTTAAAACAACATTAACAAGTGGGAGAAAACTTAAGGCAATATTAAAGCAACTGCGTTATAGAAACTGGAAAAGTGGTTGTATTGGAACTTTAGTTAAACATAACTTTCTTTGTTTAAAATAAATTCGTGCCATGTCTGACTTTTCTTTAAATATTTTTACGCTCAATTGTTGGTAAGTTATAGAATAAATGATAAAGTTTTCAGCTGGAATTTTAAGAACATGCGATTGATACACCTTAGTGAACTTTTTATTATTTTAGGGGTATACCTATTGTCTCTAAAAACAGAAAAGAACGAATGGAAGCAATTGCAGGATATTTACAAGAAAGTTGTCATACAGTTGTGTGTCTACAGGAGGTTTGGAGTGAAGATGACTATCTATTTATTGAAGAAAAACTGAAACACAACCTGCCGTTCTCACATTATTTTTACAGGTTCGTAAAATTTTAACAGTTTTTTTTTACGTCACTATCATGGTCCTTCTCGCATTTGTCCCGGCTTTTTGCCACAGCCACGCCACGGCTCTATTGAGCCTGGGGTCTGCTTGGCAACCGTATATCTGTAATTGGCATAGGCACTAGTGTTAGTTAGCCTGCTTGTTTGCCGGCCAGGCGTCCCTATACTACATCTACATCTATGCTGCCACTATTAAAACCCTTTAACCAAAGACGTGATATCACGCCCAAAATATAACCGGTTTGCCTTGCGCGCTCGGGCGCGCTGGCACTGAGGGCACGGCTTTTCCGTCCGATGCTTGACGGTCAAAGGGTAAACTATCATCATAATCATAATAGCCTTTATTGCCGAAACTAAAACAGTATAAATTACATTCATAAACAAATCTACTTAAAATCTAACACATCGGATTATCCGGATTAGTGTTCAGCGTGTCTTTTGACACATAGGCCTCTCCCAGCTGTTTCCACTCTTTTCTATTAATGGCTTTTCTGGCCCAGGTGGCGCCCCCTATAGACTTGATGTCGTCCACCCACCTTTTTATTGGTCTAACAATTCTTCTTTTGCCTCATGGTTGCCAGTCTGTGATTATTTTGGTCCATTTTTCCTTACTATCCCGTGTCATATGCCCTGTCCATTGCCATTTTAACTTTCTTATTTTCTTAATTACGTCTTCCACTTTTGTTTTTGCTCTTATATCTTCTGCTCTTTTACGATCCATTAATGTGATATTCATCATACTCCTTTCTATTCCTCTTTGGCAGGTTCTAAGCTTTTGGAGATGTTTCTGAGTCAGTGCCCAAGTTTGGCAACCATGGGAGGATACACAAATTAAATACTTTTTTCTTGGCTGACAATGGGAAGTGTTTACTCTTGAGTATTTCTTTAAGCGACCAGAATCTTTTCCAAGCAAGCTGAGCTAAGGGTAAACTATATCAATTGATAATACCATTTATAATGTCATTAATGTTACAGTGGAGTGCTTGGATCGGGTCTCTGTGTTTTCTCAAAATGGCTTATCCAGGATGTTTTCTTCCACCAGTGGCCGTTGAACGGCTACATCCATAAAATCCACCACGGGGACTGGTTTGGAGGCAAAGGTGTTGGCTTGTGTCGAATCAGAGTAAAAGATAGGCTGGTTAACATCTACTGTACTCATGTGAGTGTTTCAATTAATTCATTGGTAGTATTAATTGCATATATGTGACAATCTACATTAAAAAACACCTTACGATTTTATTGACCAACTACAATATTGAATCTTTACAATATGTACAACATAAAACCCTGCAGTGGTACCTCTTCATGTAGTTGTACACTCACATATTATGATTTTATGATTGATGTTTGAATAACAAACAATTCAATACCTTGTTTCAAATTGGTTAATGAATGGTCAACTGTGGCACTGATCTCAATAAAATATAAAATGTTGGTATCTCAATGATAATATTATCAATACTTTTCAACTTGTTTGGATAATAACTACATATTTAAGTTTTAGATAAGCAGTTTTTTTTATCACAAGCTGAATTTAATGTGCTACTTTAGCTTTCTTATATTTTTAATATTTATTGCACTTTCCAGTTACATGCTGAGTATCACGAGGAAGATGACATTTACCTGGCACATAGGGCACTGCAGGCCCACTCCACAGCGGAGTTTGTGAATCTGACCAAATCCAACGCAGATGTGTCCGTCCTCGCCGGAGACCTCAACACGGGGCCTGGGGACTTGTCTTATAGGTACACAGATTTATCAACAAACACTGTAATAACTGAAAAACAAATTAAATTATTTGTAATAAATATTTTGATTTGTTTATTTTAAGTAGTCACACTACTATAATATAAATTATAAACTGACTATGCAGAAGACGCTGGTTCGATCCCAGCCTTGGGCAATGGAGGCCTAAAGTCACTTTTCCTTTGTATATGACATCTATATAAGTTTATGAACACTGTAATAATTTTTCATAGAATCAAGTCTCCCAACCACTAGATAAAGGGTTAATTTTGAGTATGTACATTCGCCATTAGATATATCAGAGCGGCCAGGGTATTCAAAAATATCTGATAATGCACTTTATCGCTTAGACTATAGTGGTGTTGTTTAGATATTTGTAACCATCTTGGCCGCTCTGATGTCTCTAATGGCGACTGTACAGTTGTTTGAGCATGCAGTTGTTTTGTATATGTCGGCGGCCGATCGTAAAATCAGGCAGACCGTAATGTTCCTGTGTAATGTTTTAACGATAGTCACATTAAACCAATGTATAGGTAGGTTAGGTTCGTTAGGTTGCTTCAGATGCCCGAAGGGCAAATTGCCTAGAAATAGGAGCCCCGCATAGCGGGGCTCCGTCGACTCAGAAACGAGTCAAAGATTTTTACGTTTCACGATTATGCTTGATCTTACCATCGGCCGCCGACATAATATATTTAAGTAGCAGTAGACTTTATACATTCTCAAGTAATAACAGTTATCTATCGTCTTACTTATTCTTTTATCACCAACTTCTACTAACTTCCAATCCAATCATACAGTAAATGTATGCCGGGATGAGAGCAGCGGTCGGCAACATTTTAGCACCCAAGCAAGGGCCACATATTTAGTAGCTAACGAAACAATTGACGCTGGCCGCAGTTTGTTAATAATTACTTACATAAGAATTTTCTCATCTTTCATACAAAATAGCCAGGCAGGCTCGCGGGCCGCCTGTTGCAGATGCAGAACCCTGTATAGGAGGATCATACTTAAGGAATCGGACATATTGAGGCAATGCAAGGTAGAGTAGTGCCCCTGTCAATACTAAAGCTATTCTTTGTTTCAGATTAATAACTGAACTTCCATCACTCATAGACCCATTTGACTTGGAGTGCGAGAGCAGCAACCCTGCGATCAGGAAGGCCACCGGCACCAGTGACAACGGCAACAACAGCTACTCTGACAAGAAGCAGGTGAAGCTGTGTCCCGAGGGCAAGAGGATTGACCACATATTGTACCATGTCAACTCACAGTGGGCGGTAAGTTCACCCAGATTTACAAGTTAACTTGTATTTTAAACTAGTAGTCCACTCCATAACCCCTTGATCGATCCTGCTCATATACGTTACGAACTCTCAAGTTATAGGTATGTCTCTGCTACAACCTCCATAGCTGGGCACCGTTAATCAAATAGAATTATCGTTAATCGTTTATCCGCTACAAAAAAAGTTAGCTTCGTTAAACGTTAAAGTGTTAGTGTAAGGCCTGAGTGGACGCTCGATACAAGCGTGCAGCGGGGCGGGGCGGGCGGCGTGCATGTCAAACAAAGGACACTCTTACTGGTGTCCTGAGTCGACGCTGCACAAAGTGTATGGACGCTCGCCCGCCCCGCTGCGCGCCTCACCACGAGCGTCTACTCAGGCCTTACACTTACATTTCGGAAAAATTAACGCAAGTTAACGTTAATCCGTTAATAAACTTCGTCCGCGTCGTCGTTGCGTTAGTAAACTTATAAAACCTGTTGATTTAGGTTCTGGAAGTTAACAGGTTAGGAACAAAACAAAATATGTACTTGTATAATTCAAATGTGTAATTTAATCGTCGGGCATAAGGTGCATTAATATGTGCATATTAAGGTGTGTTCATGATGATCAAACGAAACAAATCTCTTTGCAGTTTTCTTTCTCACTAACACGCGACGTTAAAATACATCTAGTTTTGTTTTTGCTTCACTCACTGCCACGCGCCGCCCGGCACTTGTCGTTTCATACTTGTCTGAACCATGTAGTCCACCAGGATCCCCTAGTCAGATCCCCCAGGAGATCCCCCAATGTGTTTCTTTTCCAAAAACATTCCCTTCACATGAACTTAACTACACTCGCGGTCAAAGAAACCGGGTCAGTAAGGAAATATTGAGGTTTTCGTCACTGACCCAGTTTCTTTGGCCGCGAGTGTAGACGGAGCCCCGCGTCGCGGGGCTCCTATTTCTGGGCGACTTGCCCTTCGGGCACACTGAAGCTACCTAACGAACCTAACCTACTTACATACGTTTCACCTTAGGGGGATCTGACTAGGGGATCCTGGTGGACTACAGACAACCCCTAGAACCCAGAGGCGTAGCTAGGAGACCAAGGGCTCTGGGGCAAAAAAAAATTGGGACCCACACAGCTCTTTATGTTCAATAAGAGGTTTGCTAATCAGGTTTTGTGGCCCCCCCAAGGTTGTGGGGGCGGGGGCAGTGGCCCGCCCAACCCTTTGGTAGCTACGCCAGTGCGAGAGCCGCCTCGCGAGGAGCTAGCCGCGCGATGCACTTGCCCCTCGCCCGATGCCTTGCGGCCGCGCGTGGGTTTGCTTCGGCCGAGTTACTACGCGCGGCAATTTCCTCGCTAGGCGGCTCCCGGTGTGGACTGCCTTATTATTTTATTATTATTATTAAGAGCCAAGAGTGTCTCACTGCTGGGCAAAGGCCTCCCTCTCTTTCTTCCACGCATCCCGGTCTTGAGCAGTCTCCCACCAGTCAGCCCGCCCGCAGTGGACCGCCTATTAAGCATTAAATCCAAAGAGTTGTCAGTAGATTAACTCACGGTCATGTGTTGATAATTGTTATAATAAGGATGTGTTCATACATGGTTCATACGTACAATATACCTGTTGAAATATTATAAAGATCCAGTCAAACTGAAACAAATTCGTAAAATTGTAAAACCCTCCTTTCGCCTTAGATAATGAGGTCACCTCATTTCACCTTCTTAGAAAGCTAATTACATACAAGTCCGTTCAGCCAATCAAACATACGAAGTTTCGTATATTAGTATACTGTAATTTATTTTCAGGCTGACGTTGTGAATTTTGGCAATCCACTTGAAGACAGAGTGCCCGGACAGCCGTTCTCCTACTCTGACCACAACGCGGTGACCCTCGAGCTTCGTGTGCGGCCCGCGGAGGGCTCGTACAGGAACCAGGTCAAGGACGGCTCGCTGGACGACACGATTGCAGATGCCTACAAAGTCTGCAACGAGGCTTACACCAATTTGTCCAGAACAAGGAAGCTCTACCTTCTCGCTGGAGGACTCATCTTCATGTTCCTACTCGGCTCGGTCGGTTATTGGCCGAACGACATGTTTGACAACGTTCTCAAGATAATCGTTACTGGACTGAGCTTCTATTACCTGGTGATGGGAACGCTGTGGAACCGAATTGAGATGAACAGCTTGAAGGCGGGACTGAGCGCTCTTGACAATTTTGTCAAGAGCAGAAGCCACTTGCAAAAAGGTTATGGAGAGCCCCATGAATTATGAAACCTGCGATAGTATTCATCATTATTGTTATTGAATTCATAAGACATATTTACCATAAATACTTAATTTTCCGCCATCCAGGCAGCTAGTATAAAAGAGGCATGCCCGGATTTTTGGAGGCAGAAATGATTTACACTAACCAAAACTTAGGTAAAAACTGTTAAAAAATAAACTATTAGAACTTTTCTAAGTCCATTTGGATCTTGCTACCTATGTTAACAGTATGTTTTATTCACGAAATCATTTCTGTCCCCAAAAATCCGGGGTATGAAAATAGCTTCAGTAGCAGTATTACAGGGCCGGGAATAAACTCAACAATCTTGAGTGTCCTAGCCAACTCGAGTGTAGTGAGTAGTGACCACCATTGTAACAGCTGATCCACAGCTGATCCACATCTGATCCACAGCTGATATATACTTGATACTACTTTCCATCTGTATCCTATAAACCTTGACATTCCATTTATAATGACTAATTAGGTCAGTCATTGAATGCTCGAAAAAAGGTATAGAGAGAAATGCTTGGAACACAATTTTTGACTTCGTAACTTTGTTTGGACTAGTTAGGAGGTGGACATATCAAAAGTCCTCGGCCGTAGCCCTTGAGCCGGGGGGGAGAGGGGGGTTTGAAGGTCCCATTTTTTGGATTTTCGTAGATAACTCAGTAACGGTGGGTCATACGAAAAGGTGTTCTTCTACGTTATTCATCCACATGAAATTTTCTACAAAAAAGATTCTGTTAACTTTTTTGCTGGGATCAATGTTTACTGAGATATCGACGAAATACGATAAACAGTTTTTGAAACTTTCGGAGCTATTATTTACGAAAGTGTTAGTTTTATGCAAAAGTTGTTTTTGAAGGCCCTTATTCTTTTTAAAAAAAACCTATCCAACGATAGTACACGCTTTAGGGTTGAAGCCAAAAAAAAATTACCCCCCCACTTCATGTGTACGGGCGGTGCCCTCAAAAATGATATTTTTTCAGATTTTGTTTTAGCACTTTGTTGGCGTGACTGAAACACATACTCATACAAAATTTTATTTTCCTAGTACTAACCATCACTGAGCAAAGCTATGGAAGGACAGACGGACATGGCGAAACTATAAGGGTAGGAACCCTGCTCACTCTGCTCAGTGATGGTCAGTACTAGAAAAGTGAAATTTCGTATGAGTATATGTTTCAATCACGCCAACAAATTCTGAAAAATATGACTTTTTAGGGTACCTCCCGTACTCATGAAGTGGGGGGTAATTTTTTTTGGCTCCAACCCTAATGTGTAATGTGTAGGGTATCGTTGGATAGGTATTAAAAAAAATAAGGGTATTATTGAACACCTTTTGGATAAAACGAATACTTTTGTAAATAATAGCTCCGAAAGTAAAAACAAGTGTTTATGGTATTTTCTCGATATCTCATTAAATATTGATACCAGCAAAAATGTGAATAGAATCTTTTTTGTAGAAAATTTAATGTGGATGAATTAAGTAGAAGAACATCTTTTCGTATGACCCACCGTTACTAAATCCAAAAAATGGGACCTTCAAACCCTCCTCTCCCGTCCGGCTCAAGGGCTACGGCCGAGGACTTTTGATATGTTCACCTCCTAACTAGTCCAAACAAAGTTACGAAGTCAAAAATTGTGTTCCAAGCATTTCCCTCTATATCTGTTCGTTGCCTGACCTAAATGTAATCCGATATATCTTTCAATCCATCAAACCATATGTATATTACCATATGTGTACTAGCATATAAACTGAGTATTTTCTCAATGAATAAACAGTATTTCCTCGACTCTTGAGTTGTTATTATAAACCCTGAACGCCGTACACTTCACGAGGGCCGAAGGCCCGAGGGTGAGCGGCACTGTATGCGAAGGCCAAAGACCGAGTATAGTAGGGATCAGAGGTCCCCTTATCCCTTATCCCTTAGTCGCCTCTTACGACACCCGCGGGAAGAGACGGGGTGGCACTATTCTAAAACCGGTGCCACACAGGCAAGAAAATAGACTAAAATAACTGGCAGACCAAACGGATCAAAATTATTAAAAGCGTGAACAAAGCAACACGATTTCAGCATGGACAAAAATACTTCCGTATGCTCATTCTCCTTTTACCCCGAACCGCGAACATAGAAAATGTCTTATGTGCATCGTTTATATGAAAATAGATTGATTCGAAACAGCAAGTGCGATAGGATGCAGATACGATTTTTATTTTTTAGGGTTCCGTAGCCAAAATGGCAAAAACGGAACCCTTATAGTTTCGCCATGTCCGTCTGTCCGTCCGTCCGTCCGTCCGCGGTCTAGCTCAGTAACCGTTAGCATTAGAAAGCTGAAATTTGGTTTGAATATGTGCATTAACCAAGCCGACAAAACGGTAGAATAAAAACGCGAAAAATATATTTTGTTAGGGTACCTCCCGTACACGTGAAGTGGGGGGCGAATTTTTATTTCGTTCCAACCAAGTTGTGTGGGGTATCGTTGGATAGATCTTTTAAAAAGAATTAGGGTCTTTTAAAACAGTTTTTGGATAAAACTAATACTTTCGGAAATAATAGCTCCGAAAGTTTAAAACAGAGCGTCCCCCCCCATCTAACTTTTGAATCGTGGGTCCTAAAATTTTGAAAAAAAAAAATGAAACTGAGGCCTAATGAGTACCTTCAATGAAAAGTATATTGAAATAAATCGTTTGAGCCATTTTTGAGTTATCACTCAAAAACCCATAGTGAAAGGACGTAAGTAAAAATGACGTACGTGCCGTCAAATTTCCCGTAAGAAACGACCTTTTGAATTAATGTTCTCAGTTTACGGAACCCTACACTGAGCATGGCCCGACATGCTCTTGGCCGGTTTTTTGATATTTGTGTTCGGTTCGGTAGGCCCTCAGGTTCGCAACTAAAGGTACCTACTGACAGACGTGCTCAAAAAAATCAAGTGCTCACATTTGCCAGCAATAAGCATGCTTGTTTTGACCATCCTCATACATAAATAAAAATAAGCATAAAGAAGCATGCTCATAAACCTGCTCATACGCGCTCGGAGCACGCCCCCTCCACCCGCGCCTCAGGTAGCATGCTCGAAAATCAAACGTCGGTTGATTTTTAAGCATGCTATAAATAAGCATGCTCATTACTAGCAATGTGGTGACACACTTGCTATTCGAACTAGTTTTGCCCTAAGTTTGAACTAATTTTGAACTCGTTTTGAACTAAATTTGAACTAATTTTGAACTAAATTTGAACTAGTTTTGAACTAAATTTGAACTAGTATTGAACAAAGTTCGAACTACTTTTAAACTAAATTCGAACTTGTTTTGAACTAAATTTGAACTAATTTTGAACTAGTATTGAACTAAGTTTGAACTGCTTTTAAACTAAATTCGAACTAGTTTTGCCCTAAGTTTGAACTGCTTTTAAACTAAATTCGAACTAGTTTGAACTAATTTTAAACTCGTTTTGAACTAAATTTGAACTAATTTTAAACTAATTTTGAACTAGTTTTGAACTAAGTTTGAACTAGTATTGAACTAAGTTCGAACTACTTTTAAACTAAATTCGAACTAGTTTTGAACTAAGTTTAAACTAAATTTGAACTTGATTTGAACTAAGTTTGAACTAATTTTGAACTACTTTTAAACTAAATTCGAACTAGACTACTTTTACTCTTTTAAACTAAATTCGAACTAGTTTTGAACTAAATTTGAACTAATTTTGAACTAGTATTGAACTAAGTCTGAACTACTTTTAAACTAAATTCGAACTAGTTTTGAACTAGGTTTGAACTAATTTTGAACTCGTTTTAGTTCAAAAATAGTTCAAAAATAGTTCAAAATTAGTTCAAAACTAGTTCAAAACTTAGTTCAAAATTAGTTTGTATTAAGTTTAAAAATAGTTAAAAATTAGTTCAAAACTAGTTCGAATTTAGTTTAAAAACTAGTTCGACTTTAGTTCAAACTTAGTTCAAAACTAGTTCAAAATTAGTTTAAAATTAGTTCAAATTTAGTTCAAAACGAGTTTAAAATTAGTTCAAACTTAGGGCAAAACTAGTTCGAATTTAGTTTAAAAGCAGTTCAAAAACTAGTTCGAATTTAGTTTAAAAGCAGTTCAAACTTAGTTCAATACTAGTTCAAAATTAGTTCAAATTTAGTTCAAAACAAGTTCGAACTTAAACTAATTTTGAACATTTGAACTAAGTTTGAACTAATTTTGACTAAATTCGAACTTGTTTTGAACTAAGTTTGAACTAAATTTGAACTACTTTAAAACTAAATTCGAACTAGTTTTGAACTAAGTTTGAACTAGTTTTGAACTAAGTTTGAACTAATTTTGAACTAGTTTTGAACTAAGTTGTTTTGAACTAAGTTCGAACTACTAAACTAAATTCGAACTAATTTTGAACTATTTTTAAACTAAATTCGAACTGCGTTAAAACTAAAAACACTTGCGTTGAAACTAAAAACACATGCGTTGAAACTAAAAACACTTGCGTTAAAACTTAAAATTAAAACACTTACGTTGAAACTTAAAAATAGTTCATTTAGTTAAAAATAAGTTCAAATTTAGTTAAAAACGAGTTCAAAATTAGTTCAAACCTAGTTCAAAACTAGTTCGAATTTAGTTTAAAAGTAGTTCAGACTTAGTTCAATACTAGTTCAAAATTAGTTCAAATTTAGTTCAAAACTAGTTCGAATTTAGTTTAAAAGAGTAAAAGTAGTTCGAACTTAGTTCAAACATAGTTCTAAACTAGTTCGAATTTAGTTTAAAAGTAGTTCAAAATTAGTTCAAACTTAGTTCAAATCAAGGGCAAAACTAGTTCGAATTTAGTTTAAAAGCAGTTCAAACTTAGGGCAAAACTAGTTCGAATTTAGTTTAAAAGCAGTTCAAACTTAGTTCAATACTAGTTCAAAATTAGTTCAAATTTAGTTCAAAACAAGTTCGAATTTAGTTTAAAAGTAGTTCGAACTTTGTTCAATACTAGTTCAAATTTAGTTCAAAACTAGTTCAAATTTAGTTAGGTATCTCGTTCTGGTCGCCGTATACGTTTCCCCGATTATTATCGACCCTAAAGGTCTCCGGGGGGGCTGATGTGGCGACAGCTATTTATTACTAAACTTGACACTAAACTTTGTAAATATTATAAATAAATATAAATATTAAGTAATGTTTATAATAAAAATACCGTTGCGATTCCGCGCGGCGCGAGCGCAGCGTACAAGGTCTTCCTTATCGCTCGGCTCGCTTTATAGACGCTTTCTTTATGTGATTTTCCTATCTCTTATGCTTATGCTAACTTTCTTCTTGTGTAAATACTGTGCTGTGCTTTTAACTGTCTTTTCCTTTCTTTGTGCTTGTAACTCTTGTGTGCTGTGTAAATTGACAATATAATTTATAATGTGGAACTAGCTGGTTTTAGTTAACTCGTTAGGCTAGTCACCCACAAAACTAAATTCGAACTAGTTTTGAACTAATTTTTAACTATTTTTAAACTTAATTCAAACTAATTTTGAACTAAGTTTTGAACTAGTTTTGAACTAATTTTGAACTATTTTTGAACTATTTTTGAACTAAATTTGAACTAGTTTTGAACTAGTTTTGAACTAGTATTGAACTAAAAACACTTGCGTTAAAACTAAAAACACTTACGTTGAAACTAAAAACAATTAGTTCAAAACTAGTTTTGAACTAAGTTTGAACTAAAGTCGAACTAGTATTGAACTAAGTTTGAACTAATTTTGAACTACTTTTAAACTAAGTTCGAACTAGTTTAGAACTAGTTTTGCCCTAAGTTTGAACTGCTTTTAAACTAAATTCGAACTAGTTTTGCCCTAAGTTTGGACTAATTTTGAACTCGTTGTGAACTAAATTTGAACTAAATTTGAACTAGTTTTGAACTAAATTTCGAACAAAGTTCGAACTACTTTTAAACTAAATTCGAACTTGTTTTGAACTAAATTTGAACTAATTTTGAACTAGTATTGAACTAAGTTTGAACTGCTTTTAAACTAAATTCGAACTAGTTTTGCCCTAAGTTTGAACTGCTTTTAAACTAAATTCGAACTAGTTTTGCCCTAAGTTTGAACTAATTTTAAACTCGTTTTGAACTAAATTTGAACTAATTTTAAACTAATTTTGAACTAGTTTAAACTAAATTCGAACTAGTTTTGAACTAATTTTTAACTATTTTTAAACTTAATTCAAACTAATTTTGAACTAAGTTTTGAACTAGTTTTGAACTAATTTTGAACTATTTTTGAACTATTTTTGAACTAAATTTGAACTAGTTTTGAACTAGTTTTGAACTAGTATTGAACTAAGTTCGAACTACTTCGAACTAGTTTTGAACTAAGTTTAAACTAAATTTGAACTTGATTTGAACTAAGCTTGAACTAATTTTGAACTACTTTTAAACTAAATTCGAACTAGTTTAGAACTATGTTGGAACTAAGTTCGAACTACTTTTAAACTAAATTCGAACTAGTTTTGAACTTATTTTGAACTAATGAACTACTTTTAAACTAAAACCTCGGTTAATTGTTAAAGGTTGTTTTCAATCTAAGTTTGGTTAGTTAAGTGACATGTGGATGTGGTTTGGTTAGTTTATTATTACAAATTTATCAATTAACTAACCAAACCACATGCACATTTGACGCTAAACTAACCAAACCACATCCACATGTCACTAAACTAACCAAACTTAGATTGAAAACAACCTTTAACAATTAACCGAGGACCTATACTATGGATCAACGCATTAGGAATTAAACTAACCAAACCACATCCTCATTTGACACTAAACTAACCAAACCACATCCACATGACACAACGCGCAAGTGTTTTTAGTTTTAACGCAAGTGTTTTTAGTTTCAACGTAAGTGTTTTTGTGGGTGTTTTGCGAAGTTTTTGGTAAAACACCTAAAATGTGGATGTGGTTTGGTTAGTTAATTGATAAATTTGTAATAATAAACCATCGTCAGTTTAAACCGTTTAAACTAGACCTATTACCTAAACAATTAACCGCATTTGACAATAAACTAACCAAACCACATGCACATTTGACGCTAAACTAACCAAACCACATCCACATGTCACTTAACTAACCAAACTTAGATTGAAAACAACCTTTAACAATTAACCGAGGTTTTAGTTTAAAAGTAGTTCATTAGTTCAAAATAAGTTCAAAACTAGTTCGAATTTAGTTTAAAAGTAGTTCGAACTTAGTTCAAACATAGTTCTAAACTAGTTCGAATTTAGTTTAAAAGTAGTTCAAAATTAGTTCAAACTTAGTTCAAATCAAGTTCAAATTTAGTTTAAACTTAGTTCAAAACTAGTTCGAAGTAGTTCGAACTTAGTTCAATACTAGTTCAAAACTAGTTCAAAACTAGTTCAAATTTAGTTCAAAAATAGTTCAAAAATAGTTCAAAATTAGTTCAAAACTAGTTCAAAACTTAGTTCAAAATTAGTTTGAATTAAGTTTAAAAATAGTTAAAAATTAGTTCAAAACTAGTTCGAATTTAGTTTAAACAAGTTCAAAATTAGTTTAAAATTAGTTCAAATTTAGTTCAAAACGAGTTTAAAATTAGTTCAAACTAGTTCGAATTTAGTTTAAAAGCAGTTCAAACTTAGGGCAAAACTAGTTCGAATTTAGTTTAAAAGCAGTTCAAACTTAGTTCAATACTAGTTCAAAATTAGTTCAAATTTAGTTCAAAACAAGTTCGAATCGAACTTCAAAACTAGTTCAAATTTAGTTCAAAATTAGTTCAAATTTAGTTCACAACGAGTTCAAAATTAGTTCAAAACTAGTTCAAAACTTAGTTCAAAATTAGTTTGAATTAAGTTTAAAAATAGTTAAAAATTAGTTCAAAACTAGTTCGAATTTAGTTTAAACTAGTTCAAAATTAGTTTAAAATTAGTTCAAATTTAGTTCAAAACGAGTTTAAAATTAGTTCAAACTTAGGGCAAAACTAGTTCGAATTTAGTTTAAAAGCAGTTCAAACTTAGGGCAAAACTAGTTCGAATTTAGTTTAAAAGCAGTTCAAACTTAGTTCAATACTAGTTCAAAATTAGTTCAAATTTAGTTCAAAACAAGTTCGAATTTAGTTTAAAAGTAGTTCGAACTTTGTTCGAAATTTAGTTCAAAACTAGTTCAAATTTAGTTCAAAATTAGTTCAAATTTAGTTCACAACGAGTTCAAAATTAGTCCAAACTTAGGGCAAAACTAGTTCGAATTTAGTTTAAAAGCAGTTCAAACTTAGGGCAAAACTAGTTCTAAACTAGTTCGAACTTAGTTTAAAAGTAGTTCAAAATTAGTTCAAACTTAGTTCAATACTAGTTCGACTTTAGTTCAAACTTAGTTCAAAACTAGTTTTGAACTAATTGTTTTTAGTTTCAACGTAAGTGTTTTTAGTTCAATACTAGTTCAAAACTAGTTCAAAACTAGTTCAAATTTAGTTCAAAAATAGTTCAAAAATAGTTCAAAATTAGTTCAAAACTAGTTCAAAACTTAGTTCAAAATTAGTTTGAATTAAGTTTAAAAATAGTTAAAAATTAGTTCAAAACTAGTTCGAATTTAGTTTTGTGGGTGACTAGCCTAACGAGTTAACTAAAACCAGCTAGTTCCACATTATAAATTATATTGTCAATTTACACAGCACACAAGAGTTACAAGCACAAAGAAAGGAAAAGACAGTTAAAAGCACAGCACAGTATTTACACAAGAAGAAAGTTAGCATAAGCATAAGAGATAGGAAAATCACATAAAGAAAGCGTCTATAAAGCGAGCCGAGCGATAAGGAAGACCTTGTACGCTGCGCTCGCGCCGCGCGGAATCGCAACGGTATTTTTATTATAAACATTACTTAATATTTATATTTATTTATAATATTTACAAAGTTTAGTGTCAAGTTTAGTAATAAATAGCTGTCGCCACATCAGCCCCCCCGGAGACCTTTAGGGTCGATAATAATCGGGGAAACGTATACGGCGACCAGAACGAGATACCTAACTAAATTTGAACTAGTTTTGAACTAAATTTGAACTAGTATTGAACAAAGTTCGAACTACTTTTAAACTAAATTCGAACTTGTTTTGAACTAAATTTGAACTAATTTTGAACTAGTATTGAACTAAATTTGAACTAATTTTAAACTAATTTTGAACTAGTTTAAACTAAATTCGAACATCTCGAATTTAGTTTAAAAACTAGTTCGACTTTAGTTCAAACTAGTTCAAAATTAGTTTAAAATTAGTTCAAATTTAGTTCAAAACGAGTTTAAAATTAGTTCAAACTTAGGGCAAAACTAGTTCGAATTTAGTTTAAAAGCAGTTCAAACTTAGGGCAAAACTAGTTCTAAACTAGTTCGAACTTAGTTTAAAAGTAGTTCAAAATTAGTTCAAACTTAGTTCGACTTTAGTTCAAACTTAGTTCAAAACTCAAAACTAGTTTTGAACTAATTTAGTTCGTTTTTAGTTTAAACTCGTTTTGAACTAAATTTGAACTAATTTTAAACTAATTTTGAACTAGTTTTGAACTAAGTTTGAACTAAAGTCGAACTAGTTTTTAAACTAAATTCGAACTAGTTTTGAACTAATTTTTAACTATTTTTAAACTTAATTCAAACTAATTTTGAACTAAGTTTTGAACTAGTTTTGAACTAATTTTGAACTATTTTTGAATTAAATTTGAACTAGTTTTGAACTAGTTTTGAACTAGTATTGAACTAAGTTCGAACTACTTTTAAACTAAATTCGAACTAGTTTTGAACTAAGTTTAAACTAAATTTGTAAGTTCGAACTAGTTTAGAACTAGTTTTGCCCTAAGTTTGAACTGTGGACTAATTTTGAAATCGTTTTGAACTAAATTTGAACTAATTTTGAACTAAATTTGAACTAAATTTGAACTAGTATTGAACAAAGTTCGAACTACTTTTAAACTAAATTCGAACTTGTTTTGAACTAAATTTGAACTAATTTTGAACTAGTATTGAACTAAGTTTGAACTGCTTTTAAACTAAATTCGAACTAGTTTTGCCCTAAGTTTGAACTGCTTTTAAACTAAATTCGAACTAGTTTTGCCCTAAGTTTGAACTAATTTTAAACTCGTTTTGAACTAAATTTGAACTAATTTTAAACTAATTTTGAACTAGTTTAAACTAAATTCGAACATCTTTTTAACTAAGTTCGAATTTAGTTTAAAAACTAGTTCGACTTTAGTTCAAACTAGTTCAAAATTAGTTTAAAATTAGTTCAAATTTAGTTCAAAACGAGTTTAAAATTAGTTCAAACTTAGGGCAAAACTAGTTCGAATTTAGTTTAAAAGCAGTTCAAACTTAGGGCAAAACTAGTTCGAATTTAGTTTAAAAGCAGTTCAAACTTAGTTCAATACTAGTTCAAAATTAGTTCAAATTTAGTTCAAAACAAGTTCGAATTTAGTTTAAAAGTAGTTCAAATTTAGTTCAAAATTAGTTCAAATTGAGTTCAAAACCTTAGGGCAAAACTAGTTCGAATTTAGTTTAAAAGCAGTTCAAACAAAACTAAAAACACTTGCGTTAAAACTAAAAACACTTACGTTGAAACTAAAAACGAACTAAATTAGTTCAAAACTAGTTTTGAGTTTTGAACTAAGTTTGAACTAATGAACTAATTTTGAACTACTTTTAAACTAAGTTCGAACTAGTTTAGAACTAGTTTTGCCCTAAGTTTGAACTGCTTTTAAACTAAATTCGAACTAGTTTTGCCCTAAGTTTGAACTAGTTTTGAACTAAATTTGAACTAAGTTTTGAACTAAATTTGAACTAAATTTGAACTAATTTTGAACTAAGTTCGAACTACTTTTAAACTAAATTCGAACTAGTTTTGAACTAAATTTGAACTAATTTTGAACTAGTATTGAACTAAGTCTGAACTACTTTTAAACTAAATTCGAACTAGTTTTGAACTAAGTTTGAACTAATTTTGAACTCGTTTTGAACTAAATTTGAACTTATTTTGAACTAAATTTGAACTTGTTTTGAACTCGTTTTGAACTAAATATTAACTAATTTTAAACTTAATTCGAACTAGTTTTGAACTAAGTTTGAACTAATTTTGAACTAGTTTTGAACTAAGTTTAAACTTCTTTTGGACTTGTTTTGAACTAAGTTCGAACTACTTTTAAACTAAATTCGAACTAATTTTGAACTAATTTTGAACTATTTTTAAACTAAATTCCAACTAAATTTAAATTTAGTTAAAAACGAGTAAAAGTAGTTCAGAACTAATTTTGAACTAGTTTGTTTTGAACTAAGTTCGAACTACTTTTAAACTAAATTCGAACTAGTTTTAAACTAATTTTGAACTATTTTTAAACTAAATTCGAACTGCGTTTTGCCCTAAGTTTGAACTAATTTTAAACTCGTTTTGAACTAAATTTGAACTAAGTTTGAACTAAAGTCGAACTAGTTTTTAAACTAAATTCGAAGTAGTTTTGAACTAATTTTTAACTATTTTTAAACTAAATTCAAACTAATTTTGAACTATGTTTTGAACTAGTTTTGAACTAATTTTGAACTATTTTTGAACTAAATTTGAACTAGTTTTGAACTAGTATTGAACAAAGTGCGAACTACTTTTAAACTAAATTCGAACTTGTTTTGAACTAATTTTAAACTAATTTTGAACTCGTTTTTAACTAAATTTGAACTTATTTTTAACTAAATTTGAACTTGTTTTGAACTAAAGTCGAACTAGTATTGAACTAAGTTTGAACTAATTTTGAACTACTTTTAAACTAAATTCGAACTAGTTTAGAACTATCTTTTTAACTAAATTCGAACTAGTTTTGAACTAATTTTGAACTAAGTTCGAACTACTTTTAAACTAAATTCGAACTAATTTTGAACTAGTATTGAACTAAGTCTGAACTTCTTTTGGACTTGTTTTGAACTAAGTTCGAACTACTTCGAACTAGTTTTGAACTAATTTTGACATATTTGAACTATTTTTAAACTAATGAACTAATTTTGAACTACTTTTAAACTAAATTCGAACTTGTTTTGAACTAAGTTTGAACTAGTTTTGAACTAAATTTGAACTAATTTTAAACTAAATTTGAATTTGTTTTGAACTAAGTTTGAACTAATTTTGAACTAGTTTTGAACTAAGTTTTTGAAAGTTCGAACTACTTTTAAACTAAATTCGAACTAGTTTTGAACTAAATTTGAACTAATTTTGAACTAGTATTGAACTAAGTCTGAACTACTTTTGAAACTAAAAACACTTGCGTTAAAACTAAAAACACTTGCGCGTTGTGTCATGTGGATGTGGTTTGTTTAGTGTCAAATGAGAATTTGGTTTGGTTAGTTTAATTCCTAATGCGTTGATCCATAGTATAGGTCCTCGGTTAATTGTTAAAGGTTGTTTTCAATCTAAGTTTGGTTAGTTAAGTGACATGTGGATGTGGTTTGGTTAGTTTAGTGTCAAATGTGCATGTGGTTTGGTTAGTTTTTTGTCAAATGCGGTTAATTGTTTAGGAATAGGTCTAGTTTAAACGGTTTAAACTGACGATGGTTTATTATTACAAATTTATCAATTAACTAACCAAACCACATGCACACGTAAGTGTTTTTTTTAGTTTCGCAAAACTTCGCAAAACACTCGCATTGAAACTAGTTGACATGTGGATGTAGTTTGGTTAGTTTGGTTGGTGGTTTATTGTTACAAATTTATCAATTAACTAACCAAACCACATCCACATTTGACACTAAACTAACCAAACTACATCCACATGTCACTTAACTAACCAAACCACATCCACGGGGTGTTTTACCAAAAAACTTACACCCACAAAAACACTTACGTTGAAACTAAAAACACTTGCGTTAAAAACAAAAACACTTGCGCGTTGTGTCATGTGGATGTGGTTGTGGTAATTGATAAATTTGTAACAATAAACCACCAACCAAACTAACCAAACTACATCCACATGTCAACTAGTTTCAATGCGAGTGTTTTGCGAAGTTTTGCGAAACTAAAAAAACACTTACGTTGAAACTAAAAACACACCAAACCACATCCACATGACACAACGCGCTAGTGTTTTTAGTTTTAACGCAAGTGTTTTTAGTTTCAACGTAAGTGTTTTTTTTAGTTTCAATGCGTTTGTTTTGCGAACACTTACGTGTGCGTGTGGTTTGGTTAGTTAATTGATAAATTTGTAATAATAAACCATCGTCAGTTTAAACCGTTTAAACTAGACCTATTACCTAAACAATTAACCGCATTTGACAATAAACTAACCAAACCACATGCACATTTGACACTAAACTAACCAAACCACATCCACATGTCACTTAACTAACCAAACTTAGATTGAAAACAACCTTTAACAATTAACCGAGGACCTATACTATGGATCAACGCACCAAAAGAAAAGTTCAAAATTAGTTCAAACTTAGTTCAAAACTAGTTCGAATTAAGTTTAAAATTAGTTAATATTTAGTTCAAAACAAGTTCAAATTTAGTTCAAAATAAGTTCAAATTTAGTTCAAAACGACTTAGTTCAAAATTAGTTCGAATTTAGTTAAAAATTAGTTCAAACTTAGTTCAAAACTAGTTCGAATTTAGTTTAAAAGTAGTTCAGACTTAGTTCAATACTAGTTCAAAATTAGTTCAAATTTAGTTCAAAACTAGTTCGAATTTAGTTTAAAAGTAGTTCGAACTTTCAAAAACTTAGTTCAAAACTAGTTCAAAATTAGTTCAAACTTAGTTCAAAACAAATTCAAATTTAGTTTAAAATTAGTTCAAATTTAGTTCAAAACTAGTTCAAACTTAGTTCAAAACAAGTTCGAATTTAGTTTAAAAGTAGTTCAAAATTAGTTCATTAGTTTAAAAATAGTTCAAATAGGTCAAAATTAGTTCAAAACTAGTTCGAAGTAGTTCGAACTTAGTTCAAAACAAGTCCAAAAGAAGTTTAAACTTAGTTCAAAACTAGTTCGAATTTAGTTTAAAAGTAGTTCAGACTTAGTTCAATACTAGTTCAAAATTAGTTCGAATTTAGTTTAAAAGTAGTTCGAACTTAGTTCAAAATTAGTTCAAAACTAGTTCGAATTTAGTTAAAAAGATAGTTCTAAACTAGTTCGAATTTAGTTTAAAAGTAGTTCAAAATTAGTTCAAACTTAGTTCAATACTAGTTCGACTTTAGTTCAAAACAAGTTCAAATTTAGTTAAAAATAAGTTCAAATTTAGTTAAAAACGAGTTCAAAATTAGTTTAAAATTAGTTCAAAACAAGTTCGAATTTAGTTTAAAAGTAGTTCGCACTTTGTTCAATACTAGTTTCAAAAACTAGTTCAAATTTAGTTCAAAAATAGTTCAAAATTAGTTCAAAACTAGTTCAAAACATAGTTCAAAATTAGTTTGAATTTTAGTTTAAAAATAGTTAAAAATTAGTTCAAAACTACTTCGAATTTAGTTTAAAAACTAGTTTGACTTTAGTTCAAACTTAGTTCAAATTTAGTTCAAAACGAGTTTAAAATTAGTTCAAACTTAGGACAAAACGCAGTTCGAATTTAGTTTAAAAATAGTTCAAAATTAGTTTAAAACTAGTTCGAATTTAGTTTAAAAGTAGTTCGAACTTAGTTCAAAACCAAACTAGTTCAAAATTAGTTCTGAACTACTTTTACTCGTTTTTAACTAAATTTGAACTTGTTTTTGAACTAGTTTTGAACTAAGTTTGAACTAATTTTGAACTCGTTTTGAACTAAATTTGAACTAATTTTAAACTAAATTTGAACTGATTTTTTTAGTTACGTTGAAACTAAAAACGAACTAAATTTTAGTTCAAAAACTAAGTTTGAACTAAACTAACTAGTTTTGAATAAGTTCGAACTACTTTTAAACTAAATTCGAACTAATTTTGAACTAGTTATTGAACTAAGTCTGAAAACTAGTTTTGAACTAATTTTTGAACTCGTTTTGAACTAAATTTGAAGTAAAATTTGAACTAATTTTGTATTGAACTAAGTTTGAACTAATTTTGAACTACTTTTTAAACTAAGTTCGAACTAGTTTAGAACTAGTTTGCCCTAAGTTTTGAACTGCTTTTAAACTAAATTCGAACTAGTTTTGCCCTAAGTTTGGACTAATTTTGAACTCGTTTTGAACTAATTTGAACTAAATTTGAACTAAATTTGAACTAGTATTGAACAAAGTTCGAACTATTTTGCCCTAAGTTTGAACTGCTTTTAAACTAAATTTTAAACTCGTTTTGAACTAAATTTGAACTAATTTTAAACTAATTTTGAACTAGTTTTGAACTAAGTTTGAACTAAAGTCGAACTAGTTTTTTAAACTAAATTCGAACTAGTTTTGAACTAATTTTTAACTATTTTTAAACTTAATTCAAACTAATTTTGAACTAAGTTTTGAACTAGTTTTGAACTAATTTTGAACTATTTTTGAAACTATTTTTGAACTAAATTTGAACTAGTTTTGAACTAGTTTCGAACTAAGTTCGAACTACTTTTAAACTAAATTCTAACAAATTTTGAACTAGTATTGAACTAAGTCTGAACTACTTTTAAACTAAATTCGAACTAGTTTTGAACTTCTTTGGAACTAATTTTGAACTAGAACTAGTTTCGCAAAACTACGCAAAACACCCGCAAAAACACTTACGTTGAAACTAAAAACACTTGCGTTTAAAACTAAAAACACTTGCGCGTTGCGTCCATGTGGATGTGGTTTGGTTAGCTTAGTGTCAAATGAGAATTTGGTTTGGTTAGTTTAATTCCTAATGCGTTGATCCATAGTATAGGTCCTCGGTTAATTGTTAAAGGTTGTTTTCAATCTAAGTTTGGTTAGTTAAGTGACATGTGGATGTGGTTTTGGTTAGTTTAGTGTCAAATGTGCATGTGGTTTGGTTAGTTTATTGTCAAATGCGGTTAATTGTTTAGGAATAGGTCTAGTTTAAACGGTTTAAACTGACGATGGTTTATTATTACAAATTTATCAATTAACTAACCAAACCACATGCACACGTAAGTGTTTTTTTTTAGTTTCGCAAAACAAACGCATTGAAACTAAAAAAAACACTTACGTTGAAACTAAAAACACTTGCGTTAAAACTAAAAACACTTGCGCGTTGTGTCATGTGGATGTGGTTTTGGTGTGTTTTTAGTTTTCAACGTAAGTGTTTTTTTAGTTTCGCAAAACTTCGCAAAAACACTCGCATTGAAACTAGTTGACATGTGGGATGTAGTTTGGTTAGTTTGGTTGGTGGTTTATTGTTACAAATTTATCAATTAACTAACCAAACCACATCCACATTTGACACTAAACTAACCAAACTACATCCACATGTCACTTAACTAACCAAACCACATCCACCGGGTGTTTTACCAAAAACTTCGCAAAACACCCACAAAAACACTTACGTTGAAACTAAAAACACTTGCGTTAAAAACAAAAACACTTGCGCGTTGTGTCATGTGGATGTGGTTGTGGTAATTGATAAATTTGTAACAATAAACCACCAACTTTGTAACAATAAACCACCAACCAAACTAACCAAACTACATCCACATGTCAACTAGTTTCAATGCGAGTGTTTTGCGAAGTTTTGCGAAACTAAAAAAACACTTACGTTGAAACTAAAAACACACCAAACCACATCCACATGACACAACGCGCAAGTGTTTTTAGTTTTAACGCAAGTGTTTTTAGTTTCAACGTAAGTGTTTTTTTTGCGAAACTAAAAAAAACACCTACGTGTGCATGTGGATTGGTTAGTTAATTGATAAATTTGTAATTATAAACCATCGTCAGTTTAAACTAAACCGTTTAAACTAGACCTATTACCTAAACAATTAACCGCATTTGACAATAAACTAACCAAACCACATGCACATTTGACACTAAACTAACCAAACCACATCCACATGTCACTTAACTAACCAAACTTAGATTGAAAACAACCTTTAACAATTAACCGAGGACCTATACTATGGATCAACGCACCAAAAGAAGTTTAAACTTAGTTCAAAACTAGTTCAAAATTAGTTCAAACTTAGTTCAAAACTAGTTCGAATTAAGTTTAAAATTAGTTAATATTTAGTTCAAAACGAGTTCAAAACAAGTTCAAATTTAGTTCAAAATAAGTTCAAATTTAGTTCAAAACGAGTTCAAATAGTTCAGACTTAGTTCAATACTAGTTCAAAATTAGTTCAAATTCGAAGTAGTTCGAACTTAGTTCAAAATTAAATTTAGTTAAAAATTAGTAGTTTAAAAGTAGTTCAGACTTAGTTCAATACTAGTTCAAAATTAGTTCAAATTTAGTTCAAAACTAGTTCGAATTTAGTTTAAAAGTAGTTCGAATTAGTTCAAAACTAGTTCAAAATTAGTTCAAACTTAGTTCAAAACAAATTCAAATTTAGTTTAAAATTAGTTTCAAATTTAGTTCAAAACTAGTTCAAACTTAGTTCAAAACAAGTTCGAACTTAGTTTCAAAACAAGTCCAAAAGAAGTTTAGAACTTAGTTCAAAACTAGTTCAAAATTAGTTCAAACTTAGTTCAAAACTAGTTCGAATTTAGTTTAAAAGTAGCTTCGAATTTAGTTTAAAAGTAGTTCAAAATTAGTTCAAACTTAGTTCAAATCAAGTTCAAATTTAGTTTAAACTTAGTTCAAAACTAGTTTCGAAATTAGTTGGAATTTAGTTTAAAAATAGGTCAAAATTAGTTCAAAACTAGTTCGAAGTAGTTCGAACTTAGTTCAAAACAAGTCCAAAAGAAGTTAAAACTTAGTTCAAAAACTAGTTCGAATTTAGTTTAAAAGTAGTTCAGACTTAGTTCAATACTAGTTCAAAATTAGTTCGAATTTAGTTTTAAAACTTAGTTCAAAATTAGTTCAAAACTAGTTCGAATTTAGTTAAAAAGATAGTTCTAAACTAGTTCGAATTTAGTTTAAAAGTAGTTCAAAATTAGTTCAAACTTAGTTCAATACTAGTTCGACTTTAGTTCAAAACAAGTTCAAATTTAGTTAAAAATAAGTTCAAATTTAGTTAAAAACGAGTTCAAGATTAGTTTAAAATTAGTTCAAAACAAGTTCGAATTTAGTTTAAAAGTAGTTCGCACTTTGTTCAATACTAGTTCAAAACTAGTTCAAATTTAGTTCAAAAATAGTTAAAAAATTAGTTCAAAACTAGTTCAAAAACATAGTTAAAAATTAGTTTTGAATTTAGTTTAAAAATAGTTAAAAATTAGTTCAAAACTACTTCGAATTTAGTTTAAAAACTAGTTTGACTTTAGTTCAAACTTAGTTCAAAATTAGTTCAAATTTAGTTCAAAACGAGTTTAAAATTAGTTCAAAACTTAGGGCAAAACGCAGTTCGAATTTAGTTTAAAAATAGTTCAAAATTAGTTTTAAAACTAGTTCGAATTTAGTTTAAAAGTAGTTCGAACTTAGTTCAAAAACAAGTCCAAAAGAAGTTTAAACTTAGTTCAAAACTAGTTCAAAATTAGTTCTGAACTACTTTTACTCGTTTTTAACTAAATTTGAACTTATTTTTAACTAAATTTGAACTTGTTTTGAACTAGTTTTTGAACTAAGTTTGAACTAATTTCTAGTTTTGAATGCGCGTTGTGTCATGTGGATGTGGTTTGGTGTGTTTTTAGTTTCAACGTAAGTGTTTTTTTAGTTTCGCAAAACTTCGCAAAACACTCGCATTGAAACTAGTTGACATGTGGATGTAGTTTTGGTTAGTTTGGTTGGTGGTTTATTGTTACAAATTTATCAATTAACTAACCAAACCACATCCACATTTGACACTAAACTAACCAAACTACATCCACATGTCACTTAACTAACCAAACCACATCCACCGGGTGTTTTACCAAAAACTTCGCAAAACACCCACAAAAAACACTTACGTTGAAACTAAAAACACTTGCGTTAAAAACAAAAACACTTGCGCGTTGTGTCATGTGGATGTGGTTGTGGTAATTGATAAATTTGTAACAATAAACCACCAACCAAACTAACCAAACTACATCCACATGTCAACTAGTTTCAATGCGAGTGTTTTGCGAAGTTTTGCGAAACTAAAAAAACACTTACGTTGAAACTAAAAACACACACCAAACCACATCCACATGACACAACGCGCAAGTGTTTTTAGTTTTAACGCAAGTGTTTTTAGTTTCAACGTAAGTGTTTTTTTTAGTTTCAATGCGTTTTGTTTTGCGACGTGTGCATGTGGTTTGGTTAGTTAATTGATAAATTTGTAATAATAAACCATCGTCAGTTTAAACCGTTTAAACTAGACCTATTCCTAAACAATTAACCGCATTTGACAATAAACTAACCAAACCACATGCACATTTTGACACTAAACTAACCAAACCACATCCACATGTCACTTAACTAACCAAACTTAGATTGAAAACAACCTTTAACAATTAACCGAGGACCTATACTATGGATCAACGCACCAAAAGAAGTTTAAAACTTAGTTCAAAATTAGTTCAAACTTAGTTCAAAACTAGTTTCGAATTAAGTTTTAAAATTAGTTAATATTTAGTTCAAAACGAGTTCAAAACAAGTTCAAATTTAGTTCAAAATAAGTTCAAATTTAGTTCAAAACGAGTTCAAATAGTTCAGACTTAGTTCAATACTAGTTCAAAATTAGTTCAAATTTAGTTCAAAAACTAGTTCGAATTTAGTTTAAAAGTAGTTCGAACTTAGTTCAAAATTAGTTCGAATTTAGTTAAAAATTAGTTCAAACTTAGTTCAAAACTAGTTCGAATTTAGTTTAAAAGTAGTTCAGACTTAGTTCAATACTAGTTCAAAATTAGTTCAAATTTAGTTCAAAACTAGTTCGAATTTTAGTTTAAAAGTAGTTCGAATTAGTTCAAAACTAGTTCAAAAATTAGTTCAAACTTAGTTCAAAACAAATTCAAATTTAGTTTAAAATTAGTTCAAATTTAGTTCAAAACTAGTTCAAACTTAGTTCAAAACAAGTTCGAACTTAGTTCAAAACAAGTCCCAAAAGAAGTTTAAACTTAGTTCAAAAACTAGTTCAAAATTAGTTCAAACTTAGTTCAAAACTAGTTCGAATTTAGTTTAAAAGTAGCTTCGAATTTAGTTTAAGTAGTTCAAAATTAGTTCAAACTTAGAAATTAGTTGGAATTTAGTTTAAAAATAGGTCAAAATTAGTTCAAAACTAGTTCGAAGTAGTTCGAACTTAGTTCAAAACAAGTCCAAAAGAAGTTAAAACTTAGTTCAAAACTAGTTCGAATTTAGTTTAAAAGTAGTTCAGACTTAGTTCAATACTAGTTCAAAATTAGTTCGAATTTAGTTTAAAACTTAGTTCAAAATTAGTTCAAAACTAGTTCGAATTTAGTTAAAAAGATAGTTCTAAACTAGTTCGAATTTAGTTTAAAAGTAGTTCAAAATTAGTTCAAACTTAGTTCAATACTAGTTCGACTTTAGTTCAAAACAAGTTCAAATTTAGTTAAAAATAAGTTCAAATTTAGTTAAAAAACGAGTTCAAAATTAGTTTAAAATTAGTTCAAAACAAGTTCGAATTTAGTTTAAAAGTAGTTCGCACTTTGTTCAATACTAGTTCAAAACTAGTTCAAATTTAGTTCAAAAATAGTTAAAAAATTAGTTAAAAACTAGTTCAAAACATAGTTAAAAATTAGTTTGAATTTAGTTTAAAAAATAGTTAAAAATTAGTTCAAAACTACTTCGAATTTAGTTTAAAAACTAGTTTGACTTTAGTTCAAACTTAGTTCAAAATTAGTTCAAATTTAGTTCAAAACGAGTTTAAAATTAGTTCAAACTTAGGGCAAAACGCAGTTCGAATTTAGTTTAAAAATAGTTCAAAATTAGTTTAAAACTAGTTCGAATTTAGTTTAAAAGTAGTTCGAACTTAGTTCAAAACAAGTCCAAAAGAAGTTTAAAACTTAGTTCAAAACTAGTTCAAAATTAGTTTCTGAACTACTTTTACTCGTTTTTAACTAAATTTGAACTTATTTTTAACTAAATTTGAACTTGTTTTGAACTAGTTTTGAACTAAGTTTGAACTAATTTCTAGTTTTGAAATGCGCGTTGTGTCATGTGGATGTGGTTTGGTGTGTTTTTAGTTTCAACGTAAGTGTTTTTTTTAGTTTCGCAAAAACTTCGCAAAACACTCGCATTGAAACTAGTTGACATGTGGATGTGGTTTGGTTAGTTTGGTTGGTGGTTTTATTGTTACAAATTTATCAATTAACTAACCAAACCACATCCACATTTGACACTAAACTAACCAAACTACATCCACATGTCACTTAACTAACCAAACCACATCCACCGGGTGTTTTACCAAAAACTTCGCAAAACACCCACAAAAACACTTACGTTGAAACTAAAAACACTTGCGTTAAAAACAAAAACACTTGCGCGTTGTGTCATGTGGATGTGGTTGTGGTAATTGATAAATTTGTAACAATAAACCACCAACCAAACTAACCAAACTACATCCACATGTCAACTAGTTTCAATGCGAGTGTTTTGCGAAGTTTTGCGAAACTAAAAAAACACTTACGTTGAAACTAAAAAACACACCAAACCACATCCACATGACACAACGCGCAAGTGTTTTTAGTTTTAACGCAAGTGTTTTTAGTTTCAACGTAAGTGTTTTTTTTTAGTTTCAATGCGTTTGTTTTGCGACGTGTGCATGTGGTTTGGTTAGTTAATTGATAAATTTGTAATAATAAACCATCGTCAGTTTAAACCGTTTAAACTAGACCTATTCCTAAACAATTAACCGCATTTGACAATAAACTAACCAAACCACATGCACATTTGACACTAAACTAACCAAACCACATCCACATGTCACTTAACTAACCAAACTTAGATTGAAAACAACCTTTAACAATTAACCGAGGACCTATACTATGGATCAACGCACCAAAAGAAGTTTAAACTTAGTTCAAAATTAGTTCAAACTTAGTTCAAAACTAGTTCGAATTAAGTTTAAAATTAGTTAATATTTAGTTCAAAACGAGTTCAAAACAAGTTCAAATTTAGTTCAAAATAAGTTCAAATTTAGTTCAAAACGAGTTCAAATAGTTCAGACTTAGTTCAATACTAGTTCAAAATTAGTTCAAATTTAGTTCAAAACTAGTTCGAATTTAGTTTAAAAGTAGTTCGAACTTAGTTCAAAATTAGTTTCGAATTTAGTTAAAAATTAGTTCAAACTTAGTTCAAAACTAGTTCGAATTTAGTTTAAAAGTAGTTCAGACTTAGTTCAATACTAGTTTCAAAATTAGTTCAAATTTAGTTCAAAACTAGTTCGAATTTAGTTTAAAAGTAGTTCGAATTAGTTCAAAACTAGTTCAAAATTAGTTCAAACTTAGTTTCAAAACAAATTCAAATTTAGTTTAAAAATTAGTTCAAATTTAGTTCAAAACTAGTTCAAACTTAGTTCAAAACAAGTTCGAACTTAGTTCAAAACAAGTCCAAAAGAAGTTTAAACTTAGTTCAAAACTAGTTCAAAATTAGTTCAAAACTTAGTTCAAAACTAGTTCGAATTTAGTTTAAAAGTAGCTTCGAATTTAGTTTAAGTAGTTCAAAATTAGTTCAAACTTAGAAATTAGTTGGAATTTAGTTTAAAAATAGGTCAAAATTAGTTCAAAACTAGTTCGAACTACTTCGAACTTAGTTCAAAACAAGTCCCAAAAGAAGTT